>JAYKAV010001964.1:0-652166 GCA_035582835.1 Phoebastria nigripes | reverse complement strand
AGTGATTTATCAGACTGTGGAGTATACATTGTATGAATTGTACAAAAACATCCCATAATTATCAAGCTACCCAACCATTTAATAGCCTTGCAATAGAAGACACCAGTGAAAATAAAGACATGATTTAGCCTTTCATATTGACATGTAAGAAAACAATTTCTGCTGATGTGAGAGGGTCKGAGGGGTTGTGTGTGTTTGTTTGTTTGTTTTTAAAAACAGATATTTAAAAGGTAAGTACTGCCTTCAGAGCCCTACAAAGGGAGTTGGCCAAACAAATCTGGTGGGCTTTTATGGCTCATATCCATGAGAATTATACATTTAGATCTCTTACTTGTAGTCAAATGTTTTGTTCCATGTCAAGTGACTGAAAGGAAAGAAACAGTCTTGCTAGCTACTGTGTGTGTCTGTCTCTAAGATTTAAACTAACGCCCAAAGAATACGGGCAGAAAAGATTCGCAAAATATTTAGGAGGGAACAACTGTTGCAGTGCAGATGTTCATACAGTTATTGCTATCAGGATGGTGCCTGGCTTGTCTGCAGCATCCTATCTATTGAATGAGGAAATTTCTGACCTAATGCTCTTTATTTAAAATTGCTTTTAAAAAGGGCCCCTGGTGTGTGTGGCCTTGCTATAGGGAATGTGGGGCTATGGCTGGTTAAATATTTGCATGTGCCTTTGCCTTCAGTCCTTGTTCAGCTCAAAGCCTAAGCAGGTGCTAGTTTTAAGTATGATACCTGGTCAGAGAAGCATTTGAGCCCCCGTCAGAGGAGGCCAAAGTCCTTATCCTYAGTTAAGACTCCACGTATAGCCATGCTTTTCTGAAACGTATCCTTAAGAGCACGATTATCTTTAAGCTTGTTAGCAGTCTTGCTTGGAAGARCTGCCTTGTGTTAGAGTTTTACATTACCCAGCTTTAAAAATATGYCTAGGCAGCATATGAGTTCTTCTCAGCTGTCTTGGAACAGATGTAACCTTCACAGCAGATTCTTTCCTTCCAGACTTGTTTGTCCTTCAGAAGGAATTTATCAGCATAAAGATTGTACCTGGAATTTAAAGTCACTCAGTAGATTTTTTTTTTTTTTTTTTCCTTTTTAAATTTAAAAATAAATGTTAAAGATTGTAATTTTAATTTGAATCCATCATTATGAGAACAAAGGACCATATTCACTTTGGAAATAATATTCTGTACTTCTGCCATAATTCCTACTGTATTCAGAACAATTGCTAAGAATTTTTGTAACTAAAAGAAATTTAAGACTTTTTTTTCCTCTGTTTCTGCCTCTCCCCAGTTAATTGCATTTGACAACATTTCAAGTGCAGAAAAGTAATTTCCACATTTTAATCTGACACGAAAACAGGAGAGAAAGAATCCATTCTGCCCACCGCCCAGTTTTGACCATTTTTATGGGGAAAACCCACACCATCAGCAAGACAGAGAGAAGTCTGGAAGCTGAAATTGTTCATTTCTTTCATCTCTTGTTAGTTCATTCTCAAGTGCAACCTCAAATAGACCGTTGCAGGAATGTGAGAAACTTTTCCCCGCTCTATCATTTTATATGAAGAATCCTGTATGAAGGAGAGTGTCATTTTAGTTTCAAAAGTAACTCAGGTTGGAGGTAACTGGTTTAATGAGAAACCTGTGCATCTAGGACATTGTTCTTGGTAGAAGATGTTGCCAAAAATAGGACTTCCTAGCAGTTGTGTGGTTTAGTCTTGTTTGTTTTTTAGTTAATTAGTAGCTTTTTTGCTTAAACCATCAGAGTTGGTTTTTAGAGCAGATGTGAGAAACCAAGGACTCACTCTAGTTTGTTTTATTGCTCTTGCGCAGTTGATGAACTTCAAAAACGAATACAGCAGTCTGAAAATCCTGCACCACCTCCTCCACCGCCACCCCCTCCTCCTCTTCCTCCTCCCCCTCCTCCTAACCCTATACGGTAAGTGCTTAAATCAAGGGTCACAGTATTAATGCTTTGCTGAAGCAGAATACATTACATGAGCTTGCATCCAAGCAGGAAGAGTGTCTTTAAAGAAAAAAAGGCTTTCTCCGTCTGTCTTGGGCTCTTTACCAGCAGGACACGCTCTGTGCCCCACCTGCCAACAGACTAACACCCTGACCAATTTTGAACAGTGTCTGCCTTGCCAAGCCTAACGAATTGTCTAGACTGTGACTTTGGAGGAGGAGGGATACCTGTCTCCTCTAAATTTAGGAGATTATTTTTTTCTATTCACCTGATAGCTGTAATTATAGACTTGCGAAATGCTTGTCTGAATCTACTGCTAAGAAAACCCCTTTGAACCAAAGGATATGTTGGATTACTGAGTGTCCCTTCCTGTCGGATACTGGCGATGAAAATGCAGACTCCATTGAGTTCCCACAATTGCTTTCATAAGTTAAAAARAAAAAAAAAAAAAAAACCAGAAAATCACCASCCCRTCATCAAGCAGTTTTGGCCAAAATTATCAAAATTAAGCCTGATTTTTGCAAAGGACTGTAAAAGAGGCTGACCAATGTATGATGTATCGGGCATTAGACCCAAATTAATTAACTAAGCCCTAAAGTGTGCTTAGTTAATCTTAGGAACTCAGCTAATGTTCATGTTGTCTGCTTGTTTTAAAAATAAATGGACTTCGATGACACTTTCTAACCTTCTGTAATAGAAATTACATACAGGAGTCTTGTTAACTACTGTGTTAAATATATGAATAGAGATGATTAGTAGGGAGAATTCATCCCTTTGTGCCTCTTGCTTTGTTT
This sequence comes from Phoebastria nigripes, assembly GCA_035582835.1. Lineage (NCBI taxonomy): Eukaryota > Metazoa > Chordata > Aves > Procellariiformes > Diomedeidae > Phoebastria > Phoebastria nigripes. Next base: position 649,410 of record JAYKAV010001964.1, on the reverse strand, counting down.
TCAGAAATCTAAACTAAACATGTTCTGAACAATTGTGTTTGGTCTTTTCCTCCTTTTAYGTCCGTTAACTCATTTGGCTTGCTTGCTTCTTTCTCACTACTGTGTAGCATGAATTAACTGTGTGGGGGTGTTGTGGGTTTTTTTGTTTTGTTTTGTTTAAGTTTGTGCCCTTTACTATTTGGAATAGCTTTTAAGCCCTGTAGTAGCTAAATCAGAGTATTTCCTTCATGCACTGTGATGTTTATGCGCGTAGAGGTTGTTTCAGAGCCTAGGCACTTGGATGCTGCCTTTTTCTGGGACAGAGTTTTGTCCCTTTATGTCAGGGAGGTCACTCTACTTCCTGAGGAGCAGTGTTCAGTAGRGACTGATAGGCCCCACTGACACATCAGATGTGCATAGGAGCTTATACGTGGGCTTTAGGTTGAGTCATTTGCTTGCCTGGACTCTTACGTATTGACTATAATGAAGGGATAATTGTTTGACACTGTAAGAAGATTACAAACTTCGAGTTGGTGAGGAGATACTGATCACCATATTTAAGTGTCCTCTGGAGAATAATACTTCACTTCAATATCTACAGCTCTTCCTTCTTTTTATTATGCCAGAGCAGCTTCAATTTGTCATGTGTCACAATGAGACACTGTCTTTTAATATTCAAATCTTGGAGTGTTTTGATTTGTGCCTAATGTCTGTTAAAAAGAAATAAATTTCTCTGGTGCATTTTGATGGGAGGCATTGTGGGGGGTAATTCAGTACATACATCTGCATTCAAGAACTGTTAAATGAGTCTTTTGTAAGTAGCTGTATAATCAGGTATAAGCAAGCTGTTTGTGTGTCATGTTCAAGTTCATTCTAACAGTGTGTAATACAGGACAGAATGACAAATCTGCAGTTTCATTTTCCCCCAAAGGTCTCTCATGTCAATGATTCGCAAGAGATCTCACTCCAACACCAACATGAGCAAGAAGGAGAAACCTCCTCAGCAGGAGTCAGGTATGGCTCATCCTTTCTCAAGTCATGCGGATTATTCACTAGGTACTGCAGATAAAGCTAGTGAAAATGAACTGTGGGTACAGATAGTGATGCAAATGCTTGATAATTGTCAACATTAACAACTGCTATCCATGTCCCAGCATATTCATCTACCTTGCAGTCCAGAAATGTGATTGCAGCCCAGTCATATGTGCTCTGAGATAGGAAGTGGTATCTTTGGCATTGTAGCTTTGGTACTGCAAGCTTCCTCGAGATCCCTAGCAAATTGGCGTTAGCCCTTGTAGCTATCTATGCCCCCACAACTGAGCTGGTGATCAGCATCCAATTTATTTTTTCCAAATCGCTTTTAGTAAGAACAATCTTTGAGGCTGCAGATCAAAAACCTTAAGGGAAGACCTAGCACTTGCTGTAAGTGAAAAAAAGTTCTTACCTTCCTACTTCTGGCTCTCATGCTTATCAGATATGTCACTGAGCTGATTTCATTCACTGATGTGGCAGAAAAATTTATGTTGGKTTTTTTTTGCCCTTGGGGAGAGGGTCGTCATGTTTATTATAGGCTCACAGAAGGACCTGACAAGATAAGCTCTTAGCTGAGTATGGTGATGTGCTGGGTGAGATGGATGGGGAGAACAGGATGGTTTAATTTAGGCACCCTGCTGTTACACTGACTCCATGCAGCTTGTCGAGTTGCACCCTGGCAGTTTGGAACTGCCTGTAGTAGTTGCGCTATAGCAGCGTTGAGAGGCTCAACCTATGCCTCTACACTGCAGACACTACAGCATGTAGCTGCAGCTACAGTACGTCCAGGACTTTGCACTTCCACAGGTTATCTGAACAAACCCAACAAGCATTAAGCTGAGAACAGGTTATATACAGAATAATACAGGGAAATTTCCAACTTCCAAATGGCTTCTTGTTTGTGATTTCTTCTGTCCAGAGCCTCTCCGCAGAGCTAGTTTGTTAAATGCTTCAGTTTTCATCCCTCAATTCATATCTTATGAAATTACCACTCAGAGTTGACTGTTAATGCTAATCCTTTAATAATACTGAAAACCTAAAACAAAACAGAATCTTGCACTAAGGTGGCTCTGCATGCAGAGTAACAGCTGAAATTGCATTTTATTGTTGTTAATGGAAGCTGGAAACTTAGTAGCTTGAGAAGAGGAGGTAAGTACAGATTTACAAATGATTATGAGTGCCTGAAGAGTCAGAGCTAGACAAGTGTTGCCAGTTAAATAACCAAGGTTTTCGTCGCTGTTTCTCTCTCCTTTCTGAAACAGCAGGAGTTTGTTTGCAGTGAATTGCTTAACTCAGTTGCTGCCACTTAAACAAAGAAGGGGGCTGCAGAAGAGAACCTGGCTGACATTATAGGTATAGGATATAACTGTTAAAGAAAAAAATCGCTGTTAGCAGACTGTAATGGTAYGTAAGCATGGCTGGATGGGACCAACAGGCAGAAAGTGGGGGAAAGGAAGTATTAGCCCTCCCATTTTTCAGGTGAGGAACTGAGGAATGGGGTGACTTGGGCAGGTCCCTAGGGGAATCTTTGGGAACTGGTTACCAGTCTGAGAGAAATAAGGTTGTTGGTCTGGGTAAAATAATTAGAGAAGTGACCTTGTACCGAGATCTCTCATGAAGAGTCAATCTTACCTTTCAGTAAAAGTTCAATTATGTTGCCTTCATTTATCAAGTTTCCTTACCTTGAAGCGTCCTAGATGTTTTGATTACACCTTTTTGTTGAGACTGTTACAAACAGTGATTGCAGGAAATACTATGAAGTTCACTACAAGTTCTCTACACCCCATTCTTTCATTATTTATTAGCAAACTTTAATAGTTCTGACCTTTCTTCAATCACATATAAACTGCTTCTTCTCTTAATAGTTGAGCTGTTCTTAAAATAAAAATAAAAAAGGGGGAAAGTTCTTTCTTGATCTAGTTATTATATCCAACTTGAGGCTTGTTTTGACCCTTGTTAAGGACTTAGAATGAGTGGTTTCTATCCCATACCACAAATTAAGCTTTTATATTTGAAACAGCCTGTTTGTGAAATTAAAGCCTGACATTAAATCGGCTTACAATACAGAAACTGCATTTCTATGAATCATCAATAGTACCCTGACAAGTGAGAGCGCAAAAGTCTATTTAAAATTCCTGTTATATAAGGTATAACATTGCAGCTTTGAATAGCGTCAAGCATGTTTCTCCATGTATTTGCTTTAAGTAGTCTTTATTTTTTCCCTTTTTGGTATGGCACGTTAAGTGTCTTTTGTTACATTATCCAGAACATTGATAAGTTAACAGGTATTGTTTAGGTTCATCACACAGCTTCCCATTTCATCTGAATATTTTGCAGTTCTGATACTGAATCTCTTGAAAATCAGCAGGTTCCTTTCATGGCATTTAAGTTTTGCCCTTTAACTCAGTACAGTATTCTTTAATGGTGTGGTTTTAGTTCGGTCTGAGATGTTGGTGTATCATTCCAGCAAGGTTCTTAAAGCCATGTGAAATACGAGACACATTCGGTAGTCCTGTAATGGGCTGCATATAAGCCTCGCCATGGGGCATTATCAACTTGTCCTGTGTCAATGAAGCTGTGGAGRTTTTCAGTCCTTGGTGCTTCAGCCTATAGCACTGAGCTTTTGCAATTCCCAAACAGAAGCTTTGCGTTTTTCAGGATCTGGGCCCTGTTTCTGTCCAAACTTCTGCAGGCACTGCGGTTTGGCATTTGCAAAGTCCACGGCTAGATCCTCAATGTGCGTAGATTGGCATTTCATCCTTGAAGAGCTCGTGACAGCTTAGCTAATAGCAAAGATCGCTAATAGTGCTGAATCCAGAAACTAGAATTCCTGATAACTAGAGATGAGGTTGCTGGTTTCTGCTACTGTGTAGAAAGTGGGAACACCTTTTAGATGTACGTAGTAAGGTAAAGTGCCTCTTTGTGGTGGGGAAAATTAAGAGTAAGATAGTGGTCCTGTAAGAAAGACGCTGTGAACAGCCCACTTATGAGGAGGAAAATAAGCCTATATATTTATGCTTGTCATTTACATTTTTAATAAAACTGAGAAAAAGCATGGATTTGGATAGTACATGAGCAATAYGCATCACACATACAGGCAGGAAGAACTACTGCAAGGAGTATAGCTAAGTACCTTGTATATGCAAATGCCATTTCATCATTAAAACTAATTTATGATTATAGTAACTGGCTATATGTGGCAAGCAAGCTGTTTAGGAGGCTGTTTAACATGTTTTTCTCTTTGGACTATTTCTCTGTAGTTCATATCTGGAATGTGATATGCTCTTTGATTTTTGGAACAGGTGAAGAAGTTACAGATCTGAAGAGACAAGCTGTTGAAGAAATGATGGACAGAATTAAAAAGGGAGTTCATCTGAGACCAGTCAACCAGTCAAGCAGACCTAAAACAAAGGTTTGGAATAAATAGCAGAGCAATAATATTAGCTAAGTACAGTAATTTACACTGAAAATAAATCAGGCTTTCTGTGAAACATTCAAAAGAATACATTTGCCTCACTCACCTCATTTGCTTTGCTTGATTTCGAATAAAATGAATTAGAACAACATATATCTGAAGAACAGAAAAAGAAGCGAAGCCAACAGTAAGTAAATAGAAGCTCAGTTTCTTTGACACAGAAAGGAACTAAAACCAAGCATCTTGTAAACAAACAGCTACTGAGAAACTAAAAGCACAGGGGGAATAACTGAATTGGGTAAAGGGGATGATCAAGAAGTAGACTGCATTTAGCAGTATCTCTTCCTTTTATGCAACACTTAGCACTAATACGTGAATGTGGCTACTATAAAATATTGCTTACCGTCTTCACAAAAGTGTAATCTTTCTTTATGTATAGGCTGTGGTTCACTGTGTTACGAGCTAAGACTCTTCCTTTCATCTGTGTAAGAAAATAGACTGAATGTTAGCCATGTGCCCACGAGAGGAGAGAACAGAGGAACATAATACAACTGCACGCCTGTGCAGTAGACCCTTGTGCAACATCTGTCTTCAAGTACAAAGTCTGTCATAGTGTCCATTTCACATGTTTTTTAACATGCATGTGTTGTGTTTGTTTACAGCCAGAAACACCAAAGCCCTCTGAAAGTGCAATGAAAGAATTAAAAGGGATTCTGGTAAGAAAACTCATAGTTTATATTTCAGTTTTTTCTTCTCATTGAGCTGACAGGGCCTTCTGTGCAAAACAGCCAAGTATTTGAAAGTTCTGCATTAGTGTTTTGGTTTGAAGCTGTAGAGCAGTTTTGGAGCGAATCCCCTGATTCCACTTTTGACTTTCGTCCAACTGAAAGATTGGTTTTGGTCTTGCTAACAGAATTTATTTTGGAGAAAACTAACCTGTTAACTCTGCTCCGGATTTGTATGTTCCTGCCACTGGAGGGGATGTTATGGTCTGCACCTGCCATAGATCCTTTGGAAACTTTCCAGGTACTCACAGTGGGGATGTTTAGGGAGGGAGAGGCAGCTGAATACATCTAGTCCAAAGTAAAGCCCCTGAACTGCACATACAGTAGATGTAGGGTTCTCATCATCAACTGCTCTGAACTCCTGCTCTCCCCTGAGGCACCAAATTTCTTGTTAGCGTAGACATAGCCTAAATAGAGCAAGAGGTCTCTAGTCTGTCTACATTTAGATGTAGAAAAATTGATTCTGAATAGCTGTCCGTATACCCATTTATCACTAAATAAAAACATTAGGCTTGTGTTTGGTCCTGCTCAGAGCAATGTGCTGTTTGCTGCTGGTCTGTCCTTTACTCGTATATTGCGTTGCTTATTTAACTGGTTGTTTCTTTTGCCCAAGTGCTAAAATTGTATCAAACAGTCAGAAGGAGCTGTAGTTCTTGCTCCCTGACTTCTGTGACCCTGAAGCTTTTAAAGTTGAAGTGCAACTTTGGCACATCAAGTGAAATTTTGCCTTTGTAAGGTGAAATACGGTGAAATTCTGCCCATATTGAAGCAAAATGCTTCACATCCACTCCACAGAAGGTAAGGCTAATCATTCTAATCATTGCTGATAGCACCTAAACAGCCCTTATAAAAATAACTTCAGTATTGTGTTGGGTGATGCAAGACAGTACAGCAAAGAGTGTAGCCACAGCCTGTGCTGTGATTTAAAATCATGAGTGTGGCACCAATGACATGTTAAACTTGCTGTTCTCCAGTCACATGAAAGCAGGGGAAGAAGGGAAGAAATGATCTAGAGAGCCGCCAGACCTTAATGCTGAGCTCTAATTAGAGGGACGCATAATTAAATGTGGAGCTAAATAGAAAAGGAATAAAGTGCAACACGGAGATTATGTTTTAAATGGAACTCTGTAAGTATATGAATAATTTGATATGGTGTGCTGTTTGGACCAGTGAGGGTTGGACTCAACGATCCTGCCGAAGGTCCTTTCGTTTTCTAATAGCTGTTTTATTTCTTTGACACTGTATCACTGACATCAGGGGAGACTTGATTATGTACTTCAGAGGGAGCAGAAGGAAACCTACAGTCACTGTACTTCTGTATCTAGCTTGTTGCTTTTGAGCCCTTCAGGATATTTGCAGTATAAGACAAACTATATAAAATCCAATTCCAGTCTGTTCTTGAGACCGATCATTATGCACAGTCAGACAACAAACATGGGGGTGGGATGTGACGGAGTAAACATTTGTTGTTACTATGCTAATTATGCATTTCATGTAGACCTCCATATAATTGTTACAAACAAAACACATTTATGTTCTGTAAATTGCAGAGTTTGAGTGACTCCGTTGTGCAAGTTGCTTCCATACGTGTACATTTGTAAAGATCTGGAGCATACTACGCGTTAGTAATGTACCTGCTCAGTTAAATTTCAAATAGTTGCCAAAGAAAATTTTTTAACTTTTGGGCGGGGGTGAAGAATTAGTAGCTGAAAGTAGTACACCTTTTGCAACTTGCGATGCCATTTCTTTCTATCATTTGCTATTTCTGCTCAGAAGTTATGTGCTTGTCAACAAAAGATGTTGAGAATATGTTATTTATGCTCTGTATAGATGCTATGCAACACGTTTTGGGAGGCTGAATAAATGGGATTCCTGGGGATTCCTAAAGATGGCAAGACTCAGAGGGAGAATGAAATAGCACATGGGTCCCAAATTTTCAGTTGCATTATAAACATTTTGGGGGAATTTTACAATCAAGTGGGTGCTGATCTAGTAATTGACTCTTGTCAGTTGGGAAATGCATGCAGTATGCACTATGTGCATGTTAAAATGTGGGCAATTTTGGGAGGTTTCAGGCTTTGATCAAAGACGTTTTTTTATTTCCTTAAGAAAAGTGCTGCTGGATTTGCTGCTTAGCTGATACAAAATGCTAACCTTGGCATAAGGCAGTAATGGCATGGGTTTGTATGTATAAAAAAAAGTTTCAACTTGAGGTCTAATCTTGTGTGTAAGAGAGACCATGAAGTATGTGGACATAGGCTCGGGTTTATGTCAGATCAGGTAGATTATGGGATATAATAACATGCTGCAGTTGCAGCTAGTACATACTGACTTGTGCAGATATGTGTACACACTAGGATGCAGCAACACAGGACCATGCTACAATATAAAATATGCCGGAGCAGTAAAATATTTTTGCTAATAGAGGTTAATTATGGGCATGATAACGCTCTAGCAGTTTTTTAAGACCCTTTAAATATTAAGATGGAGGAAGTTGGCAGTTCCCTGCAAACATCAGAGTTTGTTCATTAGTGATCCAGAGCATCTTTCTTAAGCCTGATACTAACCCTCTAAGGTGTAGGTAAGTATGGTTAATCCCTACATCGGGAAATCCAAGTAAGAGGAGGAGTGGTGAGCCAAGCCCCAGATGCTCTCTGTTGTACTAAAGAGAGAGCTTTGCACGCTGGTCTAGAACTGCAGTTGCTTTTCTGCCATTTAAAAGGTTCTCACATTGTGCATATGGGATGTTTGGCAAGGCATAATATATCCTCAGAGAGCTTTTCATGCCTGTTTCTTGCTGTAGGAAACATTGAACAAATCCACTAGTTCCCGAAGCTTAAAGTCCCTTGAAACAGACAGCAGTGAAACAGAGCTGGAACGAGTTCTGCGACGCCGGAAAGTGACCACTGACCAGGACAGCGGCAGTAAGTGGCTGGACTCCTTCGTAGTCCTCTTCCTCTCCCTGCATTAAGTGACTCTTGAAGCTTTGCTTTCTCTTCCAGACCATTGCCATTTCAGCCATTACGGAGAACTCTACTTACTTCTACAGTGACTCACTTCCCCGTCGCGCCTATCGCTTTTCATCCCCATTTTCTCGAGATGCCTCTGTCAGGTTTTTCTGCACACACAGCCATATATACACAGGTTCCTCTGTCCTGCCTGGAGCTCAGACATTGTTACTGGAGTTAATAGTCTGAGTCTACTGTGAAAATACTCTTGAAAGTAATGGTAACCAGAGAAATGAGGGTTTAGGACTAATGTTTTGAATTAACCTCTTCTGCAGAGCAAGGGTCTGCAGTTTTTAAGCTATGCTTTGCTATCACCATGTTTAAGAAACTGTTGATGTTCTGCCTGGTTAGAAACACAGTCTGTGCAAGTGTAAGTCCATGCCATAGTCGATGCAGATGTGGCTGGTTTTAATGTCACTATATGTTTTAGCTTGGACTTTGTAGACAGACAGTTCACTGACTGCTCATTAGTACGAGGCTTTTTTGTCATTGGGCTGGCTCTCGCTGCAGCTGCACTTCAGGCTGGGAGAGCACTGGCGAGTTGTGACTTGGTAGTGCTGTGTGGGCAGCAGGACTTACCATCCCAGAAGGCAAGGGGACTGAGTGCATGGCTGTGTCAATATAGCAAGCCCTGCTTGTGGTACAAGAAAGGGTTAATCTTGGCAGGGAGAGCAGAAGCTGCAAATACGGTATTTTGATACTCTTCATGCACTGGACACTGTTCATTAAAATTCCATTTTGATTTCTGCAGTTAGCTTGAATTCTGCTGTGCTTATGTGTTGTTTCTAGACAGTCAATCCAGATAACAGAAGCATTAAACTTTCTTTGGGTTTTAGGTCCCACTGGAATCTTGGCCACATCAGAATCAAAATCTCTGCCTGTGCTAGGTTCGGGAGCCAGTGCCGCACAAACAGCATTGAACAAGAAAGACCTGGAGACAGAATTCAGTTCCAAAGTACCTGACTCGGGACCTGTCTCTAACCAGCTTAAGGGTGTCACGGACTCCAAGCCTACATTACAGTAAGTAGAATATGGATTTCTAGATATATTTTAGTACCAGATCTGTTTAGTTTTGAAAGTGGTTTAATATCAGTTTTGGTTAACAGGATAGTTAACCAAACAGTCTATAGCTGTTTACCACGGACTCCTCAAATAATTTGCAGTCTCACGTGGAGGTAGAAATCGAATTCTCTGTAATAAAGCTCTTTTCCTGTAAAATCTGTGAACATTCTTCAAAAAAAAGTTCATCTTCTCTGCCAAAAAAAGAACTCAGAGAGTTTTCRAGGAATAGCAAGGTTGAGGTTTTTTTCCATATCCTGAAGAGAAGAGGGATGATAGTTATATAGTTAACTCTTGATTTAAAAAAAAGGTAGTTCTAGCACAATATTTTAAAAAATAGAATCATGTAAGTCATATTGGTCTGTATGCAGGTGTGCAGGGCAGTTTCTGTTGGACCAAAGCAAGCTCTGACTATTACTCTTAAATGTTTGTTGGTAAAAATTCTGAATTACCTTGAAATCTCAAGATTAAGATTCTTCAAAAAAACCCAAAAATACAGTTAGTGCTGCATTTGCACAGATGGGCAGAAGAATCTTTCATCACAACAGATTGAAGACCCAAGGTGCCAGTTAAGCATCAAAGAGTTAAACCTGCTTCAGAAATATTTATTTCAGACAGATCAGGTGGAGGATTGGTTTGTTTTACAACAATACCAAGCTCCTTTTGAAATTAGGCTGTGCACTTGCTTCAGTTCCCTTGCCAGGTTGTTTGTCAGTTTGTCACTTCAAGAAAAGGAAATAGATGAGACAAATCAGATCAGCAGAATATTGTAATCATGGCTAATTAAACCTCTGATTTCCCGCTCTATCAGTTAAAAAATACCACCAGTACCAATTCTAGCAAGTCTCCATTGCTTGGTTCAAAGGAGTAAGTCACGACAAATGAGCTGGGAATTCAGTTTGCATCTATTTTTGTGAACTGATACTTACTTCACTCTCCTACGGGTACTTTTATCATTTATTTTTGAATGGATAAAGAGCCCAATTTCCTTTTGTGCTCTACAGTTTTATGTAATTCGCACCGAGTTTTAAAAGCAGAATGCCTTTTCCAATAATATGTGTTTTCCCCTTTTATTTCATTTAAGTATCCTTAGAAGAAAGATAATCTTCCTTTAAATTTAATGAGAAAGATGAAGATTTGTTCAACAGTTAATTTGACATGAATAATGCCATTGCATTTGCTTGAACTGCTACCCTGACATAAAGGTGAGGCTGTTCCTGAAAAATACCGTGTTTGTAGTTTGCGGATTTCTACAATTTTGAACAGATAACCTTAATCAGAAAATACAGCAACTCCTACCACCTTTTGTCTACCTTTATTCCACCAAACTAAGTGGAAATTGCATTTACAAGAAAGGAAATGAAATAATTGCAGGCCCCAAGGTCTCGCAGAATGCGTGGTGAATTGACAGTGAAAAGGATCTTGTGTTGACAGTCACAGTTGTTATGTGTTATAAAAGCATATGTGAAGCTCAATTTATTTCTCAGCTTGCCTATTCAGTGACATCCTAAAAGACACATTTCACTTTAATGTATCTGTTTAAAGCGTTAAAACAAATGTGGTAGGCCAGATTCCTTAGTGCTGCAGGGCTTCTTTGCACCGAGTCACTGGTGTAAACCTGCTTAACTGGAAAGGCTCATCGTTGAGGATGGTTTTCCAGTGAGAGAGAAGGTGCTGGGGCTCTCATACTCTTCTGCCGCTGGGCTGGCAGGGAGGAGCAGAAATAACCTAGATGCTTCATACCATGTTGAAATGCAATTATTTTCTTTTTTTCTCCTGGGTGCTGTTTGCAGCAAAGGTTAGTCGAAGCAGCCTCCAGACTCCAAGGTGTGTAAGCGCTGTTTTGAAACAGGGCTCATTTGAAGCAGACGTCAGGAGGAAGTTCATTTGTCTAACATGTCTGACAACTTGGCTCTGTAATTAGGCAGTTTTCTGGGCTTCCCTGGGTACATCTGTACTAGCCGTTTAGTTTGGATCAGCAGAGCACTTCTGAAGCAAATCTCCCTGTTGTTCCCATTTGCTATGCTTTGATTTGTACCCTGGCATGGTCTTAGTGCATAAACTGGATCCCTGGATTCCTTGGGTGTGTGAAACTAAACCAGAAGACGTGATCCAGCCTTTAACAGCTGGCCTGGGGGCCACACGAGAGCTAGTTCAGTGAATAACTCCCCTGAAACGTGTGTGATGAGGACATCGGTCTGAAGCACAGGCTGTTTCCCTCTACACGTCTGCTCCTGTTGCACCACGCTATTTCCTGAAGTAGACCATGTTAACTAAACAAACAGTACGCTGCTTTGACCAGATACCCTAAATGACAAAGGCATACAAAAGATTTATTGTGGCTCTTCTTCTCCTTATTCATACCTGAGATAAAAGGATGCAGCTGTCTCATCATTTGCAATTCCTTGAAATCTGACAGAGGTGTGAGCTGCTTCAACTGTGTGCAGCAGCCACGCAGACCTTTTATAGCACAGTAGAGGATTGCATGTCTCATAATTACCAGGTGTCTCTTGCAGTGCAGTGTTTATTCTTTTTTCTTCATCTAGATTTTAATGTCCAGCTTCCTACAGAAAACCTTAGGAATAGTTGTGCATGAGATATTTCTCTTTGCTGCACCATCCATTTCCTAAGGTTTGTAATCTGAAGGAGGAGGTAGTACTTACAGACATTTAAATGCAAACAGCCCTGTTCATCATTCTTTATTCACGTTGGGTAACAGTTGAGCACCCCTGTTCTCATGGAGAAAGAACGTCACGCCTTTGGAGAAGACCCAGTCTCGAAAATGTATCTGTGACAGAAGTCAGTTCTTTGAGTAAAATCCTGGATCCTCCCCGCCCCCAAGTCAGTGACAATCTAACCTAAATATGCACGGGGTAAGGAATTTCAGTCTTTGGTTGAAGTAGGACTCATAGTATGGTTACTCCTCTGGTTAAGTGTTACCAAAGCACTGGCCGCCAGCTGAATCAGCTGAGCCACTCGTGTGAGTTGCCAAAGGAGGGATTGTGGAAAAGGGCTGTAACATCAGCAAATACAGGTTGATTCTGAAATTTCCCTGTCATCAACCTAAGTGATGGTAGCTCAGAGAAATTAATTCAGAAGAAAAATCTGGGTTTCAAACCACTAGGTGAGGTGTTATTTCAGTGCAGGAGATTGTTAGAAGAAGGGTCTGAAGCCATTAAGCAGATGATTTGGAATGTGTGAAGTTTCGCTGAGGTGGTGCTGAGGGGGAAGACATCAATAACGTGTGTCCTATAGAGAAATTGAGGCCTTACCTCAGTATTCAGGTAACTTCCTCTGCAAATCTCTTCCCAAATGTTTAACCCAGCGTGAGCGTAATTCTGTGACAATTGCTTAGAAGAGAATAGGTGACAATTTAGTTCCCTTGGGAGCAAAGAGAGTTCCCGTGACTCCCTGCGGTGTGCAGACACAGAAGGGAAAGGTGTGTCTGGCTCTGCCCCTGGGTTTTGGGGAATTTTTTTTTTTTCCAGCACTTCGTAAACATTTTGTTTCTGGGCAGCAGAGTTCTCCGCTAACAGAGTGAACCACAGAGAGGGTTAGTCTTAATCTGATGATTTTATACAATTAAAGGATTTGTCCTCCTTCTCCTGGCTGTAATCTTAGTACCCCTGAATCATCTACCAGCTCTGCGGGAAGCAGCTCAGTCTCAGCTAGACAGAACTGCAAAGGTTTTCCAGTGCAGCTTGAACATGGGCAATTTAGTTTGAACAACAAATGAAGAAAACAATGGGATGTTCTGGAAGTTTGACGTCTCCTCAATTATAACTGTTTTAAAAGCTACTGTCACACGTTTTTCTTAGACTGTACTTTTTGTGCGCTTTCTCAGTGCAGGTAGAAGCTCTCCAAGATTCTTCATTTAAATGAATTTGCCAATCTTTTTGAGCATTTTCAAAAAAGCACCTAAAAATGGGAGCAATTTCCATACTAAAGATTGTCTGCAGTTCCGTTCTGCTCGCTGCTATGTTGACCACCTTCCTGCTCAGCTAGATTTAGCAGGGGCATTCCTGAAATGGAGAAGGTTTCTTGCACAGGGTCCTTGAGCGAAGATCCTTGAGAAGGCTCTTCACAGATGTCTGGTGTTACAGATAGTACTGGTGCTATCAGAGGAGGGAACCAACAGACTAATTCCCTAGCGTCCCTGTTTGTATACCCTGTAATTTCCTTTTGACAAATACTGTAGCGTGGTGGAATTTTTTGTTCATTGAAGACTTTGAAGACTTGGAATTGGTGTATTTTTTACTGTTGTTCGGTATTTGCCTTTGGCCCTGTTTGTTGTATTCCCCTGCCTTGTTAAGAATTCTGAAATATTTAATAAACGCATCTGCAGTTTTGCTTTAATTCTCAGTAAAAGTTTTTGACTGAGGATAAAATTGACTCACCTCTTGTGGTCTGGCACGCAGCAGACAGACCACRATGGCACTCTGCCGAGCCCAGACCCGCTCTCCTGTACAGGCTGACAGCATGGGCTGGTTAGTCCGGGTCAGAGGCGGGACAGCTGAGCTGCTGTTATTTGCCAAACCCTCCGAGTATGGTAGTTTGGAATGGATGTAGTGATTGGAATATGAGCTTTGTTGCATGAGTGGTGTTTGTCCTCAGTTATGGGGATCTTGTAGGAAAATGGGAATGCTGGGGTCAGGGTGGGTGGTAGTTAGGCAAATAGCAAGCTATAATTGACATGCAGGCATGGTTTGTAAGCCCATGGTTTATAAGGAAGCAACTGGTGGTGAGCAACTGTCAAATTAGCTTAATGCTTCAAATCTCATCTTTTGGGGAGTAAGGAATAGCACCGCTGGAGTTTTATTTTGGCTTTGAAAGCAATTTTGCTTTGAAGAGAGATGACAGCTATTTCAGCGTCCTAGATTAGGGAGCTCGCTGAAAGACAAAGTATACTAATTTGATGCCATGTTACTGTCGGCTTTTGTAGCAGAAATGACTTCATTCATACCAGCTCAGATTCCAGGCAGAGTATCTACACCGAGTCTCCCATGCTTATACCATGTACTTGCAAAACCAGTCTTTGCTGGAATAGATTTTTGCCAATATTTTCTAAATATGCTGTAAAACCCATGGATTTTCCTACAGTGTTTTCCTTGAATGGTTCCCTTTAGCCTTCTGCTTTTACATATTGTTAGGAAATTGGATGGGACTTCATCCAATAAAATTTTCCATGATATTTACATAAAATTCTGGTTTCTAATGGAAACATATTACAATGATTTCATGAATAGAGCACYGAGCAAGGTTAAATAATACCACGGTTATAATATTAACCAGAGGAAACAAAGAAAGTCCAAGTCTCAGTTGACAATCCGATCCTTAGTTTCTCCTTTTGTACTCCTACTGTAAATTATTTACAAAGGACACCGCAGTACTAGTTCACAGACGGCCTGTCAGGCGTAACCCTTTATTTTTACATCTTCTGTAGCTTCTGTAACTATATAAATGGAATATATTGCTTTTGATAGTCTTATATCACAAGCAGTCCTCAGTAACTGCATGGGACTTTGCATATCCCATACAATTAATCTAAAATGCATTTATCATCTAAATCTGGATTTCACAGTACAGATTTTATGTGTTTAGTCATAAAAATATATGCAGACTTATGAACAATTATGTATGAATGAGTACAATAGAACTAGGTTCTCAATTTCTGGCTTAAATACATAGTTGGACAAATAACAAGAATACTGATAACAACATTAACAATCTTAATGAGCTTTGCATAGAACCAAATGCAAATACCTTGGCTGGACAAATTCATAATTGTTCAAACTGGGGCTAACTGTATCTGTACTAATTGCTTTTCCCAGCTTTATTTGTAGCAGTAAAAACTGTTTTTTGAAAGGGAGCACCAAAATTATGTTCATTCTTGCACTGAAACTTTATTATGCCTGCATTTTGCTCTTGACAAACTATTGAAAATGAGCTATGAATACCTGATAAATAGGGTTAACAATTTTTAACAATACCTCAGCTGTAACAGTGGCACTGTCAGGCTCGTGCTGCAGCAGCGTAAAGGATTTGAAGAAGGGAATGCTAGTACAACGAAGTCTGAATAGTAATTCTTATTTTTATGCTTGAAACGCTGATTTAATCACTGGTTTTCTCCATTAAACTACTTTATATCGACATCTTTCATTTTTCTGTCCTTTGAAGGTGGTAAATATGATTGCCGTTTTATCCATTTTTGTTATAAATGAAACAGACTTCAGAGTGTTTGGCTGTGCATCAGTTGTTGGAATGCTGCCATACACTAATGCAGACTCCCCACTGTGAGCCCAGTGAAGAATTATACTTTGATTCACCAGATTGTATTAAATAGTCCAGCTGTTGGGATTTGAAAGATAGTTACCTCCAAAGTGAAATAAAAATGAACTTGGCATTTATGGCTTTGACCATTTTTATAGTGTTGGGCAATCAGCTTTTCAGAGGTAGCACTTTTTAAAATAACCCTCTTCTGGTTACGCTGCTTTAAAAAGTTTAATTTGCTGTAACGTTCAAAATACCCCACCTTGTATTTTCTGGAATGATTGGCAACTTCTGCATAAAATAAGCATTATTTTCCTTATGAAATCACTAGCTTCTGATGATAATCAAATGAGTCTGAAACTGTATCTATTAGCGCCAATTTCTGCATTAATTAACTTATACCGAAGTTCTAATGTTAGAGACAATTCTTGTAATTAAAGCTTGAACATGGAATTTCATTCGCTGTATCCGGTGCTTCAGTAGCAAGCTGAGTAAATTCTTTCTGAAATGGAAAGTGCAACAACTGTTGTTTTTGTGATAATTTATTTGTTTTTAACCTGTACGTTTAGTCTCTCCCCCTCAGGTGGGAGCCACTACATTCTCCACCCCCTGCTCTAATTGTTGAGTGGGGTGACCTCTTTTTTCTTTGTCATTTTCTCTAGGACAAAGACTGACAAAATAAAAGGCACTTCATAGCAGATGGATCCAGTAGCTGAATTTCTTTCTCTGGCCTCCAGTTGATTCTACTTTTTCCTTTCAAAGGTGTTACCTTAGCAGTACAGAAGGCCGTTCCTTATGAGTAAGCGTGAAAAATTAAAAAAGAAAAGAAAAAAAAAAAAAAAAAGGCTCTGGACTAGCAAATGCAGTTGCATGCAGCAGCTCTACAGTTAGGCTTCCCGGGAGAGCGGAGCCACACGCCCACTGGTGCACGTAGGACCTTCCTGCACTGAGGATTTTTGCACCTGTCCGGTTTGGTGGTTGTAGCTGTATTGGTGTGGACATCTGTGCGGTGTTCACACCGTTGTGTAAGGCCCTGCCTAAAGATGGGCCGAGCACGCGTGTGCGACTGCCCTCTCTAAGCGTGCCTGATTACGTACCCTCGGGTGCACGGGTCCAATGGGCTTTGGAAAGCACGGTGGAGGAGCTATAAGCCCATGCTTGCAAGCC
Source organism: Phoebastria nigripes (assembly GCA_035582835.1). NCBI lineage: Eukaryota > Metazoa > Chordata > Aves > Procellariiformes > Diomedeidae > Phoebastria > Phoebastria nigripes. Next base: position 632,695 of record JAYKAV010001964.1, on the reverse strand, counting down.
GCCCGTTTGCCCATACCACAGCGTTAGGATGGCACAGGAAACACCCCCATCTGCGACTTGATGGGGCCGTGCTTTCCCAGTGTTTGCCGCCTCCTCTGCTGGTGCATTCTAGCTAATCTAAGGATTTGCCTGCGCGTTTTCAACACTAGTACAAAGCTTTTGAATATAGACAAGTGCTTTTAGTGTTTATAGCATGATGCCAGCCTCGACAAATAACCCTTGCGTCTCTGACCTTTCCTTCCTCTCTCCCCGCTCAGAGGGCTTTTCATCTGCAAGAATCCCTGCACTGCAAGCAATCAAGACGTAACCCCATTTCTGCAGTGCAGAATGTAGGTCTAACGCCCTCTGTATTTCAGCAAACCCAGTAGGTGAATGTTCAGAAATCATTTGCACTTGCTCCCAGTGAGACCACTAGCAGCCTGGTGGTGCCGAGCCACGGCGGAAAATCTGGATACGCTGCCTCCACCTCCCTGTCATACAGTAGAGTGTAGTACAGCAAAAGCCCTGCGTGAGCTGCTCTGGGATGCGGGTGTGGAGAAGCAGCCCTGTCCTCCTTTCAGGCTGCAGGACCGTTAGCCTACAGACTACAGGAACTGGTAGCGTTTTCTCTGGGTGCAGCTGCTCTGTTGGACATGGGGGAACCTAAATCCAGCTCCGAGATGAGCAGAGAGAAAACAAATTCTTAAGACTTTAAACTGATTCTTTCGTAGTCTAAGGATTTTCTTAATGCTTTATGAGTTTGTTTTTCCTGTTAAATGTCTTCCATGGCTAGCTTAACAAATGATTCAGGAGGGGTAATGTGACTGTTGCATTTTGTGCACTACTATCTGTATGGAACAGCTGTTAAATCTATAAATCTGTTTACTAGTTTAGTAGATCTGTCCTGGTCCTGCGTGCTACTAATAATAGAAATGCTTCTCTGTATATTTATATTCTTCCCCCTAAATATGTGAACTGTTATCTGTATTCATATATTTATTCTTTTTCCTTTAGATCAACTAGTCATACAGAATTTACAAGAAAAGCTTCTAGCAGTGAAAAAGAGACAGAATCCATTGTAGTTTTAGATCCTGTTTCCACCAACGGGGATCAGACGTCTGAAAACACGCTGAATCAGAACAAAATGAAAGAAGAAAAAAGCAAGCCGCTGCATAAAGAAACTAATGCTGAGAAAATAAAAGAAACAGACAGTTCTAACTGTTAATTGTTGTTCTGAAAGGCCGTAACTTTTGGGAATCATTATCTGGACATGTAAATTGCTTAGGTGTGTTACTAGGGGCTATGGTCTGTACTCCAAACCATTTTCAATAATACAGATTGAAATGGTCTTTTGTATGCAGTTTTGTTACATGCATTAAAGTGTTAAATAACTATGTATCACTCAAAATTTTAATTTCGCAGGTATGGTTAATATTTTCTTAGATATTGTCAGTTACCTTTTCTTCAAAACTGTATTTGAAAAGGCTTTTTTAATTATTCTTTTGTTGAGGAGATACCTTGTTAAAGGTCCATTCTAAAGCTTGCCAGAAGCCCCTTGCATTCCTCCTGAACTGGACAGGTTTGGGTTAGACCCTATGAAGGTGATGACACACACATCAGCTTTAGTATGGGGGGTATTACTAATAATTAAAAAGTCAGGTTTTAGACACATTGCTTTAAAAAATATTTTGATATCTACTTAAACCAAGATCTTGTAGGTCTCCTTTCTGCTGTCTCCACACACGCTCTTTTGAGGAAATTAAAAGCACAAGCATAACGCTTCTGTTTCAGATTCCCCAGTGGACAGCTAGCCCAAAGTCTGAAAAGCAGAGGCAGTGCAGCATGTTGTTTTGGTACCAAGACTTTCGGTAACGATAGCCAAAGTCAGAAGTTTGTGGGTTGAGATTGGTGCTCTCATTTGGATGAAAAGCTTTCTGAAGGAGGACTTATCTCCTGCTTCTTGTTTCAATGTTACACAGCAAAGTTTGGAACTGCTGCAACTGCAGTCTGCTGCTGTGAAAAATAAGTTCTCCTAGGCTCCCGTGAGCATGGAGTACATTTGGGATTCAGTCGTTCTAGGACTGCAAGTTGTCTGGAATCAACATTTTGAGAAGTCCCAGCTGAAGCCTCACAGCACTAACAAGGCTTTGCTTTGAACCTGGTACACACTGGTGGCATTAATTTATTAGGTAACACTTCAGATGCCTGTATTTGATGACATAAATCCCAGTTTCCCTCAGCCCTTATTTCCTATGAAGACAGTGAGACAGGTACAGAATTGATTTGCTCCACTGCCAATTCACGTTCCATTGTAGTCTCTCTTTAAATTCAACACAGTATCTCATTCCTTTATGATGAACGAACAAATGTAATCAGGGATTTAACTAAAGATTGGCGTAACTGAAATTGGGCGGTCAAGTACTTGAATGCACTTGGGTTATTTTTTATTTAATGATTTGAAACAGTGATAGTATTGAAGGATGAATGTTCTGAGTTTGTTGGTTTGGCTCTGCATGCAACTGTCCGGTGCTTTTCCTGAAAATAAAATGATAGTAACGAGTGTGGTAGTTTCACATCTTTTTTGGTGTTTTTTGCATGTTTGCTAAGAAAATCTTGGACTTGATCCAATTGCTGAACTACATATAATTCCTAAACTTGGGGAAATTTGTCTCTCATTGRTATCTCCATTTCTGGGGGGCGGTTGGTGCTGGTGGTTAATTTTTCACTTAGGTATCTGTTACACTGAATTTAAAATGCAACATTTTATATATGTATTTTTCCTCAAATTATTGCTGCTGTATTATATGTTCAAATTTTCAAATGATACAAAACCCAGAAGTTTTTTAAGAAGTATTTCTTTTACTTAACCTGTTTGTTACCTAGGACGTAAATTAATTTATCTTTTCACTGTTGCTTATTAAAAAGACTCCTGACAAGTTTCCCAGACCTTGTGAATTTGACTGGTTATTCCCTGCCTCCGACTGAAGCAAGCTTCCGAGTGATGCCAGTTACAGCTTTGTGCCCTACCTTTGGGGTTTGCACTGATGCACTGGTATTGATAGCTAGCTACAACTGGAGCAAAATTTCCCTTGTAGGCTAGATCTAAGAGCAGCATTGAGGGTGCGTGGGGGGATGGAGCAGCATAACAGGCAAGGCCTTTGTTTTTTGTAAAATGTTTTTTTTTTACTGTTTGTCAATAGCTTGCTCTTTGTATGGAGAGAGATTTTGACTTTCCCAAAACAAACATTTAGTTTTGGACTTAACACAGAGGTATTTGTTTTGTCAATTTGTAAATACAGCACAGAATTTTGTGGTATTTTGAAACTACAGCCACTGCTCAGTTAACTTGGTTTCAGCTGAAAGCAATGGTCTCCTGGGAAAAAAGAAGCTAGCATCTGAATGCTTTTAAAAATCTTTAGCTAAAGTGCTTGAAAATAAATGGATTAAGGAATAGTTAATATAGGAGTTTCTTACTAGAATGTTCTTTTTTTAGAAATTTATCCAAAAGTTAATGATGACAGCCTATGTCAGTGTGCTGTTCTCTGGGAGCTGAACAGGTGGGCTGTGAACCTGCAGGGCTGGCTGAGAGAGCTGTAGAGGCAACGAATCCTGCTTTGGGGGAGGAAGTACATCAGAAAGTTGTTTTTCTGGCTGTGATTCTTCAGCAAAAGCAATAAATTCAAGATTTGCTTCACCTGAAATAGAAGAGAAAAAAGAAACTCATTCTTATGTTTGCTGTAATCCGGTTTCTTGTAACGTTYTCTGGTGCACTCAGATTTTTTTAAAATGCCACATGATGCTTACAAGAGTCTCTCAACACCTGTAAAAGTCTGGTCCTTAGAAACAAGGGAGCAGCAGCCCTGCACTTTGATTACAAGATTAGGGCATGGTGCGCAACAGCTTGAGCTGGGATATTTATCTCCCCTCTTCACTAACCATCTCACCTTGCTGCCCTTTTTCTGAGCACCCGTCTTCCTCTGCACTGGTGCTCTTGCAAAAGTTCCCATCAGCTGACTGTGCCTCTTCTCTACCCTGGCCTTTAACAACTTTATGTAAGCCCATGTTCAGATGTTGCTCCTGAACTAACACTTCACCTCTCTTCCCACTGCTGTTTTTCCCAGTTCTGCGGCACTCCTCCTTCCCTAACCTCACCACCTAATTCCCCGTTTTGCCACACAGACAATGCCCACCCCATCACTGAATATGTCTCAGCTATATATGTTACTTTTTAGTAAAGGGGTGGCCAGTCTGATTCAGCTTGCAAGCAGTTCACACGTGCCTTCTAGGTGAATCCGGTAGCTGAAACACAGCATCGCTCTGGGGCTGCACTTCGGCAAAGCTGCCTGCCTCGTAGGGAGAGGGGGCAAGGCAGCAGGCAAGCCGAGGGCGCCGGTTGTTACGGTGCCCCTGGGCCCAGCTGYGTGCCCCGTTCGGTCACTGCTGGGGGGGCTCCTGATCGGTCACTGTCACCTCCCACTTATGAGCCGCTTACAGAGTCCTCTGCTTCTCAGCTCTCCGGTGTATTCCGTAGCTCGCCGCCCAGGCAAATGAAGAGTTTGGTATGCAGCTCAGACATGCTGTCTCAGTATTTCCCTGATGTTGATTTAGCTATTGGATTTTATTTCTGCCAAACGATTAATGGCTTCGGGAATTGTTGCTATTTCATTTTATGAGACATAGGTTTAAATATTTGTCAAACTCGAGCTCTTTGTTTAGACTAGACCATTTGAATAGGGAATATATTAATATTGCTGAGGCAGTTAAAGTTCATAGCTCTTTATAATTATCTGTCTTGTTTTTGAAAAATGCATTCTGTGAAACTACCTTCTTAGCAAAAAAGAATTTCTGTCTCTGTTTCTATTTTTTACAATGATTATATATGAGCAAGGGGGAGATTTCAAAAACTCAGAATATTTTCAATAAAAAATTTTTTTAAATAAAAACTTTTTTCTATAGCATGCATGTCATGTGCTGCTATCCTACGTATAGAAGATTGAAAATGGTTAGAGACAAGAGGGTAAAATGACTTAATTCTCCTTCATTTTTCTTTTTCTTAGGCATAATAAATTCTTGCAAACCCTTTCCTTCCTTTCTTCCTCTCCTTGTCTCTCTGCCTCCCCTTCAGACTGTATGCCTTTATTCTGTCTTGATTGATACCTGAACAAGTGAGAAGTGGTTCTAATGAACTGTTAAGCATTTAACAGTGTAGAGTATAGTGTAAAAAGAAGATGCAGATCCTGAAATGCAGGCAGATGCATACAAGTGGCTAAGGCTGAATGTGCATAGCCAACTTCAGTTTTTCTTGGGTTTTATTTAGTGCTTACCCATGCAACTGTAGCTTTCCAAACACATTTTGCTAGAAATGCAACACACAAAAGGGGGTTGTGAAATGAAGTTTTGTTAGCAATATATGTTTAGGGGCTTGAGGGAGGTGGGTGGGGTATTTGGCCCAAAATTCCATTTTGGCAGCTTTTCGGCATGTTATATGCATGGTTTTTGTTTTGTTCCTTTTGCACTGTGGGCTCCAAGACTCCAACCAATTAATTCTGGAAAAAAGCTTAATGTAGGCTACTCCTCAAGAAGGGGTCTATTTTAACATTCAGTAAACAGATAATCCATTAGGACAACAATATACATTGTGGCAAGTGCTATCCTAGTTTTTTTTTTGTCAGTGCTTATTTATAGTCTTTTGATTTCGCCTCCCTCCYGTGGTGCAGTTTCAATCATTCTCCCTCCAATCTTTGTTCTCGTATTCATTGCAAGCTGAAAACAAAGTAAGAAAGAAGCTCATACGTAGCGTTCTATTCTTGGCCAGTTCTTCCTCTATAGCAAGAAGGCGGTTGTATTTGGTCACCCTTTCTCCGCGGGAAAGACCTCCCAACTTGATAAACCTGGCACCCAGTCCAACAGCCTTAAACGAGAAAGTGCGTATTTTAAAACTACACGGTTCGGGAAGTGAAGTCATTCTTAATTATTAAACATGGTATCCTACTTCTAATTTAACACTCTTATCTTTCTACAGATAAAACCCCTCCTTTAAATAGAAATAAAATCTCTTAGTGAAAGATTTGGCRGATGCAAACAATAATTTTCACTGGCATATGAAATGAAATGTTATTTGCAAATGTAGCTTTAATACAAAAAGACTAAATATATTAGTGTTAAGAATTTTTGCCTAAAATATTACTACTACTCAGAAATGTTTTAAGTAATTCACTTTTTTTTATAAACTAAGGCAACCAAATAGATCATACACACTTTTGAATATACTCCCTGCTTTGGCAAATTTCCTGTGTGTTCTCTTTAAATTCAAAGATTAACTCTCTGTGGGGGAAAAAAGCAACTCTCTAGAAAAAGCCCATTTTGTAAAACGTTGTTTCTTTCTCAAGCAGAAACAGGCTTTCTCCTTAAAAAATAGTTCATGTTAAAAGCAGTGTTCTGGCAATTCTGCAATTGAACAGCTTTCAATACTTACCAGATCCACAAGGCTATCATCAGAAGATTCTCCATCTGGACTTCCTAATATGGTAATATGTCTTTGACCTATATAGAACGGGAGTGTAAAACCTTCATTAGTGTATATTTTATATATTTGACACAGAAATTGTATGGACTTTTCATTCTTTTTTACCTTTGGGCTATCTAAGCTTAAATACAAACAGGAGTAAAACCAATGAAACCCATCTCATACAGATGTAAACTATATTAGTTTGCTACATTAACATTACGTTTTATTTTCAGCATGGTTAAAGGAATATCTAACATCCTATCCTAATTTCTGTCTCTAGCTGATCTGTCTGGTAATGTATTCTACAGGGTAGGAGGCTGTTCTATTTATTTTAAATGTGCGCCTTACTATAGTAATGATTTTTCTTCACTATAAAAAAGAGTTTATCATCATGACTGAATGAAATCTTTAAGTTGCTATTTGCTCGCTTTGATATAGAGATTCTAGGCTTTTTGAGGGAATAAAGAAGGAACTTAGATATATTAAATTTGTCCATCTATTCCTTTGGTATAAAAAAGAATAAAGAAAAATTGATACAAAGAGAAATCTTACATATGAAACTACACAAATTCTTAGTACTGTTACCACAAAGGCTCAATAATATGTAGTCAATAATCTATGTAAACTGCAATTTTAAACAATTTGGACTTGTTTGGATTTCTTAATTATTACTGCTAGTATTAGTCAAAATTCAGCTTACTCAACTACATCTTTTTTTATTTTGTTTAATTCTGATATCTAACTGTATGACACATAGCCGCAGTGTCAAAGGGCACCCACATTCAAAGCATCCACAGTGTATTAATTTACTATAGTTGAAGCCTTGAATGCTGTTTTAAGCTCCTGAACAGAGATTTGTGAATCAAACCATGAATTTTAGTTTCTTCTGACAAGCGCTTTCTAAATTAGAAGTGGCAATAATTAAATAAAAAGATGTAATATTTACAGGTGTAGCAACACTATTTATTGACTTGTAGGGTTGGAAAGTCAGCCTTTTCCCCCCCTCTACTCACCGTCTAGAAGTCCAGTAAGTTCTATGAGGTCTGATACTGTGGTTTGGTTAATATATTTTAGGACAACACCACTGCACGTTGGTATGTTTATGTTTTGGTCAGTTTTAAGTTTGGAAATRCATGTGGCAGCATCTTCAGCAATCAGGTAACATTTGGAACCAAGAGCACAACATAGGTTATTCCATTGTTGTCTGTCCTGCATAAACAATCAAATAAATAACTGGAGTTTAAAAACCTAAACTGAATGAAAACCCTAATTGAGGAGGTAAAAAAAAAAAAAAAAAAAANAAAAAAAAAAAAAAAAAAAAAAATTTGAATTTAATATAAATCTTAAAAGATATCCTTCATATAAACATATTATATTTTATACTGTATTTTAAATCTGTCTACCTAAGAAAAACATACCAACAGAATTTTGCTTGGATTTTAAGATTCTTGCTAGAAAACATAAATTCTAATCTGGAATTAATCAAAGCTAGTTGCACACAAGTATAGTTTAAAATATTTCAAATTAAATTAACTGTAGGAGTTTGCTATTTTGATTTCCTTCCTGAGATTTATTTAATTTTAATGGAATATAAAATAATTTTCTATTGTTTTCTTCAGAGGACTCATTCTTGTGTTAATACTTTAAGTGTCACAGCATTTGTTTGAATATAAAATAATGAAACAGGAGGCAGTCATTGACTCAATRACACGTATCAAGACAGGATGTTCAGAGCTGTAAGACTGACCCATAAGGAACAGCAGAATACAACGCTCTCTTTCCAGCAAAGCTCTATTTTTTTAGGGTCTTTGTATCTTGATTCTAAGGCATTGTCCACATGGTACTGAGATTTAAGGATAAATAAAGGACAAGGATATATAAATAATTTGAAAGAAGAAATTTACTAATTAATTTGCTTTCTTTGTGTCCACAGAATACAAAGTTTTCACATTAAAAACATTACTTTTCTAGTTAATAATTCTGCCAGTAATAATTCTTAGTCTGTGGATCGGACAAGCTTTTGTACCTATATAGTTGCAATCTGTATAAGGGTCCATTCCTATAAGGATTGCAAGCCCACATGTAAGTGAAAATGAAGTTTTTGACACCTGAACAAATGTTTAAACTTAAGCACTAAAGTGGTCTGCTGTCTGGCAATGAATTGTTGAATTGGTACCAGAGCTAATCCTCAAGGACCTAATTATCTGTGGCAAAGATGTGGCATGGGTAAACTTTGTAGATTTGCAAGGGGGGAGGAGGAGGAGAGGCATGTCCCTTAACAGTATTCTATTTCAAACTGTACCTCACTATCTGTTGTAATTCTCCTGCAGATTTTCATATTGCAAACATATTTCTTCACAAGAATTCTCAAGGAAGTTTGCAGCCCTGGCAGGAGTGGGGAATAATATGGTATTTTGCAACATGGGTAATTCAGAGAGTGAGACTGAAACAGTGCAGGGAGCCAAGGCTAACTAGAGTGAGGTAACAGTAAACACAGATATTCGAAAAATGAACTTTTAAAGTTCCAGATAAGAACAAAATCAGATGGATTTTGCAGTTCATCTGCTTTAGAATTATTGATTCAGGCACTGGGCAGATTCACAACGACAATACCACTTCGCTTCCCCCTTCAATCATGGTCCTCGTGTTTTGCTCATGAAAACAAACCCCATATATTTATTTTAAAGAAGATAAAGTGTGCAATTCAACAATTTGCAGGATCAAATTTTTATTAAGTTGTGCAACTGCAGAATCTAGGTCTACAATTGTAAGTTCTGCTAAAATTAAGTTTTATCTTTTTCTTCCATAAAAAAGATTTATGGAAACTTAATCTTATGTATAAATGCTAATATTTAATCTGTTTCTTTCATCCAGCTATAACTTGGTAACATGATTAATCGTATTCTACTTTATTGTTGTAATCTATTGGCCACACTAAATTAACTCCTCGAACTTTGATCACAGTAGTAAATACATGGTRTCTTACTACCACTTTAAAAATTCTGCCGAGCAATGCTGCCAGTGACAGGTTTGTTCTGGCTTTGGGTGTAAATCTCAATCATAAAGCATAGCACCATAATTTTTTTTGAGTGATTCTAAGGAATATACAACTATGTCCAAACTTTTAGCTTCTCCCATATAATATAATATAATATAATTTATGTATCACTTGAATTTTATAATTAGATTTTATAATTTGAATTATTTGTTTACATAAGAAGGAAAATGTAATAAAAATGACAGTGGTTTAGCAAGTAGAATCAGAAAAAAAAAAACATTTTCTTGTAATCATATAAAATACTTGTACTGAGCATATTCTGTTCATGCCAGGATTATTTTCTGTCAGGAATTATGTCAAAAGTATAGAAAAATTTAGAATTATTGTCAATTACAGTTATGCAAATGAATTGTTACATACATTTTTATAGTGATATTTTTGTGCCTAAAGACTCCGAAACAGAAGCTTCATATTTTATGGTTTGTAAAAATGTGAAAAGTTCAGTGATATGCCACTTAACAGTATTATCAATTTTTCAAGGACTGCACTGTCGTATCTTACCTCTTTTCTTAAGGGATCTATTAATGCAATAATAAAAGGAAATTTATTGATCAGTTCCACATACATGTCAACCATTTCATCAGGACTTTTGAACGTTCCAGTGAGTATTTCATATTTTCCTTTAACCTAGAAAGTAAAGTAAAAAGCATAAAAGATAAGGAAGGTAATACTTTAAAAACCAGAGTACTAACGTAAGCATACAGATCTTGTGACAGTAGTGTCTCTATTAAGGCACTGCATTGTGCGTTCTTCAATAAGGACACATTCACTTGCCTACTTTATGTCTAAGTGGTCAGCACATTGTTATAGAAAAGTCTGCCTAAAGTAACAGTGGGTTCCAGTRGGCTCATGCCAAAGTCTCTGAAAGCTGCCACTCCCAAGACAAGGGAGATCTATTTCAGCATTTTCTAGGCAACACTGGCAGTTTTACACAACTTTATGATAAAGTTAGCAGTATTTGACATTTTTATTAAATCTTGCATGAAAAATCTCACTTTTCACTTCCAAAAAAGTTAATTTTTTGCCCTCATTTTCATAAAGAAAATATTGCTAGAGAAAGGAGTGCACCCTCAGTGCTCAGAAACAAGATACTGCCTTTCCTTGCCTCTTTTCCCTTTCAAAAAAAAAAGACTAGTTTAAAACCAGTCACATCATTATGGCAAGCACAAACTGCAGCATATGAGGATTATTAAGGGCACACTGTCAAACTGTGCCAGAATACCCAATGCTTTAGTGACTTTAACAGTTCAATAACAGAAAGTTACAGAATTACTGATAATTCATTGGTTAAGATTTTGCTCATTGTGGTATAGGATGCAGATATCACAAATTGTCAGGAAAGCAACTGCTTTCACAAAAGATATTAATAATGGAAGGTTTGTCACTATAGTACACCCAAATACACAAAATCTCATGAGATACTAAACGGAATAGGAAGCTTCTTTTTCTGCTTAGAGAGAAACCTGATTGGTCTTGGAACAAGGGGCAAGAACTTTAAGACTTCAGCTGGGGATAAATAAACTTTGTCAATAAAACTCTTGAAAAAATAAGAATTAAAAAATGAATGTTGATACACAATAAGATGAATGTTACTGGGTATACACACATACCATAGTAAAAATACACAGAAAGGTCAAGGTAGTTTGAAGAAAACAACAGATGTAGTGTAATAAAATGGAGAAATAAGCATCTAGTGGAGTGAAGGAATTACAGAAGTATACTTGTGTAAATAATTTCTTGTTCTTCATCCTTGAAAGCAAGGTGGATATGATAATTATTTCATTTATACCTTGTGGTGAAATGAAAAAAAAAAAAACACCAGGATTTGCTGCTTAATATTTTAATTCAAAATTGTCTGAGATGTAATGTGAAATAAAGATGGTTTGTTAAATAGAGCACATAGTATGTGTTTGCCCATTAAAACAGTTTGCTATATTTGACACAGACTGATCTGAAAAATCTTATTAAATAAATAAACAGAAAAAAGGAATAAACCTGGCTGATGCAGGCAGGCTTATACCATTTGAATGATTAAAGTTAAATCATGAAAGTAACAGAGATTCCTGTAGGCAGGACACAAGATGTAATGGGAGTCTGCCTTGGTCCAGTGAGCCTTATTCCACGCAAGGTGCACCACCAGTATGCTGGTACAGCTGCGGAGGAGGAATACTTGTATTCTCACTGCTCCCACTGCATCAAGCTTCTAGAAGGATGTCTGCACGTCTCGTCCCCTTGCTCTCCCAATCCAATAACATATCATCTGCTACACTTGTAGGACTGACTCAACCATATTTTATAAATGCAGAGAAATTACTTTTGGTTTGCTTGATTGCTACCTTAAAAAATGGAATTAGAAGCTTCTAGGTGAGTTTGCAATGTCATAATAAATAATGTTAACAAATAGCTACATTCCTTTTAAAAAACAACAAAATAGATATTGAAAATAACTTACGTAATCCATTAATTCATGAGCAGCACAGTTTATTGCTAAGTACATGTCTGTTCCTAGTTCCAGACCTATATTGTTGCAAGCTGTTTGCATTAGGAGTAGCGGTTGTTCTAGATTATCGCATCCTGTTATTAGGCAACCTAAGTGTGATATTCTTTTTAAGGCTCGTGGCTAAAAGTAAAACAAAAATAATCACTTCATTTACACACATGTATATACCTATATAATACTTACATATATATTTTCACTGTCATTTCAGTCTGCATTCAGTCATCAAAATATAAATCTGTTCTCAGAAATCGCATTAGCAACTTTAAGAACAATTCTCTATGAATTGAGTGGTAACCAAGTGCTAATGAGTAGAGAGCTAATAGTCCTTGGAAATATGTCTAGTCATGTAGTTCTTGCTCTTATATGGCCAGTACTGATTTCCAAAAAGATTTTAAAGGCACTCTTAACAACCACTGAGTTGTCGTGGATGCGAAATAAAAGTTTCTAGTGCTGTGGACTATCCCTTTGCCACAAAAACATATTCTCCACTTTTAAACAGTTTTTACTCATTTGTCCTCAACTACAACTTTGATATCGCCTCTATGGAGTGTTCAAGAAACACTAGAATCTTCCAAGACTTCTAGAAGGAACAAATTTCATAGAGGGGAAATACCTCTAGCACAGCTGCRTGGAGTTGTCTGTCTCGGGAACAGTGTTCCTGGACACAAGCCACAAGCACAGTGGCATTGAGCAAATATTTCATGTGTCCTTCTGTTGTCAGTTTTTTTGTAGGTTTTTCAAACACCAATTTTTAACTTTGAAGTCTGTGAATTTTGGATTATAAAGAATGACACTAAGTTACCCAGAAAGCAGCAGGATATAATCCTGGGTTAGACTGGAGAAGTCAATTGGAAGCCATTGGTTTTGACAAGAGTTAGACAACTAACTACAGCGGAAGAACAGAGGCCTAAGCTACAGCGGAAGAACAGAGGCCTAGCTACAGAGGATATATGAATGTTCCTTCACATAAAAAATTAGGAAGAAAACACAGGTCAAATTATTATGAGATTATTTTGTAGCAATCTGCAAGGAGAGACAATCTATTTGACTTGTTGCTTTTGGAGCACTAAGCTGCAGCTATAGACAGCAAGAATGCTGCAGTCTTCCTACATTTAATGTGAGATAGAGGTTAAGTTTGCATTTTCATGTGGTTTTCAAGGCACCCATATGGTTTGCCTTGTTACATTCTATTAAAAGCATTGTTTATCTTTACAAAAACATTTATTTCTGCCTAGTTTTTACTTCTATAACCTAAATAAGTTCTTCTGCTTCTTCACTGACTACTTTGTCGTTTTTCCATTTCCCGCCCCCCCCAAAAAAGTTCAAACTCACATGGTGCTTTTATCAGTTTAAAACTCAGTCCCACTACTATCTCCTTTGGTTGTCTCCTTTTGAAATAAATGGAATTTTTTCAGAGAATCTAATGCATTGCTTCCTTGTGCATATCTTAAGGAATTATTTTAACTTGTGACTGCAGTACATATTGTGATAAGGATATGGAAATTACCCACCAGAAAAACACTGGCCAGCTGATTAATGATGATGAATTTTGTGTTGTTTAAGCAACAAAAAAAATAGGAAAACTTCAGTTCATCCTCTCTTTTGTATACTCCACAACAGCAACAATTCTCACCTGATAATATTTTAATCGTCTCAGAATGGAGAGCAAAACTGGCATGGCATTTTCATCCCACTATTTGGAAAACTCATCTGTAAACTACAGGTTTTGAAGTAATAAAAAAAGATCATTTGAGTCATACAAAATAATGTCCTGCTGACTATTGTGAGTGCTGCCCTTTAGCTACTGGTTCGTGTCTGCCATTATCTATAACCTCAAACAGGAACTGGGAACTTAATGCAGCATGATCAAGAGGGGAGTTATGCTCCCAGAGTTAGGAAACAGCACAATATGCAAGTCTTACAGGTAATAGTTTTATGGCCTACATGATCAAAAGGGCATGTTCTCTGCTGGTGCTACAGGCCTGCAAAATGCTCATTTGGATAATTTGCCAGGATTTCTATGTGAGAAAAATGACCAGATTCCAGAAGAATTTCCCCTTTCTGTTATTGTTCCACAGGACAGGAAGGTATAGTCAGAAGAATCCAAATTATTATGTAAAATATAAGCATTTGGAATATTTAAAAGTCTTGCMTTGACCTTTCCAAAATGGTAATGTAGATTAATGTTCCATTTCTTAAGAACATTTTAGTTCCCTGCTGTTGTTAATACCTTGCTGAAGGCTTAAAATTAAAATCTCTTTTCTTACCGGAGCTTTCTTCCCTGTATTATGTGCTCTGCCTTTCTTACTGTCCGCTAGTTGAGGACTGGGCTGTTGGGAGTGAAAGAAGAAAGAAATCAATTCCATGGAAAAGTCCAAAAATGACAGAGACCTCAGAATAAAAAAAAAAAAAAAAAAAAAAAAAAAGTTGACTGAATTTTGGTCTAAAGAGATTGCAAATATTTAAGTTAGGAAATAGCTTCTGTTTTGTCTTGAATGCTATCAGCAACTATCCAGTTTCATTTTGTGGTGGTAACTCATTTCAAATGTTTATTTCTATGTGGGCATCACCCCAACCATCATTTGTTTTTCCAAAAGATTCCCACCTAGCCTATCAAAAATACAGGGGATCTTAGAAATGAGAATCTAGACTCTGTACTTGGAGAAACCCAACAACCTCGCTTTGCAAAAAGCATATGCACATACTGAAATTGATATACTACTACAGTAATAGTACCTTGAATAATACATGTTGCATGTGTGTGAGACTTGGCAAGATCAGAACCATATATTGTATATTCACTGCGATACCATTCACTCCCAGTGTACTTCTTCAGGTAATCAGAAGGTCTTACTATGCTTAGAACAATGTTTTAGTCTATCTTCGTTAATTTAATATCACCAAATGGCCAATGTTTTATTCATCTGTTAGAGAAACACATCTTCTATTCTGTGCCATAAGACTAAACCTGATAACAGGCTAAATGTTCCATGTTTAAGCTTAAAAAGACAATAGTAGTAGAAAGACCAAATGTACCGCTTTGCCTGGAGGCTCTAACAGTCTCATCATTTCTTTCTGAATATCCAGAACTCTTTCTATGCCCTGAAATTAAACAACAGTAATCTTCAAAAGAAAGATAAATTATTTCATTTTAGCAGCTTAAATCAGAAGAGAGAGAACACTTATTCTAAATGCAGATCTTAATATAATGTCTTTTTAAAAAAAAACTATTATAGACTTCCTTAACACGATTCCCCCACCCACAAAATGCAGTCAAGTGTCCAATGATAAAGGGTTAGTAGCAGTGGAATGAACAGGAATATTTGATTATGCTGCTGAATGGGATGGCAAGAAAAGTAGTCTCTTCTTCCCCAAAAGGAACCCTTCCCAAATCTAACAAGTAAGCAATATCCGGGTCTGYGTAATATCTGAGAAGTGGGAAGATGATAACCACTGTTCACAACTGTGACTCTACCTAAGACTTCCTAACTGGAAACTCTGACAAAATTGAATGTATTTACCTTTAGAACATTTCCAGGAAGCAGGGAAAAGATCGCTGTCTTCATTTTAAACATAGGGGAATGGAAGAACACTCCAATTAAATGAATCCATTGCTTTTGACGCAAGACTCTTTTTCCTTTTCAGCTGAGTTAGTAAAAGTTTAATGCTAACTTCGTAAATCACATTTCAGATTTTCTTAAACTGTGCCAGTAAAGGAATACTGAAGGGGGCAGAAGTCAGTCACAGCTGACAACACATCAACACAGGACAAATGGCTACGTTTTTTGCACTGCAGCAAACAGCTTGCTACTCTCCCATGAGCACTAGGAGGCATTATGTCTTTGAAAGGTACAGAATTAGCAACCTTATTAAGAGCTCTTGGTGACAATTCTAAAAAGTCAAAGGAAAAGGAAAAAGAAAGAGAATCGAGCTCAGCTATTTGTTCAGGTCACCAGTGTACAAAGTAGAAATCACAGCCCTAATGTAGGCATCTTGTGCAGATACATTCTTTAATGCAACACATGGCTAAACAAAAATAGAGGGTTGATGCAGTCTGTCTCATGCATCCTTCTTGTCCCTTGAATAGATTTTGTTCTGCTTTGTATTCCCTTCTATCTTCACAATTTCATTTTTAAAGCAATTTATTCCCAAAGATTTTATGCTTTCCTGTGAATTTGTTACGAGTTTTCTTGTTTTGTATGCTTTATCAATCAACTGATACTATTTATAATCTGGTAACGTAAAATCACATTCTAAACAAAATGAAAATATCTTATTGTTGTGTAACAAAATTCCCCTACATCTTCTTCAACGCACTGATTTTTTTCTCTATACTAACACATACATTTTTAACTTGAAATCTTCATGTATCTTCTTTTAAATCTTCATCTATTTACTTCTTCTAACGTTCCTGGTGTTAGAATTCTGCACTAACATTTGTTAAAACTTTGGCCTTGCAAGTAAACAAAAAATGAAAAATACAGTTTGTAAGGACTATATTGAAAAGATCTATATACTTATGCACATATATAGTTTATATGAAGTCTATAGAACATATTTATAAAAACAAAAATGAAACAGTACCTGTTTGAGTGATAACTGAACTGGTGGTATAAGCACAACTTCTTTCACTAACTTCAGTTTTGCAGGTGAAATTTTTTCACAGTTCAACAGAGTAACCATTGGGAGTGGCAGAGTAATTTCTTTAGGTGAATCCTGTAATTGGGAGTACCATGTGAAAATAAAAATGTTAAAAATCAGAGTAATTTCTTATATATTTTAATTATGGCACAGGGTTCAAAGACTGCTACAGACAATGGTCTTAAGGATGTATTCTATGAGGTATATTTAATACCACTGTCACGAGGGTAGTGACAGTGGTATTAAATATAGCCATACTAGTGGCTTCAGAATTCTAGAAAAATTGTGATAACTGGAATAAAATAAACAAAATGACAAAAGTCATATGTACCTGATTACATTTCAGCAGTGCAATATGTAAGTACAATGGGTTATGGCTAATGGTGGCACCAGCCTTAGCTATAGCAAGTGATGTTCCCCCAATGGCTAAGCTGCCACAAAGCACTGATTCAACAGGTTCTGCAGGTGGGATCGTTCTCTCTGCAACTGCCACCTTCTTCCCTACAAGACAGAAAGTAGTAGCTATTTTCTTGGTTTAAAATGTGTGCTTATGTATCACAGTTACATGAGTAAATATGATATTGTCATTTCAATATGTACTCAATGTATTACAAAAGAACAGTTCTTTTTTTAAAACTTAATCTTGTCATTTTTTCTGTATGAAATGACCTTACAAGTAAGCAAAGTATCTGTCCTCACTCTGGTGTCAAATGTATTTCAAATCCATTTCTTTTAGAGATCTTTCAGCCACTGAAATCTGTGGTTTTATTTATCTATGTTTATATCCAGTAATGTCATATCATTTTTCAAGATCCTTTCATAAGCATGATTTCAATATTCTTTATTGTCCTCCTTATATGCTCAGCTTTTGCATAAACAACTTGGAAGATTACATTATAAGCTGATTGGGAGTATGCATACTTGATTTCTTCTAATAATGAAGGTGAAAAAAATGTAGGCCTATTACAGTTGGATTTTCCAATCAGAAAACATGTCTTTTAAATATTCCACATGCATAGCCTTGATAAATTTTGAAAACAACTTATTACCTTTTCAGATACAGTAGAGGAACTTTTGTCAAAATGCTTAAAACCCAGCAGTTCCCACTACCATATTTCTTGCCTACAGTGCTTACATGAACTTGTACAGTAAGCACCTATGTGAAACTGAAATAAGCAGTCTGATTCTCAAGAATCATATGCATTGGGGACTTTTTTGTAAATCTGACCAACTACTTTGGTTCCCAATAGGAGTGCCGTACAAGTTTTGATTTCAATAAAATATAAATACTACAGGATACAACTGATATTTTATGATAAAATGTTCTTAATAGGACCTTAATTGGATATGCAGATTAGATTATACATCATTGATCATGATTATGCCAAAATTTTCTGCGCTTCCAATAAATTATAACAAACCTTTTTTTTCTGAGGGTAATGCATATATGGAGGTAACATGGTGCTTTTTTCCTCTGGGTTTTTTTTTTTTTTTTGGCCATGTATGCTTACCCTGTTTCTCTACTCTCACACCATTTTTTCCTTTAGTAGCATTGTTTGCTTACTTCTTTTTACTCTGTACTGCCCATTATTCCCATCTCATCCCCTTCCTTCTTTCTCTTTTGCTTTTCACCTTATTTCCTCCTTTTCTCAGTGTTAGCAAGAAACCTCCCTTCCTCCCTCCTTCCATTCTTTTCAACTTCTATCTTAATTCTGTTTCCATTTTCCTGTTCAGTTCTGTGATTCCCTTTTCTTTCCTTATCATTTTTATTCTTCATTTGCATCCTCCTCCATTCTTATTCCTCACTCTGAAGAGTAATAACCTCCTGTCTAAACCAACTGTAAAACAAAGGCAGAAACTCTGTTCAACGAATGCATGTGAATGATGAGAAAAATCTGTATTTTCCCCTCTCTCATTTCTGCAGTAGAAACTGCTGTGATCAGAAAGAAGATTTAGGACAGAGTAACCAAACCCTTTAAACATGAGACACTGCGTCACATGTTCTGAAGTATTCTGTGTCCATGGAACACCTCAGAAAGTATTTTAGCACCTTTATCAATATCTGTATTGCAGAAAATATTAAAATCAAATAAACTAAAACCTGGTTTTGCTGCTTTTTTTCCCCCAGGTAGTGCTGTTGCTGATGGAGTGCATGAAGTAAGGGCAAGAGTGGCTTCTGCTTCTTCTTCTTCTTGCTTTTGAATTTCTTTTTTTTCTTCTACCTTTTTTGTAAAGTATTCACTGAGGGAAAAGGCATAAAGATTAGTGGCTCAAAATATTGTTAGACATGTGTCAAGGAGACACAGGATACAGGCCAAAGAACATGCTAAGAGATGGATTAAGGACATCTATTTGAGCTTCTGCCATAGACTCATTGTGTCAATAAATGACATTATTTTTGGTAGTCATCTGCAGCGTTGGTTAAACAAAAAGAACCACAAGCAAGTATTATAAACCTTAACACATGCTTTTCAAATCACACTGGTTTGAAAGTCAGCTCTGTGCAGACAATCTTAGCGTGAAGAATGTATTTGCTTTGCATGGGTAGTAACAGATCCTGTCATAACTTCATGACATGCAACAGCTTGGCCTAGGTTGCTAATCCAATAGGTCAGTTGTACACTGGTTATCTAAGTGGCTGCAAGCTCAGAAGTGTCTGAATTTCAATTACATGCACAAAGTGGAAACTGCATACATGGGTCACAGTCACCCAATTCAGGCAAACTGAGTATGTAAGATATATAAAGTAGTGTAAACAATGCATTAAAATCTTATTTAGACTTACTTCACTTGGAAGAATTTCTTTCCAGTTGAGTCCTTATTCCCTTCATCAAGGTTTACCCAAAGCTAATCCACATGGAAGGCAATTAGGTCTGTTTGCTACAGTCTGTGTTAAGTGTGGCAGCCCAACCGCTACCCCTACAGCAAAGTGTCATTCCCCTCAGTGATGTAGCTGAAAGAAACGCTTCCAACTACAGGAAGCGGAGGACAGGCCGCATTACTGCTTCCACGGTGAAGAAAGCCATAATGTTGCCAGGTAGCCTCTCCAATGTTTCYGTAAAAATACATTCAGATACATCTATGATGCTTTTACCTTACGACTTTTTTTTCTTATAAAAACCAGACATATCTCTTTGAATGGAAAGATATGGCCATTCTTTTTTATTTTGGGATGCTTCCAAGAAGAAATATTTGTATGAAAAAATAAACATGGATGTTTACTAAAGAAACTATGTTTCCAAAGAAACTAATTGCCCCAAGTAAGAAGCCTTTTGGAGTAGCTTGCCCAGAAAGAAGACTCCACCAGAACCTGAAAACTGTATGTATATACATGTTTTCTGTGGATTAGCTCAATGCAGAAGACACACACACAGGCCTTTCGTACCACTTTTGTTCTGCAGTGCAATCAACAGAAGTGGAGTCGCAGTCTGAAAAAACATCCCCACTGAATTAAGCTGGCACTGAAGGAGTTTCTTAAATGGAGCCTTTGACTCATGAATGTGTTCAGGCATTTTTTTCTTAAAGACCCTTATTTTTGTATCCCATGTATGAAACCTTGTAAAAAACAGCATGATTTTCATATCATAATTATGAAAAAAGCAGGAAATAATACAGTGCAATGTATCTGAGATAGACATCACATCCTAAAAACATAAGAAAAATAATACTAGAAAACACTGAATATTCTGTATGTTTTTTCATTTACAATATGAATTAACGGTGTATATTTCAAATGCAATAATTTGCATAATATGCAAGACCTACCCAAGCATCTTATCAACTTTACACTGGTCAGTAGGCTTCAAGTCTCTTAACATTGTGTTCAGTGACTCATTCACCCATTCCACAGCAGTGTTAACAGAGTCAATTCTTTCTTTCTCATCAGCTTCAGTTGTTTCAGGTGAAGCATTTTCAGGTATTTGAGAATGAGAAGACATTACAGTGGAACAAATCCTCTGCAAAAAAATGTAAAAAGGTTTAAAACACTATTTAACTTCTAACTCGGAAATGTCATTTGAAAGACTAAGAAGTATACGTCCTTACCAACTCTTCAAGTACCTATCTCCAAATCTACTGTTTGCTCCACTTACTTATCTTTTTTCATCCAGCACCTTCTTCCTAGTCTCTTACACTTTGGTAATCATAGATGTTATTCAAGTTTCTTGACCTAAATTATAACTACTTAGGCAAAAACCTCCTGACAGATCTGCTTTACACATATATTTTGTTATCAGAATAGAATGGAGTTATTTTAAAGACCATACAGTCATTATGACATCTTTTATTGCAGCTGTTGGTAGCCTGTTGTACCATGATTCATCAGCATTCATGCTTAATGCAATCCCTCATGATCAGTTACATTTTGTCTTACTTAGGTAATTTAAACATATCTTTCTGTACTGCTGAAGGATAAATGATTCTTAAGAAAATTCACTTAATGAAGATATCATTTACAAATATCACAGAGTTGCCTGCATTAATAGTATTAACTTTACATACTGTCAATATCTATGAAATTATATTTAATTCAAGAATGAAGTGAACCATAGTTTAACTGAGGGAAAGTATAAATAATTACTCCACAATAGCTAGAGTTACAAAGACAGTATCTTGAATATTTCAGGTTGGAGGAGAGATGGCAATGCACCATCAATTTTGCATTGCAGGTGCTAGATGGATATGTTTGACTTAACTAATCACCCACATCAGCCTATTAGCTCAGTGTAAAAAAGTGCCTTCACCTATACTGTTTTTTTCACCTGTACTATATTCTTCTGAAACACTGTCATACAAATAGAAATATAAGGATCTGAAAATAAAAAAAAGAAAAATGTAAAAGGAAAATGAACTTACAGGGCTAGATATGAGGTGTAAGGAAAAGCTACATGACCCTTAAGACAGACAAAAATTTAATATACAAAGATGCACTGTCACATCCCACTCATAAAATAAAGTATTGTCTAATTCATGGAAAATAAAGTTTTTACAGTTGCTGCCACTGTCTAACTTTTCATGACCGTTTTTTTTCTAAGTTACTACACTATTTACTCAACTGTTGAGTTACAGGGATTCATATCCTTTCATTAAAGATGGAAAATAAAATGTTCCTTACGATGTGAGTAGAATAGTACCTCTCCCTGATATTGTCTTATTAAAATAAATGAAACAGGAAGAAGCAGCTCATACCTTCTCATAGTTTTTAACTGTACAGTATATTTCCACTTCTAATGTTGGCTGACCAACTCCATCAAGAACTTTTCTTCCAACTAATTTGCATATTACTGGAGCTTTTGAAAATTTAGAAAAGTAGTTAGCCTTAAATGAAAGAGAAAGAACTTCATTAAAAGTGAATTTCTATGCAAAGAGGTTTTTATTCCATTAAATATATTTAAATCAAATCCACCATTGAGCAAATCCATTTATACATCCCAGTATTCAAAATACTTCTGTTATACTGCACATTTACTTCTATATTATCTGCTTAAGAATGAGATTCCAGGCAACAGATCCAACTCATATCTAAGTATGGAAGTCCAAAGCCACATCCAGGTTAGATGAACACGTGTTTTATTTGGCAAAGTTAGTGATGAGTATCAAAATCTCCTTAATCCTCCGAGACAATAGGCATTTGCCCAAAGCTTACTTGGCTTTACACTGAATAACAAAAATAGTCATCGTGCTACTTGTGCTACTCATGAAACTCATTTCTATTAGAATTCACATAGCCCCCACCTCCCCTGTGCAGTGAGCTGCTATAAAATAATGACCTTGTCTGTGGATAAGATCTTGAAAAAATACACGTCTCTCCCCTCTCATAGAGAGAGTTATTTATTAAGAGAGTTAGTTATTAAGCTTTGAAATAGAACTGTAATTTTTTTTCCCTAAAAACATACTAGAAACGACCTTTAATCAAAATCCTCCTGCTCAGAAAAAGTTCTCATGTGAAATGCTACGCATAAAATTTTGTATGTGCTGCAGACAGGGAAAAATGAGAAGTATTTTCAGAATATACTTCTGGCTTATAGAAAGTACTTAATGTCCTAGATACCTAATAATGTTTCAAGGTTGCTTCATCAAAGACATATGTACAGTGGCTCATGCGTCTCAACACTCAACCAATGCAATATTAAAGATCTTCATTGCGGAAGACTTAATCTGGAAGAAAGAGCAGCTTGTCAGCAAGCTCCTCAGCAACAGTAACTGCTCCTTTTGCAGACTCCTTTCTTACAGAACATGCTTAGTGTAAGGTTATTTAACACAATGACCAAACTCTCCTAATTAGAAGTGTTTTTTTGGTTGGACAGAACTTGAGCTAACAAGGCTGGCACAATTTTAAGGAGTTGCGGGTATGCTGCACCTAGTAATAGGACACAAGACAACTGATGTAGCTATGGGTAACTACTCCACGGGAAATCTGGGATTTTAGGTTAGCAAGCTTTGAGCCCTATGAGAAAGGTTGAAAACCTAGACTTCGGCAGGCAGAGTTCTCTTTACTTCTTCCAACATGATCTTTAATGGGCCTGTTGAACTGTCATCATCCAACTACRAGAATATATTCAGGGCTCTGTCCGTATTTAATGAACACCGATGTTGCTTTAAAAAAAGGATTAAGTTGCTACCTGAGGTTTACTACATACTTCCTTACTAGTTTCATTCCTTAGTCTGGTATTGGTAACAGTCACCAAACCATGACTTACCAAATGGGAAAACTTGTAAACACTTAGAGCTACATAGAAGAGGAACACACCAAACACCAAGCAGAGCAAGAACAGGTGTTACCAGTTCTAGTCCCTTCCACTGGTGATGTCAAAACACTTGGAGATGGGAGATGGTGTAAGATGTAATGAAATGTTCCATTTCCACAGCCACTTTCACATCAAAGAACATACTAGAAATTTTTTTTTCAAGAGTTGCTCACTATTGTAGTGTTGGCAATTCCAGTATCACCACGAATAGAGGYTTCATTAGGACTACTGTCTACAATATTTTGCCAACTGGGAACAGATAAAATTGGTCTGATTCTTGATGCTTCCACTGAGACCTATTTGCTTTTCAGGAACAGCTGCAGTGTGAATAGCACCCAGTGTCTTGCTGCCACTGGCCCGAGACATCACCATGCTGACCAGCAGTTTTATTAGGGATAAATCTGTGCCCTCCCAAGGCAACGCACTTTGGTTTTGTGTTGAGACGAGCAACAGCACAGGACAAAAAGCCCCGCTGCTGCGGAAATGTATTTGGCCCAGCGTCAAAGTGCCACTGGTCACAAACACAAAACCATCACAGACCTTGCCCGAGCCGGCAGGAAATTATCTAAGCTTAGTTTTAATCACAGAGACGTCGAGCTCCTCGCATCAACCTATTGGTTTATCAAACCCTTGGGGCGGGCAAGCAGCACCAGGGCAGACAGCACTCCCCTCGCCCGAGGGCAAGCACGGAGCCCGGTGCCCACGCCGGGTAGCTGGGAGCGGGCTACGGGAAGGCCCGGTACGGCGGGCACCCACGGGTGCCTAGGGGTGCGCCACGCCGTTCCTTGCCCCTGAAGCAGGGCCAGGAAGGCCCCGCTCGCCGAGGAGAGCCCCCTACAGCCCCGTTCACGCCGCCGGGGGGCGGCGGCCCCTCAGCCCGGCGCGGCCCGCGGCGCTGCAGGGTCTCCCTCAGGAGGAGCCGGGGCGGGCGCCTGTGCACTGCTTCCCCTCCCCGCGCTACCAGCTCCCCGTAGAGATCCGCGGGGCGCTGGGGGAAGAGGGCGTTGAGTGCTTCCTCCATCCGCTGCGGCACTCGCTGGCCTCGGTAGTACTCCGCCACCTCCTGCCGCGTCCCCTGGAGCCTCCGCTGCTGCTGCTGCTGCTGCTGCCGCCGCCCACCGGGCTCCATCGCGGGGCTGTGTAGGCTACAGGCCGGGCCGGCTGCTAGGCGACGGTCGCTCTCGCGAGAGCCGCGCGCCCGGTTCCGCCCCGCCCCGCCCCGCCCCGCCCCGCCCCGCCGGTAGCCCTGGGCGGGAGAGCAGTCTCCTCAGGGTGCTGCTGCCTGACCCGGCCTGTGGGACCCTCGGTAAACGGCACTTTCTTCCCACGGAGCAGCTAATGAGTGTCCTGCCCCTGCTGCGTGGCTGGGCCGGGCTTGGTTGGAGGGCCAGGGGGTGGTTTGGTTTGGTTTGGTTTTCTTAATGCCGTGTGGTGTTCACGCTTCCCTCAGAGGCTGGTTATGGTCTTCCAAGTCAGAATGCCTCGAGCAGGTACTCTTTAGTTTTAAAAGTCTCTGAACAACAAAATTGTGTAAGATTATCGTCCTGAAAGAGAGACAGATTATGGTTTGTGAAATGTCTAGTGAGGGTAACCCTGCAAAATGCCCCAGTAACTCCACTTCTGCATTTAAAAGCCCTTTACTTTCAATGAAAAGAAACGTTTCACAACCTAAATGATCATTTTTAGCCTGCAATTTCCTACAAAAACTTTCACTTTGTTACACTGTTCATTGGTAATTTTGTTGAAGTAACTGAAAATGGAGATACTTAAAAAGCTGTTAGCTGCACACTTCCTCAGCTCTAAAATCAATATGTGTAGACCTTTGCTCATTGTATGTTCACTTCTCTAGGTTGGGTGATAATGAAGAAAAATCCCTACTGAATCATTTTCTTTTCCTTTCACATCCTTCAGAAATAGTATGGTACCTCTCCAGAGAGTTAAACCCTCTTTTTTTAAGCCGTTTCCTCAGAAGAAGTTTCTAAACTGACACTACCCGTTCCTTGAGGAGAGCGGGCAGCGAATACCTCGTTAGATTACCCTTGTTCAGAACAGATTAGCGCAGTGGGCGGCTGCTCCTTTAGGTACGTTACTGCTCAGAAGAAGGTTGCGCAGTCGGTGGGCCAGGTGGTAGTAGTGGAGTAGTCCCAGATCCGTGTCGCATGCACATGATTTGCCCAGAAAGCTCCAGTTTAATTAAACRTTCCTGGAAGAACAGACTTCTGGAGGTAACGGTGCTGGTATGGTGCTCCGAGAGCATCATCATGCGCTAGATAATACAACCCAATGTGAGAGCTGTACCTTCTGATACATTTCAAATGCCTCTAGATCAGTTTCCCACCTTCTGCCTTTTAAAGGGCTCTAAATAAAATGCATCGTGGAGAAACAGCTTCATGTATTGCTCTATGGGTATTGATGAACCGTCTGGGAAAAGAAACTTAACAGCTTTGCCTTTAGGAAAGCAATGAGCTGAAGCAGATTGATACCCAGTTTATTTAATAACCTTGCACTCTTTTTTTAATAAACCGTTTGAAATACTAGTAAGGATTCCCCTCAAGTATTCATCATTTTTGGTTCATGATCAAGTGAACGTTACATGAATTATCTGTATGAACATGTAATTTCCATTAACAGTAATAGTAATTGTAAGCATGTAGAAAGAGGATAGCTTATCCTATGATCCTACCTATTTTGAAGTAGTTAACTGATTAAGGTTAGGATACTGCAAGCCACTTCATACCATCAGTGAACTCTCTGCAACCCCATTATCTTCATTAGGCTTGTGTGGGTGTAATTAATTGGTGTTTAGTTAACAGTTGTGTTGAATGAAAAGAATTTAGTTCTATTTCTCTTAGTTTTATTGGCCCCATGGTGCTAACAGGCTAAAGTGTAATTAAAAACTCTCTAATCAAAGTATATGTAGCAAGCCTCAAGGAACAAACCCAGTGAGGAAGAGCCTGTGATTGGTGTGACTCTGGCCTTTGAGAAATGACCAGGTACAAATGACATCCTATAGTAGTTCTTTTTTGTTTTTAAACACTGAAGATTCTTCACTTGTATCAACGTGTACATTTAAAAAGTACAAAACCAGCTGTATAAGCTTGCAATCATCACTTTCCTAGGGGTGTCCAGTAACACCATATTTTGATGTCTTCTCAACAGATTTTCTCCCAAAATCTTTTGGATTGTATAGTATTTTGGGTGGATAGAGAAATGGGTCTTGTGTGTCTTTCGAGAGGAGCTGTACATAATTTTTTATCACCTCTTGCCTTTACTATAACTCTTGTGCCAGGAAATAAATTTTGATCAGCTATTCCTCATTTATGATACTGTATTGTGCGCGTTCCTTTTTTTGCAAGATGCTTTGTATCTCACTTGAGTATTTATATGTGGTGCTAATCTGGGGCACTCTAAAACCAAGTATAATACGGCATGCTTAAGTGTTGCATAAAGGATTTGCTTTTTGCTGTTCTAAAATGTTGCTTTAAAGATATAAACTTGCCCCTTAAATCAATTAAGATCATGGTCTCACTGCCATCTGTGTTCTTGTAGGATTTCACAGAAGAGTAATGTGCACTCATTCCACTGACAGGGTCTTCTTTGAAGTCAAGTCTGAGTACATAAAAACTGCATGACATTTCCAATAAAATCAGGATTGCCTTTTTAGCTTGGTGATACAAATACTCTTGTGCAAGTACATTACTGTTTTTGAGGCATTTTAATTTCTTAAATAAAAAAGGCTTTTTAATTTTTTTCTTTTTATACCTAAAATGCTTTTGTAGTGTTTCTTTTAATTCTTAATATTCTGTATTCTGTAAAGGATAAACTCCAGTAACAAAGCTAAATATAACTTTATGTACAAGAGTAAACAAAAGCTTTGCTCCTAGGATGCGGCCAAACATAACATTTAAATTGGGCTTTGAGTCTAGATAAAAAGCTTCCAAGAACTTGAGTGATATATATACTGGATATTTGGAAATTTCTAATAATTATTTAGGTCTTTTTTTTTTCCCCCCTCTAGCATTATTATTTTAATTTCCAGAGTACTCATAAAAGAGTTCATTTGCCTTGAGTAATCATTCTCCGCTCCAATGGTTACTTCAAGTTGAGTGGGTTTTAGTACTAATTTCTTTCTAAAGTTTGAGGATTCTTCCTGTGGGTCTGTTGAGCTCCTGCTGTGCGAGGGTGAGCCTAGCCTTCTCCAAAGGAGCCTGCTGAACTAAAATGTGAGAGCTGATAGGCTTTGATTTATCATTCCAGCTCTAAAGGTGATTTGGAACGCAGAGTATTTAAAGACAAGTTTTTGAGCTTACAGAAGATTGTCCTCAAATTTCTGTGATATAACTGTTTTTTGTAGTGTGTAGATTTTTTTAGTGTTATGCACAGGTTATTGAATGCTAGGTTTAGTCTCGGATATCAGGAGTTTACTACATGATTTTTTGTGCGTGCATTTTGAAGTAACTGTTATGAGCTTTAAGGCATTATTGAAGCCTACCTAGTTCAGGGACCCTGACATGATAGATTATAGGGATTTTTGTCTGTATATTGTCAATATCATACTCTGGAATGTTAGTACGCTTACAAATATATACAGAGTCGGAATGTTATCAGGCTTTGTGAAATTCATATTAAATATCTTCTATGACATGAAAATAAAAATGTGTGCTTATACATCAGTTACTGCATATGAGGTATTGGTATAATTTCAAAGATGATGTGGCAACGTGGCCATAATACATTTGCAATTTATACAAACCAGCAATCAAACTCGGAGATGAACAGAGAGTTAGAGAAGCGGGAACATGTACTTAAGTTTTCTAGTTCTGAGGCTGGGTAATTACTGCTAAAGAAAAATTTACTTTTACATAAATCAGTGGAATTTATTCTTGTTCATCATCTCTTTTTTTATGGTCAGAATGGTTTTCTTGATGTTCTAGTTTGAACCTGCAGCTCAAACAGCAGACAGAAAAAGTAATGTATTCGTTAGAAGGGAATTACTCTTTTCTACTTTTCTGACCTGTTTGTTGAAATGAGATACCTTTCTGAAAAGAATGATTTGATATCTTTTTAAAGGTTCTGAGCACTAAAGCACCTTTTTTTTGGTAAATCTTTCCATTCATTACTCTCACTATAAAGAATTTTGCAGAAGATTTTTTTAAATCTAAATTTTTTTAGCGTCACCGTTCAGGCTTTGCGTCTTCCTCTTTCCTTTTATATTGAATTAGAAAACCCCTAAATTTGCTCAAGTATTTGAGAAGCAGTACTTGCAGTTCTAAATACAGAAACTTTTGGAGTGGTTGGAAGCAATCTGTAGGTTATCTGTTACTGGTCAGCAGATCAAAGGCTTACATGACTGAGAAGTGAAACCTGACTAGTGCAGATGAACCAGTGATCTGTGGGATACATGAAAAATAAAGTTTGAAATCCAAGTTACTTGTGTGTAACAAGTATGTAACAGTTGAAGTGAATATCGCAATGAGTGAGGAATAGTGTTAATTGAGTTCTCAAGTCCTGTAACTTGCTGACAGATTTTGAGAGAAGCCTTTCTGTTTCTTTCCAGGAAAAGTGAAGCTGGTAGCAGAGGGTTTTAAGGAGTTCAAATAAAAAGGTAATTTTTGCATTACTATTGAGAATTGGGGCTTTCCTGCATCCTGTGATTTTTTTGTTTAAACACATTTTTTGGGACAAACTGAATATGGAAGAAAAGGAAGAATGGCTTTTTTTTTTCCCCATGGTATATCTCCTGATTTTTACAACCTTAATCACTTGGGGCATGTCTTGAACTTTTAACCTTCTTTCCCCAGCACTGATGCTGTGAATAATGGACTCTCCTGCTTGACACATAACTAGATTGCAGTTCAAAGTGGATGTCACAAACACTATTGCACCATCTGGAGCAAAAGCTTGACTATCATTTCGGCGATAAAGCCCATAAGATCACATGAATTTATAACTGACTTCATTTTTTCCATTGCACTAATTTAGGTTTCTTTAATTCAAAAATATGTTATTTTTTAAAAAAACTTGCCTCCTGTTGCTGGTATTTTTTGCACAAACCCCCAAAATTTTCAGATCTTGTATGAAAGTCGTATTACATTTATAACCATTTTGATCCTACTTTTTGCTATAAACAAGATTTAAATAGTTCCCCTGAGGCTAGGGAAATGCCGTGTGAATCGTGGAGATAAAATTCGCTATTTTCCCTTATTTCCATTGTTATCTTTAATAGTTTTCTTCAGTTCAAGACTCAGTTAAAAAAAAAAAAGGAAAAGGAAATATTGCTCCTACATATTCTTAAGAATATATGCACATTTTTGAAGCTGGATGTGATTGTAAACTGAAAAGCTTTTCAGAGTATGACTTCTGAAGAATACATAATATTCACAGTTCCATATAAGATATTCAGCCATACATTTGAATAATGTCCAGCTAATGCAATGAAATATACCTTATTTTGAAGGAAAAGAATCTATGGACTGGTATGACTGCTTGGGGGTGTATTAATCCACAAAATATTGGTTTTATAAATTCTGCATACTGATGGAATTTTATTAAAAGCTAGTTGTGTGGCTTGTCTCAAAGCAGCAGATTTTGTGTGAGCTTGAACACCTTTGGCTTTCACTGAAAGTTGATAAGACTTGTAAATCCATAGCATTTCTTACTAAATGGCTTGAAATTAAAGAGATCTATGAACATGATGTCAGTCTGGTGGGTTTGCAGTGTTTTGGAAAAGATGTGACTATTGGAGAAATAGTCAGGCATGGTGCATTTGCACAGAGGGGATTAGTTCAGATTTCAAATATCCCTATTTTCTAAAATTAAGCAGTGGCTGATGCAGACATAGAGATAGTGACTGTTTCTAATACAAAACCTCCCTTTATTTTCTTCTTTAAACATTGATAAACAGGTTTCAAGAATCAATGATTCTGTGAAATACATGTGGGCAAATGTAGAAATACAGAATCATAGAATCATAGAATCATTAAGGTTGGAAAAGACCTCTAAGATCATCAAGTCCAACTGTCAACCCAACGCCACCATGCCCACTAAACCATGTCTCTAAGCGCCTCATGTACACGTCTTTTAAACACTTCCAGGGATGGTGACTCCACCACTTCCCTGGGCAGCCTGTTCCAATGCTTAACCACTCTTTCAGTAAAGAAATTTTTCCTAATGTCCAATCTAAACCTCCCCTGGCGCAACTTGAGGCCATTTCCTCTCGTCCTATCGCTAKTTACTTGGGAGAAGAGACCGACACCCACCTTGCTACAACCTGCTTTCAGGTAGTTGTAGAGCGCGATAAGGTTCCCCTGAGCCTCCTCTTCTCCAGACTAAACAGTCCCAGTTCCCTCAGCCGCTCCCCATAAGACTTGTTCTCCAGACCCTTCACCAGTTTTGTTGCCGTCCTCTGGACATGCTCCAGCACCTCAATGTCTTTCTTGTAGTGAGGGGCCCAAAACTGAACACAGTATTCGAGGTGCGGCCTCACCAGTGCCGAGTACAGGGGCACGATCACTTCCCTAGTCCTGCTGGCCACGCTCTTTCTGATACAGGCCAGGATGCCATTGGCCTTCTTGGCCACCTGGGCACATTGTCGGCTCATGTTCAGCTGGCTGTCGACCAACACCCCCAGGTCCTTTTCCGCCGGGCAGCTTTCCAGCCACTCTTCCCCAAGCCTGTAGCGTTGCATGGGGTTGTTGTGGCCGAAGCGCAGGACCCGGCACTTGGCCTTGTTGAACCTCATACAGTTGGCCTCAGCCCATTGATACGGCCTGTCCAGGTCCCTCTGCAGAGCCTTCCTACCCTCGAGCAGATCGACACTCCCGCCCAACTTGGTGTCATCTGCAAACTTACTGAAGGAGCACTCAATCCCCTCGTCCAGATCGTTGATAAAAATATTGAACAAGACCGGCCCCAAAACTGAGCCCTGGGGGACACCGCTTGTGACTGGCCGCCAACTGGATTTCGCTCCATTCACCACAATGGAAAGTTATAGAAAAATAGAAATAATTTTTTTTTCTAAATTTTTTTTTTTTTTTTTTTTTTAATTCACAAATAGAAATATTCTATTTCTCATTGTGACTTGTTTTTGGAAAATATTTTTGGTTCTACATAATGATTGAGAAATCTACCAAATAAGTAAGGTAATTAACATGATGACATTTAGAAGAAAATGCTGTTCGATATTAACCCAATATTTCAGATTCCTAGAGCACAAGGATATGGCTCTCAAATGAGTTTTCACAAAACTTAGTCTGTCTTTCTTGAAGCTATACTATGATGTAAATTACAGAATCACTATCGTTTAGGTTGGAAGAAGAGACCTCTTGAGATCATCTACTCCATCTCCCCTGCTCAAGCAGGGTCAGCTAGAGCAAGTTGCCCAGGACCACGTCCAGTCAGGTTTTGAATATCTCCCCAGAGGGTGACTCCATAACCTCTCTGGGCAACCTGTTCAGTGTTTGATCATGCTCACAGCAAAAAGTATGTTCTTGTCTTACACTGAATGTGCTATTTTTTAATTTATGCCCACTGCCTCTTGTTTTGCTAGTGGGCCCTACTGAGAAGAGTCTGGCTTCCTCCTCTTCATTCCCTCCCATCAGGTATTTCTACACACTGCTGAAAGCCCCCTGAGCCTTCTCTTCTGTGGGCTGAAGAGTTCCAGCTGTTTCAGCTTCTGTATTATGAAAGACACTCCAGTCCCTTAATCATCTTTGTGCCCTGCGCAGGACTCACTCCAGTAAGTCCGTATCTTTCTTGCATTAATTGCACTGATGGAAATTGCATAACCATGTTTGGTTATGGTGTATTGACATGGTGTATTTGATTATATTAGTGTAAGAAAGATTATGGTTTGATGGAGCATAACTGGAATTGTGCTTAAGAATAGAACTCGGTGTCAGACTCTAAATTTCTGTCAGGACTTGTATATTTATTAGAAAACATGCATGTTATGCACTGAAAATATTGCCTACTTGCTGTATATTGCACTGATAGGAATGTACCTTTAACTGTGATACAAGACTGCTGCTTTCTAGTCTCCATTTCTTACAAATAGCTACTGAAAGCAACATGAGGGTAGGAACTGATAGAATTTTTTGACAGAAAACCCTCTAGAACTGGAGGAAGATAGTGCATTTGCAGTTGTATGTTTTGTGAAACATACCTAAAGCAACGAGAAGGACGGTATGTGAAACTCATCAGGCTTCAGCCAGAAAGCAATCAGTACATCTAATGTGTCCAAACATCCATCATAAAAATCACCACTTTCCTCAGCAAAGAAAGAGGATATATTTATTGTCAACTGCTGATGTCTAGTAATCAAGCCAAGAGTAGTACCAAATGTACACAGCTGTATTTGTCAAGAGTGTAAAACCTTTACGTTTTTTGACTGTGCYAGTTTATTAATACTCAGTTACTGGCTCCATTCATGGGGAGGGAAGCAGTCCATCACACACAATCTAGAACATTCTGGCAGTGCAAGCTGTGTATAAGTAAATAACACAATGAAATTATTTTGAGAAGCGCTTACTATTACTCTATTTTGAAGTTAAATGGTATCCTCGCACTTACAAGCTTAAATCCACGAAGGACTATTGGATCATCTACTCTTGACCTCCTGTGTATACCAAGCACTGCATTGTTTTTTGGATATGATCTACAAGTTGGAAGGTTTTTAGACACTGAGATGAATTGCTGCCTGCTTGCAGCAAAATATCTTAATAAACAGCACAGCTCTAGCAATTTTAGCAATTTTGTGTTTTAATTCTACCCATATTCTGTGAGCATTGACTATAACAAGCAAGAAGAAGAGCACAGGAACATCTTAAATTCCTCGGCTACTTGTCAGAAGATAAAGCTTTTCTTTTGTGTTTCCTACTTATAAATGGTCATTTTTTCAGGACTACCATGAAGTGTTTGTGAAGCTACTGCACTAGTCTGCCCTGTAATGGGAGTTCATTCGAAGGCCATGTTGTTTCAGGACGAGCATCAGTAGCAATTACCACTTCCAGCTTTTCTCTAGAAGTGTGAGTTTTTGTCAAGGGCTCCAGAGTCAGACTGCTAGCCTAAGCTTCAGACACAAAGAGAGATCAGTTATTTTCAGTTTCCTATGTCACAGTTCTTGATGTTGAAGTTTTAGATAGAATTTCCATTCTAGTTTTGACAAACAATTTGTGGGACTGTATATTTGAAAAAATTGAGCCTATTGCAATTATCGAGTTTTCAAACTATACTTCTGAAAAATAGTGAAAAGAGTAAGAGGAAATAGTATTTCACACGTCTGCTGAATCCTTTTACTTCACTGCTGTAAAACATTATATCATCCAGCAAAAGCTTTAAAGTAATTCTGAATAAGTTACATAATGGACTTTCAAAATCACTGCTTACTTTAAATGGATACCTATACTATAATTCATTCAGCTTATCAGGGAGCAAGCCCTACTGCATGTAG
Organism: Phoebastria nigripes; assembly: GCA_035582835.1. Classification (NCBI taxonomy): domain Eukaryota; kingdom Metazoa; phylum Chordata; class Aves; order Procellariiformes; family Diomedeidae; genus Phoebastria; species Phoebastria nigripes. Next base: position 598,813 of record JAYKAV010001964.1, on the reverse strand, counting down.
CTCTGTATAACAAAACGTAACCATGAAATTAGTTCTAATATAGTAGTTCAGTTTCTGAAATATTCAATGTATAAACAACCTGTGCATCTGGTTCTCTACTTCATGTAATTAAACTAGTACAAGTCTGGTTCAATTATATTGCAAGATTGGAGCCTGGATCTCTCGAGATATCTTATCAGTCACACTGATTTGGGTGCTTGTAATCTTGTGGTACTACATAAAACAGCCATCATGTAGTTGCCTATGTTGGAGTTCCTTACCAAAGAATAAGGAATTTCCCTATGGTGGTTCCTCAGCAACTCAGCATATGAATAGCCTGTAGTGATCCAGCTGCTGATCCAGCTCTCCATCCTTTTCGCAAAACTCTAAGAAGCTTCCAAAAGTTATTTATTCATTATGGAATTTATGGTAAAAAGATTTGATGGTTATGACTTTGTGATGGTGTATTATTGGTGACAGTGCATATGTAGTATAGAAAAAATGTGATTTGGAAAATGATAAAGGATGAGGTTTTGTGCAGTTTTTCTGATTTTGCTCTGAGTAAATTTTTACAAGTGTGGGCTTTTTCTTGCTTGTTTGTACTGTCAGTCAAATAAATGGAGATCTTGATTTCATACAAAATCTCTAGAGCCTACACACTTCAGTGATAAAAAGCATGATGTCTTTGGGTGCACTCTTGAATTGTTCATCAGTGCATAACATCGCGTGTTTGTTAGAAGTGACAGCATGTGTTTCAGATGAAGAAATGAATTAAATACTGGCCCAACTATTTCTGTTACTTTAATTGTACTTAGATTCAGAGTATGATATTTACATGACCTTTTCTTGGTATAACATTTTTCTATCAGCTGTCACTTCATAAAGCTACAGAGCACAAAACATGGTCTTGTTCAAATACTTGGCAAGTCACTGTTGCTAGCAAGTGACTAAATCAGAAGGGCATTAAACTCACAGCACTATTCAGTAACTCCACCCATTTCTTCAAGCCATTCCAGGCTTTCCCGCAGCATCTTCTGTATACAGACAATATTTTAAGATTAAAAAGAAATTGCATTAATTTGGTTTCTAAGAAATGGAATAGGAAGTGGGGAAAATGCAAAAGAGGCGATTATATAATGTTGTCTTCCAAAACTGAAGTAAATTACATACAAATCCAAAGTAAATGAGAGAAATACTTCCTTATGTGAATTGGTGTGTGTGTTTATGTTGTTTAGCTTCTTAAAAAAGTAATGAAAATACAAAATATACTGAAAGTGGTGCTTATAAAGCAAGACCATCCAGGACAGCTGGCCACTGCAAACTTGCTATATATACACAGATACATCCATATATAGGAGCTGCTTCTTTTTTGCCTCCTTGTTCTTGAACTTCACTAAGAGCTTTCAATTGCTCTGACATTTTCAGCCAAGGAAGTAATAGTTGTTGCTGAGCAGTATTCTACAGGCAATTATCTTATCTGATCGTTGGAGCAATCCCCACTAGAAAGGAACCAATACGATCAAGTTAAGTCATTACAGAAAGGCAAGAGAAACAGAGGAAGGAACAAATAGAGGAAAAAGGGGCTCATCTCATTAACGGGTGCCTGTGCTGCAGGGTTCAGAACAGCAGACAATGACGTTAGCCTGTAAGACAAAGCTGTGGAGTTGCCTCCTGTAGCTGTTGACAGGTCTGAATCCTCTCTTCCAGAGCCTATTGTGGCTATAGTGCGAGGCACCTGCAGAAAATGTGCCAAAACTAGGCAGGGAGCACGAGCTTTTCAATAGGCTGTCACCTCTCTCTCCCTTCCCCACCCCTCTAGTTCCCAGCAGGAGAGCAGAAGCCATACTGAAGAACTAGATGGGAAAATAGTCATGTGATGGGAAAAGGGGTCAGATATAGACACCTTACTGTTACCAACTTTCTGAGCCTTGAATGATTCAGCTTTTTGGGCAATTCCTAAAAAGCGTTTATTCTTTTAGCTAATAAAGCTAATGACCTCTAAAAACCGGCATCATTGGGATAGGCAAGTCACCATATGATTGTCAGCAAATACATTTTTTTAATATTTATCTCTTCCTATTTCTGCTCTAGAAAGAAAGATATGGATTTTTTTTTTTTTTTAATTCACTGGTAAACAATGATTTGAATACCGCCAAAATTAGCTGCTCGCTTGCTCTCACAGGTGAGTCAAAAGATCAAGCCAGGCTTCCTACATGGATTTCTAGACTTGGTATTGTGCTTTAAAAATCTATGTTTTCAGGTCCGATGTTTTAATGTCTCTAGAGTGTCCTTGAAGGCTACACATACTTGTTTAAAAAGAGAATGAAAGCACTGGTTTGTGTATACATACACACACACAAAGAGAGTGAGAACTTACATGACATAATCTGTAGATCCCAAAGCATTTACAAAGGAGAGAGTTTTACCCATCCTGTGAACAGACAGTCCTTGTGTGTGTGAGCATATTCATGTGTACTGTGTACGTGTGTAACATTCTTTTTGTTTTCTCTGTGTGTACAAATCTTGTTATTGTGTATGCATATTATTATTAGTGCAAAGGTCTGTCCCAATCAGACCTTTTTATACTAGGCATAGCACAAACACAAGATAGAAGCTTCCTGAAAAGAAACTAAACAGGTTAACAATGGTTGCATCTGCACTGTGGGGTATAGGTATGTGCTGGTGTGGCCTTATTCTGGCTTTTTGGATACAAACCTTGCTGCGTCTCAGTCACAGAATGGGAGATTTGTGAGGCATCTGATATAGTCTGAAGGTATGGTCTTCTGGTTTTCCCTGTCAGGTGATGTATAGAAGYGCAGTGCTTCTCCCTTTGTACTGAGGTCAGGGTTGAGGGGGAAGGTTGGCTTATTTAATGAACTGAACAAACAGGGATAAGGTGCATAGCCAAGTTTTTTTCTTCCCTGATACGGCATTCACGTGGCTTGGAAACAGTCAGGGACTAGAACCTCTGGGTATGCCATTGTGTGAGAAAATGACAATACTATTATTTCAGTTTCTAATACGTGGATCTGAGAAAGAGGATAGCCTTCCATTGGCTGCAGAGCAAGTCTGATGAGTTGGGTTTTGAACCAACATCTTCAGCACGTTCATCCCAAATACCTTATGTGGAAGATCTATTTTAATCTCTTACTACTTTTATACTTTATTTTAGAAGGCATAAGTGATAGTCCGTGCAGCTACAATGTAATAGAATGATTTCCTAACAAATGAAAAAATCTTTTCTTTGGTGGAACAAAAGTGTTGCTGGTAACATGTTATAGATTGGGGGAGCAAATTCCAAAACCTAAGGTAATATAGTCTTTATCAGGCCTAAGGAAACAGCCCCAGTGCTATATTTTGTAGCTTCCATTGGAGGAAGAAGGAGCTAATGGGTTCAAAGGAAATAAAAGCAGCATGGATTTGGGCATGTTCATGGGAGGTAGACATAAAATATCTGAGGACTGGACACCCTTCCAAGTCCTGTCCAGTTCTTCATTAAAAAGTATGTTTGTAATTATTTCATTTTCTTGTGTGTCTCATCTCCAAAAAACTGTGCCAGGATTTTGGTCAAGTATTGATAAATTATGGAAACTCTTCAGTTAAAGAACCTGCAGAAAAAAGTGAGTACTAGTAAACTGTCTCAAGGCTGCATACTCTTCTGTACGAATAAATAACTGTTCACACATAAATTGCTGCCAGTGGAGACTTAATTAAGGTAGGTTGTTAATATGCCCGAGTGGTATTTTTTTATAATCTTCTGTCAAAGGTAATGTGCAACGATTAAAGAAATTATAAGGAAAGAGAAGGACAGTATATTCTTAGACATTCATCCTTTTATGTTGCTGTAGCATTTGATAGCTCCGGCAAAGGGTTGCAGGCTTACTGGATTAGGTACCTATTCTTGGATGTAACAGAAAAGAACAAAAATTCAATGACTACACTTAGAACAATCAGATGAATATGTGATTGAGTATCTCTCTGTTCCAGTGTGGGTTATGCATACTTTCCCTTTCAGATGTCCCCTTAGGCATGTTGCAGGTAAGATTGCATTTAGTTGTTTGTTCACTCACCAACACACTCCCCAAAAGGCAAGAGTTTGTGTCTGATTGTTTAAGACCTTGCTTCTGCTTTGAACATGTCTAGTTCCCTTGGAAAAACATTCTCTACATCCCCATCCCCCTTTAGAGAAAACAAGTGAACTATTCATGCAAAAAAGTGTGTGTGTGGTTGGGAGAGTGGGGGGGCGTGCAATGCCACCGACAAACCCTATTGAAATGCATTGGCTGTTCATTTACATTCACACTTTTTTTAATAAAAGTGTTAACTAATGATGTTAAATGCTTTGCCAAAGGTCCTGGCGGGTCAGTTGCCGAAGTGCCATTTCTGCCTAATTAGGGCTCTTGTGGCAGCCCAGGGGCCTCCTGATGCAGTGGGTGACAAGCCGGGAGCTGACAGCTTCAATCGGCTCCAACAGGAAGGTTGGGCTGGTCATGTTTTCTAACTCAGCCAGGTGTTAGCTGAATGTAGGGGGCGTCTTGGCCAGACCTGAGCATTCGTTTGATCTTCCTTTCTTTCACTTGCTCTATTTTGAGCTCTTCCCTTTGCCTGTCCCGTCTTGTGTCAAGGTCAAGATGAGCTTGACTAAATCAGCAATTTCATTTATTTCTGGGAGATCATTAGCAGTCCTTCTCCCTGCCCTCCCCAAGTAAACCTTAGGCACTGGTGCAGAAACAGCACTGGTTCCAGAAACCAGGCACTAGGCAGTCCAGATATGAAAAGGAGAAGGAATAAATGCAGGTCCTTCCATAAATAAAATCTTTTCTACTTCTCTGTTGCAAACCTGTTCCTTATTATTAATGTATATTAAATATCTCCATCAAAACACCCTGAGTAACCCTCAAAACCATAAAATGCCTCAAAAACATAAAATGCCTACCAAAAAAAGCCTAGAATATGTTTAAAATTTTATTTCATCACTACTGTAGTAAAAGTATTTTCTTAAAAACAACAAGAAAATCAGAATAAATAAAGTTTTCCTTGGACCTCACCTGTTTCTTAGTAGCACACTGACCATATTCATATGTGGCCACATGCTTTTGATAGTTGGCCAGTTTTAGGTGTCTTGACAGCTGGCGACTGTAAAATCGGATCATCAACGTATTGGGGAATTGGCTTTTTTAAATGAATATCTTCACTTGGTTAATCAATAGCACTTTGACTTCAGCTGAGTTATGCTAGTTTATGTTAACTGAGAAAATAGTCCTTAAAACATAAAAACATTGCTGACCATTGTATAAATAACTCAGGATTTCACAATGCTTTACCAAGAAATGGCACAAAGCATTAGACTGATCAAGGTTGAAATAATTTACTAGATTTCTTTAATCTAAGATGAATCTAATTTTCAGAAGATGTTCTAGTTTTCAGGTCTTACAGCTAGATTTCAGACTTCTCAGTTTAAGCTGATGAATTTAACTGTTCCCTATTTGCATAAAAGTCACTATGTGCAGGAATTGCTTTGGCCTCTATGGAATGAAACCACTGCTGAAGTAAAAGGTAGCAGCTGGATAATAACAGACAACTGGTTAATAATGTACAATAATATTAAGGACAGGAAACAATAAAGGAAATTATATCACTTGATAGCTGTAGTCATAATGTAATGATAGGGTGTGGGTTTTTTTTAAACAGGAAGACTATAATAGGAAACAGTTGCATCCTTTCTTATTAATGATGTTAAACACTTTTTTTTTTTTTTTTTTTTWATTTGCCCTTCTCTCTGATCCAAAAGACAATATACTTTATGAGAGCAAGAACAACTGAAGTATAATTCCATTCCAATATTTTAATAAAAATTAATTTTCAGTGAGGACAACTATTACAGCAGCAAGACATTCCAAATAAGGAGACCTAGAAGTTGTGTTACACAGTTTATTAAGACAATATTCCTATCTTTCAAAAGAGATTAGTATTGAAATAGGAAGGTAATAGTGGGACATGCGTTTCTTTCAGGAGAAAATTTAACTAGAAAATATAATGAACGAATCACATTAGTCAATATCTTGCCTGATCTACTTTCTGGCTCTGTAGTGTACATCCGACTTTCATTACATTGTTATAAAAAGAACCTGGGATGCAGGACGGTTGCTGGCTAGGTGGCAAGCCCACAGGGTAATTTCCAGAGGGGATGTTTTTTCTTTTGATATGATTTTTTTAAAAAAGTAGTTTTCCTTGTGTTATGAATATAGAGCTATTTCGTTGATACTTGGACTCAAAGAGCATGAAGCAGAATGCTCACTGTTTCTGTATTACTAATTTCCTGCAGTCTAAAAGAATTTTAGCCTTCTTTTAGTAATGTTGACTGTTTTTGGAAAGTTGGTGACAATGACAGTACACAGACTTTTTGCCAGATAGTTCCAATGGAGCATTATGATTATGCAATTGTACACTGGTAATACCAAAAATACCAATTACCAGTTTGATAATACCAATTCATAATTTTCTGCATTCTGTCCTCTGTCTTCATATTAGTTTGACTTCGTGTCTACTGTCATAAAATACGCAGATCCTCAGCAGGTTTCAGAAATGCATGTATGTCTGAAAGAGTAGGTAATTGGTTTCTGTTGCACGCTGAAAATTTTATTTGCTGTTCATGTTATAACATACAAATCAGTTACTGAAAAAATGTACACATCAAACATACATTTTTAACATCTTAAAGTGCAGTTCCTGGAAAGGTGAAGCTGTGATAAGAAGTTATTCAAATGTTGAAAACAGTTATAAAATGCAGAACACCGTGAAGGTAATGCTGGTTTTTTTGAAGACAGTTACTGAAATCTGTCTTTGTCTCCCTATTTTATTATATCCACCTATTGCAGCACATCAAATAATAGCCTAAAATGTATAATTCATGAATCTTAAGATGGGTATGTGGGGAGGACAAGGCTGCTCTACGTGCAAATTTCCTCTGCTCTGTACTGTTCTGGGAATATGCCCAGAAACTCATGCTGCTGTAGCTTACTCCGAACTATGTAGGGCTATATTAACCTGCAGCATACATCAATCCAAGCATCCTGCCTTGCAGTTTATCTTCATAAAGTAGGCAAAGTGAATTGAACCAAGGACAGAGAATCAGGTTTTGCTCTGAATTTCCTCTCCATTTATAAGATTCAGAAATGTTTCTTCACCAGTTTACTCCTTAAGCATAAAATGAATGCCCAAGCTGAATATTCCTGTTGCAAAAGTTTAGTCGCTTCCTTTCTTTGTAACCAGCTAGTTCATGTGTGTATTGTTCATTATTTCTTATTGATTGTTGTAATTTTTCCAGGTTGGTTTTTTTTTTTTTTTTCATGGAGGAAGAATAAACCCCTTTTTTGAAGTGTTTTGTATATGAAGCTGCAAGAAAGTTATGGTTGATTTACTCAGTCTGACCAACAACAGGAAGAAAAGACACGCACAGATAGGAAGAATTCTGCTCTTCTGCAGAAATCTGCATTGCTCAGAGCAATTGCTCTTGCTCCCACAAGGTAGATCTGAGTGTTGCTCAGAACTGGTACTTATTTTAGACTATAGCTGTCTGTTAGGAGTAGTCATGACCTTGGAGATACAGCGTGTGTTAGCAGTCCTTCCTACTCTCACCGACTTGCGCGTTAGAGGAAGGTAGTGCCAGTCACCTTCTTAATAGAGTCTTTTTAATTCTTTTGCAGTTTAGGGCAGGAACAAACTGTGAGGCCTGAGCAATGACCCATGAATCCAGTGAAGATTCACCCACTGACCTGCAGTTAGCAATAATTCAAGGCTTTAATGATTCTATATTTTTCCACTCTTTTCATGTTTTCGATCTTTTATTTCTATCTTCATATCAGATCGGTAGGATCCATCTGTTAAAGCTAAATACGGTGACATGAGGTCTGAAAAGGTCAGGAGCAGAACAGATTTCTTTCCTCCAGATGGAAGCTTTAAAACAACAGGGAATAATTACATATAAATGCAAGAATGGTCAGGTAACTGATTGGATTTTATCTGCCTGATCCTTGCATGATGCGAATAGAAGATCGACCTGTCCCTGAACTCTCTTGGCAGCTTCACGGAATGACTTAAACGAGATCAGCTAAAATGATTATACTAGATGGGTTTTAATGATAAGTCAAACCAATTTATCAGCTTGTTTCTCATTGGTACTTTCATTCCACCACAATACACAGGCTGACTTTACAGGCTGGCTGCACCTTGTTGACAAAACAGTTTAAAATTTTGGAGGTACAGCTTTTGAGTTTAATTGATAAGTTGTTTCATAAAATATCTATGTGTGTGACATGCATGTTGTGATGTATCAGCAGTAGGCAGTCATTGAGTTAAGCTGCTGGAGTTCTTCTTGACTTCTTCAGAATGATTTTTTGGCAAAGTTAGGTTAAAATGTTAGAACAACAGCACTGAAACAGGCTGAAGCCTTCCAAGCTCACAAAAACAATCACTGTAGTAAAGACAGAGTTAAATAGGGAAAATCTGTAATAACACAGTCTAAATATTCCCACCCTGATCTTGAGTATCTGGAAAGATGAAGATGAGAATGAAAAACCCAGAGTGCTTTATTGTGTTCATTTAAACTTTAGGGGGTCTGTTGAGGAAAGAGGATATTCCAGCTGAACATAATAGAACAAATTCCAGAATGATTAGAGACTGTGATGTCTAATTAATTAGCTTTTGTGGTAGTTAATTAAGTGGTCAAGAGTAGTATATGAGGCAATAAAGTCTGCTTCTAGCATTTAGCAGAGCCAAAGGTTATTTATAGGGTACTGATAGCGAAGTAATTATATTATACTGCAAAACGTGCATAGACACATGTTCATTAATATGGTTTAAGATTTGTAATGTTTTTAAACATGAGTGTGCTGTTTTTGGCTGGTTAAAAACAGTTAAGCCACGGAAAAATCTTGTAGTGAATACTTGGGCAAAATTACTATGTATAGACCCATGTTCTAAATTACTCTCACAGATATCCATCCCTGGGGTTTAAAATTCTACTTCCCATCAGTAAAATGAGCAGGACTTAGCCCAAAGGCAGAAAAAACTTTTGCCTCATAAAGAACAAAGATAAGAATTTTCTGCTATTTTTAGTAGCTTTCATGTTATGTATAAAAATAATAATAAAAAAAAGTGAACAGGCTTATCTCTAGGATTGCTTCTTACATTTCTGAATCTAAACTTCTGGGGTTTTTTGGTGATTCCCTGATGTTTAAAGTTGCAAAGGCAATAAGACTCGTGAATATAAACCAACATAGTATCTCCAGAACTTTTGTAAGATTGCTTGGGATATCACTGTAAAATCCTTGACATAAGTTTTAAATTTCTTGCATGTATTCAGTAAGCTGAAAACACTGAATATTACTGATAGCAATTTAGATGTCACTTTTGACTATTCACTGTTGATTAGCTATCTTTCAGTTTTTATTTTTGTGGGATGATAGCGTGAAGACTGCATAACTTCCTGCAAGTGCCATCTTATTTGACAGCAGGATTGGGTACAGGTAAACAGTCCTGGCATCTAAGTTCAGTCTCCTTATGAATAAATGGAAAGAGGGAAATTCTGACTTAGGTGTTCTTCGTCCTTAATCTTCCTGAGGATGGCCAGGTCAGATACCTAAGGCCCCTTCCTCTCTCCAGAAGGGTCGCTTGCATGTAGAACAACAGATTGCACCAGTGTTTAGTGTCTTCACGTTTGAAACTGTATGAAGTGTGCAGCCATCATGTTGCTAGGACCCAATCGTGAGTGGGCTGAGTACACACACTTTGCCAGCCCACATATGATGCTTATAATGCTAGCTTGCATAATAGGGTTGCACATCAGATGGCACACTTGGGTCCTGCAGGGACGGAAGGCAGGGGTCTACAGGGAACAAAAACAGGAAGAAATGAAGTGGGTGGAAAGAGCAAATCAGGTGTCCATCACTCTACAATGACTTGTATGGAATGGGTAAGTGCTAATAGGTGATACCAATCCTGTACCTTTTCCATACAAACACTTTCTCAAATATGTGTKGTTTTTCCATTTCTCTATCCAATACAGAAACTGCACAATGTTCCCTTTTCACTTATCTGTCTTTTTATTGAGATCTTCTGCTGCTTGTGGTAATACATTTCTTTTCTTTCTTCTTTTTCTATTATTCACAGTTAAAGACTAGTACTGTATCTCCAAACCTTTCTGATAGATTCCGTAGAGAAGAAAATGATTCAGGAGAAAAATCTTTGAATGCATTTTTTGAAAAATATTAGGACTAAAGCTACCTTAAAACTCCCTGCAGGTTTAATGAGAGTGCCTGTTAAATTTTCTGGGTATAGAAGAATAATTTGCTAAACAAAATCCCTGCAATCGTACCTTGGTTGCCTATCTTTTTTTTCTTTTCAACTTCAGAATAAATGAAAAATTGATCTGTATGGTCACTGAAACATTAAATTGTCTTATCTGTCACTTGTTCAACATTGGCTTCTTAAAAGGGAAAACAACAATCACAATCAGCAGTTTCTCAGTGCCTAGAAGAAAATAGAAGCTATAAATGGACAGATGAATTATGTGCTTCCAGTGGTTTTCAAGGGAAGCATTTACTGAGGGAGAAAATTGTTTTAATCTTATAACAACTAAGGAGTGTAGAGTTTGTAAAAACATKGAACACCTACACATAAACTTAATTTTTGTGGCATAGGAACATATACAAAGTAGCTTTCAACAAAAATGGTTGGGGAAACAAGCTCTTGCATTGTTTGGTATGCTATTTTATATCTTTAACAAATCTCTGTGATGCACTCAGGGAAACCTAAACACAGTGGGTTAGTTGAGTGTTCAGCCTTTACAGTATTCAAAAAATTAGGAGTGAATCTTCCTTTAAAATGGAAATAAGTATAAATTTGGGTCATGTGGTGTGTATCTTTCCTTATTTTGAAAGAGTGGAGGAAAAGAAAGGGAGGAAGCTAGAATCAAACCCAGACAAAGAGCAACCTCCGCATTCTTGTTTTTCATTTCCCCGTCCTGTGTCTATTTCTAGATTTTGCTAAGGATCCACTGAAGCAAAATACAGAGTTGCAAACCTGCCAGTAGGAGGCATGGATATCCTCTTTCTTTGATTAATTAATCCTGGCCGTTAGAGCACCCTCTCCATCCTTTTTTTTTCTCTTGTCCAGCTGTTTTACATTCAATAGCAGAATGAAACCAAGTAAATTTTGGGGAGGGAAAAAATCAGAAAGCTTTCAAGAATGAAATTTTTCATTCTGTCTTGGAGAAACTAAGTAAATCAAGTACTGGACATCCAAAATAACATAGATTATCAGTTAATAAAGACAGAAATGTAATACCTGAATCGTTTGTTATGATGGGAAGGTAATAAGAATCATAATCTGATCCTTAAAATTAAGCTGTTTTTTGACTGCAAATCTAGAAGCCAGGTAAGGCTAAATAGAGTTACGCCTTTTATCACCATTGTAATGTACTGCCCAGTGTAATAATGAGGTTTTCTTATGGCTGCCCTCCGTGCTGGTGTGGGAGAACTGCTTAACCTACTAGAAATCCTGGGGGGAGAGGGGAGGAAGAGGAGAGAAGATTGCTGAGGACTGGGAAGTGAGGGTGTTCCTTTGTTTTTTGTTCCAATGTGTGCAGAGCAGGGAACACAAAGGCAACCTGATATATAAAACATTGATTTTTGCACAAGATGGCTTATCTGCCAAATATTGCCAATAACATTTTCCCTCCTAAGTGGAAGCATGTGGATGCATTACTCAAAGGTGGACTGGAAATGTAGATCCCATTCCTTCTTCCACTGATGTTAAAGTAGATGTGTAGGATCAACTATGGTTAGAGCTGTGAGCAAAACCTAAGAAAGGAGAAGTCAACAGCTGGGAATGTTTTCAGAAGGGCAGTTTTGTTCTGGAGAACTCATTAAGGTTTCCTAAGCCCTTCCTGCACGCAGGGTACAACTTTACATACAGCCAAAATGCCAAGCTAGTTCCCATCTGTTTTGTTTTGGTGAAGCCACATTGTGGGAGGTAGGTATAGCCTGAGACTCCACTAGTACAATCACTTTGAAGACTTGAGTTCAGTTCCTTAAGGGTTAGTGAAATAACTGTAGCAAAAGCTGCTTGTAGTTGGTGGTAGCACATGTGAAAGTATTTGCATTGTTCCAAAGGCAGTGAGTGGAATATTATGGGTGAAATGTGGCAAATAAAATCAAGGCGTTATAGGAACAGGAAGGCTCAAGTTCTTGGATGGAAACTTATAACTAGGGATTCAGACCTTGTGTGGAATTTTGGTAGCTGTTTTTACTCATGAATGCCTGGGTTCATTTGACCATAGGAAAAAAGAAAGGGTGAACAATATCTGCAGGGGATAATTTTTATTTCACTTCAATCAGAAATAGCAGTCAACAACAGTAGCTGAAAATGCTGTAACTAGAGAGGAAAATACTTAGAGAAAGCAGATACATGTTATGTTCTGCAGAATGGTATTGCCGATAGACTGCTATAGAAGCTTAAGCATGCCATTAATTCACGACTTCTCTAAATACTCATACAGTTTTCTCACATGCTGGGGCGGGAGAGTTATTGATACCTACCTGTCTTTGAAATATACTTTGAATTCTTGAAGTATTTGACTCTTTATTTTCATATCTTTTCTATGACACATTGCCACTGCTTACTACTTTACATGATGGATAGCAAAACTTACACATTCCATTTAAAAGGTTTTAGCATGAATTAGTACTTTAAGTTTTAAACAGAGTGTCTGCTTGGGATTTTTCCACTGTCACATACAAAATACAATTATTTTAATTGTATTTGATTACTTGGGATAGCGTAGACTGTATATTGTTTCTTATGTTTTTTGTTTTTGCACCTCTAGATGTAATGAAATAAAAAAAATGCACAAAGAAGATTTTCCAGCCTAGCAGATGTTTAGGGTTCAGTACATAAAGAATAAATGCAATTGCACATTACTAATACAGAGCCAAGCAATGTAATAGGAATGACCGATCTTTAAGATCAGCAGTCCTCCTTACATGTAAGGACTGTGGTTTTCATGTGTAGTGAAAGATTTAATGTCTTAAAGAACAGATGTCTGTGTTCCAACAAATATGATACTCTAAACAAATTATGGTTGTCAGTGGAGATTCTGCCAAAGGGAGTTCTGTCAAATAAACCATAAGATCCTAATTATTATAAAGGCACAGCCTATCTAATTTTTTCCTCAGCCTTGTTTTACTGGATTTTTTTGGCTATATTTGTGAGGAAAATTGTTAAAATGTGCTAATTTATTATGCCTCTGTTTATGCAGTGCTATTCCTGGTTTTATGGGAATCTCACAGAGGATCATGTGCATCGGTGGAAGCCTGCTGCGTCCATCAGTGTGGAATAAATGGTACACAAGACCATATGGAAGCTCTCTGCATAGAGGTATTTCTCAGTTCTTGGTCTTCCTTGGCATAGTTCTAAAGGTGATGAAAAATCAGGCCAGAGAAAGGTTAGGAATAACCAAAATTGTTGTTAACATGCCTGTCAATGAAATGCAGTGGGAAGGTTGACGATGAGGAAGGGAACTAAACATGTGGAAGAATCTAGAAAATCAGAGTTTGTAAATAACTGCAGCCTTGAGGCTTTTAATATGTCAGTCACTGGCCTTCTCTACTGAGAGTGACTAAAATGTTTACAGTGCTTTTTTTGGGTGGATGACATTTAAAACCTCAACAATGAAATACTCGCCTTTTTCATTTTAAGTAACTGCATACAAACTGTATTTATGAAATATAATTTTTGATTGCCACAAAGAGAGACTCATAAGTAGGCAGAAATCAGTTCACAAGTTTATCTTCACCATAAGGACTTCCTTATTGCCTTTATATTCTGTAAATCAAGGAGAAAAAAAAAAGATCAGAATTCATGTGGTTGTTTCTATGTCTTCAAGAGCTGACCAATAATAGCATAAGGGAAAAGGTAGGGTCAACAAAAGGTTTCTTGAAGAAATATCAGCCAGATGTCTGAGTTGTCATCGTATCTCTTTCTTTTGCAGACATTTCATGAGAAAGCTAAGCCTATAAATACAGACTTCTTTAGTCTCTGGTCTTCAGACATGTGAAATTCCATGTGCTGGGGCACACATTTCTGTGCAGGGTTAGGTGATAAGYGTATGTCCAGTCATTAAAGAGCTGAATCCTGCAGCACATAGCCTTAAGAGGGGAGCATGCCTTCTAGCAGGGCTCCTGTCAGCACTGSGTCCTGCTAAACAGCACATTGCCCAGCTGCAATGCCAGTACCATGACCTTTCTTTTGCTCCTTGACCCACACATCAGATGCAGCTGGTCAGATAATCACAGATCAGACTGACCACCTGTGTCTGATGTGTGGGATCCGAAAGTGGGAGAGAAGCCATGGCACTGCCATATAAAAATGTGCAATGCCAGCAGTGACAGAGTGTGATACAAAAGAATGAGTCAGTGCATGAGACTTGACAGGTCTGCTTTATAGCACAGCTGGGGATTCACCAGATCCCACAGCATAGGGAGCAGGAAGGGAAGTGCTCTGTGTGCTGCCAATTCCCCCTCTTTGCAGAACAATCCTTAGAAGTCTGTTTCTGCGTGCATAACTTACCAGGCTACCTAATGAGATTTGCACCGCAAATGCCACAGCTAAATTTGTCTTACAGATAGTGTGGAAAACACTTTAGCCTAAGAAAACATGATTTTTAGCTTCTTCCCCATTTATTTCACAGAGAGCTCTTGTTAAGCGTTCAGGTTTTGAGTCAATGTTATCAAAGCTACATGTTTTGACAGGTTCTCTCCTGTGTGTGTGTATATGGAAAGGTTCTTCATGTACCTCCTAAGTTGAGAGATGTAATTTGAACAGAGAAAATTATGGTTCATAAAGTGCTCTTGTTAGGTGACATGACTATGCTTAGTCCACTGCAGGACAGCCTACACAGAGAAATGCATATTTCCATACAAATTACAGTATACTGCAGCCAAGAGATCAATTAGAATGTCTGCGACCAAGAACTCTCAAGTGTCTCCATTCAGTCTGCCATTCAAACGAGAYGAGAAATGCGTTCAATTGGTGTAAAGAATTTGAACTCTTTCAGGGAATGTGTAGAGACTGCCGGAAAGTGGCATTCCCCGCGGGGTGGGACTTGCAGATTCTGTGAGATCCAGCAGGGAATTTTAAGGGTTCTGTAACCTAACATTTTGTCTCCCGTTGAGAGAAAAATTGCAGAACCTGCTGAATATTGTGGAAAGAATGAGGATTTTTCATTGGTCAAATATAACTGACTATGCCGGCTCTATCGTGTTACACCAATCAACTTGATCATAAATCTATGCTGTATTTCATTTGACAGGAACTCAAAGCACTGTGCAAGCTATGTTGCACATACAGCAGCAGCATCTCTGGTGTTGAAATGCAGGTCTTCTGGAATGAAACGTCACAGGAATGAAACGTCATAACTGTTTAACAATGCACAGTAACAGTTCACAGATAAAGACAGGAAATTCAGGTTTAAAAAAACCTTGAAAATGTAGAAGTGTAGATTTTTGGGGCAGCAGAGTATGATATTGTCTACTCTTTTGATAACTGCCTTGAGATATTCATTTGACCAGARGTTGTCAAAAACTGTGTTTAGCAATTCAAAATGCCTGCCTTTCATCAAGATGATCTAAGATCCCTCCCTTTGACTAGAGCTGTAAAGTTCAATTCTTACTCAAGTCAATGAAAAAGCTCCCATTGACTTCAGTAATACAGCAGCAAATGCAGAAGACATGAAAGCTATCCCAGCTTTCACTCAATAAAAATCCTTACCAAATGAAGTCATTGAAATGTAACAGAATTTAAATATTAAAAATACCTCTAATAGTTATTTCTGTGTAATATAGCTATATGGCAGTTAATAACATTATAAATYGTTTATACGTAAAATAGTGCAACATTCATATACATTATAATTTTCTTTAAATATACCATTCCTATAGTATTTTTTTATTTTCATCACTGAGTGATTTGAAATATTTTTGCTCCATTTTAAGCAAACATGCTCCTCCCAGCAGTTAGTGAAGCATTTCTTTCATTGCTAGCTTTTCCCCTTTAAAAATATTCTTTGACTGTAGGAAAGGTGTTAAACTTAATAGAACAATTTCTTGTTATAAAGGTACTGATTAAACGAGAACTTTTATTCAGAGGCAGGACTTCTTTCATTCATGACTTATTAAGGGTTTTGCCAGGCACAGGATCGGTAAAATAAGTCTCAAAAATTGTTGAGAAGGGGCAGAGTTCGCAGACGTTTCCTTTGGAAGTCAGAGGTCCAAATTCTCTGATAAGCTTTTTATGTTGCTTACTGTCCCAAAAGTTTCATAATATTTTAGGATGCCTCTTCTTGCTCATTTTGGTATCTATACAAAAGAGCTATTTGTAACGATGGCATGACTGCTGGGTGTCTGATTTTGAGCAACGTTTTTCATAAGGGATATGGGAGCTCTTCTCTAGTAGGAACTGGCTCAGGTTCAATATTAAATATGGGTTTGCAGGGAGTTTGGCCTAAAATTCTCAGAAGCAGCTGGTGTTTAGCAGCTCAGACAATTGACTAGGGTCAAAATCTTCACCTTTCACTCCAGACCTTTCATGCTGCAAAAATCTCCCGAAATTTTAGAAGAGCTGTGGGATGATTTTCTTGGAGAAGTCAGGGGAAGAGCAAGTGAAAGACTGCCGAGTGCGGTCTGTGGTGTGCTGGGAGACAGGGCGTAGGAGCAGGCTGTGGTATGCTGGAGGGCTTAGGCGCAGGCTGCAGGCAGAGTTAGAGAGCACCCAGATTTTGGGGAGCGCAGGGGCCCAGGCGGACAGCCGTCTCCCAGAGTTAAGGTATATAGTGAGCACCCAGATTTACCCAGGAGGTGGTGGATGCAGACTCACCTGTCTCCTGTTACATGTATGTGGTACATCCACTGCTGATTTTAGGCTGTTGTACAGTGCCCTGGTTCTTTGCCATCCCYGCCCCACGGCTATCTGGACTCGGCTCCAGGAGGCCAGGTCGTTATACAAAGCAATAGGACGCCCTCCTCTGGATTGCTGTGTCCAGCTGGACGTGCTTCATACAAAAAGTAATACAGAAAGAGAAACATCAAAATGAGGGAGATGGGAACAGTGAGGGTCTTTGAAAATGGTGTTTTATGGAAAATAATAGAAAGTAATGTAATACAGTATATGGCATAACATATTGAAGAACATGTGGGATATTCCAGTGTATCTGTCCTCTGAGTATGACAGCTAAGGGCTACACTATAAAAAAACAGGAAACTGAATATATAAAGGTCATGTAAATTTATATGTTTGTGTTTATATATGTATAAAAATCTATGCATATAAATAAGTTTTACAGGTTTATATATATGTGTATATATATGTGCCGGAAGGAAAGCAGATTTGATTGACATTAGATCAGAAAAATATTTATTACTACATTCCAGGACATAGTGTAACTGCACTAATGATTGGGTCAGGAAGACCTTTTTCCATGGACATGCAATAACAAATACCTGGTACAATCTTTGAATGCTGTCTTCTCCAAGCAAGTTGCTTATTYGAAGTAAAACGACTGAGTATCCCTTTGAGATCCTGCTGCAAGCCTTGTGAATAAAAATAAAGACAGCCTTTTAAAGCAAGCTGTTGCTTGTTCACTGTGCTTGTTCATAGCTATGAGTCTGTACCTGTGACAGCCTACCATGTCAGACTCAAATTCTTAAAAAGTACTATCCTAGATAAAGTGCTACCTACAATTCTTGACTTTCCTGGCCAGCATTGACTTCCTAGCACTATGAAGCCAGATGGATTTTTTTAAAAGCAGGATTAGCTATTAAAAACAAGATTCCAGGGAAGAAAAAGAAATAGTTTCTTCTGCCAACTGCTTATCATTGGATTAGCCAGGAGCTTGCATGAGTGTTTCAAAGAGAGGAAATGACTGGCCCCATGTGAATGTTATGCTCACAGTAATCATAATGCTTTTTTTTTCTGTAGTGGAGTAGAGAAGATGAGGCATGGTCTCACTGTTCTGTATGTTGAAAAATCAATCAGTAGATGTGCTAGGAAGTGTTTGCTTTGCACTCGTTTCCCCTAAATTTAAGATTCTGAAGAGCTTACCTTTTCTAGTGCAGCTCTGTCTAAGACTGGAGCTCTGAGCAAAGCAACAGAAGTTCATGAGAGTCTTTCAGTGGGTTGGCCCATTGGGATCCATAGCTGAATACTTAGGGTTAAGACAGCAAGGTATTGTTAGAAGATAAAGGATTGAGGGAATGACTAGGAAGCCGTTTGCTCTTTCTCAAGTCAGAGAAGCAACTGAACATGAGATCAATAAAGTTGTGTGCATAAACACACACACATATATAAAATAATACAGTTATTCCAAGAACTCACCCCTTTTGGATTAATTAAAGAAAATGGAAGGGTTGCAGTGGTCTGCATTAGAAACAGTCCGCTATTAAAGTAAAGCAATCAAAATACAGTTCATTTTGAATAATGTTACTGAACATTTTTTAACTCTTCTAATTTGAAGGGGCAATCACATTATTTGTTTCCTTTTTTTGAAACTTTCAATAAATACCCTGAAAGCATAAAGTTGGTACATTATTAGCATAATAGAAACTATGAAAGATCTGTGAAAATATCCTGGGAGTATTGCATCTGTGTATCTTAATAAATACTGTCGTTGATATACTGAACCACACGATGGCAGTGTATTGTTGGATAAAGATGAGGAGTCTGCTAAACTAGTCTGAAAACCAACTTTGCAGATTATACTTTTACCTAGTGTTACAGAAACGTTTGTCTTTTAGGGTCATCGAATCCTAATTTTAGCACAAGAAGGATTTTCCCAAGGATCTGGTTAAATATATCCACAAAGAAGTTCTTTGAAAAGCAACACAAGCTTCTTTCCAATAAACCCTAGAGCATGAGAGTAACTTGAAGAGTTTACAGCTTCTTCTTGATTCCAGACTCTGTGACCTTGTGAACAGTAGGTCATCTTTGGATGCCAAATATAACTCCATGTTTCCACTCCTGCGGAAACCAATATTAAAACCGTTGTTGTCTTTAGTGAGAATTGGATTAGCCTTATAATTAGGGACAGCAGAGAAAGATCACAATTCTAATGTGTTTTGTAAGAAGCACCACAGAATGGCCTTTGAAAGGTCACTTGGAAAAGTCTGGGTCAATGCGTGTGACTCTTTCAAAAGTTGGGCACTCTGGTTCCATCAGTGGCCGGTGCCTCTCCTGAGGTGGAGAAAGAAGCAGCTATTAACTCACTGACAGATAAGAAGGAGAAATGGAGTGTCTGAGTGCTTGGAGTCTGATCTTTCCTCAGTGTCAGTTAGTGATAATTGCTAAACTGAGTGTTTCTTGGAAGCTAAGTTTTTGTACATGACCTTTTGCCTTGGTCATTAACTGCCAAGTCAAGCACCCTCTGCACTGGCCCTGGCTGTTCCTGTAAAGCACAAGAAAGGGGGTGGGGGGAGGAGAATGATACTGCAAAATTGCTCTGTCCCATTTATTTATTTGTTCTAAAATATTCCTATCCATAATCCACAGCATAGTTTTAAAACAATTGCAAAATGAAGTAAGCAAAAAGTGTGACAGGGTTTTAAATGGGAGACAGCCCATCCTTCCCAGCCCACATTTGTTGAAATTTAACTTTCTTCCAATGTGTAAGGAAGGAGTGTCACAGTGTGATTTGATAGTCCATTGAGTTCTGGTGGATTAGGGGCAAAACAAATTCCAGAATTAGGACTCCTTCCCTTCCCCCTTCTGGAGAGCTGTTAGCTTAAGGCCTGCTGAGTCTTAGCTGTTTCACAGCTAAGTGAGAGGGGATGTTTCTGAGGAAACCAAACTGGTCATTTTGGCTGAGATTTCCAAAGGTGGGTAAAATGTTTGAAATTTATACCCAGTATCCTTAGCTTTCTTTAGGAGCTGTAGGAAAATCCCAGCTTTGTGGTTTTACAGACAATTCTGTAAACACAGATGTTAATCAAAGAACTTGCACAGGTGCAGTCAATATTAGCTGTATGTGCGATATCTTATGGTGAACACCGACTGCTGATTTCCAGCCAGTGGGATATCAGTTGTGCAGCAGGGCAGTTCATAAAGTCAGCGAGCTGCTTGGGCCATGCCTTTTTCCTGAGAGTGCCTTAGGGACAGGCTGCAGACTGGGTGAATAGTTGACAGCAGCAGCCCACTTCTGTCTGCTGTTACTTCCTAGGTGATGCCCCACTATTTCATCAGCTGCGTGACAGGCAAGCTCAGGGTCTTCCAGAAAAAATGGTTTCAGGAGCAAGCTGCTACACTGGAACGATTCATGTGTGTCACAGGTAATTCTGGGCTGGAGCCTGAGGGATATTTAAGAAACCTAACAGCCAGAAACAGGTTGCATGAAGTGCTCAGGGAGTGTCACCAGTGCCCTGCTGCCCTCTGTCCCAAACTCTGCAAATACAGACATAGAGCAGCTTCAGGCAGGCTCAGTTCCCACGGACAATTATAGATCTATGCAGGTGCAATGAAACTTCCTAGAAGCATGGACATCTTGTATGATTAGCTACAATGTGCCAGGAGAGAGCTCACAGCACATGCCATCCTCCTGCCATGAGATACAGGCAGAAGGTATGTGATATATTCAGCTGGAAAGACTGGACACTAAGCCAGCAGAAGAGGTTGCCATGAAGCTCTTCTCTAAGCCCAGAAAGTTATTTCCTGCCTATCTGTTATGTCTCTTGATGCTTGCCCATTATTTTAGGACCTTTTACAAACATATTATATCAAGCAGAGATTTATCCTTAAAATTTAACAGTAAATTTCCTTTGATTTTCCAAACATTGTCATTTGGCCTCAACCTTTAGGAGTTATCTGCCAAGAATTGGTTTTGGTTGGTGGAGTTAAGCATCAAAAAMCTGTAATTTGCAACTGTGATTGCAATCAGTATCAATGAGGCTGGGCCCCCTTCCTTCATCTAGTAATAATAAGAATACTAAATTCCTGCCTTCCCTCATATCACTCCCAAAGGACTTTTTTCATGTTTCCAGCGTGTGTGGTGCCCATAAGGTCATCTTCTCTAAAGGACTCAGTTCCCTGTCTGCACACCACAACAGCTGACCAAATTTTGTAAAAAGATTAACGTTCCAGCTGTAGAACCCTCTGGACACTGTTGCCTATTTTCTCAGTGAAAACTAGCTTAGGACATGGGACATGATTAGGAAACTTCCATAAAAATCAAAGTATGATCCTTTTGTGTTCTGAAAAACATAATTTCATTTAGAACCTTGGAGATAAATAGATTTAGGACTATATCTAAACAGCTCCTGTCTTCCTGATTGCTTTCTCCTTTTCATAAGAATGACTCACAGATTCATGAGAATTGGCTTACACTGACACAAAAAAAGAGAATAGTCTGATAAAATTCTAGAAAAACACACAAAAGCAATAGCTCACGAGGTAATTTCCTTCCCTCTGCCAATATGATATAGTCCTTTACAGAATATTTTTGCTCTTTTGCCCTAAATTTTCCCATCTGATGTGTTCAGAATTTCAGATTTACAATTTTAAAATACTTTCTGGTATTTAGCATAAACATTCCTTTTCATCCTTCCATTCCATTACGGTTTTTTTTAACAGTAAAAAATTGTCTCCCACTACTGTCAGTCTGACCCCATATTCCTAACGTTCTTGTCAAAGGTTAGGTAACACTGGTTACACCCATGTTAATTAGCTACTGCCTTCTGAAAGTAATTAAATATGTACTACTCAAGCACCTTAATCGTTGTCACTCTTCTCTGAATTCCCTCCTATTTCCCATTAGGCTTTGTTACAGTCATAAAGATTAATAACAAGGATTTAATCCTGTTTCTCAGTTCCAACTCATCTTAATGTAGCTCAAGACATAACACAGTAACATGAAGAGAACAGCAGGTCCAGCAAGAGATTAGAAGAGCAGCRTGATTCTGAATAAGCTGTAAACTTTTTAAAAAAAGAAACCAGAAGGGCAGCTAGGAAACCATTAGAGGAGCCATCCAGAGAAAACACCAGTGCTAATGTGTTTCGTAGCAAAAAAATGACATTGAGAGTTCTCAACAAACTAAATCTATGGGATAGTTAATAAGAAATGCAAAACATAATGTGATGAAAGTAAGGACAACGTATATTTAACTGTGGATTCCAGTGATGATATTTCAACAGAGATTTTCGAAAAGAAGGTGAGAATTTGGGGCTCATCTGTCCCTATGCTTCTGAAAATCTTTTCTATACGAGAAGGCAACAAGGAGCTGTTGATGCAGGTTTTAACTGATGTTTGTTTATGCACGTATTTATATATTAGACACAGGGGATCTTCCGGGTCGGTTTAGGAAAGGTCAGGTTTTTCCCACTGATGTGGAACTGGAGACTATTCATTCCCTACCGTTATCTGAGAACTCTTTGCTCGTTGTCTCTGACTGGCAAGAGTTTGCAGGTGGCAAAAGCGGTGGACACCTTTCTGGTGCATTTCTGAGCTGACACTAGTGTTTCGAGTGGGAATAGTTTCAGTGACATGATGCAGCTGTGTCCCTTTTTTTACTCCCCTAGGTCCTAGAAACTACTGGATTATGTAATTAGGATATCACATTTGGATTATTATCAGAAGCAAAGGAAACAATCACGATTTAGCACAAGAAAGAATATACAAGATTAAATATTGACTGTAATGAAAGTGTGTCACAAGGTAGCAATTCTATATTTTGTGGTAGTACTTCAACTTAAGTTTCAACCATATTATGCCTTCTATGACATGTCTTCTATGCCTGTCTTCTTTGATGTGTTTGTGCTGCTAATCCTAATTCCAGTCTTCTGACACAATTGTAACACGTAGGTGTTGTACATCCTAATGTTGAAAATAAAAAAAGAAAAATGCTAGTAAAAGCTAAATAATTTAAAATGAAAACTTCAAGCTAATCAATAAAATCCAGAAATGAAGATGTCAGGCCTGTCTGTGAGATTGCTACTCCGGAATCCCAGATATTTTTGGTTTACATGCCTGGCTGCTTTTTGTTCTCAAAGCTTTCCGCARAAGTTGTTCAGCTGCTGCAATGGACCTGTTAGTTGGAGTGTGGGAATTCACTGTTATTTGCTGGGGCCTAAGTAAAGATGTCTCTTGCTTGCACAAAAGTGCTTCCAGAAATACCTAGGATATCCTCAGGAAACAGGGAAGTTACCAGTATCATCCTTGATTTTGTTTACACACCTGAGCCTCTTCTTGTGCTAACTAGTTAGTGGCTGCAAAGTGTGATTCTGGTGTGTATGCTAGCATTGTAGGGCAGATGATTATTTTTGCAGTTTACTAGTCATCATTTTGGGAATGTTCTGTCTCACCATTTGATATTCTTGCAGCATGTCTTCTAGTTTCTTGGCTTCCATGGCTTGTTCATAACTGTTCTTTCTGATTAAAGACGTGTGGTAGATGTTGGAATTAAGGTTCTCTCTTCTGCCCTTGAACACTACCTGGTGAGTCTAATCAGGCAGTTGTATGTCAAGAGAGCTTTGCCTGTCCTCTGCGTCCAAGCCAAATCTTAACAATTTCTTGTTATATGGAAAAATGTCTCTAAATCACTCCTAAAATGCACTTTGAACCCTACTTGGTTCTTATACACCTTCATGACAGTATGAACTGAATGTAGTATTCCAGGTGAGAGCATCATGTTTAACATAGCTTTGTATCTGAGAAATAATTTTTTAATTCTGTTCCTCTGTACATCTTAAACTTTTGCTTATTTCTTGATAGCTGCTGAATGGTGCGTGGTTCACCAATGACAGCAAGTTTTTTTGTTGCGATTACTTTAGAATTTAGTGGTGTTTACAGGATATTCAAATTATTTCTCCTGAAGCTGCCTTGCATTTGTTTTCCTTGTGCGATGTTGGGACATTGTTGCTAATCTAAAATGTAATCTTTCTGCATTACTAGTGTCTGATTTTAGATACGCATCACATTTCACGGTGCTGTTGGTCTAAAATACTGTCTTTCTGTTTCTGTATCATTGGGAATATAACAGTGAGCTTGCTTCAGATTTACAGTATTGGAATTGTAAGCAGGACTTGATTGATTTCCTCCACAAAGCTAAGCTTGCATATTAACATGGCTGAAGAAAATAGGTCACATCAAAGGGCACAAATTAATCAGGTGGCACATGTTATTAGCTATGCAGTAAGCACTGGCTGTGTGTTTCTAGAGCTCCCGTCATACCATTTTTTTTTGTACGTTGTATGCCATGTATGGGGATGCTCAAAAAGCAGATACAGTGAGAATAACGCTGAAAAGGTATGAATATTTTGTCAGTGACTGAGTGCTTATAGGTTTTGTAGAGAGTGCTGAATGAAGCCTCCAGGCTACTTCATTTATGCCTAGGAAGAAAAGGTAAGCTAAGGATACAAATTTATTGTAAAATTCAGGCCTTGGGACAAACAGGGTTCGGTCTGTGCAGTGCAGCATCTTTTGTTGCTTTTGTGAAATGTAGGGGCACGATCACAGACTTACGTTCTCTCGGATTGGTTTAGCTTTTATTTTAGATTTTTGTTGATCTTGCATTTGGGTTTTGTGTGTGGTTTTGTTTCTGTTTTTAAGCTGTGTCCAGTTCATCGCCTGATTCGATCTTTGGATTGTGTTACTAATTGGATCTATGGTATGTGTTTGGGCCTGAAGGGGCAAATCAAAGTGATATTTATCCAAAAATGTTGCTGGGTTCAGGTTTGTCTGTCAGCAAAAAGCCTGTGTATGGTTGCTTTGTAAGAAGTTGATTTTCATTTTGTTCTTGCTTGAGTGTGTTTTAACTTCCATTGGCTTTAAAGAGGGTCATGCAAGGTTGTTGAGGGACAAAACAAGCACTGCACAAACAAAATAGATAATGAGAGTGGAGTTTCTGAAGATGATATTGTGCCATTCTGAAGATGTCCTTGGCTGTTCCAGAATGCTTAGATAGCAACAACCGCCAGGAATGCTTTTATCATTTGTGTTTGCCCAAGAGTCTGCAACCTTTCCTTTCAGATGCTGGCCTTACACAGTTTTCTGTGCCTCTGTCACCTCTTGAGTAGATTAGTGTAGTACATGGTATCTTGAGTAATACACTGCAATCATTGGAAATTTTGGCTGCTGTGGAAAGTGCCTTATTTAAAGAGAATGATTCAAGTGTTCAAAGTCCTGAACAGTTTGGATCCAGCATGATTTTGAAATCATCTGTCTGGATGACTTCTAACTGCAGAAGTTGATGTAATGGCAAGAGTACAGGCTTATAGCCTCATCCTTCCTCTCTTCCCTACTTTAAACCTTGAGGCAGTTGGATACAAGAAGTTAGGGAACCTTGACCCAATGGACATGTGTTTAACTTGCATCTTTTGCACCTTTTGAGCTTTTGATTAGAGCGTAATATTTTTCTGTTCTCATAGATTTTCCTGCAGAAATGACTGATTTCAGTAGGAAGGAGTGAGGAACCTCTACTGGGAAAATTCTGCAAAGAATTTAATTTTTAGCACGGTTTTGTAGGTTTGTAGGGGTAGCATGCCTGCTGGTTCGTGGGGACGGCTGTCAGGCATACAAGTATGAAGTTGTGGTCAACCTTTTTGTCTTGTACTGCAAAAGTACATGCCTTAGGTCCCCCTTGGTTACTTTTAAACATAAATCCACATTTGGCTTCAGCTTTGCATCATAAGTCTATTAAATTTAGGCATATAAATTAAATCTGGCATCTGTGCAGTACTGTGGTGTGTATTTCAGATTATGTTACACTGCAGAACTGAGCAGTGGAGACAGCATGGCAAGCAGTTTACCTGAAAACAAAGATACTAGGCAGATATGCATCCCTCAATGGATTCATACTATTGCATCCCTGTCTTTCCAGATGCAAGGTGTGTGTCTCACATGGCCACTAACAAACTCTTCTGAATTCTCAGCAGAATTTGTATTTTAGACAGAGTTTAGGAGATCTTTCCCTTAAAGATTTAAAATTTTAAATGGTTTCCAGGCTTATTGTTTTGCTCTTTCGTGACAAATGCCATTACTCACATGAAGGTATTTAAAAGACCTCTTGCTGTGATAAAAAGAAATCCAGCTGGCTCAGGCCTAGACCTTTAAAGGTATTTGAACACTTCAGTGCCTTGCACTGCCTGTCTCCAATGAGCCTTGTAGCTAAGTCAAGTCCTCAGCTCCAGAATTCCCTCAAGCAATTTCTAGGGAAGAGCTGGGTAACCCAGAGCAGCCCAGGAGATGTCACCTGTGTGGAGAGAAAATCTTACTAGACAGGAACATCAAGAACTGTGATGGGACTAAGATGGTCTTTGGGATTCCTAAACATGACATTTCTTCTGGAGTTAGAGGCCTGTCTAAATCATCACCATAAGCGTGTGAACAAGAGACATGAAGAAAGTGGTAGATATGCCTGCAGAATGCTGATATCTCCTGAGTATGATTTGGAAAGATCCTGAACCTCCTATCTTGATTGCAAGAGAAAGTTCAAGTCTCCTTGATGGAACACGAGAACACCTGTTTGTTTGAAAGCAGGGAAAGAGAGGCACCTCTCTCTTCCACTATATACATCTGGACAGCTAGTCACCTTTTGGCTTAGGTATGCTCAAAGCATCTGAAAGGATCAGAAGGCACTACCAGTGAAAACATGGAAAGTCATACTTTAAAAATCCTGCTTCAGATCCCGAGGCATCAGCTGGAGTGGAAACTGCAGGCAGCTTATTAGCTGTGAAAGAATGTCAGCATCTGCCGGTTGGCAGTAACTCAGGTACCTACAGGCTTAGAAATATGCTACAGTAGGACTTTGAGAAAGCAGTGGTCCCTAACTGGTGAACAAGGGCCCAGAAAGAGGCCAGTCCATAACTCTTATCTAGTGCCCCTGCTCAGCTGTACCAGTTGAGAAAGGCCAGCGAAATACAGAAGCATTACAAACAGAAGAGCCTATAACAAGGAGATTTAGCCGTGAATTGAAAGGAATTATGATTGTAATTACTCCTCTGAAATTGTATTTTTGTCTATAAACTGTACCACATCGAGAGGAAATTATGGTATGTATCCATGTAAAACTTCATACAGTGTTCATACATAACACACAAGAAGATTTCACATATAAGTACAACTGCTTCCCTTCTTTGTCTGTGGTAACTGTATGTATCCAGTCATTCAAAGTCCTTGAAATTTCAAATACCTGTAGGAAGACACAGTTTTAAGAGAACTACCTCAAGGCAAACTTAATTTTCTTTCCAGCCAAAATCCTCGTAATTGCAAACAGAGTATAAAATCTTGAAAGCACATGGATACACAGGAACATCTATTACAGGGGAAAATACTTGTGCCAGTAAGGCTGTCAAAGGACCTAGAAATGGAGATAGCTTTCCAGCTGGCTTTGAAAAGCAATTTTACAATTATATCCTGTGATTTTCACTGAGGATTAGGTGCCTCTGTGAATTTGAAAATCAAGATAGGCATCTAGCTATCTCTGAGTGCTCTAAATGCTGGACATTTGCTCTTTCTGACATTGAGCAGCTGCATCTCAGAGAAAGCAGCAGTAAGTTAGACTCTTTGAAAATCTAAAATGAACCATTCAGAATTAGTGAGCTCTTCTGAACTATTGTTTTCCCCACCTTAAGTCTTGAGACATACTGAGCCCTCACAATACCCATGCAGCGCTATGGAAAATGAATTATGGATGCCTGTGAAAAACTGGCTTTAAAACCTCTTGTTTGAGTTACCTCAAGTGCAAAATTGAGATGATGAGAGTTAAGTGTGCTGCTTTTGTATTGATTAAATGTCCAGCATTGAAAAGTTTGAAGAAGGAAGGGTGACTATAAATAGTTATTCATGGCAATATTTGGATTGCTTACATGTCCATTGTCTGCATGGTCCGTTTATGACTGGGAATACAATTTTAAATTAATGTCATTCCAAACCCATTTATCTGTAGAAAGTGCCCCTCAGATCTTGCATCGGTGAACAGGAAGATGTATTTGATACAAGCACGCTATTTTCCCTGTGGCTATATACAGTATTTCATGTCTTATTAACATAGTCTATCCACAGTGAAGTTTATAGGCCTTGACAGATAGCACCTCGGGTGAGAAAAAGGATGACAGAGAAAATTTACTTTTACAAAGTCAGTCTTTCTGGATCTGTTCTTGGACAGCTTGACACCAAAGGCTATAAACATAGACTGGAATCTGAAACCTTTTCTGCAATGACCTTGTTTTAGAAAATACTATTCTTATCTCCTTGTGCTTATTCTTCTCTCGGCAGTCACTCCTCACTGTAAATTCCTCACCATGTGCTCCTTCTGTTTCTTGAGCTGTACCTTCATATTTATTTTTTGTTTACWACCCGTTTTTATTTAAGTCATGAAATCTGAAGACCTACTTTATGCTAGTGCCAGAATTATGTTAGTGAACCATTTGATTTGATACAGGCTTGTCGTCTCTGACTGCTTATTTTCCATTTCTTTGGAAGAAGGCTTTTCCAGGAGGAGGACTGCTCCTGCACTGAGCACTGCATTAAATTATACTTTAATGGCAGTAGTTTTGTACATTCAAATTTAAAATTGCCCATTCTTTATATTAGTAAAAGAAGGTCACTACTTTCTAAATAACAGAGCAGTCATATGCAAGCTTAAGGTAAGGATTGAAAATATGGACTCAGCCAAAAATACAGTCCTTTGGAAGAGAGATGTCAAATGGATTTGAACAGCATTTTTACACATATTTCACTATTTATAAACACTGTCAAGCACTTCTTTTCATATGAAATGTTATGCTGCCATTCTAAACAAACCAAATGCAGTTTCCTGTGGTGATGGCTTTTTTTATTGTCCTTGCACCCTGCCCATATGACACACATTTTCTGCAGAACTGATTTTAAAGAAGCACCTACATTTACTTTCACTGCCCTATGTTTCAAAGCCAGGAGACCTTGGATGAACAAAGATCATCTGAGGTGTGGACACATTAATCTCAGTGCATTTGCTCTATTTGGGTTTCCAAACGTCCTTGCTGAGATCTGCTGGTGTTGCAAGATCCTGAAAGCAATCTAGTCTCCTTTTCAGCATGTTCTGTCCTCCTTTTTTTAAAAAAAAAATCCAAACTCCTATTGTGTAGCAGACTTCTTAAAACATCTGAATCCAAATTCTGTGACAGTCATTCTGGTGATGTAGACAATCACAGTTTCTGTGTAACAGCACAGGTTAATGAAGTGCTAGGTAATGAATATCTGTATTAGAAACATTGGCATACGTTACGTCCTCTATTATACAGTTCCCAGACACCAAGGCAGCTGTCACCTAACCTCAGTGTTTCAGCACCTGATTTAAAATTATTGAAAGCGATGGGAGATTTTCCATTGATTTGAATAGACTTTGGATCCAGCTGAAAGAAGCTGCAACCAGAGTTTGCCATCATGTCTTAAGTACAAAAAGGCATGGAATATTTTTGTGGTCAGTGAAAAACCTGGTTTTATAAGATACAAGTGCATATACAGTATACTAAAATAATCAGCTGTGTCTTTTTCTAAATGGTAATCTTCACCAAGAAATAAAAAACAGATCTTTTATTGCAACTAATGGGGTCAATGTTATGTGATTCTTCTTTTGTCAATGAAAAAGCAAATTAATATCATAGAATCATAGAATGGTTTGGGTTGGAAGGGACCTTAAAGATCATCTAGTTCCAACCCCCCTGCCACAGGCAGGGACACCTTCCACTAGACCAGGTTGCTCAAAGCCCCATCCAACCTGGCCTTGAACGCTTCCAGGGATGGGGCATCCACAACTTCTCTGGGCAACCTGTTCCAGTGCCTCACCATAGCAAAGAATTTCTTCCTTATATCTAATCTAAATCTACCCTCTTTCAGTTTAAAGCCATTACCCCTTGTCCTATCACTACGTGCCCTTGTAAAACGTCCCTCTCCAGCTTTCTCGCAGGCCCCCTTCAGGTACTGGACGGCTGCTATAAGGTCTTCCCAGAGCCTTCTCTTCTCCAGGCTGAACAACCCCAACTCTCTCAGCCTGTCCTCACAGGAGAGCTGCTCCAGCCCCCTGATCATCTTCGTGGCCCTCCTCTGGACTCGCTCCAACAGGTCCATGTCCTTCTTATGTTGGGGGCCCCAGAGCTGGATGCAGTACTCCAGGTGGGGTCTCAYGAGVGCRGAGTAGAGGGGGAGAATCACCTCCCTCGACCTGCTGGCCAYGCTTCTTTTGATGCAGCCCAGGATACGGTTGGCTTTCTGGGCTGCGAGCGCACACTGCTGGGTCATGTTGAGCTTCTCATCAACCAACACCCCCAAGTCCTTCTCCTCAGGGCTGCTCTCAATCCATTCTCCACCCAGCCTGTATTTGTGCTTGGGATTGCCCCGACCCATGTGCAGGACCTTGCACTTGGCCTTGTTGAACTTCATGAGGTTCACACGGGCCCTCCTCTCAAGCCTGTCAAGGTCCCTCTGSATGGCATCCCTTCCCTCCAGCGTGTCGACCGCACCGCACAGCTTGGTGTCGTCGGCAAACTTGCTGATGGTGCACTTGATCCCACTGTCCATGTCGCCGACAAAGATGTTAAACAGCGCCGGTCCCAGTACTGACCGATTTCATTATCTTTCTTCAAGGGATTAAAGCATCATCTTTATGGTAGTTAAGTTTAAGAAAGTGGCAACAATTAAAGGAGTATTAGTTTTTCTCCTGAACAAATTCTTGGTTTATTGAATTACCAGGCTTGAGCAGTTTAGTAATAATTTAGGCTAAACACTTAAAGGAATGTCAGCAACATTCTTTTCTGCTGGCAAAGAAGGCTAAAATAATAAATCATTGTTGTAATACTACAGACAAATCCTACAGATTTAATAAGAGGAAGGATGTTTCATGCATTGTATGTGCCAGTTTAAAGATTTTGGTGCATTTGTTGTATTTAAATGAGAATGGACAAATAACGGACTTCTCCAACTCACAGCTTTATGCTTCATCAAAGCAAGCTTTGAATCATGGTTTCTGATTTCAGTTACATTTTAAGGCAGTAGAGCTCTGCCATCTTCTTTTTATTTTTTTTCTTTATCTATTATTGAATTCTGAAGTCAGGGATAAGCTGTATTCTTGTTTACATTTGTGTAAATACAGGAAATAGCTTATTTTTGCTTCTGTTTTTTATGTAGCTGTTGTAATTAATTCAGTATTCATTTATAGAAGCTAAATATATTATGTATTTCAGTGATACTAATCTTGTATAAGTAAGTGAACTACTTTTCTTAAAAATAGTCATGTCTTTGTTAGATGACTGTTGGATTGTTACTTATTATATAATTTGACTTTTTAATTACTTGCTACTGCTCGTGGTAATTCCTCACCTTTGCAGGAATAATATGACTTACTGATTCATAGTCTTTATTTTAGCATACTAGACTCCATGTTTAGAAATCTTCAAAAACTGGTATTGATGTCTTTCTTCAGAAAGACTTTACAGCAAGTGATAGAGTGGTATAATCTTCTGGAATCGGTATCCCTTTAGTGATTAGGGAGAAAAAAAATGACCAGAGGTCTCATGTAACCTGTGGTGAGATAAATTAGATATTGAGTGGAAAACCTCACTCTGTTCATTTGGGGTATTATGTACTTTCATTTATATGTGTGTGCCCTCATTAAAGATTCCAAAAATAGAAGTATGTGGTAGTTAACAAAGAACGTACAGAGAGGAGTGGCACATCAGGACTTGGAGAAAATGTTGGTGATGCTCAAGACACCATTGATTTCAGACATTTTAACCAAAAGTAAATAAATGACTCATAGTGGTGATTGACTGATGATTTAGCCTTTTAATTTTTACAAATGTGTTAGTTATTGGAATTTTCTTAAATGTTTTGTAAGAATGTATTTCAACCAGTGGATTCATGCTAAAATACCTACTTCTACTATGTCTAGGAGTATTTCTATTTCTTTCTTCATCTGTGTGATTTACTATGCTTTGTCTACCCATGATTGAATAAACGGTACCATTTGATGTTCTAAATACTCTTTTTAAAAAAGTTACGCTCTGAAAAAAATCCAACATCACTTATATTTGCAGATTTATGTTTCATGAGCATTTCTAAGGCATATCTTTGTAAAACATCTTTTACAACAGTTTAGCCTTTTTGGATAATATTCTTAGAAGTAAAAATCAAATCATATAATGTTCATATACATGAAATGTTAAAGGTGTAAAACCTATCAAAATATGTTTATAATGTTAAAAACATTTTCAATATTCACCAGGCACTTCTTAAGAGTGTCAGAGGGTTTTTGGTTATTATTCATTTCCCTTCAAAATCTAAAATGTCCCAGTCCTGTTGCATTGTTAAATGTCGGATGGAAGTTGGAGGTCAGTGGAATTCATGAAGATTTACTCCAGTAAGTAATCAGTTTGTTCAGCCTTAGGTGGAGGTATAGATTCCTCTGTATACTGCAAGTAGTTTCTTGTAAAACCGATCATGTTATTTCTCGTTTACTCTATGACTTTGCTAGCCTGCATTTCTTCAGTTGGCCTTTAAACTTCTTTTATTCCTCTGTACATGTGTGTGGCTCAGTGTGACCACTTCTACCTCCTAGATATAGGGTGAAATGGATGAAATCTAATGTGCATTGTAATGCCCACTCTTCCAATTCATTCCGTACTAATCTGGAGGATCTGGGTTGACATTTTTATTAAATTTGTATATTCTCCACACAGTTTCTCAAACATCTTAGGAAAAAAAAAAAACCACCTTAAGCTGACGTGTACCTACATGAAACCTAAATGTCTGTTTCCTGTGAGTAATCAATCTGTGGAAACTGCATATAATTCTAGTTTCAGATTTTCCCCTTGGATGCAATTTGTTTTGAGTATCATGTCAATCATGTGTTGCTTATCTTTCAGGATGCTGCCTTTTCTTTCTAGTATTTAATTGGACCATGGGAAGCTTCAGAAAGCAGTTAGGTAGGAGCCTGGTAACTGTCATATGTTCTATGTATTTCTGTGACATTTTTATGTATCACAGGTGCACAGTGAGAGAATGTACTCCTATGTCACTTGTTGAGTCTGATAATTTTCTGAGTCCTTTCCTCTTTACATTGTCAAATTCAGTATACTCAGGCTGGTACAGGATATTTTTAAGGGACAGAATTATTACTTGCACTGCAAATAACATTGCAATATTGGTAATGCTGTTTAATTCAGTGAAGCACTCTGCAAAGCAAGGGTATGAACAATAATACCGAAATATGCCACCTGGGGGGTACCATGTGTTCTCTGGAACAGAGGTCATAAGAAATAAGGTAGGCAGAATTTTGTCCTGCCCAACTGTAGTTCCTTGGTTTTAGAGGTGGCTGAGCCATCTGCCACTTTTCTTGACTTCAGTGGGAGCCAACATGCTCATCACTTACTTAAGCAGTGTGTATGTTCACAGGAACCATGTAACAAAACTAAGTTTATTGTTTGATGCATATGCAGCTTTGTTTCTTTTGGAGCGATAAGAAATGAGTGGTAAAACAAGCCACTGTGGATGCACAATCTGGTTGATATTTTAAAAATGCCTTGACAGAATAGCATTTTTTACTGTATATAGATGGGTGCATATTTGGAGAGTAATACTCAGATGACAGTATGATCACATTAAGTTATATAATAAATCTGTTTCTTCTGGGAGTTTTTCTGTTTGTTTTGGGTTTGGGTTTTTTTGGTTTTGTTTTGTTTTTAATACATCCAGGGTAGAGGAAGGTCAATGAATTTAAGGAAAAACAGCGTACAGGACATACACTATGAGTGGAAACTTTTTGGGACTGAATCCATCTTTTGGTTCTGTGCACACAGCAGCTAGCACAGTCCATTGGGATCCACAGGAAGACTATTGAACATTACTATGATGGGACCGCTGGACACACTGTTCAGTGTTCAACATATCTACATAGTATAGTTTGTAAAAGAAGTGGAAAAAAACCAAACGGTGTAAGCAGTGGTGAGGGCTGCCGTATCTGCATTTGAAAATACTCTCCAAATGAGTAAGTGTGTTGCCAGAGATTTGTGAGCACCAGAACCACACTTTCACTGTCTACAGCCTAGCAGATTTGCTGAAAAAACATCCTGCTGTGAAATGCTGGAGAATTCTGTGCAGGCTCTGTTCCCAGAGTGATGCACTTCCAACAGATGCTGGGATACCAGGAATGAGAAATATATGAAAGACAGGTGAAAACTATATAATCTGTTCCTTTTGAAGAAACCCTTCATATTCTTATGTGCTCAATAAGCATCTTTATTGAAGGGCTGTGACAGCGATGAATAGTTTTTCATTCTTCTTGTCTTTACAGAGATTTCTTGAGTATTAATATAAAAGGCTGTTTTTAGGAAAGGGGAAGATAAAAACTGCATCTAGCGAAACAGATTGCCAGTTGACTCTGTAATAAAAATAATTTCTAAGTTTTTAGTATATGAACCAATAAGCAGAACTGGAGAGGTTAAAGTGCTGCAACCTGAAAAACTATACAGCTGGAATGAAGGAGGAGACTGCAGTAACAGTTATGCAGGTGACAAACAAAAATCATGTACTGTATGTTTAATGATGCTCCAGAAAGTACATAAGAGGAAACTTTGAAGTATGAAACCATTACCCTAGGAATTTTAATTGAGCAGATGGACATAGTGCTTGGATCAGCTTGGTTCCTGAGCTGCCAAGATACAAGGCATGCTTACCTGCTTTCTCTTCTTTTGTTTTAAATGTGGTGTGGTTTTTAAAGATACAACTCTCCCTGGTACCAGTATTGGGCTGGGTGTTGGGCTTCAGTGGCACACTGGTCGCTGTGTCTGTAATAATGTCTGCACATCTCRCTGTCAGGTGCATTGAAAGCAATATCCAAATGCCTATATTCCTTCCAGACCTCTGTGCCTAGTGTTTACAGCTCACTGATTCTCAGTGCTACCCCATCAGTGCCTCACTTAGACCCTTGTAATCATGTGTGAGAAGCACATAGCTCTTTTCACTGACTAGCCACAGTTTTGTGTAGCTCTCACAACATGTGAATATGGCCCTGAAAGGGCACTGTGGTGATCTTCAATTTGCTCATGAAATTTTGATTGATGCTAA
Source organism: Phoebastria nigripes (assembly GCA_035582835.1). Classification (NCBI taxonomy): domain Eukaryota; kingdom Metazoa; phylum Chordata; class Aves; order Procellariiformes; family Diomedeidae; genus Phoebastria; species Phoebastria nigripes. Next base: position 563,697 of record JAYKAV010001964.1, on the reverse strand, counting down.
TGGATAACATATATGTGGTAGCTCTGCTAAAATCAGAGCTAGGTTAGACAGCTATTATTCTTGTACTGTCAGTTTATGCCAGTGTATCTGAACCCTTTGTGTGATGAATTGAGGCTGCAGCTTTCTGGGGATCACCTAGGATAAGAAGTGCTCTGCAGATGCGACATACAGTATATTAAATCACTGTTCTTGATTGTGCTTGAGAGGTGTTCAGTCCCAAGTAGATGCTTGAGAGGGAACTTAAAGCAGACGTCTGCCCCAAGCTACTGCAGAAATCATGCTTCTCCCCATAGTCAGAGTAATACCATAACAACTACTGGGTTTGGTGCTTGAATTTAACACTGATGGGTGCCTTGGTTGTCTGATGGAATAATACTTTGATGTTTCAGAGTCAAAAAAGGGTTCTTCCTTTCTGCTACTACTCCCCTGCACTGTACTAAGCCAGCTGATGTTAGTTCACTGAGAAGGAAAAAAATTCTTTCCAGACCCACACTAAAACTGAATCTTGTGTAAGGGACAAGCTAATTAGCTCACCTAGGTGTTTGTAAGAACAGGTGTTCAAAGAATGTAGATGACTTGACTTGTGCCATCCTTTTCAAAATCTATCCATCCACAGTATTTTTGCATTTTAATCATTATATTTAGACTCATTTCCTGTTATGCTTATAAAATAATAAACCATTAAAACCACAGATTCCAAACAACCCATCAAAATGACCATAAAAATGACAAACTGCCTATGGAATAAGTAACAAAAATGAAGTCTCTTCAGCCCCAGAGCAGGCTCATTTGAGACAGTGACCTTTTCAAAAAGTTTTTTTATTTCATATGAAATGTACTTTTTTATTTGTTTCTAAGGGAGAGAGATGGCAGGTGAAAAATAATGCATTATTTTATTTTTCTATAATTTATTTTTATCTATATAATTAATTTTGATCTATATAAAACAAAACTTAAGGGGCCTTTGTTCTTCATTTTATATTTCAGATTGAGAATCTAATTTTACTTCAAATGCATTTTTTTTACTTGGTTCCTCTCATTAGATTTCAAAAGGAGATACTAAGCTCTCTGGGAAAGGGTCTTATTTCTGAAACTAGCAGTCACATGCGATCAAATATTCTCCTTCTGCATTATTCAAAACACCTACAACTGAGTGTGTAACTTAGGCAACCTGGCTTGATATTGTATAATGTAGTCACTGCCTTGACATTCAGAAAGATGTCTGTACCCGGCGAATGCTATTTTTATGTGTGTTGTCTTGTTGCTTGAGGGATCATGGAAAATTAGCCTTCGTACAATATTTTTTCCTGAAAGTATACAATTTGGATATGTGTTGATGTGTTCCTTGATCGTTTCTTTTCTTTTCCCTCTGCCTTTGCTAATTATCTCAATACATTTTTAAAGCCTACGATTAATTGCTATTGAAGTGCATTTAATTTGAAGCAAAAGTTTCTGCTATTTAAGTCTCTTGTCAGGAAACCAAGTATTAGAGTTGTTTGGTTTCTTGTTTCCGAGGCTGTTTAATGACAGCATAAATATTCAGCCTGACTCTAAATAGGTAATTAAAGCTGACTATTGGCCAGATGTTCCCCTTTGTTGCCTGGCGTGGAGCAGAGGGAAGAACAGGAAGCGGCAATCCCAATGCACGCTGTCCCAACGCATGCTGTCCTCGGGTTTTGGCGGATTGTGCGAGTGATCCCTGTGTTACTGAGTGTCTGCAAGAATATAAACTTACAGCCGATGTGAATGGTGGAGTGAGCTGCTGTTTCACTGTCCCTGCGTGCTCCTTCCCTCTCTTCTCCTCAGCAGTTTAGAAAATCCCTTTGTGCAGCTGATTCTGGGAGGTGTAGAACTCAGTTCAGCTTTTTCCCTGGACAAGACAGTGGATTTCAGGAAGAGGTTGTCTTTCTAGTGTGTACAGGACTGGTGAAGGCCTTTGAGACGAGTCAGGTGTGTAGATGTGAAGCAGTTTTGATTTTAACTTTTGTGCCACACCTTCTGTCCTCAGAGGCAATAAAACTTACAGGGAACAGAGCTAATGCCATGAGAGGAGGAAATCAGGGACCAAATAGAGGGAGGTGCTGAGTAAGCACCTGCAGTGTCTAGGGTTTTGCTTCAAAATTCCCTAGTCCTCGGAGGTTTCACAGGGATCCTGCCTTGTATGAGTGACAACTTTGGTGGGAGGACTCAGGAGAAAATTTGGGTGGATTTTACATTGTGATGAATGTCAGAGTGACCTCCTGAGCCTATGAGTCAGCAAGGAACTGAGGCTGGGCTTGGAGTTAATGCCCTTATTTATTCCACCTGAACTGCTGGCAGTGCTTTCAAAATGTGAATGGCTGCTGAGGCTGGAAAGTAAAGGAGAATTAGGCCATGAAGCATGGCAGGAAAACAGGAAAACATTTTCTCTGGCTCCAGGATTGTTCATGGGAGGATACCAGCCTTATTTTTATTCTCGAATTTGTAATGTCTTCTTACTTAGTTTGGAAAACTCTTAAAACTTTATCATGGATCAAGTGACAATTAGGGTGTCTCTCTCCCAGGTCCTGGAGACAAGTTAATTAGCTAAAAATCACTGGAAAAAAGAGATTCTGGCCCTGATGTCACAGAAGAACCACATGGGAGAGTTCACTCCGAAGGCAAATAAAAAGAATCCCATGCTGTAAAAGTTATCCCGTAATTCATGCTTCTGGGGGACCTGTTAATGATTTCTGACTGTTCAGGTTAGCCGTACTTACACACCCCTGCCAACCTGAAGGCAAACAGCCAACATAACCTTTGCAAACACCATCATCCCTCTGTCTCCAGCGGGACTCCAGAACCCTTTTCCTAGCGCACACGGATGAGGCAGGGTGTCACTGTCGGCCACGGAGGGGGTGCTCTTTTTATAACTATCACCGTGGGGGGGTTTCTGCTTCAGTAGCCGTGAAATCCGCATCTGGGGCTGGGCTGGGCCGGGCTGCCCCTCGGAGCTCGCCCCCCCGCCGAGCGCCCCACCGCCTCCGAGCCGCAGCCGCAGCCCTGGGTCCCTTGTGCGGCTGCGGGGAGCGGGCGGGGAGGGGCTGCGCAGCCCCGCAGCCTGCGCGGGAAGCCTGTCAGCGCTGGGTCAAGCGCGGAGGCTTCCCTTTGGCTCTCTGCACCGTCTGCAGGAAGGCGCAGCGGGGTGGGGACGAGAGGAAGGAGCGGAGCCTCCCCCGGGGTGGGCAGCGCAGCTCCGCCGCCGGCCCATGCCTCGGCGTGCGCAGTGAGCGCGGCGCGGCGGGCAGAGAGCCGCGGGGCGGCGGCGGGCGGCCGGGCCATGTCGGAGACGGAGAGCGGTGCTGCAGGTAAGGGGGAGCGGCCGTGCTGCGCGGCCGAGCGCGGCCCCGCTCCCACTGGGCCCCCGCCGCAATGCAGGAGCGCTGCCGGCGGCGGGCGCGGCGCAGCCCAGGCGCTGCTCCGGCACGGCCCGGGGGAGCGGCCCCGGCTTATCGGGGGAAATGATCTGGAGCTGGAGCCCCGTCCGGAGGAGGGGAAGGCGGGGAAGCGGCAGACAATGTCCCGGCGGCCGTCCTAGCCCCGCCGACCCGGCGGTATCCGCGCACGCAGGGCGGCTGCGGTGCGGCGTGGGGCAGGGCCGCCAGCCCCCTCGCTTCCCCGGCGGGGTGCGGGCGCGGCGTGGGGGGGTGTCCCCGCGGGCAGGGACGGCTGCGGCAGCGGGGGGGCGGCTGGCTGCGGAGCTCAGCCCCGCGGAGCCCCCTGCCCGCTGCGGAGCTGCCGCGGCTCATCACGTGGCGTCCCCGGGGGAGTCGATGCAGCAGAGCGGGAGGGGATCCGGGTGAAAAAACAATGCGGCGGCATCGCCGGGCCGGGGTGGGGGCGGGCGCCCTGCCCGGGCGCCGGTGCTCTGCGGCGGGCGCGGTCCGGCGGGGCGGCGCAGCATCCCTCCCGGCGGGGGGGCCTTTGTGGCTCCGTCCTCCCCGCCGGTCGGGGTCTCCCCTTCCCAGCAACGGCCCGGGAGAGAAGCGAGGAGGGCTTGGGCTGGAAATCAGGGGCTGCTGCTGAAATAAAGGAAGGCACCGTGTTTAGCGAGCAGTCTGATGCGCTGAAAAAGAAAGACGAGACAGCGCTGTCTGGGATGAGAGGCTAGCCTTAGCATCCTGGCGCAGCCTCCGGGACCAGAGAGCTCGCAACGAGGCGTAGGGGTGGGATAAAACCCGAGTAGTTCCGTTTTACCACGTTAACGGGTCCGCGGGTCTCTGACTTTGCAAACTTGACATATGAGCTGAGACGGTCTGAATCTTGTTTTGCCTGAAGCAAGGATTCTGTGGTTGTGATCCGTTTGTGATTACACTGCACCTGGTAAAAAAACCCAAACAAACAAACAGCCTTTGCAGGACAGGGGTGGTCTCTCCTTGTGTGGGAAGGGAACTGGGGGAGGGAAGAGGGTTCCTAGGATACAAATGATATGGGTGAATAACCCTAAGGGAAATGCAGACTCAGCCTGATTTCATTTGATCTCTCCATCCCTTCTTCCTCACTGAATGCTGCAAAGATTTGAGGAAACTGTAATGTTGAGCCTAAGGTGCTGGTAGTAATTTATGGGGAAACTTAAAAGGTTGAGTTTATACAGATCATAATGGATTTGGGGAATAGTTTGAATAAAATAGCTTAATTGCAGTGCAAGTAGAGTAAGAGAGTCATAAAGTATCCTTTTTAAAAAACCCAGRAAAAAATACTTAGAAACTGGTTGAATCTTCAAGATGACCTGCTCTACTGGATTCACTCCCTGCCCCCTCCCCCTCAATGTTCTCTCAGTGCTTCCTAAATAAAGTCTCTAATGTCTGTTTGGTTTGAAGTAACCTGTAACGATTTTCTAGCATGCAGCTGACAAAGGGAAGAACAGACTGACAGATTCATTTGTCTTTTAGATGACAGGGTATCATGTGTTTTGTTTTCTTCAAAGTTGCAAGGTTAGTGCGATGCAATGCTGAAATTAGGTAACTTGTGACATAGGGAGAATCTATGCAGGAGGGATTTTGTTACAAGACAGAAGACCATGTAGTAAAGCAATGATTTGTTATGCCAGAAATCTTTATGTTCTTTCCACGCACTGGAATGCTGAAGCTGTCAGAGAAAAAAAGGCTTCGGGGATAAAATGTGATTTAGTGAGTGTTGTGGTATTGACAGTATTGAAGCTGCAGTCACTTATTGCAGCATAGTACAATGCGTAAAAGAAATGTCTGTATGTAAAATAGCCAAGTGTTGTATGCGATGCCTGCCAATCATTTTTATAGCTTCAGTTAGCACAGCATTGCGGTATCTGCAGCTTGGTTAGTGTGAGCCTGGATGAAACTGTTCATACCCAGGAGCTGTTGCATGTAAAGCTTCTAATTATACTGACTTTTGGCATTTTTAAAGGCATTGGCTCATAATTGGGTGACGCTGATTCAGCTGACAAGTTTTCCTTTATGGTACTGTCACCCTACAAGCTTTCAGTCTGAATATTTAGTTCATTCCCACTGGGATGACAGTTGGTGTTCAACAGAGCTGCCCTTCTCTGTACCTGCAAAGTTTCCCCAAAGCTGCAGTCAGCTGTAGTGAGGCCCCAAGAGGTCTGTTCTGTCCAGAGGCTGATTTAGCTGACACATGTATGGTGTAAGGAGGCTTTATCCTAGTCTAGAGGGTGTGACCAGGATGTCTCTCAAACACAACTGTCACCAGGAGCTGGAACAGGCTGCTGCGACCTCGGATGTCGGCCCAAGTTAGAGCAGCCTTCGGGAGGCCAGTTCTGTGCAGGAGGACCAGAGTGCTGCCTCAGCTACAAAAGACCCGATCCGTGCATGTAAATGTCAAGATTCAGGATCTGTTTCGCTTGCTGACCGTGTCACTGGTGGTTGGGGTTATATGCGAGTTGACTGGTGTCTCATCTTGTGCTCTTTTCTGCCAAATACTTTTTTTTCCGTTAAGTTGATGTGACCTGCCGGGGCCAACTTCTCCCACTTCCGTGGGAATGGTGTTGAAATTTTTGAGTCCCCTTCTGGATGCCATATCTGCTGTTGCAATTAAGTCTGGGTTTTTTTTCTTTTTTTTTTTTTCTTTTAAAGCTACAGGTCTGGTCAAATATTTTAAAATTTCCAGTTCCTTATTCTTCTAAGCTGTTCCGGGTGATTAGTTCCCTTTTTGCTGTTCTCTACTATGATTTTGCTTATTCTGTCTATAATTGCACCAACCAACCATCCCTTTCTTTAAAAAAAAAAAAAAAAAAAAAAAAAAAATCTTAAAAATGTACTATTTATTTTAAAACAATAACATCCAAAGGATCCCATTACTTCCACTGTCAGTACCTGAATTGGTTCTGCCCTTTGACAATGTGTCACGTGGGATTTCAGAAGTGTTTGACTTCGAAGAGTGCACCATTTATGGTTTTAGAAACTTCTCTCTGTGGCTGTTTTAGTCTGTAGGTATTGTGAAGGAGCAACTTGGCTTTTTTGGGTATTTAAAAAAGTTGCGCTGGCTCTCAGTAAACGATAAGGGAAAATGTGAAAGGAATAAAAAACAATGCACTGAAACAATGCTATTTCCAAGTAGGAGAACAAGAACAGTCGTGACCTTAATTAGATATGAGGCAACATGACCTTTTGGGGGATTTTGGATATATTCCTTTAATTTATTTTTTTAAGTAAAGTAGATGTTGACATTTTCGATATGCAGCTTAGTGAAATCTTAAGAGTATTTTGTCTATCCATAAATAACTTCAGTTGCTTACTTATTCAGCTTCTGTATGGCACTTTTCACTTTTCTATTAAACAGCTTTGCTAGTTGAAAACAGAAATGGGTGAAACTCCAGGTTGCATCACTATCACACAGGCCTGTTTGGCTGTATTTCCCCAACGGTGAAAGAGAGAGAGACCAGGAGGACTTGGAGTCTGTTTCGGGAATGAACTCTGAAGTCCATCGGTCGTGACTGTAATCGGTACGCTCGCTTCACAGATGTTTTACTGAAGACTGTGCAGCTGTTTGGTGATGTAAGGTTATAGATGTTGGTGTTGCGCTGAGGGAATTGCTGCTGCCGAGTATGAACTTCAGTGATCTGAAATGCCTGTGACGTACCTGCAGACTTCATCTTCTTCACCTTGACAAATGTCCTGGCTCCTGGGTCATTAAATTGAAATTGCCTCCTCTCAGTGACCAGGCACATTTTTGGTCTTAAAAAGAACATTCCATAGCTCTCATTACTCAAAATATGTCAACTATGGCCCATGTGCTGTGCTGTTAAGAAACATAGTGATATGCATTTAAAATAAACAAATGCGAGTTTTAAACTTTGCTATAACTACTACTAAAGCAGTGACTTTGCAGTGTTTTAAAATTAGGATGGCAGTGATGAACCGTGTAAGTAATGGGTATTAAAACAGGAAATTCCTTCAAAGTCTGTCTCGGAGGGATTTGAGAAAGGTTTTCATGTAAATGAAAAGGAAAATGCAGTTAGTTCTAATAAGGTAAGCAAATAAACAAACTAAAATACTCAGAACATGGAGGCCAGCATTCAGGCTGGAAAGCCTTTGTTCTTTACGAAGGGCTTGACTGAATGTCCTTACTCAGGACTGCATCAGGGTGTGTCAAGGACATCAGAGAGTGGCTTTATGAACTGCACTGACGTGCCCCGTCATCGGCACGCTGCTGTGATCTGGTCGTGTACGAGAGTCATTTGGTGCTCGCTGGCCCAAATCAGTAGCTCTGTCGTGATTGATTTGCAGGGCTCTGGGCACACGGATCAGTTCTAAAGGTGTCTTAATTTACAATAACAGGAGACCTGGAGAGCGTTTTTCTTATATCTGTTGTTTCTTCTGTCAGTAATTCCTCAGTGCCTGAGTCACACTTTCAGACTGTGCTCTGCAGATGCAGTTTCCGAGGAATATTGAGAAATATTTCTAGTAATTCTTATCATTTGGAGTCCAGAAAGTAGTGTGTAGGTGAATGGATTTTCATAGTAGCAATTTCATGTTATCTGAAGGAGTTTATTCACTTACTCTCTCTGAAGAAAAACTCTATTGCAGGAGCCTACCCAACCTGCACTGGTTTCCTTGGGGAAGGAGGCAGAGGTAAATTATTCTCCTTATGCTACTTCCTTCTCCCATAGGGAATAATCTGGGAATGCTGCTCTGATTTGTCCATTTCTGGATACATCTTATGTTCTTAGTGCTTTTCAGGACCACTCTCTAGGGTTGAAGCAGTTTCTCTCGAAGGGTTTTACAGTCCCGAGTGCTCAATGTCCACCTGTCCCACGCAGCCTTTCCTTGCAAGGCTCTGTTTGCAAGGCGTTTGTATTCACACTTTCTTTTTTCCTGTTCCCTGTGAGGTCTGAAGAGTGGGTATTTGAGTGTGTCTCTCCTCGTTACAGCGATTGGGCTATTTTTCTCTATTAAGAGATAATAACAACATTAAAAGCACAGTTTCTTTAGTACGTGCTTGCCACCTTCTAGTCATTGCTTGGGAAATGCATTCCTGTGACAATTTGGTCTTGTGGATTTCATCATCGTTTGAGGACTCTTGACGCTTCCTCCACGCTTAAAGATCAAAATACCTGTGGTTATACTAGGCTGACTGGAAACTAGCCCCATTCCCTGGTGCCAAACAGATCCAACAAATTTAACATCTCTTTCTCAAGTTTCCATGGATACCTTAGTAGAGCACACACTGTAATCAGAATGGCAGGGCATGCCGCTTACAAAAGCTTTCAGTATTGTCATTATGGAACTGCTGCATTCAAAAATCAACCTTTTGTAGTAGCTCTCTTGCTTACTCAGCTATGCTCCTGTTACGATTTTAGCCACAGGAACTCCTTTGCAGGCCATACCATCTGCTTGTCACCGTGACTGTGTAACTTTCCAGCTGGTTATATCTGGCTGGTCACTGTTGGTCTCCGTGTGATGTGTATGCGTAGTCATGGCATTTGAATGTAAGCCTCATGGGTACTAGTATAAAAACCTCTGAAAATGGATTTTGGTTGGTGATTGCATGATTTCGTGATCTGCTTTATAAATCCTAAACATGTACTTTCTTCTGTCCATGGCTTCTCTCCTCATAAGGTATTTTCCTTTAAGCCTGATAGCTGATCTGTTTTCAAGATCATAAAATAAAAAGAATAAAGAAATACAACTTACTTTTGATTTAGCTATAAAGTGTCACTCAGGAGCTAAATCAATAGCCATAGACTATGGATTCACAGGTGACTTTGCTAATGAATTGTCGAATGTGATACCAAGTTTTGCAGTTTTGCCACAACTAATATTCTCTTATTTTCCCATCTTTGAACAAAATCAGGTTTAATAGCCTCGAAGAATATCAAGGGATTTATATAAAGCGTCACGCATGCTGACTACTATGAGAAGTAATAGTTATTCTAGTTTGGCTATTCTTTTTACACTGTCTCCCTCTTTTTTTGGTTTTTTTTTTGGGGGGGGGGAGGGAGAGAGGTTTGTTTTCTCTTGTCAAGAATCTACAAATGTGTGAATCATGTTTGGCATTCCTGAAGACTGTCAAAATGAAGAAGACAAACATTTTCAAGTATTTTTCCCAATTCATGTTTTAAGAAACAGGGTCACTGCATTCATCCAGCTTGATGCATTGCAAGATACTTTATGAATCTAGGAACGTTGATAACTAAATAACCTTTTTGCCTTCTAAGTAAAAAAGCACCTCCAAAAGTGTTCTTATTCCTGTGTGCTGGACACGTGGTCTGGAAAAGCTGAATGGTAATTCTTGTTCAGTCTTTGAATAATATCCTTTGAATATCTTGGTCTAGAAAGGTAAATCTAGGATTGCAGTGTTTTCAGGATACAATTGCATCCTGAGACAGTTCTTAAATAGGAACTTGCAGCAAAATAGGGATTTTTATAACTCTGTAATATTTTGATCTTGCTTTTTAAAAAGAAAAAAACAACCAACCACCCCACCCTCAGCTGGTAAATGGTGTTTTTCCCAAAGAAAGTGATTAGTATCTCAGATGTTCTGTTTTATGAGTGTGGTCCTGGGAATTAGAGCATATTCTTACTAGTGCTATTTCTGTCAACCTTGCAGTGAACCAAGTAGATGAGGTAGATGGTGACAGACATCATGATGAAGGAGAAGCAGCAGGAAACCTTTTCTAGGAAGGTATCTTTTCACAGAACCTAGGTTCTGTACATCTGTGTTTTGTTTTCTGTTCCTTATGTCTTTCTGTTTGGAAGCAAGGAGGGAGGAGATGAGAGAGGAAAACAGTGCTTGCACAAAGGCAAATAGTGCAAGGAAGCAAGTTCATAGAAGAGCTTGTTGAAGGAAGAGAAGGTTAGTTAGTGTGTATTAAAGGTGTCTGTTACAGAACTATATCCGTGGAATATTTAGAAAGATCCTGGAGAGTTGTCTTCTGCCACTTTGAGATGCAAAATCTGTTGTTAACCCACCTTTATCACAACATGCAGCCTGCCCTCTCTGACATGTAAACCAGGATCAGTTTTGTCTCTCCTGGCAGTAGTGCATGGGTGTGGAAGAGCTGGAATCTAGGAAGCGAGCGATCACTGCAGGGTGCCGCTGGTGAGTGCCCCAAAACCCAGGCTCTGGGGTGTGAGCAGGTTCTGAGCAAGTGGGAACCATGTCAGGCCTGGGAGGGAAGAGGGAGCTGACTGATCGCAAAAGCTGGAAAGCTCTCAGGTCATTCAAGGTGGAACTGGATTTAAGACCTTACAGTGTAGATGGTGAATGGGTTTGAGTTTAAGGCAGCTTTAAGGTCAGACTTAGCTATTGGTAAGGACCTGGCTGAGGCTTTACAGACCCAGTTGTGAAGTGTGCATGGGAGTGTGATAGTTCTGTTTTAGTTCAGCTAACCAAGCGTTAGCGAGGTCAGATCAAATCTAGGTAAAATAGTTTAGCCTACGTCCTGTCAAAAAGAGCAGAAGTGAATGTAACCCATGTGGCATTGTCAGAAGGTTATTGCAAGTTCTTGTGTGTTTCTTTCATCTTAAATTAAGTTCACAGAAAATAGATGGTGTCTTTTGGTTTCCTTCTGCTGGTGAGGTGCAGGAAAATGAATATTATCCGCAAAATGAGTGATGGGATGAACCTGGGTTTGTTTTTTGATGGTCTTAATAGTAACGTTAAAAACTTAAATTATCTTAGAAAGCTTGATAGCCTAGTGGAAAAGTAATTCCTCCAGTCAAACTGTAACCATGATGGGAGGCAATGTAAAAGCATAAATGAAAAAGGTCAAAGTTGTAACGAGGAACATGTCTTATTTTTAGAATTTTATCCAAAGAATTGGGAGATTTTTGACTTAGGAAATCACTGTGCTCTAATTGGTATCAGTGCAATGAATACCAGCTCTTTGGGTGACCAATTACTATGAAAGGGTATCAGGAAACTTGGATTTGTATCAGAGATTAGCTATGGCTGTATTCATAGAAGGGAAGTGTRTTGCCGTCTTCAACAAACCAGCTGGATGCCTACTGGCATTTTAAAACAAAGAAGTCTGATTCCATTGATGGTAATAGCAGTGGTGTCATTGATTTCAGTAGAAACAGAAGGTTCTTAATTCTGATATGAAATATGGGATCTTTTCATTGCGCACAAGAATATTTTAAGTGGGTTTTTTTGTATTTGCTTCTCTCTGTCTCTTTTTTTTTGTTGTTGTTCTATAATTATTTTCAAAGGCCATCTTTGTATTTGGAGTAAAATGCTCTAGGTTGTCATGTTACATTTGGAAGCTGTGACATTTTGTGCTTAATGCAAAGCAAAATCTCAGCAATAGGAAAAGCTGAATAAGGTTTTCTTCATCAATGCAGCAGTTGCCAGCTAATAGCAATATGGTAAACCCTTCCTTTCCTGTTGTGCAAACATGATTAGCAAGCTTTGCTTGCAGCAAAATTATTATTGATGCTCAAAATGATATACAGTGTTTTGCATGAAAAATGGTGTTTTTAATTCCATTCTTTTATTGCCTGATGGCTACTCTATACCCATATTTCACTCAGTACATCCTTTTTTTTTTTTTTTAAATCCAGAGATATTGTCTGAATGGAAAATGAAGAATTTGTCTAAGATTTTGGTATGACCAGCAACCTGACTGAGATCATAGCTACATACAGCAATCACTCTCACCAGCTGCTGGATGGCTGGAAATTCCAGAAAAATGGCCATCAGATATGTGCAAGTGTTTGATCTGTGAAAATGATCAGTATGTGCATGGTAAATTCATTTAACTTGGATTTATTGGACCCATAAAGATCGGCTGCAGTAGTGGCATTTTTAGTGGGTCTAATGCATCCTGACTTACCCTGTGCATCTGGTTTATCAGCCTACAAATAACTGAGAGGTTGAACGGATTTGGCGTATGGAACAGTGGATATGCATTATACAAATCAAAAACCGTTACTGCAGCTTTCCTTTTGAGGCAGGATGGTGTACTGCAGGCATTCTCAGTTGGGAGTTTGGGAGAGCCTGGCAAAGGGTGTGGTGTCTAGGTCTTTCCAGTGGGTCCTACAGCTCAGCCAGAGGCTCAGATCTGCACAATGAATGGAATTCATTGCATTGTACGTTATGGATTGAAAAAAATGACTTATTATTGTGAAAGCACTTCTTAAAATGCTGGAAGTATGATCTGAAATGGGGAATAGTATTGATCCTGTTGTTGATTCAGAAAATCATGAGAAGAGTTTAATTAGCAAGTGTTGGGTTTGTGGCCACTCTGGCAGGATAGAAATAGAAATGAACTTCAGATATGTTGATTGGGATATAACATACACACTAGTGTTCAGGCATGTTCCTACAGAGCGGTGATATCATAGTGATGCTGCGTATTTTCTGGTTTGCAAAACAGCTGTAGGAGATCCAGACCATGATGAGTCCCTTTCACCATCACTTGGAAGTGAGGTCTGTGAAGGTTTGGAAAGTGCACTTGTCTCCTGGCCAAGCGTTCTCTTTTGTAGGCATGACTCTAAAAGTACTGCAGAATGTGCCTGAAAAGGTCCACGTTAGGGTTTCTGATGGCAGACTTGGGGTTGATACCTTATTTTTTCTTCTTTTTTTTTTTTTTAAAGTTGTTTCTTTTCCATACGCTAAACTGGTGACATGAGACATATTCAGAAATTTCCCCCCTTCCCTGATCTGACTGAATTTCTGTGCTTTATGCTGTTGAGCAGCATATCCRGCTTCCTGAATTCCTGCTTTTACTTGTCCTGTTAAATTCTTATTTAGAGACAATGCATACTTGCAAAAACGTTAGCCTATCTGTTGTCTATGTTACTTGGGTTGCAGGGAACTTTCTGTTAGCAGAGAATCCACTGCTGTGGCATGCCACTTCGCTGTTGAAATGAACAATTTCCCTAGTATGTGAAGTAGAAAATTTTGCTGATGCCTGCTGTAGCTGAATTATATGAAGTTAAATAATAAAAGCTGAATTTAATAGAAAAGAGAAGATTTTGTGTAGCTGCTGAAAAAAATTTTTCTTTTAGTACCACCTTAATGACTTGTGACTGTGAGGTTTAGYAGTCATCTTTCCTAAAGCAGGCTTAAGCCTGCTGTCTTAAAACTGATTATCTGGGACCGTAGTGGTCCATGTCTGATACTTTCAGTGGTTCACTAAATTCACTCATTTATCCAGTCCTGAATAAGAATTCGTGGCAGGGGCTCCCAAATATTCAGAACAGACTGATAGTCTTCCAGAGGAGATCAGCTTCCATTAACTGGTCTTTCTAATTAAATAATGAGCTTACTCCTGCTCTCTAGATCGATTAGAAAACCAGATTCAGCTGAACATGCTATCAGTGAAATATTCACACTACATTAGCTAAGTTTTTATAAATGCTGTGGACTTTGCTCTTACTGTGTATTCTGTGATGCTTAAAGGTTAATCCTTCATTGCATTTTGTCGTCAGCTAGGTTGGAAATCTAGAATCTGGCTGATCGTTTACTGAAAAATAGAAAAAGCTAAACTGATTAGCTATTGCAGGAAACCACAGAAAATAAACTCTTGCATGTGTTTAGATGAAAAGAAGAAATAATTTAAATTGAATCTGCTAAACCAGCAATTGCAGCTAATATGATAATGAACATGATTCATTATTAATACAGTATTTGCTGATCTCATAGTTTCACCAGTTTTTTAATTGTTTGGGGATTTGCAAATCAAATAGGACCCTTTGAATATTAAAAAAAATGCTGAAAAAGAGTGTTTTCTCTATTTTCCCTTCCTCTTCTGGTCACCTTGAAAATGGACAAGGTGTTCTTTGGCAATTGCTTAGGTTAGGACTAAAGTCAGAAATTATAATGATGTGGTCAAATTCATTCTATACACATTTAGTTAAATTATCCAAACCCCTGGCAGTCATATGTCAGGTTAATGTTCATATTAAAGAATTTCTGTTCAAGAAGTTTGCATCATATTTAGAAAAAGATTATTTTAAATATTGGTGTAAGTATTTGAACACTTAGTTTAATTTGGATTCTAAATCAGATTCCTCCATCTATTTTGGTGTGCAAATTGTCTAGAATTAAGTGTTTATTTAACACATGCTGTTTAGCTATATGTTTTTTCAGTGTGTAGTTTGACACAGTAGAGATCCTTGGTAAACATGGGAGATAAAGCTGGAACTTGAGCTATGCGGGACACTACTTGATTGTGTTTTTTCATTACAGAAGCCTTAATAATTCATCCTACTTTTAAGAACTGTTCCAAATACCATGATGCTATCCAGGACATCTTTTTAAATTGTTAAGAAGAGAAATTTACTCACAAAGGCTAGGCATCCTTTCTTTTTGTTGCATAATTGCAAGTTGGGTTCCTTGCAACCCTTTAGCCATTCTCTGGCTTGAAACAGATGCTTTTTTTCTTTCAGATCAACCAATCACAGTCCTTTAGAAATAGGAGATTTTTAAATGTCCTGGAATACCCATGCATTTACCGCTCTTTGGAACACAATTGTAAAAATTGTGACACATGCACATTTTTTCCCCAAGCAAACACTAACTCAACAAAATATTAAAGCTCCCACATGGACAAGTATATTTTAACACCTTTCAGTTTAGATAGGGTAGATAGTATAATGTTACAAATTTCCTAATTTCGTTTGCTTTTAACAACTATTTCAGTACTTGTTAGAAGAACTCTTGGGATTAAATCCAGGGTGACTGGTTTGCAAGCTATTTTCTGTAAATGCCAACCGCTCTGATAAATGATTTTTTAACTTCCCAGTATTCTGAGAACTACACTCATTCATTTATTAGCTCTGCAAAGTCTCTGGTAATGTCAGGGCCTCTTTTAACAGCTGAGTTTCAATGTAACAATTATGGCTGGCCCAATTATTGCACATGATTAGTTGGTAGTCTCATGAAATGAGTTGCGATATAATGCAACTACTGCTTGTGCTAACATGATAGCAACTCTACAGAATCACTGTAACAGAACGTTTTGGTTAAAATTTTAGTTTGCTACTTTAGGGGCTGTAGCATTGCCTTCCATGATTTTTCTGTCTTCGTCCAACAAAACTCTATGCTGGTGGCATGTAGGACTCATTGTAGAATTATTTTGTTTAGCTGGGTATTTGCAGGAGCAGCAGTGAATACAGCACAGAATGGTCATGGGTTTGGAAGGATTTTTTTCCTCTGGTCAAAAAATACTGATAAATCACCAAGAGCTTAACCTTCCAGCAGAGTTGAGCAGTTGATGAGAATTAGAAAAAGTTAGCCCTTCCACAAATCCAGCCTTTATGCCTAAGTTTTCAAGAGCATTCTGAAACTGAAATGGACAATTTATTTTAAAGATTTTTGATGAAAATATCTAAGTCCGTTTTCTAAGTGGTATTTTCTACGGGTAGCTAAGACAGACCTCTGCTCTCTGCTTAACATTTTTTATTTGTTAGCAAATATTTTTATACTTGTGGATACAGTGAGTGTCCTTGTATACATTTTATACCTCTGGAGTATCACAAGTTAATTGGATTGAATAAATTCGTGATAGAACACCACTCAAGTTAGCACAGTTTCATTGGATGGATATGAATATTGCACTGGTTATATAATCAGTGCTCTCCGAGAGACAAAAAAATGTGTATACTGTCACACAGGATTTTCTCAGTTGCATATAGAGCTATAAATAACTTCTCAAGGTACACCCAGGCTGATAACTGAAGACAGGCTGGAAAATAGATGGCTGAAACATGAGTGCTGAAACAGGTAATGAAAAGAATTAGTAACAAAGAGAAACACTGAAAACACATAGGTAGTGATTTGATGTCTACATTTTTGTGCTCCAAACCCAGCATCCTAAGTGGGGGAAATGTACCAGTTTCCAAAGATGTTGAGACAGTATTGCGATGTCCTGGTCTCCTCAGGAAGTATTGGTTCTGGTCCAGTCAGGAATGACAGCAGGGTGCAAGGAACCTGTTTTGTTACTGATTCCTTTTTTTTTTCTGTGCTGAAATATTGTTCTTCAATTCTACGAAAAATGCCATGTTGATGGTACAAAAATTAATCTGTTTTGAAAAGAGGAAGAAATTGCACAGAGGAGGCTGATAACAGCATCTGAGGCTGATAACAGCATCTGATCCAAATATATCGTAACGAACCGAGCAGATTCTGTGCTTGTCACATTTGGCCTGTGGCTTTTTGTGCTTTACCACAAGAGGAGTAACATAATATATTCTTGAAGAACTGTATAGGAAATGTGAATATTTTGCTTCTTGCTTTTGAAGATCAAGCTGAACATGCATATTATAACTTGAACAGAAATAAATGTTACAGGAGCAATATTAAGATTTGGAGGAAGATTTTGTCCTGTGGGCAGATTATCCCATAGTTGCCTACTGCAGAGTTTTTGCATCTTCCCTCGGAAACAACGCATGATTACCAGGAACAACAGGATTCTTCATTAAGTAGTTCTAAGGTCTTTTCTTGGAGAGCAGCTCCTGTGTCATCTTAGAATAATGCTCTGACTTGTCAGTCATGTCTAGGAATTACATGCTATACATAAATATGCATTTTATTGTGTGATACATCCAAGTGGGTGATAAAAATATGTTTAAATGTATTATCTAATATTTATTATGGTTATTAATCTTTAGAGACTTACTAAATAATTCTGCTTTACATCTAATTAGCTTGTATTCTGCAGAAGAGAATTCAGTAAACTCAAGGCTTAAATTTGGGGGCAGAGGGGTATAAGCATGGACAGGGTGTGTGGCACCTTTTCTGCATTCTATTTTGATAAACTATTGCAGTTTTTGTAAGAGAATGTATTATATATAAATCCATCTGAGTTATCAGTGCTTAATTATTTTAATAAGCCATTTCCTTTTCTATCATGAATGGGTTAAATATAAGAAGGAAAAATACAAATAGTGCATTACAGTATTTGTAACTCATTTGGTATGTTCCTTTAAATGAAATTTCAGTATTGTGTGCAGGGTAGAAATATTTCTTTGATGATTTGTTAATAATACTTCCCTTTTTTCCAGCTGGATTCTGTCCCGCAGTAATATTAACAGCTGCAAGATGTTTCAGTGCAGAGTGTATTGAAGGATAAAAACAGACACAGTATTGGGAAAGTTTCAGAATAAAGGTTCATGATGGAATAATTGCAACTTACTCTTACTGTGTTGTCAAATTGATATCAACTCCTCTTTTTCTCATAAAATGAGTCTGTCTTTTTTTGATCTCACAACTTGTGTTTAGTTTCTGCATTCACATATTTAAATCTTAGGCCATTAATGTGAGTGTATAGTGTTCAAGCTGCTTGTATCAACTATGACTTCTGAATATATTTAGGAAGACTTTTAAAATTATACACGGTAATATAATAGGCAAAAGAATGGAAGTTAGTCATTAAGGTCAGACAAACATTTTAAAACCAAAACTGCAGTTGTTGTGTCTTAGCATGTTGTAAGGGCAAAAAATATATTTTATGTGGCGGCTGTGGAATTTGCTTTCTTTTTTAGCAAATTTGTTACAACAGGAAAATAATGTAGCAGTATGCAAAGCAACTGTCCTATCCTACTCATTCTGCTTACTGACACTGAAGAATTTTTGTTTCCTTTCAGATGCAGTTTCCACATCTGCTTACTCATCACCAGCCAAAAGTTTGGGAGACCCTGGAATAACTCCACTGTCTCCATCACATATTGTGGTAAGAAATGTACTCTTAACATACTGTATGTTGACTTTACTTTCTCTTACCTGTTTGATGGGACATAATTTCTTCAGAAAGTTGTAATTTCCTCACATAGTGATCCCTTTTATGCTATCCATAGTCTTAAATAAAATTTTGGTCACACTGGAGTTGGTGATAGAGCTGTCATTCATTTCATTGGGGTCCTGGTTCTTTTTTTTTTTTTTTTTTTTTNTTTGTCTACTTGCTGAGCTGATAGATTTGCTCCTGCATATTTTTATATCATACACAGGCGCATCTTGATCCTCAGGGTTCCCAAGTTCTGTCCCTGTCTTTAGCACTGATTTGGTTAGGCAGCCCCTGAAAAGTCTTATTTTGTTCAGAAAAAAAGAAAGATATATATGATATTCAACAGTAAAATCTGAATTCTCAGAGAAAAGAATCTCCTCCAACAGAAGGGGGGGGGGGGGGGCTCAAAATAGAACTGTTTTAGTTTCTCAAGGAAAATAGCCACCTCTGTAAGCTTTTAGAAGCAAGCAAATGTCCCATAACGGTAGTGTGTTTTAATCTCTTTACATCATGTTCATTTTGTTGACAAAAAAAAGTCATTTTAAAACTAAGTCCCATCTGTTTTTAAGATCATCTGTAACACAGTATATGCACAGTGTATTTCTTGATATTGCAAGGGATCATGTTTGCAACACATTGCTACCCTTGTCAGATTTCTTCCTTAGCTTTCTGAATCGAGTTCAGAGTTGTATGACATCCCTCTTCAGGATTTCCAGAGATCTCYCTCATAAATTTTTGCTTTTATTCCCTTCTTTCTCCATATAGTCTAGAACTTCCCCCTTTTACTTCTGTCATACTGATGAATTTATATCCTCTTTCAGTTAGATTTGCTCCGTAAACTCTGAGGAAGACATATAAATAACATATTGCTCTAGTTGAAAAGATTTATTAGGAAAATCCAAACAAGTCTTTCATTATTTGAGATCAAACCTTATTACTCTCGTTTCTCCATTTTAAGTAGCAGGCCTATGGGATGATCTTGGAAAATGTAGGGCTACAATAGAAAGGTGCTGGAAGTAGCAGGCATGGAGATAACGGAGATATGTGAGGAAGATGGTGGAACACTGCTCACAGAATGAGGACATTTGGCAGTTCCTCGGTAAAAGATAATAACAATTGCTTCAAAATGTTATTGAGGGTACAGGCTGAGCAGCAGTGGTGGAGGATTCAGACATGACCTGTATAGTAATAGGTCAACAGGTCTGGTCCATGGTGATTTTGCCAAAATGATGTGCGTGCAGATGGGTGTGTTACCCTCCTTCACTATCTACCTGCCTGTAGCGCACAGCCCTGTCACCTGTGTTTCCAGCATGTTCTCTTCCTGTCTTGCTAAGCTGTTAGTGCTTTAGCCGCCATCAGCATGTGAACAGTAGTTCCTTGCTGTTCATTACTTATTGCTCCTTTATATAGGATTTATGATAAGCAACAGCATWCTGGGGAGTGGTACAATTCCTTGCTTGTTCACATCGTGCTTGTATCACGTCATTATGATTTGGGCCATAACCCTTCCACCTCTTCTAGTTAATGTTCCCACATTGCCCTTGACAGGTGAAAGGCGGGGAGAAGGATTCAAATTCACTATAAGCCGCTGAACAGCTTTCCACATTCTAGCACAGGCAGGAGGAAAGAATGTGTATAGTGCTTACAAAATAAGTTTTATGTAAATTCTTCATAAATA
The DNA here is from genome assembly GCA_035582835.1 of Phoebastria nigripes. Lineage (NCBI taxonomy): Eukaryota > Metazoa > Chordata > Aves > Procellariiformes > Diomedeidae > Phoebastria > Phoebastria nigripes. The sequence goes on along the minus strand of JAYKAV010001964.1, from coordinate 543,835 downwards.
AATAATTATCGTGGGATATAAAGCTTATTGCTGTATTTTGGGTTGTTCTGTCACCACTAGTTTTGAATGGTAGTAGTACCTCATGTTCAAGGTTATGACATAGGTAACTCCTAAAACCACCAAATAAGTCCCAAATATACCACATTGATGGATATAAACATATTCTTCAGTTGATCAATTTAAGGAAGAAAAAAAAAAAAAGCCCCCAAACCAATAACCTAGTGTTTAGCCATAAGTTTTAATACTACAGGATAATAGCTATTCCAAGAAATGAGTACGGAGGAAACTCTTGATTCAGAAGGTTAGGTATAAAAGGCTCCAGCAAATATATTGAGTTGTATATTGAATTTCCACTTCCATTGGAATGTGCAGCTTTCTCGTATCAACTTTGGTCAGAAATGCAGCTTTAGGGAAGTCCTTATTTCCACTGGAGAGATATGCATGTCTCGGAGAGCAGAAATACTGAAGGGTAAGACAGGTTACAGTTATTCTAATCAGTGACTCAGTGTCTGTTTTGCTTCTGCTATTTAACAGAAGGACTCTGATGCAGATGATGCTGTAGAACAATTATTTCTTGTTGTTGTGGCTATTGATTTTGGCACAACATCCAGCGGCTACGCCTACAGCTTCACCAAGGAACCAGAATGTATTCATGTAATGAGGTAAGGGCTGCAATGCAGCATTTAGTTTTCGATCGTGATAACATGGATTGTCTGCAGTAGCTATAGATATTTTCTACAGGAGCCTGCAATGTCTAATTTGTCTAGTGTTGCCACAGTGTACACCTTTCTCATGGCTATAGTTTTTTGTTGCATCTTATTGTATTCTAATTTGCTTTAATAATCAATGTGAACACATCCCCTCTCTGTTATTTTGCTGAGTTTACAAGATGACATGAGTAAAAGGAGAGATCAGTGAGTATTTAGAATTGTTCAGGGAGCAGTAATAATTGTTAAGCCAGGATGCCCTTATCTCAGATATTGAGAGAAAGTACACATTTGTTAAGGGTCATGGCATTTCCCAGGAGCTGCCCATCTCCTGGAATAATGCATATATACAGTTGTGTGTACAACGCTTAGTTACTTGCACCCAGAAACTGATCGTTCATTTGGCTGATTTAAGCTTTTTAGCATTAAATTTGAATCAAATCCCTGATCATGAACCAGTGATAATGGCAAATAAAGCAATCAAAAGGCATGAATGTGAAAATTAAGGTTTGATGTGAAATCTGTTCTGTATTATATGTATGTACAGGACAGATTTTAGATGCTGTTATGTAGGGCTTTTTTTTTTTTTATTCCTTGATAAATTCAACCCAGTATAAATTTATGCATATAAATCTAATGCAATCACAAATGCAAAAACTATTATGGCAGGTACCTGAAAGGATTGCCRTACAAACCATTTTTATAATGTTTTTGATTTTTTTTTTTTAAAGATTTTTCTTATGACTAAAAGCTTATACAATTCTTATTAAAGTATCTTTAAAATGACTATGTTGTAACAAGACCAAGATATAGATAATTTCAGACATAAGCAAGGTATGTATGAAAAGCTTAGCCACAGAAGTTCTTCTAAGCAAAGCTGCTGTTACAGCAGTAGGTAATCCACTGTGTTAGCACTGTAATTCTGAGAACAAAAGGGCAAAAAGACTAACTTGCTGTAGTCCAGTGTGATATACTGTAATTTTTCTAAGCAAAGATGCTAGCTGAATGCATCTCTCTCAATCTCGGCAGACAGTATTGATTGTGCAGTCAGCCTGCATAGTTGGTTTGTATACAGTTGCAATGTATTTCAGAGATCTGACACAACTGGGTGATGTGAAATGCTGTCTAAAGGGAGGTAAATTTTGGAATGGTATTAGGACAGCCAGTTACAAAGATACCTACCATTTTCAGTACGGACAATTAATGCTTCAAGGCTTTTTCTGCATCCCATCCACCTATTGTTCTGCAAACAGCACAGGAAGCTGCGTGGTGCTAGAAGTCAAAGGACAGGCCATGTGTTGCTATCTCAGCCAGGTTACAGGGTTGTGGAGTCAGAATCCATGTATATCAATTCCTATTCTCTATTGACAGCAAATGATTAATCAAATTTCTTGAAGAAGTTGGCTGAAGTGAGGGAAGACATCTCTGAAGCTGTACCTGAGCAAGCCTAAATCCTATATACTGTGTTGTTCCTATAATCTCTGTGGAGATTTTACTATGTGAATTCCCTACTGTTTCTAGGGATGTCCTTTAAGCCCTTTGGACTCAAAATTTTACCTTACGACCTGATTTGTCATTGGGTTCACACTATACTGCAGTAAATTACAGACTAGATTCTCCTTCCAGGGTACCAGGCTTCCTGCTGTATATCGCTGGGACATTGAAATCCAGGTGCTGTGTGGCCAGTTGAGAGTGTATTGCAAATCTTATTTGACATTTTACTATTTATGGTTCAAAACACCATATTTTGTTCCTTATGCAATAATGGTAGCACGATTGTGATTTCAGACCTGTGTAGATACTATATGAAATACTGGTGTAAAAAGAAATAAAATAAATTAATTCATATATTTCCAGCCAGAAGCGGGGAGGAGTGTATTCAGATTTCCAACAGGTATTTCAAACAATGGAAAATATTTTAATATCAAGGATGATTTTTTAATTTTTTTAAAATAAATATTGCTGACAGGGAAGGATTTTTGGGAAGATATAGCTGAAACTGACATATGAAATAATGTATGTAATATTTATATATATATGTATATATAAATACACATGAAATAATGAAATTCAATGAAAAGAATGGTATATGTATCAAGATAAGGCTTCAATAGTTCAGAAGATATTAAGAGGTTCGAACTCTGTATATAACAAGGCTTACATGTAGGATAATTTACAAATATTTCAGCAGAGTAAATGTAACTTCCCGCCTGCACTCAGAATGTTTACATTAAAATAAAGCATACCAATGATGCATGGTCCTCTTTGCTTCCTAACATTTTTTCCACCTTCCCTCCTTAGTGTTGATCCTTTCCAGACATTTAGATTTCTGACTGCCTTTTAACAAAGCTGCTTTTCTGTAAATGTCTCAATGAAGGGTAAGGTGGGTTTAATTACAAAGTCCTACTTTGGAAAAGAGTGAACACACAAGGCTTTAGTACCAAGTTTGGCTGTAGTGTCAGCAAAGTCGTGATTCTAGTTGTGTAATTAGTAGACAAAGTCATGTTTTTGACTGTGTGTGTTTATTTAGCTGTGATGCCCAGTACTTAAAAAAAAAGAATTTATAAGCATTGACCTAACAAAGTTCTTTAAGCATATGCTTAGCTTTAAATGTATGAGTAGCCTCACTCACTTCAGTAGACTAAAGCATGTGTTTGGAGTTGGGCATGTGTTTCTAGATGATCGATGAATGACTTTACCTTGATTGCATAACATTAGTTACTGTTTTATCAATTTTAGGTAATACTTCACAGCTGTCAACTCTTACTAGTTACCCATGTCCCCTTCTGTAAAGGTAATTGTGGTTACCTTCAGGGTCTTGTTGCAGAATAGAAGTATATGTTACAATAAGTGCTATTTTCTGCATACTTTGAGACTGCGAGTAAATGCATATGAACAGCCTTGCCATGAGTTCAGCAAGCACTTCAGYGGGCAGGGCAGTGCCAGAGCCGTAATGAAAGACAGTTCGGTGCTGTAGAACGAGTTAATAATGTCTCCTTTGAAGGGAATACACGAGGTCTTACACAGTTCTGAAAAACTCCTATTGATTGATGTGCATCTATGTGAAGTTATAAATGTTTTGGCTGCTGGTTAAATAGTAACAAACTGAATGTAAGTATTTCACAAATGGAGAAAAAATAAATGGAAAAACGCATGTGATTATGAAACAAACTGCAGCCTGTCTTTGGAAGGAGAGGGAATGGTCTTTTTTCAGTGTAACTTTACTTCAGCCTTCAGGTTTTCCCTTTTCCTTCTCTTCCCTGTTTGATTGTAATTCTTGGCAGACACATGCTTGCCTTTCTTCTGCATACACACTCCTAGCGGTGTTTGGCTGCATTTTGATGACCCCACTGCTTCGTCTCCTTGACTGTTATGCTGCAGCTCTGGATCAAATTCTCATCACTCTGCATGGATCACTCTCTTTGCTCTGTCTGTTGGCCAGATTCATGTGTAAGGAAGGGCATTTCTCTAACCTTAGTATAACCTTGTGATCCTTTCCACGCTAACTTTCCTCTTGTCTCTGTTTTCACTTTTAATATACAGTCACATCCTCTGTGACTATAAATGTGTCTATGCTGCTCTGTTGAGCTACTTTACTTTATATCAGTCTAGGAACTGGTCTCATATGTCTGAATTTAGGCAGAAATCTATCTTGGGTTCTGCTTGAATAGATTTTTAGCTCTGACCCTGCTTTGAGAAAATATCCACCACATGCATTTAGAATTATTTAGGTTGGAAAAGACCATTAAGATCATCAAGTCCAACTGTTAACCTAACACTACCACTACCATTTAGGGAGTACTGCTGGCTTGTATTAGGCCATGCTCTTAATAGGCATTTCCATTTTTTTCCCCAAAGAGCGTTATTACCATCATTTTGCCTGTATTGGGACCATGAAAGAAAACTGCAAATGAAGGTGTTGACATCCTAGCCCTACGGACTAGAAGCCTCCACTAACTGGAGTGAGGCTAGGGCTCCACCTGAGAAAGTGTCGCAGTCAGGAGTTACCATGCACATGCCTTTGTCTGCAGCTGCTTCTCTCTAGAAGAGATGTCACACAGGAATATTTTTAAAGCTCTGATTGCAAATGGTAAAGTCGGACTTCCCCTTCTGTTTCCTTATTGCTCTTTCTGTGATTGAACAGTAATACAGGCTGAGAACTTTAGAATTTATTGAGCAATTCCTGTGTCTAGTTTCCATCGGAAACTCATCAGGAAGTGAACATCCAATTCTCTAGATGGCTTTGAAAATTTCAGCCCATACCACTGAGCATCAGTTTGTCTTCATTTAAACTGCACCTTAAGTATACTTATTCCAGAAAGAGAAAATGTGCCTAGCCGTAATGAAAAATAAAGAAGTATTGTTATTAGCCACATCCTATTTATGGAATTTCCCACCAGTGACTCAGAATGAATCAATAATGATTCCAAGCGAAAACGATACCAGTCTGTCTCCTCTCTGCTTGCAGCGGGTGTGTGGGATTTAACGTTCTGGTGAAATAGGCAGTGTTTTCTGTTCATGGGCTGTGGGATCCCAACTTCTTCACATTGGAACCATATGTTTGCTGTAACACCTACTCAAAGACTTTGGAGTTGACCAAGTACACGTCTAGCAGCAGGTTAGAAGAGATGACCTGGAGCAGAGCCCTTGACAGCTGATAATAGCTTAGGGGCTGAGCAGGGGGACTAAGGAGATTTAGGAAAGTTTTTTTCTGAGTGGATGAAGGTGGAAATCATTCCACTTCTCATCATACTGTTTCTGCTTTCAGAGCAGTGGAATTGCCCCCTATACTGAAGTAAATTCATAGACATGTGGTGATTCCCTGCCATTGCTGCTGCTGGTGCAAAAAGCTGCAGATTTTGCTCTGTTTGATTTAGTTGAATGGTCTGAAGGGTTCCCAGCACTTTAGAAGATCCTGTTCCTTGTTACTTTGCCAAGTATTAACCCCTTAGATTGAAATTCTCCATGTCAGTTGTCTGCCTTGGTCTGGAGGTCAATTAATTTTCAATTGGTTCAACTGTTTCTGAGTGTGTAATGGAAAAGAAGATTTTTTTTCTACATAATCTTCCAATGTCACATAAACAAGTACCACAGAACAAGGCAATCTTTTTGTGCTTCAGAACAAGGACTTTGGCAGTAGTATATTATGGAGGTGTGTTTTGCTATCTTTAGAAAAAAACAATCAACGTGTGGTTTAATAATGAATGCAGTTGCCTGTGTGATCTTAACTTGGCTCCTGTTTGAGCTGCATTATGATTATGGCTGATAGCATAAAGCAAATTTTCCACTGATGCTTTTTTAAGAAAATGTTGTCTGGTAAGTGTTTGTTTTCAATGCTGAAAGTACATGTATATGGGGTGAGGGGGAACAATAATGTGAGTTTCTTGTTCTTCCATTCTGCTTTTTTTTGTAATGGAGAAGTGAGGAGAAGACAAGAATGCTCACAGCTGTCTCTGTGGTACAACTTTCTACTGTCTGACCCTGTTGGCCTCCCATGCCCCCCCAGTTCCTGCTGCATTTAGTGCTTGTTCCCATATTCGATGTTCTTTCTTACTTCCTTATCCATTCTGTGAAAGAAGCCTTGTGTTGCTTTCGCCTTAATACCTTTGTGCTTCTTGGGTCTTCCTGAAGATACCTTCACAATCTTGATGGTTTTATTCACTGTTTTAATGGATGGTGGTGAGGGAAATGTTTTGGTGCCTATAAGATACTTGGGGGTTGGGAGAGTCTGCTTTATTTTTGACAGACTAAAATTTTTCCAGCATTTTGGGCATTTAAAACACAAAATCCATCAACTTCACGTGAGTAGAGAGTGCAATGCAGAGAGCTCAACATCTGCAGACATGTCTTCGGAGTTTCAGGTGTCCAGGAAATTAGGCACATGAAGAGGTGTTGGTTGCACTGGCTTATCTTGCTTCAGAGAGCATTCTGTGACAGAAACAGGGATTTAATTGACTTCTCTGCAGTGGTGTTCAGCTGACTTAAAGAGGTCCCCATTTCAAAATGGGGAAAAAGTATCTCATACAAGTAAGCTTGCATGAAGTCTGATTGACAATTGGGTAGGCCATTTTGAGGATTTGGGTTTTTATTTGTAGTGTTCTTGCATAATTTTTTTTTCCTTACAATATTTATTACATATGTATGTTTAGTTTGAAAATGTAAGTGTAATACTGTTTCCTTGTTAACTGTGTGTGGCTTACTTTAAGGAACCTGTATTCTTATCCAAGACAGAGTATGATTCTGTCCTTAAAAATTTTACAACTAACTGCAAAATTTATTGAATTGTCTGAAATTAAAATTACAGTCCTCTTTTCTTGGATGTGAATAAAAACACTTGGTTTTGGTATTATAAGGATTGAAATTAGTATCTTTGGAGGGGAAAGCAGTCTGTGCAATCTGCTACCAGATTGTTTTTCTCATGGTACGCTATTTTTTCTGCTGCTCTAAACATTAGTATCACTTACTGAAGCTGTTTCACTTGTTGGATAGACGATGGGAAGGTGGTGATCCAGGTGTATCCAATCAGAAGACACCAACTACTATCCTTCTAACACCAGAGAGAAAGTTTCATAGCTTTGGGTATGCAGCAAGAGATTTCTACCATGACTTGGATCCCACTGAATCAAAGCACTGGTTGTATTTTGAAAAGTTTAAGATGAAGCTACATACTACTGGTGTAAGTAATAACCAATTCTCTTGGATAATTGTGCATTTGCCTCTCAAATCATCTTCCTGTGGACAGTGCTAGATTTTGCCTAAAGATTGTGAACTAGATGTGAAGCAGCTCTACTTCTAAGTTTAGAGAGTAAATAAAGCAAATTAAACTTTTTGGTTAACATTATGCTTCATTTTGCTTCTCAATCCATTTGGCAAGTGTATTTTGCCAGCCTTCTTTCTAGGTCTTAGAAGTTCAATATCTGCTTTGCTTAGATCTTCATGTCCTAATTTTCCTGGGTGAAATTCATAGCTGTCTAGGGAGTCTCCGTGAGGTCAGTTTGTTCTATAAATTTACTCAGAAGGCAGAATTAGAATGTAAGAGCCGTACTGAACTCTAGTGCAGAGAAGCAAATTTACCTAGAGTTCATTGTCAAAACTGCAAGTGCAAATCATGCTGTTAATTTGACATTATTCCTACTGATTATATTTTTGTCTTTAAACTAAGCCATTCTAGAGTTTTGGGACTTGGCCAGTACTTTCTGTATTGAGGTGTTTTCTGGTTTCGTGTGTTGGTGGGAAGCCAAAAATCTATGCTTTTAACTCTTAACTTGGATTAAATATCTTGCATATGCAGCTTTGTTGCAATTAATTACAAATGCATTTGTTGTAATGATTTAATATTTAGTCCATATTTCTCTCTTTGCCTGCAGTTATTTGTAGACATGATAGGTGTTTAAAAACAAAGTCTAAAATAAGCAGCAAATGTCATGCTCCAGGAAATTCAAGTGATGAGTTAGTTCCTCTTCAGAACAATTTTGTCACTTTTTCCTAGCCAGGTGGATAAAGAAGAATTCCCTTTCCTCAAGCAGTGGGAATTAATTTCATGTTTACCTTTTCCTTTTAATAACTTCCAGTTATTTTCGTTCATGTAGAATCTTACCATGGAGACAGACCTGACAGCTGCAAATGGCAAAAAAGTCAAAGCACTTGAGATATTTGCTTATGCTCTGCAATTCTTTAAGGAACAGGCATTAAAGGTAGGGTAATGCTTGCTTATCTAGATTTTCAGTATTTATAACTGGTATAGATGTGAGCTTAACACTGCTAACCTTGCCAAGCTTTGACCTCAGTAGTATTTGATGTAAACAAAGCAAGGCAGCTGTAGAAACTCTAGGCAGGCTGTGGACTCTGGAGAGCTCACAGTAGCCTGAAGTGATTTCCCCTTGCACAGGGGAAGCTTGATTCAATAGTAAGTATATCACTGTGATGCACTGTGAGTTCTGAATATCTTCTTACTGGCTTAAATATTTTCTACTGCTTTTTTTCATGAAAAAACRTTGATTTGAAAAGAGAATTTAAAAGTGCAGGAGCTGAAGCTCAGGAATTAAATTTGAGACTGGGTCCTGTCCTTGTCCCCTACACTTCTGCTACTGGGATGATGGATTGTTCTGTGTTCATGCAAGGTTCTCTCTTATGTTAAAGAGCTGGCACTGTGAAATGCAATAGGATGGGCACCTATTGATGTCTCCTGCCTCAACCTGACTTTGTCTTCACCGATTAAGCAAAGGGAAGTTGGATGAGCTGGATTTATTTTGTAATAGAAAGATTATTAAAAGCTCATTTATAATTTGGTGACTTGAATCTCACTGTAAGTCTGTACAAAGATGACCTGCTGAGGTGTACAAGCTGGCTAACCTGCTGGAAATACTGTAATTTTGCCAGTGCAATGATCTGTAAAGGCCACTTGATTGTGCTGAGAGGTACAGTATGTTACCCTACGCGGAATTCTGCACCAGCACAGATATATAGCCTCCATTACCCAAACCAACTCAAGTACCTTTGCACAACACACCTTTATTCTGTTTTACACAGTTAAACTGTAGTATGTGTACCAAAGAGCCACAATTAGGCTATGGTATCTTGGCCCTGTGCTGACCCTTTGCAGGGGTGAATTTCATGTTGTTGTGCTGTTAGATGTTACTTGGTTGCCCTGATCCTGTATGCACGTTTATGCAGAAACTCTAACAAGCATTAGGGAGAACCAAAAAGTAAGACAGACGTCTGTTAGGAGTTTAATTTGTAAATTCATACTGTGTTCTGATGGCCTACCTCCATTTATGTTGCCTTTTTCCCCCCCCCCCTTTTTTCCCCCCCCCCCCTTTTTTTTTTCCCCTACTGTGGCTGGTGTTGGTAGGGAAAATGCATTTTATTTTCCATTTCCCATTTGAAATGTTGCAATACTAATTTCTTGTAATATTCTTCTTGGGTCACAAGACTGTTTTTCGTATTCTCCTGTGAAATACATGTCCCCAGTAAACAGTTTTTGAGATTTAAAATCTCATGTAAACAATCAAATGTGAGTTAAGTACACATTGGCTCCAAATGCACCACTATAATGTCAGTGTAAGCATGACATAGTAGTTGCTGGGTCAAATCAGAATATTCATCCAAGCAAGCATTGTTTAAAATAGCCTTGTTGTTAAAAACTAACCTACTTTTTTGAATGGGTTTAATTTATTGTCTGTGAGATCTCAGTCTATTCTTTATGGCTACAGAGAAACAATCCTACCATTACAACTCAAATTCCTCATCTTGGTAAAGACTTATTTAACTAGATTTTGGGGTTGATTGTGGAGTCACAGACTTGAACCTGTGCATAGTCTGGGAGAATTCTTAGTGCATATGAATGCTGTTGGGTACAATCCCATATATTTGCTGTGCTGCCTGTTCAGGGCTACATCCTTTCTTGATGTTAATAAATAAATCCCTGTGATTTGTGAGTGCATGCTGAAACTAATTAGACAAGTGATGTAAATTAACTGTTACTTTGGACTATAGTCTGTCCGTTCCTAGTGCCCTGTGCAGTATAAAGGTACTACTTTTCTAGCATGGATTTTTGAACTGCAGCATAGCTAAACAAACACAACACCTTGGCACGGCACATGCAGAAGCATTTTTTTGCATTCTAAAGGCCCGTTGTTCACCTTTCTGAACCTTTCCCTGTTTGGATGGAGATTTAGATAGGACATATGGTAATGACATTTTACTTGGAACCTTTCCCAAAACATGTCAGTATATCACCTAATTTGCAAATGCAATACAGACTTTCCTCTTTTTAAGGCAAAAAAAAAAGGAAAATAAAAGAACTAAACTAGTCTTGAACATTTGCTTAAAGCAAAATTTTCAAGGAGCAATCAGTCATTTTTTTTTAAAGGGTTTAACTGTAACTTCCCCTTGTTAACTGAGTTGTAAAAATTTGATTTAAAGGTAAGTGGTGTATAAAGAAGTCATTGAAAAATCCAGATTGTAAAACATAATGTTCATCAGTGATAACCTCAAATATTTTTCTGTGTATTAATCAAGATGCAAGTGTGAATTCTTCAAACTAACAACAAATCCCACACTGTGACTAAGAATGTACATAAATGTTCTGTAATATTCAGCATGAGTTGCTTTTGGAAAAACTAACTTTTAAGCAGTAAACTTTTCTATAGGCCTCCTTGAGAAGGCATCAACCCTAATCCCAGCTTTTGGCACAGTAAAGTATTCTTGACAGGTTGGCAATAATTCTGATTTGTAGCATAGATGTAACAGGAAAAAAATTGAAAAGAGAAAGTTACTGTTGCTGGAGCCAGCAGAAAATAATGTTTTCTTACAAACTTGACACCCATCATTTTGCATTCACCTCTATTTTCCTTTTATTTAGGAGCTCAGTGACCAAGGAGGCTCGGACTTTGAAAACACTGAAGTAAGATGGGTCATTACAGTGCCTGCTATTTGGAAGCAGCCTGCAAAGCAGTTTATGAGACAAGCTGCCTACAAGGTAAGATTACAGGCTGAATGTAGAAATGCCCCTGTAAAGCCCTAGTTGATAGGCTAAATGATAAACTGTATTTGGGACAATTAGCTCTAGTATAAACTGTATAAAAATGGTCTAGAAAAGAGTCAGACTAGAAGCATTGAAAGAGAAGTTAACTCTTCCAAGCAGTAGCTTTAAGTCATACATATTCACCTCTTAAATGCGTTTTTCTTTCTATTTACTTTTATATATTGCTGTCCCTCACTGCAGACTGATGTTTTAGTCATCTTGTACACTGTATTCCGGCTGAATTCAGTGCACATGGAACAGATGCAGTTTTGAGACCCAAGGGAAAGCTGCTTTTAAAATACTGGACACAGTTTTGTTTTGTTATTTTCTTTAGGTCATCACAGACTTTTAAAGTAAAAAAAGGGGAGAAAGAAAAAGGAAAAAAGAAAAAAAAAAAAAAAAGAAGAGGAGGGAAAGCAAAGAGCCTCCTTGGTGGGACTTTTTTTCCAGTTCCCATTTTCCCACAGTAGGAATGAAAGGACTGTGAACCGGATAGTCTGGATATAAAATTAAATTCAAATGTTATTTTCACCAGTAAGAGGTTTATCTGCATTTAACCCTTTCCCCCCAGCCCCCCAAATATGTGCACTTTCCATACGCATGTCCTTTATTTCAAATTCAGTTTGCGTCTTTGATACATGAGATGTACACAATCTTCTTTTCATCAGGATATTCATTTTCTGTTTTGTTTTATTTATTTTTGGTTAGAGACTTGCGTAACCCATTCTAGTAGTTCATGAGTAATTTGCAGAGTGCTCCTGGGAAGCACCCAGATTTTTCTAACTCTGTTTCTAACTATCTCTAATGTTGAGCAACATTTTTCTTAACAGTCTTTATTGTGGGATTGCTAATGCTAGTGCCAGAAGCAAAACACTCTTAAAGTTCTGATGGAAGGACACGGTTGTAGGTAAATCTGAAACACTAGAGACCCATTCATTATTTATGTATATTGTTGTCTGCCTGCTGTCTGTGTGCATGTGTGCTCGTGAACCGGGAGCTGTGTAAGGAGCAAGGCAGGGTAAGGTAGATCTCTTGGCATTTCTCATTTGTGGCACAATGGAATGTTGTTAATTAGTGTCTGTGTCTGTGGTTGTGTCTGTGATTGTGTACTTTTAACGGCAAGCTTGATAAATAGCAAGGACTGACAAGGCTTTTAACTCGGGGTGTCTGATCAATTGCAGGAAAACATAAGTGTTTAGGGAAATAATTGATGTTTACTTGACACACATGGTTGATTTTTGTTAAAGTAATGGGGATGAAGAAAGAAGTGCAGAAAACTGAGAGTTCTGCATTGCCATTCAGTCTTTCAGATTCCTATTGCTGGATCCAACATGTTCCTCAAACCAGTTTGTACAGATGGATCAGAAGTTGCAGCCCTTGTTGCTAGCTATTGGAACATCCAAGCGTCATGAAAATAAGAGCTTGTTGTCGTAAGAGTAATCGGGGCATCGAGTAGAGAAAAGTGTGAAAAGGCAATGGTAGAAACTTTGTTACTGGAAACTCACTGAGGTACAACCACTAGTCTAAGCTGAGAGTTAACTAGTGGGAAATGTTAATGAGCTGTGGACATCTGCTTGAGTAATCTGTGGCAAGTGACGTAGCTCTAAGAGAACAAAAATATTAACGTCTTCAGTTATTGGATCACAGCGTAAAGCCCAGCCTTTCTGCAATGGTTAAGTGGTTGTCTAGGGAAAGCTAAATATTGCATGGAATTACTAAAATCAAGTAAAAAGTGTTGTAGATCTGCATCTGCACTCAAGATCCATCAGCTTTTGTACAGCCTGCAATCTTAATGCCTCTCTGACATCCCCTCATCTCTGTTTTGCCTTAAAAAAAACGTTGCTAACCTGGAAATCTTAATCTGCCCAAGGGCTTCCACGATGCCCCCTTCCGGCTGCTGTGCTGCTTTCTCATTTGAATGAGTAATCTGGGTGTTCCCTTCAGCTCACAGTTCCTCCTCTCTCTTTCAAAATCCTGCTAATTCTGTCTGCATGGCAGCTTTTCCTGTCTATACATACTGCTGAGCTTTCATCAAAGCTGTCACTGATTTTGCATCTTGGTTACTGCAACATCATTTCCTTGGCTTTGGCAACTGTAATCTGGCCTGTTTTGTATCCGTTCAGAATACCGCCGCTAAAGGGTTTTGTAGCCTCGCATTTGACAGGGAATCAACCTACATTTGACTCTTCCATCTGTGTCATCTCAGACATAAGCTGCATATCCTGGACATGAACATCTGTAATGCTAACTMGTTTTCCTCCTCTGAAACCCTCTCTAAAATGCTATTTTTGTCACGCCTATAAAAATTTGATCATGATTGACCTACTGATATGTGAAAACTGCTCCTCACTGCTTCTTGGTGTTACCCTGCCTGCCCCATCTGTATTCATCTATTGTACTTTTTGTATTCTTAACTCTTTTTATATTTGAGTTGTTAGCTCTTTGAAGCAGGTATTTGTTTATTCTCATTTGCCTTGCTCTCTGGGGCCTCCTGAGGGACTAAGTCTGGTAGGCTGTAGAGAGCTGCATGGCCTTATAACCTCACTTTGCTGAATCAAAATTACTTTCTTCCTGAATAACAGTCCACAGATGCTTCTCCCTCATGCTTAGTTCCTATGTATCCAGAGATAGTTTGAAAGCTGTGTGACACCTGTTGAGGTCTGGTCACATTTGTAGAGAGCTCTGTGGCAAGAGCAGAGTGTCATCTCTGTAGGACCCACTTTGGGTTAAGTTTCCTTTCCCAAAGCATGTCTGCTGGGATTAGTGTGCATTGCATCTGTGTTTGTTACATCCTGAATAATGAATCTTAGGATGCATCACTCAGGTTTCCCATTGTCACCCCCCAGTGAAATATAAGGCATCATAAATAGTGTTAACTTTTCTTGTTTCTGTGTCCTAGTTGTTCCATTTCAAATTCTTTGCTTTGGTGTAGTTCTGTCAGAAGTGCTGTATTTACCAGTATTAGAAGGAATCCCATTCTCATGAAGAACTCGCATCGTGAGTAATAAATTCAAATTGCTGATATGTTTTCTTATTTTGGAGACTTTGGCGATGTGGTCCGGTTGGACAGCATGTGGGAGGACTCCATCCTGCTCATGTGGGTGGGACCTGCCCTTATTCTTGTCCTTGCAGCAGCAGTCAAATGCAACTACCTGCACTGGGCCTGAGTTTTAGACCCCAACATGAAAAGATGGCTTAGATGTGGAGGCAAGCCACTTCCTGCTCGTGAACATGGCCTGGCATTTACAGCCTCATCAGAATGGTGTGTGAACATGGAAACAAAACCAGGATTCCACCTCTGTGTCATCTGAGTTTGTACTGACACAAGAAAATTCAGTGTTTTGTTAGTCTTGTATTACTGATGACAAAAAAAAAAAAAAGATTTGCATGTCCACTAATAGAAAGGTGAAACTCTAAAAGTGTTCAAGACCATTTCTGTAGAAATCCATTGAATCTAGGTAGGCGTGAATAGTTGGTTCAGTCTTAACAGCAGTTTGCTGTCTTAATATATTACTATAAGCAGCATTTTTTTTATCCCTTATCTAAATGAAATTCAGGCACTGTAGATTGTTTATTAGAGGAACACAAGATCCAATACTCTTGGCAGAGTGTTTCTTTTTAGAAAAGGCATTCTTCCAGCTCATCTTCCAATACAAATTCTTTGGGCACACTAAGTGCAGAGCAGAATCTGCAGGCTGGAATTCCTTGAACATGCCGATAAGAATAAGGTTTTAAGGAAGAGTTTGGAGTGTGACAGGAGTATGTGAACGCAGAAGCTATAAAATAAGAAAGTAAAACATGGCATACCAAATGCACTCAGGACAGAGCAAAGGAAAGGGAAGGATAGTGCTTTTTCATAAACTTGCTGGAAATATTCTGTAATCTTACAAACATCAGTTAGCTGGTCTACTTAGAGATATCGAGGGTTCTTTTCTTTTAATATGAACTGTTGATTTTGAAATGGAGTTCTAGAACTCTGAAGTAGATTTATATTCCAATTACAAATAGCAAATAAAATTGTTTGCATGGTAAGCTCCTATAAATAAACAGAGGCAATCTAGGTTATAGGATTAAGCATGTGAGCCTGGAATTCCAGAGGCTTTCTTTAACCAGCTCTTACTCTGAATATTTATTAATGTTTTCACATCAGTTTCATCATGGAATGCGCATGATGAGAATTACTTAACGCATTGTGTTCCAGGGTTACGTTACATTACATTGATCAGTACTACCCTGCTCTGTAGAAACCTTCAGAGAAAAGTAAACAAATTTGGCGAAAGATCAATGTGTCGGCACATAAAATCCCTTGCTAATGAAAACGTGACGTGACATATGTTTGATTTTAAAAAGGTGACTAGAGAGACTTAACCAGATTAATAGCTGTGAAGCTGAGGTACGCTTGTCCTTTGTAAGTATTTTCTTCGGTACATCAACCACCTGCAACTGAAATTTATTTGTCTAAGCACAGTGTAACAGACTTCTGCTATAAACTACATAAAAAGGCAATGATGTTCAGGCATAAGCAGCACTGGGAAGCTGGTGGTTTGTTTGAAACAGTACTTGTTAGTGGAGGCAGACGAGGCAAAAGTGTGTTAATGCATCAACCATCCTGATTATTTGTAGCTTCTGGGGTTCTCTTGAGTCCGTGCTTTCACTTTTGTGATATTAAGATCTTTTTAATCGTAAGGATTAAAATGTTTATTAAGTGATATGTTAGGGAGGATTCTGCATCTTGTAGCTATGTTTAATTAGGAAAGGATAACTAATTGAGGAGTGAAGATTACAGAGTGGGAACTCAGCACAGTGGGAAATGTGTACTAATTGGTCTCAGTTTACACATTTTAATTACCCAGCCAGGTTCACATGAAAGCAGAGGCAGTTGACAAAGCCACCTGCTAATCCAGTTCTGTACATTTCTGTTTATCCACTTCCATGGCACAAGTTGGAATATTTGGAGGTTTTGTTTTATTTTGCTAAGCAAGTAAAACAGGAGGTTTTTGTAGCATCCTAGGTAAGAGTAGGTAGAGGGATCTGTGCCTGTCTTATAAAGCTGTGGAACATGTTTCTCACGATCTTAGAAATTGCCTGAAAGGGCACTGGAACCAACAGAAATAGCCAAAAATTAGAATCTTCCCTCTGCCTGGAGGAAAGACTGTGCTAGATGGGGTTTTCAAGCCAAAAGAAGAAAATGACAGTCTGAAAGGCTTTAAACTACAATCAGGAGGAGTGGGGGGAGTGATAGAAGTCCACAAACAAATATAAATCAGTGTGGACAAGTTCTAAAAAATGAGTGTGTAGGATTGTTTGTAATAAGTTCATAGGAAGGACAATGGCGGAGGATAATAGATTGGTCTAAAAGACATCTTAGATGCGAGTATTCAATTACAAAGGCAGAGAAAAGAAATACAAGCTGAAAGTGGAACTATAGTGAAAAATATTAAGGCAAAATCAGAAAGCCCAAGGTACAGAATAAGATGCAACTAACAGAAAGTAGCAAGCATATAGTTTTCTTGGCGAAACTGATCTCAGTCAGGGCCACTTGTGTCTCTTTAATAAAATCAGCCTGAGCCATAAGGACCTACAATGAGGATATTTTGAAACAAAGGGAAGGGGAGAGCCCGAGACACTAGGAGGGATACTTAAATAGGAAGAGAGTCAGGCTTTGCTGTTGTGGTAACTGGTGCATGCCCATGGTACAAAAAGCATTTCTAGAATAATATAACATGAAAAATTGACAAGCTTATGAGAATTTAATGGCTTTGTTTTTCTAATGCACGCTAGTCATAAAACTTGCAAGTAATGTCCTCCTGCACCTTGGGGGGTATAATGTAGTGCAGCAAAAAATTCTAGGTAATGCTTCAGACTTTCTCTGACTGCGAGAGGAGAGTGACATTTTGGAAGACTTGACAGAGAGGAGCCCTTTTTGTCAGCATTGTTGTTTTCTGCAAGAAGCTGTATTTACCTTAGCATTTGGACTAGAAGTATAATCTTAATCCTTGTAACTTTATATAGTGAATACTGTATTCTTTCAATATTCTGCARCTGTGCTAGTGTCACACATAGGGATTTGACAATATTTCCTGTTCTCTGTCCTCTCATTGCTCCTACTGTCCAGGAGAGCTTCATGGTTCCCCGAGTAATACTTCATAGAGCTCAGGAGCCCTTGAGATTATCTGCTTCTCTTCCTTCTCTGGATTTGATTATGCATTTTAGGAGTTTCAAAGGTTGTATTATATCCTATGTTTAGTAAATTTTTTTCTTTCATAAATTAAAAAAGGGAAATTATAATACAAAATCCAGAAGACCTGATGAGTATGGGTGTTAATAATAGAATCAAACAGTGCTTACAGTCCCAAAGAATTCCAAGCTCAGGTTGAAAATACAAAGAATAGATTATAAAAATAATGTATAAAATATGAAGTGTAAAAATGCACAGGTAAAGCAATCTGTACTCTTAGCTGGGTAACAGCTACCCCAGGAAAAATAAATTGAGGCAGTCTGACCGTGCTTAGCAAAGGCATTTATCTCAGTAACACAGCCTAGCCATCTATAACAAATCGGTTCATCTAATCAGTGACTACACAAATGCAGCAGTTCTGACTGTATCCAATGCAACTCCTCAAAATTCATTATTCAGAGTGTGCTGAAAGTAAAAGTCACGCTTCATTACAGTTCCAGGTGCCACATTTGTCGTCTTGCTTTTCAGAATGGGATAATGCCATAGTTTCTAAACAGCCATTAGGAGGGAGCAATGTTACAGGCTGTACTTTATTTCTTATCGTAGGAGTAGCTTTCTTGATAGGTTAGTAAACAGAAATGAAATATCAAATGTATTCTGCCTTGGTCCAAAACAGCTTGCTAAGTGGCATGATCAGGTATGTGTATGACGGATAGCGAGCTTGACTATTCAGAGTCCAAGCACCCCCCATTCCAACAAACTTCAGCAATAGCTCCATTGTAAACCTTGGTATTGAGTTGGATACTCAGAAATTGATGCATTTCCTTTAGTGGATTCTTTCACAAAGTTTGGTCTAAGTGCCTTGCAAAATGTTATATGGGAAGCTTGTAGCAGAGCTGAACGCAAAAGAATTGAGCTTCAAGTCCAGGTCTGCTATTTGTATTCTCATGCTTTTAAGCACAAGACCATTTTTCCTCTACAACCAAATACAGGAAAATGAATTAATTAGGAGTTGAATTTCCCTCTCTGACAAGACACTGGACTGAGGCAGATTTTTTTTTTKGTGCAGATTGTGTTAGTGTTGTAAACTCAACTTACACATCCTTGATGCATTAAACTAATTGCTTTCCCTATATTGAATTACTTTTTGAAGTGACTGATGGCTGATGTTTAAGGCTAAAGGACTGCTTAGGACTGTTGTGCTCTTTATATTTTCAGATTTTAAAAGTGTAGCTTTCAGATTAAAAAAAAAATGTACTGTGACAGATGTTTCCTTTTGATCCCAAGACACTCAAATAAAAGTTCTAATTGCAAAGATGACTGAACTCCATATGGAAACCTGTGAGGCCCTGAGTAACTGCAGGCTTGCTACAGTGAGTCTGGTACTGCTGTCATACTGTCAGACACGATGGGCTCCCTCTCGCTGATACAGGCAAGGATTTGACATGGCATTCACAAAGACAAGGGATGAGAAAGTGTGTAGGTCTTTGGAGTTTGGGAAAGATTCCTACCAGCAGTTCTAGTCTTTCTCAGTGTATAATACCTGCACCATTTTAGAATCGTGGAAGCATTCATTGGAAGCGTTTGTTGGAGATCATCTAGTCTGACCTTCCATTTGAAGCAGGGTTATTGCCAACCCCAGCTCAGCAGTGGCTTTGTTTAGCCAAGTTTTAAAAATTTCCAAGGACGGAGATGCCTCTCTGGGCAGCTGTTCCAGTGCTGCATCACCTCTGTAGTAAAAAGGTTTTTTTATAATACCCAATTTGATCTCTACAAGTTGCAATATGTGGCTGTTGCCCCTTGTTACATCTCCTGGCAAGACTGAGAAAAGTTGTGTTCTGCTATCTTTGTAACTGCCCTTCAGATAGCTGCAGGCAGCCATTAGATTGCTCCTTGGCCGCCTCTTTACCAGACTAAACAATCCCAGCTCCCTCAGTCTCTCCTTACAGAATGTGTTCTCTAGCAGCCCTCCTTGAACCCTGTCCACTTTCTCCATGTCTGTCTTGAACTGAGGGGTGCAAAAGTGTTTGGTTGATAACCTTTACAGAGCTCATTCTGTAGCCATTGCTCATGGAAATTAGCAGTCACRAATACCTATACTGAGAATAACAAGGAAGTAAGTGCTGTAGTAGAGGGCTGTAAGTGATTCTAGTGGTTTCTTTGGAATTAACAACAATAATAATAATAGTTTACACAATGATTACGTATTTTCATCCCAGCTTTTTGAAGTTGGTATCTGAGAGTTTCTTCCACCATAAAACTAAGTCTAATTATAAGTAAAATGCTAATCTAAACCTCTTGCCCCTTCAACATATATGTTCATGCACAAACTCTTCAATGAGGAGTAGTGTTGCTATTAACTGGAATGAATTTATATCTTGTCTGGTGAAGTTCACCAAACCAGCTATATGGGTGCAAATGTGAGGTACCTTATTATAATCTGTCCTGATTTCCTCCAGGTTAGAGGATTTCACCTAAAAACTCCCTTCACAGGAGTTCATAGCTTGTGAGTTCTACCTTTGAAGTGTGAGCAGTAGTAAGTTCAGCCTACATGAAGGCTGTGAATTCTTTGTGGGTTAGGTACTTTGTATGAGCTTCTGGTATGGGCAAGCCCTGGGAATTCAAAAAGCACTGCAAAGCCTGCGCTCTGGTATTTTAAAAGCAAGGAAAAATTGTATAAATACATAGTAACCGTGGCAGAAGGGAGGATACCTGGGGTCTCAAAGAGAGGTCTCGGGATAACCCCAAAATCCTAAGGACAATCTAAAGGCCGATTTTTACATTGGGGTTCATCCTTCTATGTCTTTCACGTTACTTAATCACTTACGCTGGTGCAAAGTGAATAAATGAAAACTATTACAGGGGTCTCTTAACTTCCAGTTTTGTGCCCCCTCCAATAAACCGATGGCTTTTCCACTTTTCATCTTTCATAATTTGTATTTCCCTTGTCTGCAAAATGAAGTTACTACTATTTTACCATAGCCTGAGATTTCGTTTATGCTCTCTCAAGCAGTTTTCTCACAGAGAGATGAGTGGCTTTGTCCTGTCACTTAACTGTACAGATGGGGAAGCTGACACTGAAGGAGTTCTGCAGCTGTGATAATTATCCACTGTGTTCTCACTTGTGAAATGCAAAATATCAGTGGCATCTGATCAGAACAGGACAAAGGACAGCCTGTGCCACAAACCTAATTTTAGCTCAACAGGCAACAATAGTGTGAAAACATATGCATTTATGTATATCTATTACGTATATGCATGTATGTATAGCAAATATTGTTTAAGAGGAAGCCAAAAGCTCTTGGTACTGTAAAGCAAAAAGTGCCTCTGTGCCATTGTAGATGTCAGATCTTTGCAGGATGAACCACCACCCAAACATTGTGTTGACTGCATTTAAAAAAAAAGAAAAAGGAGGACGTTAATTCTCAGTTTTCATCTAGGCTCTTAAATCTTGAGGATGAATTTYTGAAAGGAGGGGAGCACCCAGCAGCTCTTCCTCCTGCCTTTGGCAAAYGCAGCTTCCTTGCTGTGGTCACTAAGAGGAGTCTGGGTGCCTTTGAAAATCCTGTTTGTTTTGTGGCTGTTGAGCAATTTTAAGAATCTGTCTTTGAACAGATAAGTGGACTGAGCTAAATGGGCTGTCTGACCTCACTCTTTATTTACTCACAATACTTATTGTACTGCRGTACTCTTCATCACTCTGAAGACTAACAGCAAAGCATCGGTGTATGTGATGGCGTAGTGATTTTCAAACATTTTTTGTGAAGGCTTTTTAAGACTCAAGGCTGAAGATGTAGCAAAACTGCATGCGCTGTGCTTTTCATGCAGCTTTGTGATATCCACTAGCCCCACTCCCTGCCAACCCAGCTCCCCCTTATGCGCCTCTTTGTGATAATGCCGAGAGTCTTTTCCCATGTTGCTCATCTTCTTTCCTGGCATGCTCTGCCTCTGTAATTAGATCTCAGTCGTTTATTTGTGACATCCCAGTTTGATGCCATAGAACTGGAGAAAGTGCTAGCTAGTGAAAAAGGAGGAGGATTCGAGAAGAGCTCACTTACCAAGGCACTAAGTGGATGGTGTTATCGTGAATCCTTTAACACAATGAACTGATTAGTTTAAACAGTGTAAATTTCACAAGGCACTTAATTTCCAACTGCTGTTTTGTGTTGACTTGATTCAGTCACACAATACTTTCTTCATGCGGGCTGCGTGGTGCTTAACTTGCAATCATGGCTTTCCTATTGTTACTAATTATAATAAATGTCTTGGAAAATAGAAAAATGTTGATGTTAATTCACAGCTTCTGTTTTTTTGGCTGAATGATGTTGTCCTGCAGAGCTTCATTTCCTAATGAACCACATTATCTTTACGGAGCTATTTCATGGAATCCAACTTTTAAATTTTATCTCTGGTGCCTACTAATGGGGCTTTATAGAATCATAGAATCATTAAGGTTGGAAAAGACCTCCAAGATCATCGAGTCCAACCGTCAACCCAACACCACCATGCCCACTAAACCATGTCCCTAAGCGCCTCATCTACACGTCTATTAAATACTTCTAGGGATGGTGACTCAACCGCTTCCCTGGGCAGCCTGTTCCAACGTTTAACCACTCTTTCAGTAAAGAAATTTTTCTTAATGTCCAATCTAAACCTCCCCTGGTGCAACTTGAGCCCATTTCCTCTCGTCCTTTTACCTTTAGTGGTAAAACAGGTTTAAAAGGTTCTTCCTACCACCCAGAAGAATGGATCATTACAGTCATCTGGTCTGAAGCGTTGCTTCAGAAGTGATTAAAGTAATGCAGTTGGTGGAGGTGGCAAACTGTGAAAGCGGAATGGGGACCCAAGGCTGTGATGGAGCTGTGATGGAGCTGTCCCTGCAGCTTCTGCACGTGCTACGTGTCACATGCAGAAATTGAAGCTTGCTGTTTGGTGAAGAGTAGCATTTGGCTGGGATGCTGAACTGGAGCTCTGGGGTTGTGGAGTGAATTCCCACCTTACTGTGGGTTCCTGTACCACATTAGCCAAGGCTTTTAGTCTCTGTGCCTTGTTCTTCCAACCATCTAATGAGAGTGGTTCTTCTCTTGCACATGTTTATCTGTTTAGTCTACTTATGCTACATTTTTGTATCTGCAAATGTCTTATTAATTGTGAATGCAGTGCCTATGGCACTCACGCAGTGCTGAATCAGGTCTTAGATGACTACAGAATTTATCAAAGCAGTAAATTAGAATTCATCCAATCAGACCTCATTCTTAGTTTGTTTCTCTTTCTGAAAGATCAAATTTAACTGTCACGAAAGTAGTATAGTATATTACTCTATACTTAGTTTACAAAATGTTTTCCTTTAGTGGCTTTCAATGCATAAAGGACAAAGGCACTAGTATACGTGTTTTACAGATAGGTAATCTGAGCTAGTAAGGGCTACAGAGTCTGCCAGGATCAKCTCACTGGTTAGTAGTGCAACAGAAAGTAAAATTCACTTCTGAGTATAAGCACATTTCTCATCCAGAGAAAATGCACTTTTTAAAATTTGTGAGTATATGTTGGAATAATATCAAGACTGGGTTCAAGACTGGACTGCCTGCACAGATCTGATTAATCCTAAATCTGTGTATTGCACCTTTGTACCTCCATTATTTCCAATATGTACTGACTCTTAACCATTTCTCTTTTACTTTTTGGAGCTGTGTTTCAGAGGCTGTGTTAAGATTAATATATATTTTCACCATATTTTTGCCGTAAGGAAGGTGCTGATTTTAAAATATTAAGTACAGCTGCATCTTAACAGGTTGAAGCTTTTCTGCCTATGTTTAACATAACACTGAGGTGCAGGAACCATCTGAATCTAATCCTATGTAAGTGTGGGGTAAAATGCACCTCGTCCTTTATTTTATTTATTTAATGTTTTCATCTCCCCAACCCCCCATGCTGCAGAAATCATTAAGGCAGATCCCTCCGCTGTCGGTCTTCTCAGAGTCTGCCTGCGTGGGGCTGGTTTGCTCCCATGAGCTGCTGCTTTCCCTCCTAGCTTGGCAGGGTAGCACTGCAAGCCTGTGGAGCAGCCTAGGGGCTGGCCCACAGCTTCAATTGGGTTTAGCCGTGCTATAGACTATTCTTCCTCCACACAATCTCAGGGACATAAAAGTCTAATTATTGTACATACAAACAACACAAATACTTTCCTTTTGGACGGAGAAGAGTTCTTGGAAAGTCTGAATGAGACAGGGCAGTGTTTTGATCATTGCTGTTGTGCCCCTAGTGTAGTTTCATGCTGCAGGTTTTTAATGATCTGGTTCCAAAAGTAAGCTAGACCTATGCAGTGATCTTGTGAAAGTGTGTGTGCCTGCCTGTGTTATCACCCAGTGCTGCTGGAAGGGAAGAAGCTTCAGAAATGATTGAAAATAGGCTGCTGTGTGCAGGAAAGCATGGTTACGTGTTCCCTGACAATGGGAAAAGCGGCAGTGTGAGCTGAGAGCCTCCCAGCCCTCACGGCAGTCAGCCGTGAGATTGCAGAAGTTTTAGTATTCAGAAAACAAGTCTGACTTTAAAGCTTTTTGAGCGAAGAGGAAATGTGTGTACMTGAAAGAGAGAGAGAAAGAGAGGATTTCCAGGCGGTGAAGCACAAGGAAATAAAGATGAATACAAAATGCGTGGGGCTGACTCCAGTTAACATACGATTCTAATAATAAATCAGCATCTTAAATTCAACAGATGGAGTACTGTTTTCTGTATGTGGGGTTTTTTCCTGCACTATTTAAGACCTTAGTATCAGTTCTTTTCCTCAGTTTTATAGCTCAAAGAAATGGGTGCRCTCCACATAAGTACGTTCCTTGTGTTACGAGTCAGTGGTGGGGCTTTTTTTTTTCTTTGCCTGTAAAAAGATGCCTGATGTATCTCTCTGAAAAAGCAAAAAAAGGGATCTAACTTTTGCTTTCAGTAGTTTAAAAGGATAGTAATAGGAAACGTGTACCTTGTCAACGATGGTGTATTTCCTAATATGCTATTCCTTCTGAGGTCATGATGGTGTAATAAATAAAGCCTGGTAGAGCAACAGCGTTCTGCCTGGCTGTGTTATGAAATACAGGAGTAGTCCAGCTAAATGCTGACACTTCTAATTATGGCGGCTTTCAGAGATGGGAGCTTTTCATCTAGGCCTACCTTGTGGCTTTCATTGCCTTTTAAAAAGGCTCAAACTACGTGGAATATTCTACTATAATGCTGTATTTAAGGCCATATACATTACAATATTTAAAAAAATAAAATAAAGGTACATTGCTTTTTCCATTGTGCGTYGTGGCATGTGAGGCTGGGTTTTAAAAGTAGCATCTTTTAATCTGTAGTAATGATGATTCTGCGTTTGGAATGAGTGAATATCGTTTAGTTCTCTGGAAGTGCTTAGACTGCTATACTGAGCTTCAGTCCAGACCTCAATATTTGCTAATGATGAATTAGTCTAACACTTGGCAGCTGATGCTGTTCAGGGAATCAAGAATGTATTTGTGGTCAGCTGTGGCTCTCGTCTGGTGACACATCTCTGGCTTAGTGCGCCAGGTTGAGAATTCACCTGCATCTGGATGGTAAAGTTATTTGTGTTCCAGTACACGAGGCTTTGAAGCACTTTGAGGTTTGCTGCCGATGATGCGTCCTGGCARATGAACAGCAATGCACTGGCACCAGCTCACAGACCTGTTTTACAGAGTGAGTGAAAATCTGGGAGTTCTCTTGTCAAAGCATGAAATCCTAGTCCTCAGGCATATGAGCAAAGTGAGTTTGGGGCAGTCTTTTAAAGTAGTTCTTTCCATAGTGTTCTTTGCTTCCTCCAGGTATAGAAACGCAGCAGTGTCCTGTGAATAAATTACTTTTTAAGAACTTTCTGGTGCTCAAAGGATTTTTATAATTCCATGATGGATTTTCCACGTTTGTGTTTTTGGGAAAACTGCTGTCTGCTTCCTTCATGTTTCATAAGTGATGACTGGGTTCATACTGCTAGTGAGTAAAATGGGAGAAAGAAAATCTCCTTAGCAGACTAGAGTCAAGACATGGCTCTGTTATAAAGTCTGCTATAAGCTGCCCTAGGCAAAAGCAATGTGATGCATCTGTCCCACTGCCAGAATGATCTATATAATGTTGAATACCGAGACGTTGTTTAGATCTGTCCCGTTGAAGCCTGTTAACTTGTGAATCTCTGTTCTTAGTTATAGTAGTACTTGGACAGCAGTGCGCGAGGGCGTGGAGTGAGGCAGATAGAAAGGAACAAGTGTAAAATGGAGCAAATTCCCAAACTTCTACAGTTAATATTTTTAACGAATGCATCACCGTTTCTTTGTGTTGACTGCCTGCTGTTTTCACTCCTCTTTCTCTGCACGCTCGATATTTTTCTCCCATCTGTCCCTTTCTCCTCAGCTGTAATGATGGGACGGAGRTACTGCCTCCTAAGTCTTCATCTTCTCAGAGCTTGTATTAAAGCAACCTCATTGCTCCATTCCTCCCCAGCCATATGTATGTGTTCATGTCTCTTTCTCATTTCCCCTTCCCCCATTCTCTCTGTGCTGTGTGTAGAGATATATATATGTACAGTAATGTGCTATCTCTGATGATCTAAGTAGAAATACTGCATACACAAGGTATGAAACAGAGTCAATATCGATCCATACATATATATGTACATAGATACGTATATGTACATRTAAAAATATATGTATGTTGGATGCCTAGTACCTCTCACTGTACAAGAGTCCTGTATGGTCTTTTTATGATGTGAAATAACACATTCTTCATTGTAACTGGCCCTTCAAACTCTGTAAGGAAAGCTTTTTAACAGAAAAATTCAACATTTGCTTCATGAAATTCTGTTAGGATCAGCTGTGCTTTGAACTGTTAAAAACTGTCATTTCTGTTGAATGTTTTCCTCAGGACGTATTTTGAGTATGTTAAAATAATATCTAGAGAGAAAAAGTAGCAAGAATAGCATCTGCTGTACTTGGAGGGTCTGAGAACATGGATCGTAGTCCATCCGCTGCAGGTCACTGCCACCTTCTCCTGATGTGCAGGCTGCGATGTGAAAAGTTCATGGTACAGACTACTGCTGGAGGAGGGGAGGAAGCAAGTGTTACTGTTAATGGTTTACTGTTTTCTTTTTGCAGAACCAGCCTTGGAAATTTGTACCAAAATCCCCCCTGGGACAGATGACTTTGCAATTAATACAATCTTTTTTTTTCCCCCTCAAGTTAGAAAATAGTAGTGCATTCCCTGTGTGTGCAACTCGCTTCTTGTCACCTCTGCAAATACTTTATGATGTAGCCTTTGGATTTTAATATCCTTAGCAACAAACTGTTTTTTCCCTAAAATAAAATTTTCTCTTTTAGTGCATAGGTTAGACACGAGACTAAGAATTGCTTTATCTGTGCTACTAGCATATGCCCGGTACATGGAGCAGACTGAGCACGCTAAGTTCATCCACATTGCTGGATATTAAAAAAAAAGACTTGCTGCTCAGATTCAGAGCTCTCACAGGACATGGTAATGGATTTAATATATGTGAAAACTGCAGCAGGGTAGTAGGGAGCTATTTGTTCTCCGTGCCCTTATTGGATAGGGCAAGAAGTGCTGGCCTTAAAATTGCAGCAAGAAAGATTCAGATTAGGCTTTTAGCAAAACTTTCCAAAGGCAAAGACAGTAAAGGGCTGAGATAGTTTGTGTGCAGAGACCATACATTTTTGGAATTCTTTAGCAGATTAGATAAATATCTGTCAGAGACCAAGTATTGATTCATATCTTGAATGTTGCCCTTTCCAATGCAACAAATTAAAGGTTTGTGTGTAGAAGAGCTCAGCTGGAAATAAGTGATGTTGAAGTGAGCTGGCGTGAAACCAGCCCTCCTTGTGCCTAGTACATCCAGACCGGTTGGAGGAAAAGATTGGGTTTATACTAAGGCACAATGCAAGAACTTCATCTTCATCCCCAGTACCGCTCCAGAGCTTTATCTAAGCCTGTACCTACCAACATGCTTGCATGCAAGTGGTATGATGGCAGGAGAGTCTGGCTTGGACCTGTGCTTGACTGATAGTCGTTCTATATCTTTTAGGGTTACGCTGGCTGCTGTAAATCTGCATTTTCCAAATTTTGAAAGTTTGGTTGCAAACATTCTTTTCAGTATAATATTTTTTCAATATGTGTTGCCCCATAGCTGGCAAGTTTTGATATTCTGTGGCATTTGCACAGTATTCTCCTTCCCAGACAGTTCCACTAATTTCAGATCATGCTGTTGAGTCCAGTGGATGTAACTGAAGCACAAGGTTTTGCCCAACAACAATAAAGGATGTAAAGTGGCCATAATCCCAATCATGAGGYGTGCTTTTAAAATAATGAGCAACTGTGATTAGTTTAACCCTTACTTTCTTATTTTGGAACTTATTTGTTGTTGTTTTTCCTTTTTTGTTATCAACAATGAGGAAGATGCTTTCTATAAAAATCTGTGTAACTTATTTATTAAGATGGAGAGGATAAAATGAGTCAGTAAATGTGAAGGACAATTTTATGTCTCCAAGTCTTACCCCAGTATTGCTTTTTGAACAAGCTTTACTTTGAGTTTCTAGCTGCAGGTGTAAACTAGCCAGCAATTCCCACAGCCCACAGTGTGGCTGTATGAAGGAAGCCAAATTCCAGTCGAGGTCCGCAGTCTTTCCATGTGAGTCTGCCTTCTTTTGGGGATGCTCTGGAGCCACCACAGTGTGTGTGTATGAGTTGAAGTGAAGGTTTGCTGGAAGACTGACCGTGGAAGCAGAAAAATATTAATACATTTATTTGTTTGCTAGCGTGCTTTAGTATTCAGGCACTTAACTGAAAAACAACAGCAGGTAAACCAAAAGTTGACCAGAAAGAGTTGAAAGATACTTTTATCTATTTTAACAGAAAATCATACAGTAGGGAGAAGTACAGGAGAAAAGAAATGAAAACACAGTTTTGTCAACTGCTCTCTGATATTTTTCTCTAATCCCAGCTCTGAGAKTGATGTGGTTACGTGAGAACTTGTGGCCTCTTGAAAATCTATGTGTCTGGAGGCTGAAAATTCAGAAAGAAAATAGAAAGAATGACAAACGTTGATTTTATAATGTGGGATTATGTTTAGGCTTGTTCCCATTACATTTTAGGGAACCTGCCCTATTGTATTTTGAGTCCTTGAATAAATTGAGCATTTTGAAGATGTTATAAAAGTGAATGTGCGTAAAAGCAGTGGATTTTTAAATAGAAAATGTTGGTTTTAAGTCAAAAGATGCATTACTGGCAAAGTGTATCATATATTCCTAGTAAGCTACACAGCATGGGGAGGGTCCATTTCAGCAAGGACTATATATATCTGGGATATAAAGAAAGACATATTTAAACTATCGTTGTGGGGAGGAGAGGCCAAAGGTATTCCTTCATTTTTTAAAGCAGACTGGGGCCCCTCTTAGCATGCAGATTCACAGGTTAATTAGGAGTTCAGATTTCAGGCCATTCATCACAGGTTTCAAAACGACTTTCCTCCTTTCTCCACCTGTCATGTACACAGCTGCCCGCTTAGACACTTAGCATGGTAAGTGCATGCATACTTCCCTGTTACAGCCTGTGAAGTTGTGCTATACATTGTGGGCAGGACGATTCCCAGATCAAGACCTTTAGCCAATGGCAGCAGCTCCTTCGCGCGTTGAACTTGGAGGGCTGACCTACCTGAAACCGCGAGCTGGGGAAAGGCTTGTTCACTTGCTGAAAAGGGTCTGATAGGTTGCGGTATTTCCCACCCCACTTCTCTGATCGATTCTCTCTCGCAGGCAGGAATGGCATCTCCTGAAAATCCCGAGCAGTTGATCATTGCCCTGGAACCCGAGGCTGCCTCTATCTACTGCCGAAAGCTCCGCCTGCACCAGATGATAGACCTGAGTAGTAGGGCGCCTGTCAATGGTTATAGCCCAAGTGACACTATTGGAACTGGATTTACACAGGGTACTTCTTCTATTAACTTACTTCTTTAGATTCTTATGCCTAAGTTTACTTTGTCCATGAGGGCTGTTTTCTTACCATTTCTTGTTGTCTTTGCTCTCTTGAAATGTTTCAGGCTAGCATCAGTTTGCTTTTATAAACTGTTTCACTGTTTACTGTAATTAGACTAGTTTAGGCATTGATCGAGCAGGCATGTTTGCACACACTTGAATTTTAGCACACAGGTAGCTTCATTGCGTTGCCTTTATTGGGATGTTGTGGGAGTCTTTTAGTATTTTCACAACAGTATTTTTCTGCCTTAATTAAAATTAATACTTCATGTTGGATCATTTTTTTAATTTAATTTGTTGGAAACAATTATGTGTTTGATTAGTTGCATTATTGAAGCAGTGTTAAATAATTGGATCTGCAGTGAGACTTCTAGTCTGAGGTGTTCCAGAGTTTTGGCAGATGCTTTTTGATGTCATCTTTATGAAATATCATTAATTACTTTCAACACTCAGGGGAACACACGGTATTGGAATATAGCAATGAATTTATCTGCTCGTAGAAGATCAGCTAGATATGGCACTTCTGATTTACTGACCTGGGATCTGTTGCTAATATCAATGTTTGAAGACTGCCTTACACTGTGGTCCAATCTCTGTCCGTCATTGTAAGTCACTTGCCAAAACATCCTTCGTCGCCAAAGATTTTTGAGCTTGGTATCTTACCTGAGATTGGGGGAAAAYAGRAGAGAAAAAACAAAAGGAGAACAAAGCAGCAGTAAGGTGTGATTGCTGCATAATGCACAGATTTCCCATCTGTGTGAACTGTAACAGTTGCACTGATATTGGTGGTAGTGTGCCAGTCTATCCCAGAAGGAATTTTTCAGAAGAATTTGTATTTTATCACATTTACTAGGTCAAAACAGTACAGGCAAATGGAAGATTAAGCTAATAAAGCTATTCCTGTACTTACCAGAGGGTATTTTTTTTAGTTAGGCAGAGTCACTACATCATTCTCTCATATCCGTGCCTCTCCTAGCCAGCACTTGTCAGATGTGTTCAGTGTTATG
This sequence comes from Phoebastria nigripes, assembly GCA_035582835.1. Taxonomy (NCBI): domain Eukaryota; kingdom Metazoa; phylum Chordata; class Aves; order Procellariiformes; family Diomedeidae; genus Phoebastria; species Phoebastria nigripes. Next base: position 513,386 of record JAYKAV010001964.1, on the reverse strand, counting down.
AAGGCCCACGCAGAACACAGGACACAATCTCTTTTCAGGACACAGTCCCTTCAGGGGCCCCTCGCCTTCTGTCCCCCTCATTCATGTCCTGAACCGTTMCAGTTCCATGCGATTTTACATGAACTCACTTTCAGGCTACACAGGGATTTGCCTCTGGGAAAATAATAAAAGAAAAGAATTTCTCTAGTTCAGATTTTGAAGCTAGGCAGAATCTGTCAGATCATGGATTTCTGCTAATGGGCTTTTTCTTGGATGGGGGGTACCATTCTCCTTCTTGACTTTGTATGGTAAAAGCTACTGGGGATGAGAAAGGTTTCATGTCAAAATTAATGAAAACAAAGTTTGGAGTGAATTAATTTGGGGTTAGAATTAAAATTTCATAAAGGCATGGCAGGCACCCAAGACAAGCTGAGAACAGGTTAAGGAGAAAAACCCTTTAAATATAAACAGAGAGAAGCACTCCAAGGACCATATTATTGCCGTGAAGTCAAAACAAAAATGTTACTGTTCATAGTAGCCAGGATAACCTTGCTTCAGTTGTAGTTAAAGACTGGCTCTTGTGTTCACTTCTAGCCCACAGGAGTGAATGAAAGGACTCCCATTGACTTCTGTGGGCTCTATGTCAGCCCCTTCCTTGGACCTAGTGCTTGTTCTGTCGTTGAATGCTTCGTCGTTTAAGCTCTCACTGTGTGCTAAGTCAGCACAGCGAGGCTGACACGGCTTGTCTGCATCATAGGGTCTTTATGGGGAGAGTATGGGTGCAAGTGAAGCCGCTGGTCTTTTTCTGATGATAGGCACTATAGAAACAAGAAGCAGAAGGCATTCAGTGATTTGCATGCTGATGTTTTCAGAAAGAATGATATTTTCATGCRTGACAGGATGCCTCTCTTCTTCCGTAGTGTTTCATAGAAGTGCCTTTGAAGGTGAGTGAAGGTTACACAGGGAATGATTTTTTGATCATTCAGTTGTAGGGGTTGATTAAGCAGCGTAATAGCAAAGGCTCTCACAACTCTGCTTTCTCTTCACAGACTGTTCTGCATCTTTTAAATGTCTAAATAGCAATTAAGTCTTTAAGTTAACTTACTGTTATAATAGTATTGCTAGATTATGCTTAATTTTTAATTGGTGTATATTTAAAATATTATGAGGGTCAGACTTGGTGATCACTGTGGCCTTAAGAAGTTATAAATCTGAGAAGCAGTGCTTTTGGCTGCTTGTTTTGAGACAGACCAATGTCCTGAAAGGCYTGGGAGGCGTCTTTGCCTGAGCACCCAAAATCAGCAGTGGCTTTTGGAAACGTGGGGATTGTCTCCCTGGCCCCGGGCGCACAGGTGGGTCTGGCAGCGGGCCGGGGCTGCCGCCTGGCGGCAGGGGCTGCGCCGAGCACAGCTGGCTGCGAGCCTGCCTGGTTGCAGGTGGCGCTTTAAAAACCAGGATATAAAAAATTAAATCAGACCTGTTTATCGCTTTCATGTTAGGTTACTGGTTTTAATCCAGTTACTATCAAGGATGACCAGTGTGGCTGAAAAACATTTTTCCTTCTTTCTAGGAACAACGTTATAATGTTCCCAATTCTAATGCAATAATTTTTGTTCGTTTGTTTTGTTAAGAAGTGATACATACATACATACATACAGTCAGCCTGCTTGCACTTGTTTCCTGCAGCTTATGATATCAACTTCTTCATGCTTTCTTATACTCAGTAATTTTTTTCTCTGTCAATGACTAGCTAAGGAACACGTCCGTCGTAATCGACAGAGTCGTACCTTTTTGGTGGAAAATGTCATAGGAGAGATCTGGTCCGAACTGGAGGAAGGTAGCGTCCTTTCTTGAATAAACTTTGCTCTCACTGGTTTTATATTGCAGGCAAACATTGTGTTTCCCACAAATGTGCTGTGCACTGCATTGTTCTCACAGTGATTATAAATAGGAAAAGAAAAAAATACAAGTTCATGTGCTGSTCTTAGTTACTAAGGCTGAACTGCTATTCTGTATGCTCTAGCAAAATACGGTTTATTAAGGAGATGGTAGAAAGGAATCCAGGTGTTAAAATGCAACCAGAATATTTTCCTCAGAATAGGCCTTGTAAATACGCCATAGTATTAATTTGGTAACCTACTAGAATGTACACTAGCAGCATGAGCAATTCTACGAAACCACTTTTCATCTGTGCTAAATCAATAGCTTTTGACATCTGATTTTCATATTTATTGTCAATCATTGCATTATAATTACCAAAAAAGATCAAGTCTTCGACGTAGACATTCATGACTTTCTGTAAGTAATTATCTCTCATGGTGATAATGCCCCTGAGAAGTTTTCATTGCAGTACACTGTTGTGATAATGTTAATGTAAATATCGTTTGCCTATTCCTTTGGAAAATTAGGTGACCGTTACATCGTTGTTGACAGTGGAGGAGGCACTGTGGATATGACTGTCCATCAGATAAGGCTCCCTGAAGGACATCTTAAGGAGCTATACAAGGCAACAGGTAATGTCACTTCCACTGCTTGCTTTATTTGTGTAATATTTTTACTTGTCAGTGAAGGAAATGTATGCCTTTATTATTCAGTACGTTTCACTAACAGTTCTTCCTGAAATTAGACCAGCATTCAAAATTAGTATAACCTAGCTGCTGGTCAGCAGACAAGGGTAAATCACTTAATGCTTCTTACGCTTTGGGATGGTAAACCTCACGTTGGAAGGGTAAGGAACTGCCATCTCCTGTGTTATTCACTCCCATTCAGGCCATGACCTCCTGCTGTGGTCCTGGTCTGACTTTAGAGTAGTAGAGTCATCATCTTCCTGTCCTTTGAGAGGTCACCTGTGTATTGCTGCTCTGTCCAGGTATTCAGAGATGTACTTGGAGATATGAATAGCTGACTGTCACAACAAGATCCTTGTAAGGTGACTGTTGGCAGAACGGAAGTTTCTCTAGATTTAAGAGGAAGCTTATATATTCCAGTAACCTCACAGACAGTGTAACAAGGAGGGTGTACAATCCCCTGGGAAAAATGCACAATGATTGGTCCACAACAAAGATATAAAGTGCAATTCCTTGAATGGTATTCCCTTCCTGAACTCCAGATCCCCTTTGACTTTGTCCTGTGACTAAGCTGTTACCCACATGAGACAGCCTATTATTGGTTCCTGTGTCTCCATACTGAGTTAGTCTTCATCTGTATGGTTCATCATTGAGTATTGTCAGTCTTGGTGGCTGTAAGACTACCTCAGGAAACAACCTAGTAAGAACAAATGGGACACTGTATGTCAAGTCTATCTACTCCTGAATATGAGTCCAACTCACACCTTCTCATGTGTGGATAAGGAGGCAGTTTCCTGTGCTTCTAATAAAAATGTTTCTGTTTTATAGTGGTAATGTTACAGTGACCGTGGTGGTATAGGAGTAAAAGTGAAGCAAAGATAAGATTATGTTCTGTATTAGACCAACTGTTATATTTAGAAAAGATACCTCTTTCTGTAGACCTTATCCTATGGCAGTCCTAGTAGTGTCAATCTGATGTGTATTTGGCCAACTGGAAATCTAGTAAGCAGTTCAGAATATTAAAGCTGTGTTTTGTTTGTAATACAGGTGGACCATATGGTTCTCTAGGTGTGGACTATGAATTTGAAAAGCTCCTGTGTAAAATATTTGGAGAAGATTTTATTGAGCAATTTAAAATCAAGCGTCCTGCTGCCTGGGTAGATCTGATGATAGCGTTTGAGTCCCGTAAACGGGCAGCAGCTCCAGACAGGACCAATCCACTAAACATCACTCTGCCTTTCTCCTTCATTGACTATTACAAGAAGTTTCGAGGTCACAGTGTAGAACATGCCTTGAGGAAAAGCAAGTGAGTAGACGATTGAACCCAAATGGATGCAGAATTAACTACTGATAGCAAAGACAAATAATTAAAATATCCTAATTACATGTAGACTGAAAGATAATAATGTAAAAATGTAATATAAGGATGAGAAAATGGGATTGCCTGAAGTGCAGTTTCCAGAATGAAAAGTTCTGATCAATCTCTTGCAAAAGCTTTTCTATACAAGACTTGCACTCTCCTGGTATTGCTTTCTATGACTTTCACTAGGCCACCACTGCATCACCTTCCTGAATTTGACCATATATTTTGAGTCTCTTATGTGTTAATTAGGAAGGTCAGATCAAATACAGAATTTGATGTCTAAAAGTTAGTTACCTAGAAGCTTAATTTTTAGAGGCCTGGGCCCTGGAACAAATCCAAGATCTTGAGCGAGCTGCGTAAGTATATTCATGACTTGAGGAAAGTTATGAACAACACAAGATCGCCGGTGAAAATACATACTATTGCATAGAGCTCTGCAAGAGGAAAGCATTCTTCTTTTGAAGTGATGGCAGGCTTTCTTTTCTCCTAGTATGTTTCTGTTAGATCATTTGCTCATAGATGGGGAGATATAATTCCCTGCGGAGGTTTTAATTGCTGATTGTAAGTATCAGGAAAGCACCCTAAATGACAAGGTCACGGGCTGCTACACAAAAGGAAGTGAGGAGAAAGTAGAAGTGGGCGTTTTGCATCTTTTGAAGTTATATACTACAGGAGACCTGGAGATTAATGGCGTCAAAGAGAATGAAAAAGAGAGCCTGCGAATCTGGGGCAGAATGCTTGGGACCTGAAGACATGATGTTTAGTACCTGTACCTTGGCTGCTTTCTGCATTTTTTAATCCAGTGAATGTTGAATGTAGCATGCAGGCTACTCCTGCATCTCTTCCTAAAGTTACTGGTGAATGTACTTTAAGCCTAAATGACTTGGAATCCAGCTCGGAGTCACTTCCTAAATGAGACTGAGGTCCTGAAATCATTAAAAATTTCTGGAAATATTCCCCCTCACAAGACCATCCCCTTCTTAGTAGTAGTCTCAATGGTGAATCTAAGAGGGAATGCTAAATGTTCCCTTCAAGTAAAATGAAATTAATTGGATAACGGGATAGAAAGAGTATAAAGGTGAGATATAATGTGCTTGAATGAAAAGGAGATTAGTGAGCTATATGGATGTGCATCAGTGATGGAATAACATAATGCCTGTATTCACTTAACAAATCTTATGCCTCATTAAAAATGCTGTGCTCCCTTCTGCCTCCTGAGGCTTCCCATGCTTCCTTGTTTTCCTTGTGTGTTTCCAGTGGCTTTGGCCTGCTACTGCTATAATCTAAATGTTGCCCTTCTGGGGATGAATCAGTGGTGTTTCAGATGAGCGAGCACTGGATTGACTGCCAGCTGTTTCAGGAAGCAACTGAGCATTGGTAATGCTACAGAAGGCAATCAGGCAGAGAAAACAACAATTAGACAAGCAAAAACAACAATTCTCCCTTGAAATTTTACATTGCTGCAGTTGGTATGGGGCTAGGGTGAGGTGAGGCACTTTCTTCCAAGCAAAATGCATGCAGATTCTGTAAACTCATTCATTTATTTATTTAGTGTGTCTTGTGAGTGCTTGGCTTTTTCTTACAGCTCAGCTGTAATGTTTTAATGTCCTTTCTAACTGTTCTTTTCCAGTGTGGACTTTGTGAAGTGGTCCTCCCAGGGAATGCTGAGGATGAGCCCAGATGCAATGAATGCTCTTTTCAAACCTACAATTGACCAGATTGTTCAGCACCTTAGTACGTATCTGTGTGTAATTCCACTTTCCAGCTGAGCAGAAACTGAAGCTTTGCTTACCTGTTTCAAACCAATAACTGGAATTAAAGTCAAACAAGCCCCCTAGTACGCACCAAATGTGGGCAAGGAATTTTGCTCTGAAACTTGTAGTTCTCTACAAAGTAGTTAGGAAAATAATAGAAGTAAAGGACATCACCTTAACACGTATTCCTCCCTAATTCTAGTACCAGTTATTGAGTGTGATTCAGTCCTGTTACTGCCTAAGCTTCAATTATTCTGTACTTCCAGGGCTGCAAGCATTCAGAAGCCTGAAAAGCACTGACTAACCCAGATCCTGCTTTTCTTTTTCCTGTTTCAGGCAACAACTAAATAATGCCAGAGACATAACTAGTTTCTGATTATTCCTGTTATTAAGACCTCTAGATCATTTCTGCTCAGTGGAAGGACTTATAAAGCCACATTTGTTCATGACCGTCCAAATCACTGACATCTCTAAAACACAAATAATAAATGATGCATCATGGTAAAAGTACTTCCAGGCATGGCTTAAGCAGCACTGAATTTATTTATCCAGTAGTGGGAAGTGACATAGGCTTATTGGGAAATTTATTATTTAAAGTCTTCCTGGTGGAAGACTGGATTTGTATCAAGTAGAGTATAATATATGTACTGAGCAAAGTATTGCTGTTCTACACATTACAAAGCACTAATTGAATTGTATTTGGAGTGGAATATCCAGCTTTACTCACTATATGTGAGGAATTATTAGATAAATTTTGAGAGGCCACAACTTAGCTAGTACAGAACAGCTGATATGTGAGCAGGGAGGTAGAGGTCTAGAATTACAGTAGTGACAGATATCTCAGTCATGCTGCCTCAGTTATTTGAACTAGCGTGAGCCTACAACTGAACTGTATGATTTTCTTGAAAGTAGGGGATATGGGCTTAAGCTAAGAAGGAACATCTGTAAAAATGTAAGGTGGTATTATTTTGCAGATGGTACATATTGTGGTTAAGATGTTAGGGTCAGAAATAATAAGTGAATTTAAAATGGGGTGACTTACCTGGAATGCAGTAAAGGGTATGTGAATCAGTTAAGTTTGGGAATATCTCACTGGTACTTGAAGTGGCAGGATGATACCTGTTTCCCTGCCACCCATAGTGTGACTGGTAGGATTTCTTTGCAAGAAATCCGTGTCTCCCTTTACTGGTAGAAGCTAAAAAAAATTATGTTTTAAGTGCCACTTCAGAAATATTGTGTGCTTTGAGGTAAGTTTCCATAGAGTATAGAAGAGACTGCAGAAGTGGAACTAGAGCATGCAGAGAGTGGCGGTGTGGGCATAGATGTGGCAATTTCAGATCTTGTGCATGTTCATGGGACATCCAGTGCACTCAGTGCACAGACATAAGGAGTTTCACCCGCATTGCCTTGTCACAGTGGATTTTTCCCTATTGAATGGACTCTGTTTCTGTTTAGGTGATGTGTTTGATAAGCCAGAAGTGACCAATGTCAAGTTTCTGTTCCTGGTGGGTGGCTTTGCTGAATCCCCCTTACTCCAACAAGCTGTCCAGAGTGCTTTTGGTTCGAGATGTCGAGTCATCATTCCTCAGGATGTGGGGCTCACTATCCTCAAAGGAGCTGTTCTCTTTGGTCTAGACCCTGCTGTCATCAAAGTGCGGCGTTCACCTCTCACCTATGGTGTGGGTGTGCTCAATAGGTTTGTGGAAGGGAAGCATCCACCAGAGAAGCTTCTAATCAAAGATGGCACACGCTGGTGCACTGATGTCTTTGACAAATTTATCTCAGCCGACCAATCTGTAGCTCTTGGAGAAACTGTGACACGCAGTTACACACCTGCCAAACCTTCTCAGTTAGTAATAGTGATCAATATCTATAGCTCAGAACAAGATAATGTCAGCTTCATCACCGAATCTGGAGTGAAAAAGTGTGGCACCCTTCGCTTGGATCTCACGGGAACTGATGCTTCAGTGCCAAACCGGCGGGAGATCAAAACACTTATGCAGTTTGGGGACACTGAAATCAAAGCCATGGCTGTTGATGTTGCCACCTCTAAAAGTGTCAAAGTTGGTATTGATTTCTTAAACTACTAACAGCCCATTTTCCCCACCACAGCCTGTTTGTGAGACTGATCTTCCATTATTCCATTTTTTGACTTTCATATATCATGTAATCAACTTGAATTTCAGCAGGCTATATGAGAACAGCTAGTGAGGTGGGGTATGTCATGTTTGTGCCCTTTGATGACCAAAGACTGGATTTTGAAAGACCCTTAAAAAGTTTTGGGAGCAAAAGTTGCAGAGGTAGTAAAAGTTCCCAAGTTACTCAAGCATGCTTAAAGATCTACCTTTATTAAGTAAATACTGATTATTGTTGGGTCCTGAAGATTAGTTAAAAAGATAAAAAATCGTAATCTCTTTGCCTTGTTCTTCTTCCTCTTCCAAGAAAAACTCACCAACCCATGTGGTTGTTGTAGGGGGCGTATTTGTGTGGGATATCTGTTTAAACAGCACCATCCTCTGGCAATGGGAACAAATTAGTAGTCTGTAGTATTCTTTTGTTCTTTTAATTTTGCCCCGTGCTTTCAAAATTTTAAGTGCTGAAAATCAATGACTTAAAGAAACAGGAACTGAGTTTCTTAAATTCTGAGGTCCCACTGAAAAGAAAATCCTCAGAAATCCTTAAAATTAGATTTAGGAAATATATATATATTTTAGGAGCCTAATATTGATTGCTCCAGTTTGAAAACAAGGCCTTTATTGTCAAAGCTCTCAGAACTAGCTGTTGGATTAAATAGCTATCATTACCCTCATTATGCTTTGGAAAATTATTAAGAACAAAGCTATTTCCCTTTTTGGGTCTTCTAAACTTATTTTTATTAGTCTCCATCTGAAATCATAGAATCACAGAATAGTTCAGGTTGGAGGTGACATCCATTGACTATCTGGTCCAACCTCTCAGCTCTAAGCAGTGTCAGCTAGAGCAGGATACTCTGTCCAGTTTTGAATATCTCCAAAGGTGGAGATGCCTAAACTTCTCTGGGCAACCTGTTCCAGTATTTGACAACTCTCACTGCAAAAAAGTTTTTTCTTACGTTTAAAAGGAATTTCTTGAGTTTCAATTTGTGACCATTGCCTCTTGTTCCTTCACTGGATACCTCTGAGAAGTCTGGCTCCGTCTTCTTTACTGTCTTCTATCAGGCATTTATACACATTCCTAGCATCCCCTGAGCCTYCTCAAGTCTAAACAGTCTCAGTGCTCTCTGCCTCTCCTCGCATGACAGATACTCCAATCCCTTAATCATCTTCATGACCCTTTGCTGGACACAGTCCRGTATGTCCATGTCTCTCTTGTACTGAGAAGCACAGAACTGGACCCAGCACTCCAGATGTGGTCTCACCAGGGCTGAATAAAGGGGAATAATAATTTTCCTTTCTGCCAAGCTGCTTCCCAGCCAGTTGGCCTGCAGCATATACAGGTGCACGGGGCTGTTCCTCCCCAGGTTCAGGACTTTGCACTTCCCTTTGTTGAACTTTATGAGGTTCCTGTCTGCACATTTCTCCAGCCTGTYGAGGTCCCTCTGACCCATGTGGTTTATCAAGCACTTCTCCAAGTGATTCTGTTTCTTTTCTTGTTGATCCCTGTTAAGATTTGGAAGTACAATTAGATGATGGCTGTCCATGAAGATTTAAAGAAGATTTAAACAAGAGAGAAAATGTCCAGATCAAAAGTACTGTAATATATTTTGAGTAGCAAATATTTTAATTGAGTAAAATATATTTCTGGGTTGAATTGAATGGCCAGTAAAGTGGAAGGCAGAAGCCAAGAGAATGAAACTACAAATAGCATTAAATAAAGCATTCCTTACATGGCTATGAGCACACAGCTCTAAGGCAGGTGAAATACAATGATGGTCATGGTAGCATCTTGTTTTCCAAATAATAACCTTCTGGAAATGTTTTCTTAAGCACGTTCACCTGGAAAATTTCTTCTGCAACTGGAACAGTTTTTATTTTGCAAAATGCTACGGGTGGATAACTTCTGAAACCTACAATCTATATCTGCCATGAACAGACAGCTTCAGATTCAAATCCAAATCCCACTTCAAATTGGCAGACTGATACTAACCTGTAGAATCACCCTAAAATGCTGACACTTCCAGAGCATTTATACAGAGCTGCCTGATTACCTGCTGGAATTCATTACATTTTTGAAACTTTGCAATGTTAATTGTTAAACTAAACCTTCATTTCTAATAAGTTGAGCATGAGTTAAATCCATTACTGACACTTTTGGGAAATGAAAGCTTTATCAATTATTTCACTAATTTACGTTCCAATCCTGCACTTAAGCTTTCTGTGTTTAGCCTGGAGTTTTGCCACAGTAAAGAGCTGCAGAACTGGTCTACTGCATTTTGCCATTGAGTTTTCTGTGTCTCCTGCAGAATTCCCTAGTTGAATGTGAAATCTGTTCTGAATTCAGCTTTAAAAAAAAAAAGAAAAAAAAAGGTCTATGGAGAATGCTAGTCACAGTATCCGGCTGGATACTTTCTATAATTACRAAGTGTGCTTGCTAGCATTCAGTTTCCTGCTGCCTGCGAAATGCTTTAAAAGCTAAATACTGGGATTTCTTGTGTGTTGCTTTCCATGGTTTACAAACAAGAGAAACTTTAAGATGAGTTATGAACAATATAATTTTATGTATATACAATATTTAAATATTGTACAGACTCTTTCTTTCTACAGTGCTATTTTCTTGTATAAAAATGCTCTTTGCCTCTGTTGATTTCATTCAGCTGTTAATTTTAAATAACATAGTTTCTCAATCAGCTTCTGTAATTATAGGCTTTTAAAGATGGTAAGATATGAAATGTAAAAGGCTGATCTTATAATAATAGGAAAGAAATGTTGGTGTGTCAGAGAATACAACATTCTTCCTGCAATGCAAGTCATACCAGTTAAGTGTATTACACTGATGCACTAGTGTGTTGCTGGGATTTTCATTTCTTTATTTCAGATGGTGACCATTCCCTCTCCAGCAGTTCATCATAATAATGGATGAATCCTCCTGTAAAACCAGGTTAAAAATTAGATTGTATGATCTGGATATACAGCTTCTTCACTAGGCTTTGGGGTTTTATTAAGGATCTTCTCTAGTTTAAAAAAAACCAAACRCAAAACTACCTTCCAAAGACAGGCAACACTGATTTATTGTAGCTGCAGGTAAGAGCCAGTCTCTGCCTACCACTACCACCTACCAAAAGACAAAATTCTTAAAGAAAAGTAGGCTTCAGTGTCTTTGCATCCTATGTTAAACTGAATTGGTCCAATTCTGCATGGAGTTGTTTCCGGTGGCCTTAGGTTAACACAGAATTTGGTCTAATCAATGGCTGCAACCACCCCCTCTCTCCCCCGAAGAGGAGGTGAACTGCAAGATCAGGTGGCCCATGATTTTTATGCTGTTTTCAGCCTGTCTGCAGGGAATGCTAAGGGTAGTTTCTGCAGCTCTTCTGAAGTATAGTTTCCTGCACAGTAGCGATTCTCTGCCCTTTCTTATTCACCTTTTGTAAGATTCCATCTGGATCCAAGCAGGGGTTTGTTGCTGAAATGACTCTACTGTAACTGTAAAATGTGGTTTGCATATTTTTGCACTTCCTCATTCAGTCTGATGAGAGCACTATCAAGCTTATGTTTGCAGAGCACTGAACTACTGAACAAACTCCCAGCTGTCCTCGTTGCCCTCTTTAAATCTAAGAATGGAAAATTAGCTTGTCTCTCTAAGGAATTAGAATTGTAAGTAGAATATTATGCTGTGGTCTGTAGTCTATAACCCGGTTAAACAACTTTACATTGTAAGTGGCATGTGGATGCCCATTTTGATAAAGGATGTTAGGCTGTAAAATTAATATGAAATTTATTAGGAAATGAGTCATTTTTAGAATAGTAGTTCTGATACTTTTGCAGGAGATTCCCTGCAGAGCATTTTTTGGAAGGGGTTTCAGATGACATTGCGCAACTTAATGTTGAAAAGACAAGGCCTGCTATCCTTAGGGAAAGCAGAAGGCCTTGGCAGAAGTTTTGCTCTAAGCAGCAACTTGCAAGTTTGGGTCCAAGTTACTTAACTCTAGGCTGAAAGTTAGCAGCTAAATGTGGTAGAATGATTAATTGTGCTAGAATATGATAAATGTGCAGTGATGGTTAGGACAGTTTACATTGGTATGAATATACCAATATTTATATACAGGAGTTTTAATGCATTATTATGAGAAGGCTAATTATATATTGCAGAGATTTAATCGCCAAGATAAGCTGCATATTTATGATATGAAGTGGCTTAAGCGGATGAATAGTATAAAAGTTGTTGGGCATAACGTCACAGTACTCACCTGCTTGAAATAGTCTTAAACTATATTATAAAAYGAACCATTGTGGTCTTGTTCACCTCTGTGCAAGATAAATTCAGATTTCACTGATGTTTGGAGCTGTTCACAACTTGTCTGGATTGTATCTTGAGTGTTCTTGTGTCTTCAACCATGTCAAATAAAATACAGTAAAACTAATTTTTCTTTTTGGGTGTTACTATTTTTATGAAAATGACTATAAAAAGAAACCGAATTTATTTGGAAAGTGAGGAAGGCCAAGTGGTTATACTTGCTTTTGGATACTCCTTCATATGCGTAACTGAGCAGAAGTGACATCAACTGTATGTGCTACTTACCAGATTTCTTCAACCTTTTAGATGTGTGGACACCTAGAGCCTTTGCCAAGGGCTTGCAGGCCCCTGTGCAGCACACACAACTCTTCGACAAGAGGCTGCTGCATTTTTAGTTCACTTGTGTACTTTCTAGAGGGAGTCCGTATGTGCCCGAGGTAGAAGTCCGCTGCTGGGGATTACTCAGCTTCCACCGAAGTTGGTGTAGCTCTGAACAGGGCATCTGTTGGAGTTAAGACAGAAAGACTTTGGGCAATACCAAAAGCAGATTAGGTATTTTCTGTAATGATGCTTTGAGAGAGCTCGGAAATCAAATATAAAAATTGATATATCAGAGAGGACTGTAGTCTTAAGCCTTGTCAAAGGCTGGTTTATTGCTAAAATTGTATTATCAGGCCAATAAGCTGGCCAATAACCAGGTATATTTGCATGAGAGTGTACATCTTTACTGTGTGTTTCTAGATCTAGGAATGTTTAGTAAGGTCCAGCTGCACTGAAAAAAAACTTGTGTAACAGTTAGTGCAATATTACATTTTTCTGCTAACCATTGCAGGCCACGTCCCTCTAAAATTCGGCAATGTTGGCACTAGCTATGGAGATGATTCAGTGGTTTATGTGACCTTAGTCTACAATGCTGCTCAGACACAAAGATGCAGAGAATGAACTGAGGTGCATAGCAGCCGCTACACCCCAACTTCCACCTATTTGCTGCAATGAAGATGTTTTACAAGTGCTTTATGACTATAATTATAAACACCATCCTAATAGGCTAGGTACTGTATTTAACTTGTAATGAACTTGATTTCAGCTAAACATTCAATTAATGTTACTAGTACAATGGGAAATATAATTACAGTCTTCAGGGACACATTAAGAACCAAATTTTGCTTTCAGTGTTCCTAGCACATTGCTCTGGTTTCCAGGGGAGTTTCAGGTATGTGCATTCACTGGCAGACTTTGGCCCTTTTGCTGGACTTCTCTAAATCTTAAGTTTTTCTCCTATGAGTGTGTTTATATTTAAAGTTACAGCCCCATCTTGATAGGAAGGAGTTTGTATAAATCGTTGGTTCTACCAAGATCACATAAATCCTTACTGAAATTTGCAGGTGGTGTTTTCATGTTAATAGCCGTGGAATAAAACAACTTACAAAACAACCTCCATGACAGCAGTGTCCAACGTCCCCAAAGAGATTCTCTCCTTTCAGTTTTCTAAGCAGCTACATTAAACACCACCCAGACATCTGTCTTAAGGACAATCGATTCAGAATTTCCTTAGTGCAAGAGCTGCCTGATTTTCAAGAGATGCAGCTCAGATAAATCGGTGAGAACTGCAGATGCTTTGTTAACGGATTCAGGCCTGTTATTTGCCAATCTCATTAGGAACTGATGTTGGAAAATTTGTACTTGCTTTTTTAGGAATAAATTCTGTTTTATTAGTTCTCATTCACCTCTTGCTGTGTTCTAACACACAGAAACATTTTTGTGGTGGGACCACTGTAGCGTGACAACAAAGTATTGGGGGGGCAGAATTTTGTGCTTTTGTTCCTTCAAATTAGAGATCTGACAGTGGATATTCAAACAAAGGAAGAAGTTTGCACTACAACCTGTGCAGTTCCACACATGCAAAGAGCAATTTCTTGCAGCAAAAACTGTCTTGTGCCGTCTTGAAAATGCATCACAGCAAACATCAGGAATGCTGAATAGCTTCTGGGGAGGTGATGTATTTGTGATTAGGAGTTCGCGACAATTCTGTTTTCATACCTGTGACTTAATATGTGGATGTTCTTATGGACATGCCTTGTTTAAACACACAAATGGCTTCATTGACTTCAGTAGCCACATGCTCAGAAATCTGGCACAAATTTTGCTACACTGCTGGATTGAGGTACACGGGCAATGCAGAAAGCATATTCCTCAGATCTTGGAAAAACTAAATACAGAAGCTCTAAAACAGCTATAGCAGCACCAGTAGTTTTTCTAATGTATAAGACAGTTTTAAAAAGTGAGTGTATATTTGAGATTTTTCTTGTAGAGTTTCATGGATCTAAATTTTGAGTTCTTAGGAAATAAACTAATCATTCAAAGGAAACCTTAAAGTCTAAATGCCCAGAAAATATGCTTTTCATCTCCTCTGAATTTTACTGCACTAAACATTCATGTCTAATTGTCCAGAATGTGAAATCACTGTTCTAATAGTAAAGACAGTATTAGTAGTAAATTGTGCCATTACTGTTACATGGCAATTTAACTCCTACCTTTACAACAAATTTCACTGCAACCTTAATTACTTGCTACTGATGAACAGGTGATGTCCCTCATGTTTTAATTTATATTACATTGTAATTCTTCTATAGCTTTCCTCCCAGTTCTTTGGACTCCTACAGAAGTTGAGACCCTGGTTTCCCCATTTGAAGTTCATTCTTTCCAAACATTTTCTCAGACTCCACTACTGAAAGAAATTCAAACCATTGAATATCTTCTCTTGGGAACATAATGTCCAAATTCAAACATGCCTTGACTCTTAAATGCATCAACTCAAGCTGAACTGCAGTCCAGGCTTTTTTTCTCCCTCCATCTTAACCAAAGGTTGTCTTGTATTGGCATTTTTCATTGTATTTCAGTCTTACAAAGGATGGCCCAGAAACCCATTTTGCCTTGATAACCTTTCACTGCTATAAAACATTCCCGAGTTACGACTCTTAATTTTGTCACTATTCCTTTTCTTCCTAGATTGCTTCATGCACTCCTTCCCAGCAGCCAGCACCAGTGTCTGAACACAACAGCTATTTTAACAGGACACAGCTTATAAACTGGCAGTCTGAAATGAGACGTCACCTGTGTCCTGTTGAAATTGTTGTTTGGCAGCCAGGAGGCAATTTCCTATGTGCAAATTTTGACAGTGCAGTGGAAATGACACAAACACTTACGCGAGGGAGCCTTTCCACGGTTTAGGGACTGTTTCGGATCTCATTAAATTCAATAGAAAGGTTCATACTGACTTCAGGGGAGCTTTGAGTCTGGCTGTTAGCCAAGCCCTCAAATCCTTTGTAGCTAGAGAAATACACATTGAAAAGTAAATAGATTTTGAGGAGCTAGCTGAATAAAAAAAAAAAAAAAAGGAAGATTATCTCAGCATCACTAAGGGGTATATCAAAAGCAGCTGAGCACATACCTCACTGATACAAAGGGACTAAGTGCAGTATATTAAGTTAGTCAGTTAACTGCAAACGTTGTTCTGCAAACCAAGAAATTCTGTATCTTCTTTGTTTAACATACAGTTGTGTAGGTGCTGGCTATAATTCTGAAGTAGTATTTATTTTCTCATTTTTCAGGGACTGTAATAATAGGGAAAAGTTTACTAGATGCTACTATCCCARGAGCACTGGCTTTGTGCCCAGAGCAGAAGTCACCAAACTAGGACATAGTGTTGGCTGCCGTGTGATGGCAAAAAATTGTTTTAAGAACTTGGTAGATTGCAACCGCTATGATCATTCTATCAGTGTCCACAGGTGAGCTTAACATAAACATGGAGGAATGAAAAATTCAATGTAAGCTTACTCTGGGAATATTGTGTGCTGCAGCAGAGCCAACAAGTAAAAGGAGGATGATACTGGATTGAGTGTAAGGAAACCAAAAGAATCATCTGAAGAGGTGTGTAACAAGGGTTTGGACGTAGGAGGACAGAGGCATTGGTGTGCTCCAGCAGTAACTGAAGATCAGGGAAGGTTTCAAAGCAGGAAGGAGTGGTGAGACTAACAGCTGTGAATGCCAAAATTTGCTAAAACATAGTAATCTACGGAGTTAGAAAGGTGACTCTCCCTTTCCTAAGGATAACAAGGAGTATTTCCTTCCCTCTGAGGAATAAGCTCTGCACTTCTAGTAGGAACTTCCGTCTGCCATCAGCTGATAAGAGCAGACACCAGACTGAACATATCCTCTTCCTTTGTAGTACAAAGAACAACCTCAGTGCTGACCTGATGCTTCCCCCACACAAGCACACTGCATACCGTACATGTGCCATCACTGTGCATTTGCTGACACGTGCCAAGGTTGCAGTTAAAGCACTGCAGTATTATGTAGTGTTCACAGAGCTTTTAGTTTTCATCTAGTGCCAATCATAATGGATCTATTTTCTCAGCCCATTCCCCCCCTGACATTCACACATGTTATCTAGATGACTATCGACTCCTCAAAATGAGTGGAGTTGAAGGAAGTTAACTGAGAGAAGAACTGAATCCAGCAGAAAAGATGCTGGTCCTGCATGACATCTGCAAGGGTTCCTGTATTTAACTGTGTTTTTCCACAAAAAACATTACAGCATCCTCCTTCAGATTATTTTCTCCCTATGTTCCCTGTGTAAGCAGAGGTCCCAGATGGCAGTACTATCTGCAGGGTGTTGGGAACACACAGCTAGCTGCCTTGTCCATGAAAAAGTCCTTAGCAAGTAATACATAGGTGGGTAGGAGGATAGGTATTTTGTCAGCTCAGGGCAACAAAGCATTTAAGTCTGATAATTGTGAAGAATCAGGTAACATGACTGAGGGTGTACCAAAACACATTTAAATTATTTTGGTAGTTATTTTATTTTGTCTTAGGGATGAGATAGATGAGACCGAAGTTCAAAAAGTGCCACACACTTATCAAAGATTCTACAGGACTGAGGGGATGCCAAAATACACTGATCACATCCCACAGAAGCATTTGTCATTTCTCTCCTTCAGAGTCAGGTAGTATATAGCATTAATTGTGGCTTTAGGTTTTTTCCCTTTTCTTTTTCTCTGTCTCTGTGCAGATCCATCCACTATTTTTGCTGACTGCAATTGCAGCTCTGTCAGAGCATCACAGGAGATGCACGTACCTGGAAAGGACCTTAGATATCAATTTACTGCAGCAAAACAGTATTAGTTCTGCCTAAGATACTCACAACTTCTATTTAATCTGGTTTTAAACCTTCTGATGCTGCAGTGGTGCTACCTACCCAGGCAGTTTATTTGTGTTTTGCTGTCCTCACCTTTCTAAAGTTTGTCAACTCTGACTCTC
Source organism: Phoebastria nigripes (assembly GCA_035582835.1). Taxonomy (NCBI): domain Eukaryota; kingdom Metazoa; phylum Chordata; class Aves; order Procellariiformes; family Diomedeidae; genus Phoebastria; species Phoebastria nigripes. The sequence continues at coordinate 495,975 of JAYKAV010001964.1, read as the reverse complement.
TGTGGCTGTCCTACCCCTAGAGAACACGGGAACATTTCATCCCATTCCTGCTTCTGACAGCTTTTGACATATCTGAAGACTAGTCTCATGCTTGCCCTGAATCTAATTCTCTAATTAAACCCCAGGTCTTTCAATCACGTTTTGTAGACCTGTGATCTTTTTTTACGGCTCTGTTGGCAGCTTTGAGGATTAGGCAGCGGATGCTGGTTTCTTGCAGATAAACATCTTGTTGCTGAAAGGACATTTGGAAACCGATGCCAAAGTCGTTCTGTGTGCACAGACATGGAGGACTTGTGTTATGCACATCCTACTAYGAAACAGAGAGCCCTGGCGAAGCATCAACAAACAATGAAATGTGATGTGAGTAGTTGAGGCACGTTGTGTTTTTGACTTTTGCAAACATTGATTAAAGGCCTTCTTGTGTGCAATCTGAGGGGTGCGTGTTTAAACCTTAGGAGCTTGTTACAGTAGTTAATATTGTATTAGCTGGGTGTGTTTTTGATACATTGCACTTATGAGGTAACCACAAATCTTGGTTATGAAACATACTGCGAGTTTTGTACTCACTTTGCTTTTAGAATTTGCACTGTTAAAGCATTTTCCTTGGACTCCTATGCTGTTGAAGTTCTGATAAACTACTTGTGCTTTACTGATCTGAAGTGCGTTGAGCTTTTCAGCTACACGAAAAATGCTGCAATGAAAAACTTCAAGGAGGGTGAGAAATCTCTAACTTCCTGAACGACTTGCTGGGGAAGTTTAGGTAGGATACATTGAGCTTTTAACTGTGAATTTAAAATGCAATAAAATACTCCGACTGCAGAAAAGCAGGTTTCACTMTGAGGTTAAAAACTAATTTCATCTGGTAGTCACCCCTACTTTTGACTAGGTGTCAGCACCTCTGGACTTTAAGTCTCCCTTACACACCCCCTGTCATTAAAATCCCTGGCTCTTCTTACGTGGCTGTTACGGGACATGCTGTGCTTTGGAAAACGAGGATCTAAATGAAGAGTGTTGGAAGACAGTGCTTTAAACTCGGTCACTTAATTGCTATTTTACTCAGAATTGATGGGTGTGGAAGAATCACATGATCTGTTGGTAGATTCCCAATGCTCCATCACCTAAATCTATATGACTGTTATGATGCCAACAATGCCATGTAAGCCCTGTGTAGCACTACCTTCTGCTCTGCTTAACCGATGGAGAAAGCAGAATTGCTGTAAACAATAAAACAGCTCACTGTAGTGCAAGCTCTGTAATACAAGATTTGTTTCATCTGCCCTATTCTACTCCTCCACAAAGGCGAAATGAAGCATTTTTCACACTATCTCCACACCCAAAAGCCCTCACATGAACAAAGAAGATTATGGGCTTGGTATGAGCACCTTGGTGTGCCCGGAGAACCCCAAAAGATCTGCCCTATGGATATGGATGGTCTGCAAATGGCCTGGTTGGGAGTGACACAACAGCTGGACCTGTTTCGGATACCAAAGCAGAGCAAAAACAACTGGTGAAACTCCCCAGATTTATTGAACCCTTCTGGGGGCTTTTTGTGTGTTAAGATATATTCATCTTCCCCGAGTACTRTTAGCATATTCACCTACATTTAAATAATTAATTTTCTTGTTATACGCCAACTCTTAATTTTTTGTTCTTTCAAAATTATTGAAATCTGTGACAAGAGGTAGTGATACGAGGCAACGTTTGGTTTCTGGTTTGTTAATCAATTCCATAATATCTCATTCTTTACAATTACTTTATTTAATAGCACCAATTTCTGCTTTCAGGTCTTGACTTCCCTGTTAAGCATTTAAGTTTCAGATTTTTTTTTAATCTTTTAACCTTTATCCCTTTGAATTTTTTTTTCTCAGCCTATAATTTATTATACAGTCTCCTGTCAGAGGAGGAGGTAGACTAGGTGATTTTTACTGTATTGCAAATTATAATTATTATCGTTATTTGCATTAGTAATGGATTCATTCTTATCACTGAAAACAATTCCATTATCTGATCAGACAGTTATCTTCACACTGTCCGCGATCATATATTTTCATTAGGCACCTCTTTCTCTGTGGGTCAAAAGGAGAATTATTCTTTAGTGCAGTCATTTTTCTCTTCACTTTTAACATTTTCCTCAGTTAAAAAGAAGTTCTTAATCCCCTACAATCGTCCTTTGCAACAAAAATATGCCTCTTTCTGCTGCCGTGTCGCTGTCCCTTCAGACCCAGCAAGGAATGGCACATYGCTGCGATGAGCTGCCCTTCGATGCCCTTTCTGTCACAGCTGCCAGGAGAGGGTTTGTAATTCAGGTTGAGTGGGAGGAACTGAGAGGCTGATTTTCATGACCCGGCGAAGAAATTTTGACTCCTTTTTGAATTAAAGCAAAGGCTTAAGGATCTATAGTCTCTCTTTAATGAAGTGGAGAAACCTCCTTTCCCAAACCCTCCATCCCCGTGTTCTGTGGGAGACGYGGGTTTGGAGATGGATGATTGCAGACTGAGGTTGCAGGGGGAGCAAACGCATCCTCCTCTCTGACGCCCTGCTGAATTTACTGTGCCTCTGCAGGGGTGTAAAATGGTCAGATGGCACTGGTTTCCAAACTGCAAGCAAAGGGGAGATGAGAAAGGTTGGAGAGAGACGTGAGGTCAGGCCACAGACCCTCCCAAGGGACTGACAGCAGCCTTGGTGAGAGCTGAAGGTGGTGGAGAACCTCTTGCATGCTTCCTTCCTGTTGATTTTTATTCCTTCATCAAATGAGAGATGGCTGGTGTTTGAGTAAGGAATTAAGGACTGTAAGGAAAAGGTTGAAAGTCTAAAACAAGAGTTTGGGTTTATTTTTAAGCAACTCCTTTGGAAGTTTCTGTAGCCTGACTCAGGCTGCGGTCAGCAAACACAGTGCTCTTCAGAGAAGGAGGGGATGGCTTCTGCTCTTCCATCATCTCAGGCAAGACATACACATGCTCGTTGTGTGTTTCGTGTCCCATGTAATTAAGGTGATGACTGTATTCCTCCTCTATGAAGAACCTCTTCTGAGTGAGAAATGGTACCGCTCTCATGGGAGACCTCACTTTCCAAAGAGGATAATCAGCACTCCCAGGGGAACCCAAACTCTGAAACTGCACACCCCAAAGTGAGGCACCCAAGCCACCAGTACTGTTCTTTGTTGTTATTTTTAATGACATCAAGTGAGACTTAYGTTTATCTAAAATTATATGCAAAATTATAATAATGCAAATTATTATGCAAAAAAGTGCATTGCTTTGGAGGTTTAGATCCCCTTTTTTTTCCCCTTCACCTCCCTAATTGGTTTGATGTGAAGCAATTATCCACTTAATGCAATTAAAGGTAAGATTTTTCATAGGATATGTACCGCAACAATAATTACATGGGCCATAGCACAAAGAGGGACTTGAATGCAACTTTTGTCTTTGGGTCTCACATAATATATGTCTTCAATATGCTAGCAAGTGTAGTAGCCACTCAATTGTTATTGTGTAACTGAATACACCATTTAGACTCATTTAAAGAGTGCTTCTTGTTTCTGTTTGTGTACAGGCACAGTTTAGAAGTAAGGGGCGTGTAGGCCACTAGCCACTATTAGTATTTTTTCATTTAGGGCTGTGGGAGCATCACATCGACCTTCTCATTTCTTCCTCTGCCCCTTGCTGAAGCCTTCTGTTTTCACCGATTAAAAATGCTGATACATTTTACCCTTTCATTGTCTTCAAATCTGAGAGTGTTTGCAGAGGAAAAAATGAGTATCTGAACTTACTGTTTTTTTTTTTTTTTTTTTGCAAAGGACAGTATTTTCTTCCAGTAAATATCTCTTTTGTCAAAGAAACAATTTCTAATTTTTAAAAGTAGCAAGATTTTAACAAGTTTAGCCTTGTTTTTTCACAATTAAATACAACCAACAGACTATATCTTTCTGAAGTATGAGGGTGTGGCAAGATAGCTTGTGATTTACACTCAAATTAAGAACAAAATAGCCTTCAGGCATAACATCATAAAATTCCTATTTGCAACCTCTGAGGACACATCCCAGAAAGGTATGGAAATAAATATGCGTACATAAACAGTCAGCTGYGGCTAGGTGATGAAAGCTCTAATATGACAAACTAGATTAAAAAAAACCTCAGGAGGTTCAGGAAGGAGAATTCATCAATGCCAAATTAAGATATGCTCAAATATTTCTTGAAAGATAGAACCTCATTATCCTACTGATTTATGGAGCAAAGTAATGACTATAGACAGCATTGTCTGAAGACAACAATGAGCACTGCTATATCTCAGTAATAATTAGTCACATGAAATCTTCAATTTTTTTTGATTGTTCTCAGATGTTTTGTAATATATGAGAGAAATACATTACACATGGCATTCGGAAATGTAATGAAAATATGTGGCCCGAGTTGCTCCCATATTTAAAATTCTGATTGCAAGTGCTGCCCACCAACAAAATAATAGTAATTTCTGGCAGGAATTATAAAACCTAAACTACAGCACAAAGCGTTGTTCACCAAATTACTCATTCTATATCCACAATTATAGCCCATTTGTTTTTTTATGCTGATAACAAAAGATACGTTTTAAGATCTGCGCTGTGCTACTCTTCCTTTAATAAATAAAGTGAGCTTTTCAAAAGCTACAAAATGATGCAGATAAAAATCAAAACATTTCTACATTTAAAGATTCAATCAAAGACTTGCCATGAATGGTGTGATATTAAAGTTTAAAAAAATAATCAATTTAGCATGTATTTTTGAACATGATTTGTCACAAATAGCATTCCCAATAGATAAGAATGATTATATGGTAAAGAGCGTAATTTATATATCTCAAGCACTATGCTTTTGTCACCGACATCGTTAAGGAATTTGACACGTTTGCAGGAGAACAATATATGTCAACTGAAATATATACCAATTAGGCATAAATGGGACACTGAAATGAATGATGCATGTGCATGCTATACTTACAAGTAATAACATGTGGTTTAAAGTCGCTTGCGTTTTCAAACAAGAATTCTTTTTATGTTGTCATTTAAAAAATCTAATATTTCAAAAGGTCAGGAATAAATAGCACCATTAGCATTAACAGCTAGCTAAAGGGAAAGTAATTTGTTGTTCATTTAACATTGCATTTTATGTAATAGCTTTGTAAAGTGTTCGGGAGGGGGGGAGAGATTTTACTCTGCTAAAACAAGATGATGGCAGCTCCAGTTCATTATTAAAAGGAGATTTTTTATTATGCTATTGTCAACTTTAACGTCTTGATTCTGTTAGGTGTTTGTTAAAATTACATGGGCTGCTGAAGTGGCTATGGCAAGGGATAATGCAGAGAATATCATGACTGTCAAAACAATTGTGTAGGCAAGAATCTGCTCATACTAAGGTAAAGGAACAAAAGACAAAGGAGAAACTCTTCTGCAGTGTTAGGAAGTTAATAGCCCTGTTGAGGTTTCCTCAGCAGGAGGCACTGAGATCAGGAAGCCAAATTCTAGAGGAGACAAACAGTCAAGGCAGAAGGAAGCAGGCGATGTCAAACGGATGCGGGGTACACGGAAACCCATCATCAGATGCCGGTTCCCATGTCTATGGTTATGCATGCTCTGGGTAAACCCGTAACTATTTATCTCCCTGGTGAGGGGATGTGWGTTCCTCCTTGGACTGGATGACACGGATAAAGTGTGAAAGCGTGTAGAGTCCTGCGGCTGAATCCTCTGCCTCCTGCACTGCCATGCAGCTGTGGAGAGCCGAGAAAGGCTTTGCAGGAGCAATCCAAAACTGAGCTTACCGCAGTCTGATGCAGGACAAACAATTCACATCCCTGAACTTATTAGACCTTACCCTCTTATTCTACCACTRTAAGGCTGACCATGGATGGGAAAAACTGGAGCCAAAATAAGCATTAGCCTATACCCCTCATGGACAGCATAGGCTGGGAAGAAAACACACGAAGCAAACCTCTCCGCTGTGCACTTGCTGCTGCCCTGAGGAACTGCACAGGGAGGGACACAATTTAATGAGGGGAAGACATGAGTAGTATCATCATTGTTTTAGTATCAACATTTGTTTTTTCCTCTTAAGAGAAGCTGGATAAGACATTGGCTTAGCATTTTAATACCCCACGCATCTGTGACAGCATAGCAAGGCATGTCCCCTTTACTAATTCATATATTTATTCCCTATTATCCTCCCTAGGGCAAGATTTCAAGGACGCAGGAAACGGTGATTATCCAGGGGAAAATTTGGTTCATACTGTGCTCCTGGGGCAGCACAATTGGGTAGTGTCTTTTCATCTGGGCAAGAAGCACCAGTGCAATTTAGAAGGTTTTTAAACATAAAAGCAAGCCTGCGCATCTCTGACTAAAACGGAAATTGCTGGGCAATATAGTCTTCAGTTGGGTTAAACCAAGGAACAGTTTGGTTTTCACATAAGGAACTTATTCCAGCTCTGAGCATGCCCATAGGTTGCCAATCTTCAGCGCTGATGGTTCTTTTTCTACTCTTTACAGCCCCCTCTCCCTCCTGTCACCCTGCGAGAGCTGGCAGAATGCACTGAATTAATTAAACTGCTTTTTCTTCTGTATTAGAAGAGCAGTGCTCTAACACAGAATAAATTGGTTTCAACCTCCACCACTGCAAGGGGAATCTGAACCCTTTGGCTTGATATCCTTCAGGACAAGACATTCTAGGGGAGGAAAGGTCACGCAGAGAGGCAGAAAGAGCAGACTGCCCCAGTCTGGGGAACCTCAAGAGAAACTGCTGAAGAGAAAAGGTCCCAAGGAGCAGTAGATCTTCAGGCCCCAGCAGTTCTGTGGGTTTTTCAGGGAGGATGGGGTTCCTCTGGGAGCAGGGAAGCAGCAGCCTGCTTCTCCAGCAGCAGGCTGAGGGAGCCAGACAGGATTACATAGGGACAGAAGTGAATTTGTGAACTATCCACACTTCAGCTGAATGTGTTTATAAAAAAGCAGGGAAAGAAGCAACTCCCTCATTGCGCTACCTGTTTTGACCATATCATCTGGCAGTTTTGTTCAAGGCTGAGGGCCAGCATATGGGATTTCAGGACACTTTGGTGATTGTTCAGATTATAAGCGTTTTAGTGAAACTTCACTAACATTTGAAATTTGCTATGCAGCTTTCTCAAGTTAATTCTGTCCAGATCATATGGTACAAGCTTAGTTCAACGTTAATGCACCAAAACACCCTACCARTTCTCCATCATGTTCACTGTTCCATCCCTCACAGGTAATTAAAATGAAACTTCTGTCCTCATTTTGTAACTACTCGCCCTCCTATCTCTGTTTTATCTTTATCTCACACTAATTCTGGGTTTAGCCTTCAGTTTAATTAAGAACATCAGCTTCCTCAATCCTCTCCTCTCCTTCTACTCACAAGCAGGTCTGCTCTCTCTTGGTACTGCCCAGGAGCTACTATCCAGATTCTGTTACCTGTCCCCTTTCCTCCTCTTGTCTGAAATTATTTTGAAACAGGCTGAAATCAGGGGAATTTTTCAATGGGCTTTGGCTCATTCACTCCTAAAATTTCTGTCTATAGAGAGATACCCACAGACTTAACCCCCCCACTCCCCAAACCAGCAAAAAAACCCCAACACACATCACCAGTATTATAACTGCAGTGACTGCAGACTCCAGCATTTTATGCATGACTAGCTTTTATTGGTAGCAAGGTTTTGGGCATCCGTATGTGCTGTTAGCAAGCAGTAAGAGTTTGCAGAACATCCTCCCTCACTGTCTTGGAACCACAGAAAYGAAATCTGAAGAAAAAAAACCACAAGCACCTTGAGTTGTCAACATTTGTTGAGATTATATAAGTGGATTTTTTTTAATATGTCAATCTGATTTGTCATTTGACACAACTGAACACAACTTACTTTGAGCTCCTAAGTTTGAAATATTACTTCTGGGGAAAGTATTGATGGACTGTATTCATTCTGGTTCACTGTCTGCCTCCCTTTCATTTTACAGTTTCTTTTTTTCCAGATTTTGTGCTACCGTCGCTATGTAGATGGTCACAACTACTTGTGCAAAGGGMATGAGTCAACAGAAGAGTGAATGCATATCTACAGAAATACGCTTCATCAGCAATGTGCTTCAGTGAATAGGAACTACAACTGGACTTAGGAGCTCCGCTTAAAGGTAATGCTGCTGGGCTGTARTCATTTTGCTTTGCTTGAAACTGTTTCCATCTCCCACATTGTCTTTTAAGTGATGGCATTTTAACTATGAATTTCTATATGGGTCTAAAACATATCCTGTACCTCCTTTTCTACATACCTAATCATGGGGTGGGTGAAACAATATAACTGATCAAGCAAATACGGGGGTTAAAAAGTCCAAGAAAATTAATAAAACTGGTTCAGTAAATCATGTTTCTACAATCTRAGCATCCAAGCCATATTCCATGAAGTCTACAGAAGTCAGTTTTAGCCTGTTTCCCTCAACTTTAGATTTAGCTTTTTAAGTGCAGCTTCCAAGTATTAGTCTTGCTCATTGGAAGGGTAGGCTTATTATCACTGTTCTCCCTTGTCAATCATGATCTCAGGGACCATCAATATCAATGGAAAACTTCCACTGGTTCCAGCTGACAGTGAATCAGACATCCTAACACAAACTTAGACACAGATAACCGCTTCTTGTGGACAGTGAGTAGGAACTTGGCCAGAATGATGCTGATAATCCAAGCTGGTGCTAATTTTTCTCACCCAAAGGGTTGTACTGGAAGTTTGCTCTTCTGAAGCCTGGAAACATTTTAAGTTTTTCTTTGAAGCTATTTAAGGCAAAGGGTTGAAGTAGTAGTGAACTGAACTATGGATGAACAGTGTCTTGAAAGGAAGGAAAGAAAAGGTTTTCTTGAGAGTCTTTGAATGCTTTAAATAGCTTTTCTTATGAAAATGCTTTCACCCCACATATAATTTTGTCACCTATCTTCCCAAGTAACTTTCAAGATTTTCACAATGGATATACTTACTGTTTTCCATTTTCTCCAGATTGTACTGTGATAGTCGCAGCTCCTAGTTTAGGAAAAGTTGGATTTAACCTGTTGTTGTTCCAAAGAAATTTAACTTTTGTAACTGTTCCAATGTTAACTTCTGCATCRATGAAGCTTGTGTAAGTATTGTCTGGTTGGAGGGTTCCCCTGTGGGAAAAAAAAAAAAAATGTATGTGTGGCATGCTGGCATTTAATATTAATTACCAGTCCTGTCAACTGATTGGCTGTGGTAGCGAGTAGAAATTTAGCAGAGAGACAATATTTAGCTTATAGTATGGTAACAACATTATCGCCAATTTTCCAACGTAATACATGCCAAATCAGTGTTTGTCAGAAGAAGCAAAGGCAGGTAGGCCTGATGTGCTGCAGTCACACGACAAACCCTGTGGAGAAGGTAGAGCTTGCTCGCTGTTGCTTATGTAGGCAGGGTTTTTTGCACATAAGTGAAATTTTCATTTAATGTGAATTAATTTATATGATACAGTTGTTGGATTTGTTTGGGATGGCCAAAAGGATTATGCACCAGCTGCTCAGCCTGTCTCTTTTGYGGAGATTCCCACACTTGAAGCACCRTGGCCAAGTCAAATGTGCATCCGCTCTTGGGTCACCATGGCTTATAATCTGGCTACTTATTTCATGTTGCATCAATATAGCAAGCTCTAAATGACAGCAGTTTGAGATTGGTAATGGCTTCAGCTACTACATGTCACTGAATATGAGCCAAAGTTTCTTTGATCCTCTTCCTTTCCCCCTCCCACCCCCATGCTCTAAAGGTGAAGGGCTACTTTCTTAAATTTACCCCTGCTGTATGAAGTCAAGAGATGTTTGAATGTGTGATGCCTTTATCACTGTAGAACTGTTATTGTAGACATGACGGGAGAGATACAGGAGGGAGAAAAAAGCAGAGGACCCAGCAGAAGCACCCAGAAAAAAAACTCTATAATTTTAATAAGCTTCACAAGAAAAACAAGATTTTTATTCCTTCTCCTAGCTTTGCACTTTGTCGTTCATGTGCCTTTGGAGGAGTGTGTTTACTCTCCTCTATATTTTAAGGCTTATGGTAGTGGAAGTAATGAGAGACAGGACAGAATCCCTTTGCAGTTTTGTTTCTTTGCTGGATCCACAGTGATGCCTGGTAGGTTAGAGCAAGATTTGCTGGGGGGAAAAGGTTCACTTCCAGCAATTGAATTGACACAGGCCCTGCAAATAGCATCTAGAGAGGAGTGCTGGAGTGCATTCAGTACTGGCAGACTGATCTCAGGTGAATGCATGGATGCCTGCAAATGGGCATCAACTCATAGCAAACACCTGCTGCCAAGTGTGAAGCTGTGAAGTCCTTCTTGGAAAAGTGGAAGTGACATAGCTGTCAATAAACAAAAACCAAAACCAAAAAATAAACCCCAAAACCCACACCAAAATGCCTTCTCCCTATTTTTCATCATTTCAGATGAAACAAGAAAAATGCAAATAAACAAAACCACATGAGGCAAGCAAGCAGCTTCAGTGTAAGCAGGTGAAGTTATGAGCCACAAAAAGTAGTAGTAAATTATGAGGTAGCTTTAGCAGCAACATTTTACAAGCCTGTGAAAGACAAAGAGATCAGAACTCTGCTAGTGTAGGTCCAGCAAGACCTTGGTGGTCCAGCAAACAAGTGACACCAAATTCTAACATTTTAAAATCCTGCATTCTGAACTTCTGCCTTCAAATCCAGAGTGAGTGAATTGTCACTGAATTTACATCAGGGAGCTGTATCTGGGGGTAGAATGTGATCTGTAAAATAGGATCAATTTAAACAGAAACATTAATTGAAAATATTGATTAAACATTCTAGAATTGAAGTTTCTTTTCTATTGAATTTTGAACTTACTTGACGATCTGATGCTGCCTTGTGTTCCCACCACTTCCATACAGGGCAATATTTACGTATCCTTTAACTTTACTCTTTCCGGAGAGGGTCACGGTTACTTTGTACCTCCAAACTACACAGAAGGAATACAGTAAGTTAGATTGTACTCAGGGAGRAACAGTCTCCAAAATATCAAGTGTTGGTTTTTTGGTCTGTACAGTGCATTTGAAAGCAAAAGAAGATTATCTCTGCCTTTCACTTTCAGCTCAAGCCTACATCACAGCCTGCCTCTGCTGAAAGGGGTTAACACAAGTGCTCTCTCTTACACCTGAATCTTGGTGCTCCCTGCTCTTCCTTGGGTTATAACTGTGCAAAACAAATACAAAACATCAGAGAATCAGATCTATCATTATGTCCTAATGAAATCAACCTGAGAAACGGGTAGACATTTGTGTTACTTTCTGGGAGGAAAAAAAAAAAAGCTAGTCCATAACACTGTAAACACAAKATAGATCTCAGCATTTTGACCACAAAGTTTTTCATATACAGTGAAGTTGGGAAGAAGGAAGTGTTAGGAATAAATGCTGATACATACCAGAATATAAGCAGTGTAAAAGGAGTGCAAAAAAATTCTGAAGCTCAAGGAAAATAATTTTTGTGGGTGGGAACTTTCTTTTAGCACACAATTTGCAAAAGCCTCTCTTCTCCCTCTGATTCTTATTTACAAAGGCAAAGGAAGAACTGCCTTGTGAGAGCTAACATTTAGGATAACCTAGGTTGTAAAAGAGGTCATCTGGTCCATCCACTTCTCAAAGCAGGGCCAGCTGTGATCAGCTTGCTCTTGGCCTTTGTCAAACGGAGTTTTGAACATCTCCCAGCTTCGCTGGGCCCCTCTTCCTGCGTTTAACCACTGTCATTGTTACAGTAATTTTCATACTATTTAATCAGAAATTCCCTTGCTGCAAATTCTGTGCATTGCCTATCYTCCTTTCTCCTTGCACCTTATAGTGCAGCCCACTAAACACCTCAGTGACCTCCACTGGACTCTATAGTTTGTCAACATCTTTCTTGTACTGGAGGGCCCAGAASTGGTCACTAGTATTGGAGCAAAAGAGGAAAAGGCATGAAGGARTGAAGAGCCATTGCACTGCTATAASGTCTGTTCATCTGTTAAAATTAATTGTAAAACAGGAAAATAAAAAGGTTTGTTTACAAGGAGTGGGTAGCAATGGAAACAATCGAAACTCACGAGCAAAATCCTTGGCCTCTCCAGTATTCAAGTAAAGTTTCAGGAAATCATTTTTAATTTTCCCTTTGAATTTATCTGCAAAGTGACCCATATTTGGGCATCCCTCTTGCGGGCATGGGAAACACCTTTCCTAGTGAAAACAAATATATCTATTAATAAAATTATCCACCCAGCCAAGAAAAATAAAATTAGTCATAGAACTTATTTTTAACATACCCACCTAACTGGCCCTGTATCACAGCAACAACAAATTTCAAATAACCCTTTCTGTGACTTGAGAAAGATCAAATAAGCTAGCCAGCTTTCTTAAAGGCTCTGATTTTTCAAGGCTCTATGTTTTTTCTCGTGCCATTTAGCTCAATCCAGCCACTTCAGTGACATCCTTGAGTAGTCTTGAACTGGAGCAGGGAGGAGGAGTTGTTCTTCTCAGCAACTGATGAGAAAGAATGATGTCTCCTTATACCTTCAGGTTGGGTCAAGAAACGCTTTGTCTTGAAAACAAAGCTCATTTTTATCGTGAAAGCAGCTTTCTACTACGGTGACAGAAGCAGGTAGTCACCTTCTCCCAAAGTTGTCTGAGAAGTGTGATCTCTATCACCTGCCCAGAATGTATAAAGGTCAATCTAAGCACTACGTAAGCTGATACCTTTGTCTGTGCTGCCTGTAGGATATGGCAAGCCCATTACCTCCCTGCTACTCCTAGGCTGTAGATCCCTATCTCCCAGTTTGGGACAGGGAAGGCCTTCCTGACCTAGTCCATAAACCATTGTGCTTTGTCCCTGAAGCCATCTTAAGTGACCAAAGTACTTTGACCATGGACTGACCCCATCAGGCCATCACATATTATTTTACTTCTTGTTGTTTTGAAAAGAAGATATTTAGCTATGTTTGAAAGCTCACCTGCTACAGTATAGGATTCCACTCATTGCTGTTTGATAAATACATTTGGTGGTTACAGGGGCATCCTCACCTCTTCCCCRGTTTAATGCAGCAGAGCAGGCCTGGGGAAGCCACACCAGCTCCAGTAGTACCTCAGGGCCGTCACATCAGCACACAACCAGGGATGTCCCTGTTTTGTTGTTGCCTTTTCCTACTTTGACCCACGGCAGCTGCATGAGCTATAATATTTTAGGATGTCTGACACTCCTCTCACACATGCACTCGTTGGGTGCAAGCTAGCGTAAATAAATTGAATTTCAGATGTATAGATAAGAGCCACTATGTTTTATATGGTCCATCCTGGGGCTCTGTGAAATACTTACTGTTTCAAAAACATCATATGAAGCACAAGAATAGCCTAGAAATCCATCAGGGTAGATAATACTGTCAGAGTAATACTTGTAACTCCGCAAATGGTTGCAAGCCACAAAGTCCCGAGTTCCTGTGAAAAGATGCTCCCAGGTTAGTTCTTCCTTTCTGGTACTATTCAAGGAAAGATATTGGCACAGCCATTGCCATGTCATTGGGATGCATCACTCCGCCTCAAAAACCTTGTCACTATTCTTGGAGTATCAAACGTAAGATTTGAAGCTTGCTTTTGCAATGAATTGATGCTCGAAGTAACATCACTGACTCAACAGGTATAAAATGCAAACTTGAAATGCTTTGTGGAGACCTACTGTGCAGCTCAGCTCAGCTCAGCCCCTGCCCTCCCCTCCCCTCCCAAACACTTATTCAAGTAATCTGACTGAGTTTCACAATAGAAATGAGAACTGCATGAAGCAGGCCTTTTGTAGGCAACAGTTGCATTACCATAACAAAAGAAAACCAAATGAAAAGTATTTAACAGTGAACTTCCTAGGGCAATGCTGATTTGCTCCAGCTGAGGACTTCAAAACAAAATTATTATTATTTGGGGGGTGCTTAAGGAAGGGAGACTCTTAAAATTAAAATAATGAATATATTATTTTCCTTTGTGTTGCTTTTATTTTCCTGACTTCAAGTTAAAAAGAAGATCATATACAACACAGTTATTTCTTTGTGCTTTAATTTCCCATTATTGATAACAAGTTTACTCTATGGAAAAAAAAAAGTAAAAAAAAAAAAAAGTAATGCCTCCAGCTGCATTGAATAAAACCCGGAGAAAAAGGCTTGTTATCACAAATAAGTTCATGGATCCCAGGAGTTTAAGGTGTTTGCAGTAATGTAAGAAAGAACCTGGATCATATACTGAAAAATCTCTACAGCAGAAATCTTTGTTTGTTTTTTTTAATGTTATGTGCAACTTAACTTTATAAAGACATAGAATTTTTCTAATAATTAGGGCTTTTATTAGAACCAGGCAAAACAACAAAGAAAAGTGTATTTGAGCAGCTACATGCCAATTTTTTTTAGCTGACTAAAAATAGAACAATGATATTGCTTTAATGCAACCCATATTTGTAATAGGTAATTTAAAAAAAAAAAAAATTAAATTAATTGCTCTGTCTCAGAAGGATTGCAGCTGAAGATCCCCTGACAGAAGTAGCTGTGAGCATCATTGCCGTACTCCACCCAGTACTGCTGCTGGGCAACTAAATAGAAACAAAGTGAAATGTGTTGTTACAGAGCCTTCAAAATTTTTGGCACAGTTTAAGTAACTTTTGTTTCTGGTATTAGATACGTTAGAGGAGGCGTATTTTCCAGAGGCAAACCCTTTGTCTTGTTTATTTTTTTTAATAAGCTCTGGAAAGTGGTGTTTGAGCATATTAACAGTTTCACTGCACTCTGCAGCTGCCATTGCTGGTGGACACACCAAAAGCTAACACAAAACACCTGAATTAAGAGAAGTTAAGTGGTTACATTGGGAGGGTGACCTTCCCCTGAATTTGTAATGTAATCAACATGCTTACCTTCCCAGATGCCATCGAGATCTATGATCTGTGAAACAGGGTTCTTCCCACACCCTGGCATTTGCTTTCCTCCATTTGGATAAAAGTCAAGATGTCCTATAGCTGGGCTTATGCCAAAACCTGAAGCATTTAAAGCAGGGGTAAGCATGTTTTAAATTAAGATTTTCTCATACCTGTAACTTCTGGCTTGAAGTTTGTCTGTGCTTGGTATTTTAGGACATGAGTGATCAGTATGGTGTATTTGTTCTGTGTCTGTGCACCAAAACTGAGTCTTGATCAACAATTATGATACTCAAGTGCCACAGGGCATAAATATTTTGGTGTTAATGCAGTAGAGCTGAACACTCACCTAGGTAGGGGATTGTGGGCGCTGAGTCTGTGTGGATAACATCGACAAACTCCGCATCAGATTTATCCAGTCTGACTTCAATGGGAGTGCCTTGAAAATAAGGTTGAGCAGGGTCCAGTCCTGAAAGAAAAAGACTGGTGTTATGTATAGATGAAGAGATGTATCATTTTATATAACACTATGATTGTATAAAACTAATATCACATATATAGTTGCCTATGGTTCCTTATACCTAAGTAGAATAGGCATTATGTGTGCTCTCACTTACCAAGTGGCTTTTCTCCCAGCCAGGAGAAAAGGTTACCTGTGTGAAGCCTGTTGAATTTTCCTGATTCACATCAATATTGAATCCCAACAATTGGATATAACTTTTTTTTGTAATTGAACTTCCCTTTAATAACATTGCTCAAATTGAGATTGCTGTGTCTGCATCCCATATAACCGATCCGCATGGTTCGAGCGTGCTCAAACAGAAATCGATGCCGATGGCACCCCATCTGCTTGGAATTGTTGAAACCAACCTGCCTACTTCTGGCTCTGGGCAGCTTTTGGAAAAGCATCTAGTTTTGAAGTGACAATCTTTGCTTTTGATCCTAGCAGAAAACACAATTCATTTGTTTCCCAAATTGTTGTAGCAATTTCAGGAGCTTGTAAAGTCTTGCGAATGGCATGGTTTTTGCTATCTTATACTTGCATCTCTTGTTGTCCCTGGGCAGCAGATTTGGTTTTGCTTTTAGGCTGAATTTTGTAGACTATTAGTGCAAGGTTCACCAAGCCTGAAATCCCTGAGGAAAAGTAACAATTGAAAAGGGCTGTGTTAAGACCTAAAATTGTCTTTTGTGTATGAAAGGTCACTCTGCTTAATGCACGCTGCCCTTGGCGCTGCCTGCATGATGAATAAGGAGATCAAGCCTGTAGCTTTAAACTCTGGAAGTGCTGAGCATGTTAAAAAAATGCTGAAGAATGCAGACTGCAGGGTGTTACCTGTGTTTTGAGAAAGGAGCGGTTTGATCACAAGTTTAGCTGAAAATACCTCTGTTCAGTTTTGTTTTCTGGGAGAGTACTGGATGTTTTAAAAGACTCGAAATGGTGTCTCTGTTTTGTGAGGTCTCGGGAATATCTTTTTAAGAAATGAATACATATTGCAATAAATATGTCTATTTGATTGCCATTTGCTTTTTTTGAAGAGTCAGTTAAACAATTTAAGAAAGATGAGGGCCATCCCTTGAAGAACAGTGCAGGGATATGGCAAACGGTTACGCGGTGGCTACGTCGCACTGATGCTCCTGCTGTGGGCAGAGGGCCGAGACAGCCTGCGCTTCCACAGAGCTTCGCTTTGCCTCTCGGCCATAGGCATTTTCATCGCTTAAGTCTTGCAGTGTTGCAAAATGGTTCCTTCAAGAGTCATTTGCTCTCAGCTAGTGGGGGTAGAGAGCAGATTACAAGGCAAAGGATGCTGAAAAATGAAAACTTGCTGTTGGACCAAAGGGAAGATGAAAGCGCTTCTGGCCAACAGTCACAGAGACTTGATCTGTTATAATGTATGAGATACGGACACTATTTATGGGACCAGCAGAGGATGTCCAGAGTCTACGTATTCAGGGTGACATGTGGACAGCTATAAAACAAACCAGAAACAAGAAAGCCTGCTCTGAAAGAACTGAACAGAAAAACCCGGCTCAGCAGTAGCGAGAAGCTTTCTCACTTTCTCAGTTGGTAGAGTGTGTAACTCACAACAGGGAAAGACAGTAGAGCAATTCAGTGCTGGGGAGGTGAAAACTGAATCAGTATAGCTGACCGAAAATTAAGAGAACAACATCGTATTCCTTAAAAAGGTGTAAACTCAGAAATGTGGGAGTGCTTAAAAGGGACAGATTAATACTTAGCAATATAGTGACAATGCAGAGGGGCTTTCTGATCAGTCAGCTCCGACGTTATCTAGGTCCAACAAGGCCAAGTGCCGGGTCCTGCACTTCGGCCACAACAACCCCCTGCAACGCTACAGGCTGGGGGAAGAGTGGCTGGAAAGCTGCCTGTCGGAAAAGGACCTGGGGGTGCTGGTTGACAGCCGGCTGAATATGAGCCGGCAGTGTGCCCAGGTGGCCAAGAAGGCCGATGGCATCCTGGCCTGTATCAGAAATAGTGTGGCCAGCAGGAGTAGGGAAGGGATCATGCCCCTGTACTCGGCACTGGTGAGGCCGCACCTYGAATACTGTGTTCAGTTTTGGGCCCCTCACTACAAGAAGGACATTGAGGTGCRGGAGCGTGTCCAGAGGASGGCAACGAAGCTGGTGAAGGGTCTGGAGAGCAAGTCTTACGAGGAGCGGCTGAGGGAACTGGGACTGTTTAGTCTGGAGAAGAGGAGGCTSAGGGGAGACCTTATCGCGCTCT
This sequence comes from Phoebastria nigripes, assembly GCA_035582835.1. Taxonomy (NCBI): domain Eukaryota; kingdom Metazoa; phylum Chordata; class Aves; order Procellariiformes; family Diomedeidae; genus Phoebastria; species Phoebastria nigripes. Next base: position 478,298 of record JAYKAV010001964.1, on the reverse strand, counting down.
ACAACTCCCTGAAAGGAGGTTGCAGCRAGGTGGGTGTYGGTCTCTTCTGCCAAGCAACTAGYGATAGGACGAGAGGAAATGGCCTCAAGTTGCGCCAGGGGAGGTTTAGATTGGACATTAGGAAAAATTTCTTTGCTGAAAGAGTGGTTAAGCATTGGAACAGGCTGGCCAGGGAAGTGGTGGAGTCGCCATCCCTGGAAGTATTTGAAAGACGTGTAGATGAGGCACTTAGGGACATGGTTTAGTGGGCATGGTGGTGTTGGGTTGATGGTTGGACTTGATGATCTTAGAGGTCTTTTCCAACCTTAATGATTCTATGATCTAGAAAGTAGGAGTGAGCTCATGTAGCTCAAACCAATACAGGTTGCATAAACATAATACCTTTGATCTCCCTCAGAGATCAACCTCTCTTTGGTTGAAATTTGACTGTTTCTTTAAGTATGAGTGCACTTTCCTAGTAAGTCTAGTTGAATCTGGATGGACGCTATAATCCTATGTGACTCAGTTTTTGCTGCCAAGGAAATATAGAAATTTAGTGTATCAACAGTTAAGTGAAGAAATGAAACTTTAGAACGTTTGCTGGAAATAGTAAAAAAATTGTTCCTTCTAGCAACTCTACTAGGTGAAAAGTTTATGTAGACATAGCAAAGCAAGGTGGTAATGGGTGATATATCAGGAAGGTTAACCTACTGCATCTGAAACCTCAGGTTTAATCCATCCTTTTCTGGAAAATGGTAGTTGTTAGCAAAACTACAGTACAAAATAACTAACTACTCACTGTTGTGCTGCTTCTAGCATGCTTTGGAGGGACCTGCAAGCAGTGGCTGATGTTGTGCATCAGATGTGCTGCTATATACCAGGCCAGATTAGTGAAAGATGAAAATGGCAGGAGAAAAGCTGCTAGGATAAGGAAGGTAGGGATTACTCTCCTGGTCTGTTTTATTATGTTAGTGTTGGACAAATCATTATGAAAAACAATCATGATAGCTAAATCTGGTTTTGGTTGTACGTTAGTTACTGTGAGTTTGTTTTTAGCAGTGACAACGGAATGTCGCTATCTTAGAGCATTGCTCCCATCCTGCCCCAAACTAGTGCTGGTCTGTGACACTGCTAGGATGAAGCACCAGAAAGAAAGCTCTGTAGAGATTGCTGCAACCATTACTGTGTATCAGCAAATCAACTGATGTATTGCAGGGGGCCTTCTGGCTCTGTTAGCTGTATGGAGCTTTTCGTTTGCTGCGTAAACATATGCAAGGAAAATAATCATCAGGCTGACTGTTTTCACACACTTAGCAGGGCACCACTCCTCTGTGTACTGTGAGAAGAGGCTAAGTTCTATAATGTCCAAATTACCCTTGACTAAACTACAGCCCACAATCAAATACAATCATAAGAGAAAATGAACAGCAACATTTTGTTAAGCAGTGGTGTCTCTATTATGAGCTGTGACGTAAGTCACTGACTGACCAGTTATTCTTCTGATCCCCGGCCGCCTCCTGCCAGCTTCACCTGCTGCATGTGCTCCAAGGCTGTGGCCAATTATGTGAACATCGGCTGGAGAGTATCCATATTCTTCCTGAGAAAATAGCAATATAAAAAAATTACTACATCTGTTTTCATCAACAACAGGGAAGAGTAAAAAGGGGCTGAAAAACTACTTTTAATTTGACTACAGACTCGGGAACTCTATAGGATTTCAGCATCTGTTTGACAGTTTAGGTGTTTATGTCCAATGCATAGATTTTTCAAAACTCCTTATTCAGGTGCTGCCCTTATTTGGAGGCTGTTAAAACTCTAGACAGCCCTGTCAACAGGGACCTGAGAGGCTCTGTATCCATTTTACATCCTCGATCCATTAAGATTCACAGGATGCTTATCTGGCTTGCAAGATTCAGCCAGGCAGGAACTCTGAGTTACACCTGGCAGGTCAGGCACCACGTGCAGCTGGAGGAGGACATGAGAGGAGAGATGCCTTCAGCCTTTTTGGACAATAATTCAGTGGCTGCAGTGCAGATGTAGAGAGTGAGACATGGGTCAGAGCACTCCTCGACCCAGCATACTATCTATTTAAGTAATTTATAGTTATTTTATGGGAAATGTGTGTTGAAAGCACTTTAGACTAAAAGAAGGCTTCAAACCAAGCATCGCTTCCCGTGAGAAGCTGGCTAAGAAAGGGAGGGACGTGGCACCTTCTGTAGATTTAGGCACTGCACACGAGGGCTTTCCCCTGTGGCAGCTGGGTGGGTCCTATTTGTCCCCAGGTGTGGTGGCTCACTGGAGAGCAGTTGTCCTCCAGCCGATGCTGGCTGCCGGCTGGTTTTCTGGCATTCTTAAGAGCTGTTTGGTAGATTCTGTCTCCATGAAAAGGCAGTTTGCTGTGTCTGTTACCTCTGCGTATTTAAAACTACACAACACTTTACATCTGTTAACATCTATGGAGTAACTKTTTGGCTGTACTATGGGGATGTCTTGTAGCACTTCATAACCCTAAGTTGGCTAACCCTGCTGTTACAACTGTTCCCTAAMTTTAAAAAAAAAAAGAGTCTGTTTTCAGCACACCCTTTAAAAATGATCACTGAGTGGAAGAAAATATTTTCTGCTGGTTACATTCACATTCATGAAAGTTCCTGAACTGTATTTCTTTCGAATCAGCATTATAACTATAGCTTTATAACCAGAAGATTCTTACCGTAAGAACATTTACAAAATAAGCTATTTCAGCGCCCACAACACGGATGTTGTTTGATGCCTGGGTGTACTGACATCTTGCGCCTTTTTTCCAGTTTATGCAGATGCAGTTCACATCTTCCACGGTAAGCATCCTCTGTTTTGTAAAACAAAAGTAAAAACCAGAGCGCCCCACAGTAAATACAATCTGGAATTGATTCTTGTTGCTTATTACAGCTCAACTCATAAATGCGGCATGAATTTGTACAAGAACATTTTAAGAACCAAAACCTTAGCATATACATGTGGTCACACCTGCTCACAGGGGTATGTGTGTTCACACAATGCTGAAATAGGGACACAGTACTGAAATAGGGTGGTATGCTGTAGTAATGGTCACACCATCATTTCAAATACCCATAGCAGTATTTTTTGCAGAAGGCAAAATAATATAAATACTGATACTTTTGATTTTTAATTTCAATCAAACTTTGTATGTAATACTAAATAAGAGCTCTACTCATGTACTGATTCACTTAAGTGATTTAAAAGCACTTTTAAAATTCAAATTCAATTAGAACTTATGTTTTTGATGATAAAAATGAAGAGTGTTTTTCTGATACAGATTTGTAAGAGAGTCTGTGTTTTTACCAGAGGGTGCATAAATTGCTGGTGTCACTGAATATTCATTTCAGATTTATGGCTTTATTTGGGAATATGTATATACAGGCAGATACTTTATTGTCTGCCACAGAATTTGAAGCTTTGCTTTTCTCCTCTGAGCTGGATTTTTTGGCTAAATGTATTTTGCTTTAGCAGCTTTGGTATATTTATTCTTCTTTGCTTTATGTTCAGATATTATGAAGCATCCAAAACAAGTTACAACTGGCAAAGGACAAAAAAGGCAATAGAAGTGTCTGTGGTTATGTTAGAAGTAGTAAAAAAAAATGTGCAGATAGGATTATTACTTAATGGGAAGGAAAGTAAATAACAGATACACATAGAAGGGCTGATGTATTCACAATCCCATTTGCTCCATTCTTTACTGAAAAGATTCACTGAGACCATTTTTTTTAATTTATTTAAATAAATTGGAGTATTGTGATAAAACATAGGCCACCGTAATAGAGAAAGAACCTAAAGATTTATGTCATGCCTCTACATCCTCATGTAAATTGACCAAAAGGATTTAAGGGACTAGCTGAAGCAAAATGTGATCTATCTTACTGATTGTGAGGTTCTAGAAAAAAATCTTTATTTTAAGAGTGGAAAATGGGAGACTGAGAATTATAAAAACAGTAATCTGCTTCTGATACTTTGAACAAATTATTAACTAACAAATCCAACAATCATTCCTCAATGTTCATAAAGTGATAATAAACTTGTATGTTTTTTTTCAATGAGAAACTCTCAAATAAATTTATTTTCTTTTGACCTAGTATCAAAGAGAAGCAGGCAATGGGGATGTAATAAATGTGAAATAACTTGATTTTAGTGGACTTTCACATTGTTTCTCATAGTGTTCTCGTAAGTAAAGTAGGAATATAGAATTTAAACAAAATTGTAGTTGTGTGAATAGTTAGTTGAAAAAACCTTGTCCTAAAAGTGTCATATGCCATCAACTGGTATTTTGCTCTGTGCTGTATGACTAGGAGCTTTCATTAGCTGCAGCTGCAATAGAAAGCATGTTTATAGGATTTGAGAAGACCATAAGCTGGAATTGCAACTTTGTATGGGGACAGGATTAAGAAGTAACTTGGGGAATTAGCACAAAAATCAATAAAGCAGAGTGCTGTCCTTCATTTGCTGTTCATAGCAAGTCCTAGATTGAAAGCTTTGTTCCAAATCATCCCCTTGAGGTCCCTTCTGGATGTACATTTCTACAGCTTTATTGCTTCTCTTAATGGTCAGTCCATGTCCTCAGCCTCCAACACCCACGTGGCAGCCCGTACCTTTGTGATGGACTTTCCACATCTAGAAACCTGTCTCTTGTCTGGAGAAATATGATGCAATGTTATGAGTCTGCAGTTATTTCTGGAATCACCCTAATTCCTAAGCAGTATCCTGCTCCAGGGTTTGTGTTGTTTTTACCAAGAAAAAGGACACTTGTTGAGCCAAATCCTGTTGTCACTCATTTCACTAAAGAGAAGAATTGAATGTGTTTTACCTCGTGCTTTTCCTCAAGGTGCAGAGCTACATATTTAAGTTGCTAACAGTTTGAAAATGCGGCCTCTTTTCCCCTTCTAATCACTACAAGTACCATAAGAGAAATTGGTTAGAAATAGAGAAACCAGACAATTTATAGGGATGTGTTTATAAATGCAAGCTAAGGAACTTCACAGGGACAGGATTTCCCTGTGGTACCTACCTTGCACATGTCTGACAGCCAGTTTTCTTCTCCATTATCTATAAATCCGTGTACGATAAATCTGGTCATCCTACTTGCGTTAAAATTTGAGTACTCAATTGTTGAGACATCAACTGCAGAGATCTCCTGTTGTAGATATTAAATTAATAAACATTTAAATCTACTTTCTGTAAATATTTTATCAAAATTGCAAAGACCTGAACTATGCTCATCTGTCCAGGCGTTTGAAAGTTATGCAATGTTAAACTCATCTGCAAGTGTTCATATGACTATGGCTTAAGGTCTGTATCTCCATTCAAAACAAGCTTTGACACATATCGTAGAGCAGCCAAAACTTTACTTTTAATGTGTTTTCATCTTATCTGTGGAAAAAAATTACCCAATTATTTTAAAAATGCAGTTTCCCAGTACATCTCAGTGGCCATACAGAAAATATGGGGGAGTGCTGCTTTGTGAAGGCTGGAGGAGGATGAGAGTTCTGTCCCAGAGACCCTGCCAAGGAGCTGGAAGAGGTTGTCTTTTGAATACAGTGGAGATTTGGCCATTTCTAACACTTTCCAGGAACACAGCTAGAGTCTGTGTTTATTTACTCTCTTTGCATGTGATTTACTAATGTTTAAACTGTGATAGTTCTTACTTGAAAGTCAGYAGGATTTTCTCTTGTGTACAGAAGGAAGTGAATGTCTATCTTTTCTGGATCCCAGGGTAACTTATGGATTGGTCTTTCTGTAGTCCCAGACCATGGTATATCATCTGAGAAACATCCAAGCCTTTCATAGCAAACTTCTTTGCCTGTAGCACACAGATCGGATCAATAATATGTGAATGAGCAAAGAAGCGGAGCAGGCTAGTCATAACGCAGAGCATCTCTTCTCTGGAGGTCTCTTGGTCTCTTGAAAACCCTACGGTTTACAGAAAGTGAAGACCAGCAGTTGCCCTCTCTCAGATCTTCAAGCTACAGTTTACCCCAAGGAAAGAARCTAACCTATTGCTCATCAACAAAGTATTCAGCGGAGTTCCTCCCTGGGTATCCTGTACCATACCTTGGGTATCTTTCCCCAGCTGTGCTTTGCCTAAGGCAAAGACAGCTGATGAGTTTCTCCTAATACCAAGCCAAGATATTGCAAATAATCAGCAATAACTTGAGACTGTGCTGAACAGCTGACTACACCATACACGAGAAGTCTTATACTATACAAGCCAGTGGCTTCTGCTGAATATAAAGCTATACCCTCATTAGACTGCCTCCAACCCCGGGTTTTTCTTCCACTTCCATCACTAAAGAAGAGTAAAACTAATAATTTCCTAGGTTTGGTAGAGCAATAGCTTTGCTCCAAGATAGAAAACACCAGCATTTCTTGCACACTCCTAGGTGGGATTCCCAGAGTGGAGAAGAGGAAAGACAACATACACACACACACTTGTCTCACCATTCTTGTACAGGAAAGTGAACCACATAACCTCAATCAGTAAGTTTTAAGGCACCATAGTGTAGAATAGTATCTCAAAATATAGCAGCATAGAAAGGCTATATAAATACTAACCCCATATGCTTACCTTCTGCTGCGCTGAGCAGAAATAGTGCAAGTATCCAAATTCCAAGCATCTAGAACAGTAGAAAAAGAAGCAGCTAGGATTTGCTAACCCGCTTGATTAACAAGCGCATTTAGCTTTCTGGTGCTGAATTTTCTCAGGGTGAAAAGGGTGCTGCATCTGTCTTCTCTGCATCACGTACCTATGACTGCCACATATGTCAGACGTGTATGAGTCAGCTTAATGTTTGCTTGCTCCACTAGAGATTGTGGGGCTCCTAAATCTACTAAATCCAGAGTGATTTTTGTCCTGTTGAGGCTACGCTTCTAATTGGATGCATAGTAGCTACTTTAGAACTAGCATATGTGAGCTGCCATTCCCCTTTATACCGCTGCGTCTTGGGAAGCCACATACCTGACGAGGTAAAAGAAAAACCCCCAAACCTGAACTACTTACAGTGCAGCCTTGAAGCTCCACGYGCTAATGTGTAAACTTTGCATGTACTTTTATAGTCTGCTTTATCCTTGGAAATGCTCCCAGAAAGATAGGAAAACTTATTTCAGATTATAGTTTATAGCTAAGCTGGAAAACAACTTTAATGGTTGGTTTCTCTGAAAACTCCAAAATCCGTGGACATAGATTTCTTGAATTGGTGTGCTGGAGCCCAGAATAGGATTGGAGCTCCAGAGGTAGGGTAATTCCCAGGCAGCAACACATCAGGAGTGGGACATTAAAAAGAATTATGTGGGTCTGTGTGGCAGTGCGTTTAGGGGCTTGTCTTGGCTGGGAAGGCTTTTGTTTTTAGTGTTTTGTAGCTGGGACATAGGGGTCTACTGGGGGACTTAGTAGGGAACGACATCATCTTTAAGTCCACTGCCTTGCCCTGCATCAAGTGACTTTGGATGAGGAATGCTCCTGTGCTTCTGGGTCTTTTGTGCTCATTTCCTGACATCAGCTCAGTTTGGTGAAGCCTTATCCCTTTAGGAAAAATTCTTAGTGGGCCTGGTAGGTCTTTTCATAGTGAAAGAGTATGACCTTCTCTGGGTGTCCCTTTCATTTCCTTGTTGAAATAAGTAGACGTAGGAGGACAGTTGTCTACCCCTTTGGATCCTTTCTATACTACCCACATAACCCAAGTTTTGAGAAAGCCCTTCTCCTCTCAGTGATGAACTGAGAGCAAACATGCTGGAAATATATATCAATAACATACAAAATCCCCCCAGAAATAGCGACATGGCTGCTCTGTGTAACGATGTTACAGAACTCAGTAGGTCGTTCTACTAGAGACATCAACTAAAAGGTGAAAAACAGCCTGTGCAAATGAACAGGACTAGGTCTGGGAACCCCTTGGTCCTGTTCATCTCCAGGAGAAGGCTGTAAGTGAACTCAAGAAGAAATAAGACCTCAGCTAACTCTTCACCTAGAAAGCTTTGTCAGCTTGGCTATGCTTTTTGGCTGTGGCCACATGTCTTTGCAGAGCTGACATTCCCTAATCTCCACCTCTGGGAATGACCAAATGGATACCACCTGTGTGCATAGGTATCACACTGCTATTGTCCATGCTAGTGGGGTTTATTTCTCTAAATAATAGGGAATTTTTTCATTTTTTCCAAAATATCACCTTTGATACTAATTTAGAGCTCAGTGCTCCTGTCCTTAATTGAAGTAGCATTTTAGTTTGTAAATATGTTCGTATCAGTGATACAGGAGAACCAGTACATGCCCTAGTACATTGATAAGTTTTAACACTTGTTCAAAATGAGGGGGGAATAGTCTTTCCCATTTAATTTCAGAGCTGGTGGAAAAGATTTGAGTTAGGATTTTATCATAGTTAGTCTGCTGCCCTTATTCAACACAGTAATAACACAGGGCAAACTGAATAACTAGACAATTCTTTAGGCAGTGGTCAGATGGGTTTCAGCTGCTTGCTTCTCCTTTGGGAAGAAGGGGTAGGGCTGGGATGCATGCCCTTCAGTACGATGCAAGATGCTTGCTATGCCTGGAGGAGCCGTTCTGGTCCTTGCGGCCTCACAGTCAGGGACTGTTGGAAGAAAGATGGCTTTCAAGAACTAAAGCAACAAATAAGGGCCTCGCTATGTTTCTGCAGTCCTGAAGAAGCTGTAGTCTGGAATAGGAAGCAGGCAGAGGAGAGGACTGGGTTTCCTGCGCTGCAGGACGCTGCGGCTCTCTCCTGGGACACAGCGCAGTGCTTCCCGGCATTGTTCGTGCTTCCCTTGCCACCTGTCAAGTCCCTGGGGGACTTGCAGTACTCGGGACTGCAGATCTCTCTTGGCTGAAACTCAGACTTGTGTTTAATTATGCTTCTAATTTCATACAGGCTTGGTTAGTGTTTAGTCAAGGATACAACAGTGACTGTTGTTCTTTTTTTAAAAAAATATTTCATTCACATATTTATACTCATTATAAATATGTTCGTAATATTGTATTTCTACTCCTATTTCTTAGAAGTTTATCTGCCCAAGTGCTTGTACATCATTTAGCAAACATGGCGAAATGGGAGTGAATAAATGATTAAATCTTTCTTTCTATTCATTAACTTAGAGTTTGGTTTTTATACTTAGACAAATACCTGCTGCCTTGGTCTCTTAAAGCTTGAGGTGGCTCACTCATGCCATGCTTTGCAGAGCAGTAGTGTTCGTTTTAATGTGAAATAGTCAATCCTAGGTTTTGCAAATCCTGGAGTTGTTAAAGTCAGAATTTCTCTCCAGGATTGTCAGTGGCCACAGCAAAGGTATGTGTTTGAAATTAAACAGTAGCCAGGTGCTGTGATTTAGCCATTTAGTTTCTTCCAAAGTGGGGAATGCTTGGCTTTGCCCGTGGCTTCCCTGAAGGTGCAGTGTCCAAAGGGCTGTTCCGACCTGCTGAAGAAATATCTTGGTCTTGTTCTGTTCCCGCCTCGTCCCACAGCATCTTCTGAGGGCAGTGCTCTTGTGTGGGGTTGGAAAGTTTTGAGCAATAGCGGAAGCTGCGGAAAGGAGGTGTTTGGGACCGTTCCCAGCCCCAGGGGTTTGCTGAAGTGACATGCTGCCTCGAGAGTGTTTGATAGACAGAAAATCTGGCAAATTATCTATGTGGTGGGAAACAGTTTTTTATCTGCTTTTCTTGAGGCACTAGTGCAGTGTTTTAAATGGATTTTAGTGTATATGATTTCCAGTTGCTTCCATAGTTTCGAGCACAGTAAACTTGGTTCAAATGTGAAAAACATTGACAAGTGTGTTTGCAAAGAACTGAAAAAATAAAGGAAGCAACAGGCAGTTTGAGTTTTGCTTTAATAGCCGTGTGTACCAACATTCCCATGCACAGGACTGATTGTTTGCTCAGCTGCCCTGACAGAATAGTTGTACTCGGTGGCCTCTAGCAAGGTGTAAGTAACTGGGGAACTCCATATGTCACAGTTCCATGGCCACAAAAAGTTGACCTGGGAAGAAAAAAAAAAAAATACTTGAATCAAGATTTATTTATCTATTTTTCCACCAAAGAAAAATGAAAGGTTGTCAGCTGTCACCTTGAGTTCGATCCATAATCCCACTTAAGCCTTCTTAAAAGCCTGCTGTACAGAATATTAGCATCTGCATATTAACAGTAACAAGGTGAATTTCCGTCTTTTGGGGACCAGCTGTAAAATTTGAGCTTTAATACATGAATAAAATTAATCTCTAGATTCACAAATATAGAGCTCTAGATAAAAAGTCAGAAAGGCATCTTGTTAAGCTCCCTTTATTTAGCCTAGGTTCTTAACCAGATTGCCCCAATCAAAGCTTTGCAGCCTTTTACGAGCTCACACTGAAAGGGATTTCATCAGCTTCTCCAAATAATCCATGCCAATGCTAAACTATAAGGAAGTTTTTTTTCCTAATATCTAACCAATATTTCTTTTGTTATGAAATACATCAATCAAACCTTGACCTAAACCCAGTGGATATGTGGAATAGTTGACTGTGACCCTTCACAGACAGTTTATGCATATGTTTTTATGTTCCTCTCCAGGCTTTTCTTTATTGAGAAACACATTTCCTTCAGCTGCTCTACACAGATCGAGTTTTCTAAACCTCTTTTGCTATTGTTCCAGACTTCAGTCTGTGTGCATTGTTCCTGAAGTATACTCTCCAAACTTGAAAATGACCCTGCTTCTGGTTACAGTCTTACTCCAGTTATTCAAATTAGAATAATTACTCCCTGGATCGTCTTTACAATACTCCTGGTAATGCACCTGGGAATGAGACTTGCTTTACCTTGGTTTGTAATTGTTTTGCCGTGGCAAAACAGTATACATTCCAAATTATTCACTGCTGTATTCCTTTCCAGACAGTTAATCCCTGGTTTGTGCTTGAACATTTGWTTTTTCTGTCCAAAGTGTAATATCTTGTCCTTGTCATTACTGAAGTTCACATTGTTGACTGCAAACCATGTGTCCAATTTATAAAGACCACTTTTCAATCTGTCTCCCAGAATTTTTGCACTCCTTTCGCATTCCTTCTGACCTGTAAAAAGGATATACTTACCTACGTCCATCTTCTCCATGAATTATATTGACTGTTTCTGCTCCCAATCTTGCCCAGAGCAGAGTAAATATGGTTTTATTCCAGAGAAATTCAATTTTTTTAGTATTTTTCGGGTTGATTTCAACATCAAGGTATTTTGTATAAACTTGAGCTTGAGAGAGGACTCCACTGCAAATAGAATGAAGACAGCAATGCTAAGTTTAATGCTAAGTTTAGAGATTACTATGCTAAATCACATTCTCAACAAGATTTGTGTTTTCCCCTTTGTTACAATAGAAATCTGCACTTTTGCTGTTCTTTGCCACAGCACAGGACACTGGACCAGGACTCTGGGCTTTTATGCTCTGAACAGGGAGAGGATGAAAAACAATACTGAAAACTTTAAATGTGCATGTGGCAGGAGACCACTGGGAGATGATAAGGGTGAGGCTGGGGCTGCCTCCAGCGCCCAATGTGCTGAGTTTTGCAGGTATGGCTGCAGGGAGAGCTCCAGGTGAGGTTTTCGGGGAGGATTTTATAGATGAGCTGGGAACTTCTGTGGAGCTTTGGTGTGCATGTGCCCAGAGGGTGGTGGGAGAATGTGTGGAAGCGCTTGTTTCGGAGCAGGTACAGAATAGAAGAGAGAGGGACCTGCTATTTTGGTAGTCAGTGGGAGATGATATGAGCTGTGAATGAAGCTCCTTGGCCAGACTATATAAATGAGCCATTTATATGCTAGTGACGRCTTTTAATATATCCTAGGGAGGAAGGAGGTATCCACTTTGCACATTTGATAAGTTCAGGATTGCCTTGCATGAGATCATACAGCAAGTCACCGGCAGAGCAGAGTCTCGTCAGCACGTGGAGCGAGTATGCTGACGTGTGTTGCCACGCTAGTGTGGGAGCGGTTGTGCTAAAGCGCGTATGAAACGGGTGAGCACTGTATGAATTGTGTGCATTCCAGAGGTGTACTTTTTTTTTTTTAAGAGCAACTCGGAGAAACACAGAACTCATGAAAAGGAAGCGACTTCCATTTCCTTTTTACAACCATCCATCTGCCCTCATGGGTCTTATCTATGTGATAACTTTTCTTATATCTGATGTTAAGCAGAACATCTGCAATACAGAATAAGTGTTTGCACTGCTTAAATATGTGGAAAATGTGTAGATTAATGTTAGCAGCATTAAATGCTATAGGGAAATATTAACTTATCTTACCTGGCAATTTCATATTCTTTTGTGTTCCCTTCTGTGTCATGGAAAACTAGGTTTATGTCCCCCCTCATTTTCTTTACACCAGACAGTTTGATAAATACTTTTTGTCTCCAAGCTGCATAAAGAAAAGCAAAATAAAACTAGATTGTCATTGATATGAGAGATYTAAAAATGCTGGTATACTGGAAAGTTCTTTTTTTCCTAACTGGAATTCATTCGTGTTAGGAAATGAAAGACTCAGCGAGCTTGAATTTTGATAACTAATGTAGTGGTGTTTTTGTCAGAGATGTTAGCAGTTGTTTATAGAAGCAACACAGGTGCATGGCTGTAAATCACATCAAGGCAGTCACTTTTCAAACATGTGAACAACTGTAACAAACCTTCTCCACTTACTAGCAAAAGGTGGGTCTGCTGCTGTATTTAAAAAATACTTTTGGTTTACCCTCTCCAATTTAGCTGGGAATCTGTCAGCATAGTGCCCCATCATTGGACATCCCTCCTGTGGACATGGGAAACAGTCTCCCTAGGGAAAATAATAGCATCGGTTAATGAGGAGTATTTTTTTTTTTTTCATCCTAGCTCTGACAAAATTAAGGCCCAAGATACTGTTCTGATCTTGCAAAGCTGTGGCAGTGCTGTATGTTGTCATGTCTTACCACTAAAACCTGATAAACTTGTTTCAGATAACGGCCTCTGCACCCATGTATATACCAAGATGGTGTAGAATGAGCAGGTTTCATACCTGTGTGGATGATGGTCTGAAACTCCCTAGCTCAAAAACTTTTCAGCTAGAGCCTAGGACAAAATATAAGCCAGTTTTACCCTCCTAGTGGAAGGGAGCTTGCGTGCATTCACATTGCAACACCATATGGGGGGGGGGGGGAAAGGAGCATCATTCATAAGTGCATTTATTTAGGCGCTCTAATCAGCGCCCAGTGTAAATTAGAGAACAGTCAAGGGTTCTGGAGCCTCCAAATGTCTCTTCTTCCAGCCAGGAATTAGTAGGATAGATATGTCTAACCTACGTGSTCTTTGCATAAAGGTTTAGGGTGAGAATTGCATGGGGTTTAATTTTTTTCCCCTATTTTGGTGATGTGATATCTGTGCTTCAAGATTCATTTTTCAGAGTGGAATAGTTGATGGAGCTGGTGTGTGCTGTGCCTCACTGCACGCTTCCTCCTACCAACCACACCATGAGAGCACAGCCACCAGCATCCAAGTGCTCTGCACACATAGCAGGACCTATCGTGAGTGCAGAGACCTGGATTATTTTCTTTACAGCTCACCCATTCCTGGGCCAATATACTTACCGACTCAAAGGATTTGTACGTTTCACAGGGATATCCAAGGTATCCGGTGGGATAGAGGATACTTTCAAAATAAAACTCATGGCTGCGTGAGTGATGGCACCCCCCAACGATTGTAGCATCTGTTGGGACAAAGTATATGAGCATCTGTGAAATAACCTCCTGTTATCCTGTACAAGAGTTGCACTTGCCTCACCATGGAAACAGCTGAGGCACAGAACAGAACAGCAGTGTGGTCTTGCAATAATTTTTTCATCTGAATTTACACATTTCTAGTTGCAGTAGAAGTTACTGGTTCGTCTGTGTTTTATCCAGCGAACTGGGTGTTGGTTACCCCAAGATTTCAAGTGAGGTGCATTGGTCTGCTATGGCATAATAGTTCCTTTTTAAGAAGACAGCCATATATATATATATATATATATACACACACACATATATGAGATGTCACAGCAAGATGACATTAATTACAGTTTTAAAAGGCTTAATAGAGCAAAGAGAATCTACCAGCCTTCTGCCAACCTCCCCAAAGCCTGCGAAGAGAGAGGAGTCTCGGGTGGTGAGGTGAGGCATGTACAGTCCCTGGAAACACTCAGTGCTTTTGCCTGATTCATGCCTTATAAGTGTCAGATGCTCTTTGTAGCATCTGCAAGAAACCAAAGGTGGTAGTGTCATGCTGCTGGTTGGGTCATGACACTGGCCTGTCTCAGCCTGGAAAAACTCCTGCTGGGGTTGTTGGACTTGCAGACTCCCTGTTGCCTGCCTCTTTGTGTTCTGCAGGTCCAATTTCAAATTACAGAAGTAAAGCTCAGGCCTGTATTATACCTCCTTTCCCTACAGTGTTCCCTGGGGAGCACTGTTCTGATCCAGCCTTTATTGTTTCTTATTTCCTTTTCTTACTTAGGAGTAAATAGGCAAAACCCAATTTTGTTTTGCTGTTTTCTCCCAAACGGACAGTTACTGTCACAGTTCACGTTTCAGGATTGAAGGAAAATAAAGTACTATGCATGTTGGGAATGTATGTTTACCTGCAATGATAACTTCAAAATCGCTTTGTTTCATCTCTGGAATTAAATCAGTACATCCAGGCATCACAGTTCCTCCGTTTGGGTAAAAGTCCAGGTGACCGGTGGTGTTATACATTCCAAGCCCTGAGATACACATGTGATGATGTCAGTGTCTCGGTGACATGCCCATCCTTGCAGATATTTACTTGCACATGAACACTTACCTATGGCAGGAAAGTGAGCAGCATTACTGTGAATAACATCAACGAAGTTTGCATCTGAAGGATCCACTCTCACCTCAGGAGGAGTACCTTCAAAATAGGGCCCAGCAGGGTCTAAGCCTAAAAAACCCCCCACATTTATTGGTTGAGGGAGGAAGAGAAGTGTTACATGTGTTAATGTCTCTTGCCAACTTCCAGCATCAGATATTCAGTATTGCATGAGGCATGTTGAATAATAATGATGTGAATTCTAAGCTAAACTGAAAAAAATGTGCAGTATTACAGTTTTGTGAACCTTTCTGCAAACTTATTCCAACAGAAGTAAAATATTTTCCAATAGTCTATATATAATGGCATCATATTACTATGAAGGAGGCGTTTTATTACCTGTGAGCTTATTACTGGCCTGTAAAGCTTTGTGAATAGGAAAAACTAAGGATTCTTGGTATGCTGCTTTGTCTTTGTGTAGGGCTTGATGTAACCCAGTGAATGACAGTAATGTTACAAACACATTAACTGTGTTTGTCCTTCCACTACAGTCTTCCACTAAAGAGTTCTTAACCTAACTAGAGAAAGAAGATGTAATAATTATCCTTGCTTCTGAGAAGAATAAAGTTTGCCTGCTCTTATGCAAGGTATCTCCAGCGCTGCCAATAATTTCATTCCAGTCTACAGACCAGTGTGTTGCAAGTTTTTTTTTCCTTTAGAAACGTGTTATGTTAGCTCTGCGCCTCGGTGAACAGCCTACCTGTTATCCGTCTGATGCCTCGGAGCCTTCTTCCCGCCTCTCCTGCAGCATGTGCTCCCAGACTGTGGCCAATTAAATGGATTTCGCAAGGGGAATATCGGAAGATTTTCTGATCATTAAGGTGGTGGTGGTGGGAAACAAGAACACAGACTTTAAATAGCAAGCAAAGAGGGTGTCTTACATTATGGGCCTTTGGGAACATCTAGACTTCCTGCACAGCGAACAGGGTGTGAGTTCCTTGAGTTAATTATTGTTTAAATTACACTAAGACTTGATAGAAAATGATCCAATCTAGAATTTTAAATGCCTAGTGATGATGGATTCACTGTTGTAGTGTTGACATATGGTTACCGTATTCAATTACCCCTGAAGACAAAATATGAACCTTCTTTCTCATTTGGATCAACCCCTAATTTCATCTTCCATCAAAATGATCTTATTTTTTCTTTATTTACTCTACTATGGAGCCCTTTTCTGTCACATGCCTGTTCTCCACGTGTCTGCTTAGAATATGTGATCATATTACTCAATAATATTTTCACTGACAAGCTTAGGTGGGGCAAGATTCATTCTCCTCTTTGCCAAGTGTCACCTGTACAAGACCTGCACTGCTGAGATATTACACATGCGTTGAAGGTGGAAACTGAGGTTAATCAGCACGTAGGCTGCATGCAGGGGTCACATTTCATCCAGGGATTTGCTGGGTTTTGTGATGACCAAAGACAGGAAGGATTGGTTGCTAATTGCTTGAGGATTTTACACTAAGTTTGGTTTTGTTTTCTAATGGATGTACCAAAATAAAAGCAGATCTGTAGTATCAGCCTGTCTACCTTTATTGTTAGACAGCAGATTCCCCTGAATTTGTTTTACTGCAGTACTTCCATTTACAGTGCAGCTTAACTTTTCCTAAAGTCAAACTCCAGAAGTTTGTAAATTGGGGAAAAGAAAGTCTAAGGATCATTTAAGCATTTTTGTAATGGAAGAAAGAGAGGCCTAGACTGCAAATAACGCAGTAATAGAAATATTAAATGAGAAACTGAACCCATCTTCAAGTGACCTGGGATTTGTACACAAAGAAGAAAGATACAGAAGCACATGTGTGAGGCTAGATAGGAGTTTCCAAGGTAGAAACAGTAGATCATACCCCAGCAGGTTCTGGGGAAGTGTTTTTTGATACTCAGGTACTCGCAAAGTTGGCACTTTGCCTTGTGGGCTCTGAACTATCTCTTGCAGCACTTTAAGATGAACACCTCCCGACCAGGATCAAGCCCGTAGCCAGGCAGGGTTCTGATTTTCAGCAGTTCTAAGTACTCATGACTCTTTCTGAAGTCGGTGGGAAATGCTGATGCTCCTAAGCTTTGCAGCTGAGCAGTTCTGCACTATATGTGTAAACATGAATATTTGCCTTCAGGAACATGAAGTTCACAACTAGAAGGCAACTGGACAGTTCATCGTGCCTGTAGACAGCAGATACGGCATTACCGAGTGAGCCAGCTCCTGCTGGTTTCAGTGGTGCGAAGCTGAGATGCTAATTTACTTCTAGCACACGTATATAATGCTGGCAAAACTCTTGTAAGCACTGGACTCGTAGGCCTTGCCTCATTCCCATTGAATGCCTTCTTGCCTGTATCATCATATGGAAATGTTGCCACCTACTGGTCTTTAATTAATTGGCACCTCTTTTCAACCGCATTAGCTTAATTTGCGCCTTTTGTGGCTGTGAGAAGTCCTTAGAGCTGATAATTAGTATAATTAGCTGGATCTCAACTGCATGCATTGTACAGCTTTTCCTGAAGCACTGGCTGACCACACTGGACAAGGTTCAAAATCAAAGCAGTAGCATCATAACCCCACTACATCCACTTAAGAATTGTAGGTGGTAAAGCTGTGTCTTTTACCTGTAAAGTTTTTATGAAATAAGCRACCTCAGCCCCAATCACGCGGATGTTGTTCACTGCACTGATGTAGGTGCCTTTTGCACCTTCTTTCCAATCGACAGCAATGCAGTTGATATTTTCCACTTCCAGTAACAGCTGATGTGGGAACACATAAAGCAAAGTATTTAAGGAACTGAGATTCAACTTAAATCAGAATAAACATTAAAAGGTAATATAATCATGGAATTTCTCATTCTTTACTAAACAGGACTCTTCACTGTAGCCTGTACCACACTGAAACACGCATCTTCTTACAAAACAGAATATAACAAACCATTAATCCAAAAAGTATTAATTATGAAAGACTGTAATAAAAATATTTTACTTTACAGGCCATTTGTACACATATTTAAAATAATTTGGAAAAGCCCCACAACTGCACAGTAGCTGCTATGTGCAGTGTGTGACTGTCTTTGACAAACATTGGTAGTTTAACTGAATAGTATAGGAAGTAGACTTATTTACCAAGTGTCTTTAAAACTGAGAAAGATGTCAGACTGGAAAGGTTTGGAGCAGAGTAGAAAGTTTCTATTTCAGCAAAGAAAGCTAATACATTAGTCACTTTGGTACTGGTCGCTGTCTTGAAGAGATCAGTGATTTTTCCACTGGAAGAATCATATATCAAAGTCTGCAGCTATAGCTTTCTGTGACTAAGGCTTAGTTGAGGTTTGAGAAAGATTAATTTTTGTTTCCACTCCTCGTTCTATGGTAAACAGCTGAAAGTGAATGACAAGGAAAACAGAAGCTTGAAGTGATAGTGCGTTGAATCCTGGATTCCCTCCTCTCCTGTAGGCACCATAAATGCAGTTTGTAGTGTGGAGAGGCAGATAGAATTGCTGTTTCTTTTCAACTGAAAAAATTGGAAATTTAATATTCTAGATTAAAAGTTTTCACAGATTTATGAACCAAAATAATGATGCAGATCTGTGACTTAGTATCCGGTGGTCATCTTTTTCTAGCTTGTCCTTTTTCCTGCCAGTGTGGAAGAAGCAGAAACTAGAGTAGATTTTGCTTATCAGAGCCAAGGCTGCCATTGACACAGTACACTCTGCTGGCCAGGGTGCACCAGCTCTGTTTTGTGGTAGCTTCCACATTTCATATTTGAAATCTTTTTTTATTGCGCTCTGTAATAAAAAAAAAAAAGGGGGGGTTCTTTTTTTTAAGAACTGAATGGTGGTGAACCAGGATAGTGTTTGTAGGCTGAAACTTGAGCTTTACAACTCAGGAAGGTCTTTTGGCTGAAGGATGGTTCAATTGCTCCTAAGGGGAGAAGCAGTGAATTGGCGTGTCTAATGCGATATTCTGAGGCTGGGGACATCTGTGTTCAGTTTATTGCTTTGATCTGATCTGCAGGGTTTGGGGATGGAAACTCTCTAGAGAAGCATAATGTCAGAGGTGACCAAGAAGCCTTGACCATGTTGCATCTTCCAGAGTGGGAACATTTTGTCTTTTGTGAAATTTACTCCTTGGTTAGTATCTGCTACYACCTAATGAATTGCAAAATGGAAGGTGAATATTAGCGCCTAAAGGATACTGACAGATTGTAGTTACAACTGCTGATGGAAATCAGAGGATACTCTCTCATACCAAGCACATCTCTACCACCCAGCCTTTTTTTCCAGTGCTGCCAAATCCGTGAATGATGAAGGAGGTTTTCCTATGTGGGGAAAAATGTGAGTTTTGGATGGTTGAGGAGTTTATCGCTGAGATGACCTGTGTGTTTAAAAAAAAAAAAAAATTAAGATGTTTTATCTATTCATACTTTCAAACATTTAAAAAAAGTCAGCTAGGTCATCACCTTTGTAGGACTCAAGGGACTACTGTGAATGGGCAGAGTCTGTGATTTTTGGAACYTAGGGACCCCTGTATCTCACATTTCTCAGTTCCACTATGGTTTCCAAAGAAGTTGTGCCCGTATGGTTTCCAAAGAAGGTGTGCCCGTGTGGTTTCTGCTGCTCCTATCTATTTTGCTTAATGCTGGAAGAACCCCCTTATGTGGAATATGAAGCTGCCTAAAAGGGCCGCAGTGTCGCACGATGCCTGTTGGCCTGACTTGGATGAGTTCCTCCAGGGAGCTGCCCACCAGCCCCACATCTCCTGGTTCAGCTTGCCCTTCTACTGACCTCACCTTTCGCTTCAATGTGCTGCTCTGCATCTAAGAAACAGGTTGTTCCCCTCCCCCCCCCCCCCCGATAGGTGATGTTTCTATGCCTGTTTTTATCTTAGCTACTCTAGAAAGGCTGAAAGAATTTCATGCAAGAACTACGTGCAATAGGGGTGAAGCTGATCTTCACACATTGCTGCAAGCTGCTTAATTATATATTTTCCTTTTACTCTGAGAATGTGTGCTGATTTTGGCTGGGATAGAGTTAATTTTCTTTATAGTAGCTAGTATGGGGCTATGTTTTGGATTTGTGCTGGAAACAGTGTTGATAACACAGGGATGTTTTCGTCACGGCTAAGCAGTGCTTACACAGAGTCAAGGCCTCTTCTGCTTCTCACCCCACCCCACCAGCGAGGAGGCTGGGGGTGCACAAGAAGATGGGAGGGGACACAGCTGGGACAGCTGACCCCAACTGACCAAAGGGATATCCCATACCATATGGCATCATGCTCAGCATATAAAGCTGGGGGAAGAAGGAGGAAGGGGGGACGTTGGGAGTTATGGCATTTTGTCTTCCCAAGTAACCGTTATGTGTGATGGAGCCCTGCTTTCCTGGAGATGGCTGAACACCTGCCTGCCGATGGGAAGGAGTGAATGGACTCCTTGCTTTGCTTTACTTGCATGCTTGGCTTTTGCTTTACCTATTAAACTGTCTTTATCTCAACCCAYRAGTTTTCTCACTCTACCCTTCTGATTCCCCCATCCCACCGGGGCGAGTGAGCGAGCAGCTGGGTGGGGCTTAGTTGCTGGCTGAGGTTAAACCACAACAGAACGATCTCTGACCGTCTGTATTGTTTTCAGACAAATACAGGGTCTGTGATGTGAGCTCAGGGAGTTGGGGTGTGGAAGGGCTGTGCCCTAGATCATAGATACATTTAAGTTTAGTGGCTGGGAAGTAGTGCAAGTTGTATTTTGACTTATTTTATCAACAACAGAAGTGCTGAGTAACCTGCTGCTGAATGTATCTTGTGCGCTCACATGCCCATGCTCTGCAGATCGTAGAAGTTTATTACAGCTATAACTTCTCATCCTTAGAGAGCCCGAGCTGGATTCTCAGCATGGCAACCAGGATTGCTGTAAGCCATGATGTCTGCAACGGCAGTGATAGCATCATAGTTCATGCCAGAGGAATCCTAAACATCCCTGTACAGCTCAGGGGACACTAGGCCCTGCGAGCCTGAAAGGGATTTAGCAGCTTCATAAGTGTTTGCTGAAGTGATGTGGTCCCAGCCCCTGATCTTACAGGTTCCTTCGCATTGCTCTGCTCARTATTTCAGAGCATAAGCAACTTGAGTAGTTCTGTCTTATTTTCAGAGTGCACAGAGGCAGGTAAGAATGTAAAATCACTCAGATTTCAAGGTGGAATGTGGGTTTGGAAATTGCATAAAATCAGTCTTCTTCAGACTTTTATTTTTAAAAGTCACAATATCTTCCTAGCTCAGCTTCCCTGTAAAACAGCAGTATTTGCTCTCCTATCTGAATACTCGGATTATTTTGAACTCACTTATTTGAACRAGTCTTCAACTTTCCTCAGAGACCTAAATGCATGCAAAAGGTAGTCTGCCATAACCCATATCCTTGTGCAGGAAAATGCCAGGAAATCTGTTTTGTCCTACAGTTCATCTACAACATTTTTTTTTTTTTTGCGTGCTTTACCCCAAATAGCTTCAATGTACATTCGTTACTGTACCTTCAAACTATCTTCATATTCTGACTTGTTTGCCTATGATAAGTGATGTAGACTTTTTAACAAGTTAACAAACATTTATAGGTTTAGTCCATTCTTGATGTTAAAAATAAATGTCACCTGTGAGTTATTTCCTGTTTCTCTGGCGTAGAGAGAGAAGCTGATGTTCATATGTTCTGGAGAGTCAGGCAAACCTGTCAGAAGTCTCCCTGGTACCCCAGACCAGGGTGGGTCATCTGTAAAACAGCCAAGCCTGGGGTAGCAAACTTCTTTACCTAGAGCAGAATAGACAACTTGTTTATATTTTGGGCTCTCTTATGCTTGATGATGGATTTGAGACTACAACAGTCTGAAGAACAGAAAACTAAGGATTTCATTTGATGATTAATTCTGAAACTGAGATTCATTCTTGTTTCCTTTATGGGTATTGCCTGAAGCAGGTAACACAAGGGGARCAAAATAATTTGAGGATAAACCAAATAAAGACCCAGACACTGTTTTGACGTTTTCTAGGCTTGTAAAGGATTAATTCAATTTCTTTTAAAAAAGTCTTCTAAGAATTACTTGTTAGAATTGCTCCTGCATGCTTCCTACTCCAAAGCATTGTGTCTCTGCTTGTAGGAATGAAGGATATCAACGCAGTAACCTTGTGCTGTGCAGGAAACAATAATTTCTTTCAATATAGTAGCTTTTTCTAGATCAAATGGGTCTCTTGCTCACTTATGCTCAACTTTTAGCACTGTCTGTTGTGCTAAGCACCCTGTTGCTGAGCGGTTCTTTGTATACAGCAATCACGTAAAGACAGCTCGTGCACAGTCTTGTTAGCAGTAGGACACATGACTGAATTTCTCTGTGAATTTTCAGCACAGAGTTACGTCTCTTGTATTCTTAATAATAAAATTGAAATAGAGCAGAGCTTTTTAGCATTAGTTCTATGCACAGTAATAGACATTGTCATACAATGACACAGAAATCATACTATAACTTCAATGTAAAGGAAAATACCAGTCATCATCTCCTATATATTATTTCATCTGAATTCACCTTCTAGTGGTAGTTTTTGTAGATATAGCATCTCACCTGCAACTGTGCCAAGAAGATAAAATGCAATAATCCACATTCCAACCACCTAAAGCAAATTGAATATACAGGTTAAGCATTTTATTTAGAGTGATTTGTCCTTTTTAAAAGAGTGTAATACAAAGAGAAATGCAAAGACCTGCACCTGAAGAGGTAACCTCATACACTGGTCGGTACACACTGGGGACCCATCAGCTGGAAAGCAGCTTTGCAAAAAGACCTGGAGGTCCTGACGGACACAAACTTGACCATGAGCCAGCAACATGCCCTTGCAGCAAAGGCAGCCAGTGGCATCCTGGGCTGCATTAGGAGGAGTGTTGCCAGCAGGATGAGATAGGTGGGAGATGTGATAGAACAAAGACAGTGATACGTGTAACTTGGTAAAGTCTGCATGCTCGACAGCTTTTTTAGGCAGTTTGTGCTGCTAACCAGGACTCCTTGCATTSCTGCACCTTCGTATCCCCTGCTTTATTCAGATTCCTTTCCTCTGCACTTTCCTCACTTGGCTTTCCCATGACAGGGGTTCCATTTCACCATTCTCCTCCCCTCCCGTTTGCCTCATTCACTSTTCTCAATTTCCTCTTCTTCTAGGTGTTTCCTATGGCACTCACCTCCCATTTTCCACATACTGCTTTTCTTGTAAAGCGAAAATTTTGAACTGTCACCCCTGGCCACTGAGATAGATCATTAGAAGTAACTAAGAAAAAATGGTAAATTTAGTAGGTATAAATCTTACTATGTGGGAAACTGTCTCCAAGGGATATTTTTAGAGATTTGGCAATGTGAAAAAGCTAGAAAACCAATGGTCCAAAGGTCATTGATGCTACCAAATGCTCTCAGAAACAAACAAGAAACAATTAGAAATTTCACAGAATTTGTCCTTGAAGTTGGTGTGTCAAATGTCAGAGAGGAGGCATATGTGATCCACCTATGTGCTTTTTTTGGTGGAAGTTGGATTGTTTGGCTGTAATGATGTGGTTTCCTAACCAAGCCAAATGGGATAAGTCAGAGTGCAGAGAGCGTGTCTCTGAGCCCTCTCTAATCAACTCTGAAGTCCCTGTGTGGTAACAGCTCGTTGTTTATGTGGTAGGGCAGAGGAGCAAGGCTGAATATCTAAGCAGTGAGCTGGAGTTGCAAAGTGCAGAGCTGAGAGGAATCATGAAATTTCCTTGGAAATACAATTCTATTTCCAGTTCTAATATATCCACTGATTAAGTCAATAGAGAAGAAAACCAGCTGCTCAGGGAGAGTAGAAAGTGGAGAGGAAGTCTGGCAGTCAGTAAGATTAGAAGGGAAAAGGATCAGGAGTTATTCTAAGCAGCTGGTGGCAGTCAAGAGCAGAGAGGTCCTAACTGTTAGCCAAAAGGAGCACCTCTGTTCAGCTGGAATATCTGTCAAGAAGTACCCATCATTGTGATGACAACCTGATGACAGTGCAGGAAAATCACAGAAGGTGTGGCTCATCAAAGGAATGGGAGAGCTCAGTGGGATTTGTTTATATTTAACGGAGAGCTCTCATACTCAGGAGATGTATAGTCCATGTCAGGAACACTACAGCAGGAAGGGTAGTATAATTTCTTTTCAGACCCAAAATCTGAAAAGCAGCCAATGAGTAATGAGTTTAGAAAATGTGGGAGGTTGTTGCCAAATAAAAGTGATCAGTAGTTTCCTTTCAGAGGTTCTTCCTTTGAAGGCAGAAAATAGAAATGAACATGTAGCTAGGTAAGCAATGGAAGATGCAGAATTTTATTTTTCTTTTTTTTGTGGAAYGTTGATTCATTCTGTTATTGAGAGAGGTGTAGTTTGGGTAGGAGACAATTTTTTAGTGGGTAGGTTTTCTATATTGGTCTATGTTAACTTAATGACAAAAAGATTGCAAAGAGGTTAAGAAATTATGTCTTTTTACAAAGAATTGAGGCAGCATACAATTTGATGGGGGAAAATTCTTTCACTGGGCATTTAAGAGTCTTAGTGCTGAACAAGAGGAACTGGAATGACTTGTTTGTGAATGTGATCTCAGCCCAGCCATTATTGCTGGCAGGACAGCTGCTGAACGCTGAGCTCAATTGTTATACTCGATGGACAGAGGACATGCCTTCTGAAGCAAAACCAGCACTAAATATTTCCAAATTGCTGTTTAGCTTGGAAAACAAAAAAATTGCAAATATTCATAGACTGACATCCTAATGTATAAAACCTACACTGGAGCGGTAGCTGTCCTTCACAATAGGCCATCAAGTCACCTTCTGGACAYTGTTGCTCAACCTGTGATTCATGGGCCACTAGTGGATGGTTTGTGAGATATGAGAAAGTCTGCATAATGACTGTCAACAGTGTATTTTTAAGTCCCACACATGTACCCACACACCTTCCTCAGGCCATGCGCACAAACATGCACACACAGTCTGTTCAAGAGAAGCAAGCCCAGATCTCAGGGTTTTTAATTATTAGCATTTTTAACCTAATTATCTCACTGCAGTAAATAGATTTTTTTTTTTTTTTTTTTTTTTAATTTAAAACAAGATATGTTATTTGTCTAATTGCTAAGAATTTTACTCACCATTCTCTTATCACCCTTCTTATCTCTTTCCCTGGTGAGCAGTAACAGGATACAAAATGGCCACCGTTTTCTTTATTGAAGATTGGGTAGCTTTACACTGAAAAAAAAGTGATAGAAAAGAGATTAAAAACCTATTGGCCAACTTGGTAAAATGAAAGAAACTGGAAGAATACTAGAGGACGAAAAAGGGGAATATTGGCAACTGGGAATTAATAGCTAGAAGTCACACAGATTTCATAAAGAAAATGGCAATGCCAACGTGTACATTTATGGCCAGTAGAATTAAGACATGAATTAAGAAGGAATATTACATGCATGGAAGAATTAAAAAGCTGCAATGTTTTTGGCCCATTACTGGATAAAATGGAGCAAAAGGCAATGATGCAGCAGAAGTGAAATGTTTACACTTTTCTTTTTCTCTCTTTACCAAAACCAACTGATGTTGTTCACACCAGAAAAAAAGTATTCATGGTGATGCTCTGGTCAGACAATAATTCTAGATCTGCTGTAGAACAGCTGCTGGAACTACATATTTTAAAATCATTGGACTTTGGTAACTCATAGCTGAGATCCTTAAAAAAATAAAAAGCTATCAAAAAAAACTATTGACAATTTTTTGTTATTGATTAGTGAGAAAATTCCAGAGGTGTGGTTTGAAGAAAACTGATATGCTAACAGGTAAAAAAAAATAGGATGAATCACCTGAGGAATTTCAGACCTGTGGAGTTTCAGTCCAATATCAGCCTGAGGCAGAATAATGAAACTCTCCACGGGATACTCAGTCATGAAAGAAAAATTGTGAAAAACCGTTAAAAGATTAAGTTGTGTAATTGAATTCAGTTACATGACATGACAAACTAACATGACACTGTTATAAGATCAACATTATAAGTCTCATGTTACTTGGATTTTAGTAAGATCTGCTCTGCTACTTGATATTTTGGTTAAGAAATTAAGATTATATACATTCACTATTACAACAGTTAAGTAGATTAAAAATTAAATGCCTGGATTAAGTAGATTAAAAATTGAGTAATTATTGCATCTCAGACTATAATGGCAAAGAACTAGAAGGCAACTCCTGGATTTACAAATACAGTTCTTGCTACTGTGCACCATCGCATCACATCATGATCAAGCTGTGATCATGATTTTTTAGCTGTGTTTTTTGACCCTATAGTTACTCACTGCTCACGATGGATCATCACTGATTAGGATTTTAGAGGAATCGGTTCCTGGCATTACACTGCATGCCAGCTTTCAACGCTGGTATTGTTGGACATGAGCTCATACTGAAAAAATACTGACATCTAGACTAAGGGTTTAGTAAATAAAAAGTCAAGGTCATGAAAGTTGGATTATTTTTTTATTGTTTGGGAAAATAAATGCTGTCACAATGCATATCATACTCGCAGAATCGAGGTGAACATCTGAGGAAGCAATAACTAAAAAGGCCTTTGAAGTCTTGCTAATGTATTACTAGTGACTTTTGAAGAGCCAAGGAACTTGTTAGTCTTTGTTTCCACATATAAAGATGGGAGAATAGTATTTTCAGTATATATAGTATTCAATATATAGGTGGGGGTATTATTTAAAGAGTACAGAGGTTTCATTGGTGCTGCATGCACAGTTCAAGAGGGATATTGTGAAAATGGAGAAGGTGGTTCTTGGATCATCATGAGAATGGAAAAGAGGGAATGCAAAGCAAGAGAGGACTTTTTAGCCTAGGAGTATGAAGTGTAAGTGGTTGTTTCCCAAAGATACAACCTGAGACCAGAAGACAAGTGATACTTAAACACAGCAGTAGTGGTACAACAAGAACTAGCCATGAAAAAAAAAAAGAAGTTTAGTGTGTTGTCCTGAAATAGCCATCCAGCTGGAGTCACAGGGCAAAAAACACAGCTAGTTTTAAGATGGAGTTTTATCACATTTTAATGTGACAGTGAGAAGTGGTATGGACGAGGGTCGATGACCCAGAYGGTGCCTTCCACTTCTTCATCCTGTGTTTCAAAGAGGCCAAATGGGAAGTCAAAGGGTCACCTCAGCAGGCTATGCCGAAGTGGGGAACAGCCTTTGTTAATATCATTCTGTTCAAAACAAGCAGTGGTAGAGCAGGAACAGCTCATTCTGCAGCAAAAATCTGCAGCGCTAGCTCATTTTCATGTCGACAGAGCTAAGTGTGGCACCTTCTGTCCCTTCAGTCTTATGCAGTCTTTCCAATTTTCAGGTCTGCTTTTCCCCCTTCTATACCGAAGTTTAAGTTCTTTACCTTCTTTCAAGTCTTTTTATTTTTCACCATTTATGGGTTTTTTCCATCTTTTCCTGTCTTATCACTCCAACCATCTTCCTGTATTTCCTGCACTGGCACTGTCCTTAAACAGAGAATATTTTTGTCAGTTCTGTCTTTCCAGTGCTTTATTTTAGCCTTTCATATTTTTCAGTAGTTTGGCACAGTGCTCAGTTAACAGTGTGAAGGCAACACCAAGGAGAAGCAGCCATCCAGAGTTTAGTGTATAAGCCTTGGCTACAGAAGTTATAGGTTAAATTTCCTGTTCTCTCAGCAAATTCTTGCATGGCTTTGAGCCTGAGGCGTTTAGAGAACACTTGCTAATTGCACACCCAAGCATTGTAACATTACCCAAAATGGTAAAAGAAACTAAGGAAAAAAAATATTACAATAGTATCTTTAGGCCTCATAAAGGGGATCATGTACATATTTACCGATATGCAAATACCTGAAAGTACAGTATAATTTTTTKTTTGTTTGTTTTATTTGAATGTAATTTTGTAGAGGTTGTCCAGCCCATTCTTTACAAGTATACAAAGAATACCATCTTTTCCAGGCACGGTCCCCRTTTGGTAGCTCAGACACAGTATTTGTCCAGATTATAAAATACTGAAAACTGGTAGCACASTACTGGACAAAGTGCTGGTGATATGGTATACTAATTCAGGTAGCAGAGTAATTGGCATAATTGATAAAAGACTTAATTTCATCTCCAGCTCTTCCCCATAAACATCCCATAGTAGGGTCCTGGTTCCGGATGAAGGCTCTTAGGCACTTCTTCAATACAAACGAGTAATAATAAGTAAAAGAGCATCTTGGCATTAGCCAGTCTCCTTTCCTGCTGGCTTACCAGCTTTTAGGTACAGTTAAGTTCTCCAGGAGGAAACTGATCTTAATTGAATAACTCTGAAACCCACAAATTTAACGTTAGATAAATCAACTTCGCAGTGGAGCAAAGATGTCCAAAACCTTTTGTAGATTTCCTTCTCCAAACCACCCAATACGAAGTAATAATCAAAGCAAGGCAGGGCTCACATATGTTGTCTGGTCTGGGTAATAGAGTTTTCTGAGTATCTATTGACCTCATTAACCTGAAATAATGACTCAGAATAGTGATGCAAATTTTTTTCCTGAGGTGTTTAATGTGGGAAGTGCTCCAATAAAAGGTTAGTAAGTATGCAAAGTTGTACATGTATTTGTTCGTCATTGGAGGATGCAGTAAGATTTGGGCTTTTAAGATGTTTAGGTCAGTTGCTTAGAAATGGTGAACAGTCTAAAGAAATTGCAGGATAATAGTAAAGAAAACCCATTAAATATCAAGTCCTTGGCTTCCCACTTCAGGACTTTGTGCAATATCTGCTCTGATTTCCTAAATAATAGGGTTCTCACCTTGACCCTACACTGATATTCATACATTTAAGTTTACAGAGACAACTATGGTCATTTAATCTGACTACAAACATCATAAAAAACCCAACAAAYGTGATTCGGTTTTGGGAGGTGGCTGTGCCAATTCTATGCTAACTAGGGAGCCTTCAGCTGACTTGCAGCCACCATCTGGCCACTTGTCTGTCTTTCCAGGAGGACCTTCACTGTTCCTTTTCATGATTAAGCTACTGTTAAATTTAGTCAACTCTAAGACCAACACTGTTTTCCTTTTGCCATTTCTGAAGTGCAGAATAACCCTTGCTGATGACTAGCTCAAGTTTCTGTGTGTTACGGTAGTCTACCGAAATACATCTCRTTTGCCACATTCTTCCATATAACAGCTCTGTAATTCTTCCCCACTTCCATTCTCCCTTTAAATTTGCAGTGCTCCTAATAATGCTTAATTTTGTAGCCTAATTTATCTTCCTTTTTCATTTCAGCTGTTATTTGTGTTCTCATGCATTTTCCCTTTAAAAAAAGTCCAGATTCCACATGCAAATACCGTTCTTCCTTTAAAAACATAGGGATGTATTCAGTCTTAAATTACCTTAGCCCCACTGAATCCACCCTGTTTTCCTAGCTGCATTACATTATCACAGCCCAGAAATTCTCATCTCCTACTGGGATTTCCTGGAATTGAAAAGTTTTAAGCCTTGTAGCTGCTGCCAAGGTCTCCTCAGAATCACTCTGAGTACTGCTGTTTGCTTTACGCCTGTTGACTCAGACCATACCGTTCAGCCTGCATTTATTTTAAGCACGAGTCCTTTACGGTCCTCCAGCCCCCACCAGCAGTTAGTAAGGACGATTGCCCAAAAACCCTACCAAGTTTTCAGCCACTTACCACTCTGAATGCAGAAAGGGTTGCTGCTTTGAAAGCTCTGTTCAGCCAGCTCCCTGTCAAATCCTGGTTGCTACCGGCTCTTTTCACTTGGAATCAGTCCCACGACGGTGGGTGCGGACCTGCCCACATGGTGTCTTAATTATAGGCTTCATGTGGGTGAGTGAGAACCTTTGTAAGAATGATACCCTTATTGCTGGATAGAACAGATGTTGCCTTTTCTTGTCTCCTGTCATATCTAATTCATCAAAGTTTCACCTCTTAAAGTTTTGTTATGGGTTTGAAGAAAAGCGAGGCAAGGCCATTTTAACCCTTGAAGGGGTTATTGTATGCAACATTCACACAGCCAACATGAAATGCTTACCTGTTAGCTCCTGTTACAGGCAATGCCCCTCCTTTGTGGGGCAGTTCAGAACATGAGCTTAATTTCGCCGCTCTGTGTCACCCGCTGGAAGTCACCAGCTATCTGTTATCTGTCTGACGTACATGCCCTGTGAAGCAAACCCTTGTACATTTTCATATAATCAAGCCTGTCTATATTTTTTACAGAGAGCGGGCTAGTTTCTTTTAAAAAGGGGGGAGTAAGAAAAATTGTGTTACAACTTAGGGAGAATATAGGTGCCTGAGCATTTATTAGCTTTTTCTAGTGAAGTTACTCAAGCTCTGTCTACCCACTACCATTTTGACTAATCTATGTCCTCCATGTGGGATTCACAGATTAGCTGTCTCTGTACCAAGCTCTCTCATTGGTTGGCATGCTCTGAATATAACTGACATTTACTGACAATATTGTGATCAGCTTAGAGCAGAGAAACCGCAGCCATTCAAATTCAAAATTGTGTCAGGAGGAGGAGGATAGGATGATGATAATCATGTCATTCATCTTTTTCTCTGTAATGGCTTTGTGACTTGTCCATCATGTAAGTCCCAGGGTCTCTTCTGTGCTCTGGAGGTTGTGGGTCACAACTATGTCACAACCCAGGTCTTTCAGTTCCTGGGCAAGACCTCAAGTCACTACACTGCTATCTACAGGATGGGTGCTGCCATAATCACTTGTTCAGGCAACTGTATAAGAGCAACTGTCATCCTTATACAAGGAGTGATTCAAGTGCCTAAGGGCAGGAAGTAACTTGGGTTGAATCTACGGTTCATGTAAGAAGCTAATTTGTGGTCTTGAGATATGTGCGTTGCCTGAGAGAAGATACAATTTCAGAAATAACACCAAAAATACGTTTTTCCATATGCTGAGCTGGACATAACATACTCAGCCTGCTAGCCATTGTAAAAACCAAGTCAAGAGTGTCTGTCATTCCTTGTAGCACATGGCACCTACATGAGTGTTTGGATCTGGGTCTGGTGGTTCTTGGTAAAGTGGTGCAAGCCAGTGCCATATATGATGATAATTATTAGAAAGAAGTCTCAGAGGAATCTGGAGGAAGCAGTGGCTAGTCAGTGACTGAATCTCATATTTAATTACTGCTTACGCTGAAGACACATATGTAATTTCAGATAAGACAGAACAGATCTAGCTAATAAGAAATTATCTACAGTCTAGTCTATGTTCATTGACTGGAAGATGGAAATTTGGCAGCAGTTATGGGACCTGTATCTCCTCAGATGAGGTAGCTCATTAGATAAGTCTGGAGAGGAATGAGGTTGGGGAGCCACAGAAAAGAGATGAGGAATGTCATGTGCGCCATTTGTCAAAATATTGGCATGTAAGTTAAATGGAAAGCAGCCAGTGAAACTGGTGCCTCTATTAATGATGAAACATCTTCAGAAATTGCTGAACGTCTTTGTGTGAATATCAGACCCCTTTGAAATGTTTGTTTTAGGGGACCAGGATTGCTGGATATGCTCAAATATTTTGCTGTACTTTCCACAGAGTTAGTTCTTTGTGTGCGAGTGTTAAAACAGTGCCACTCAGCACCCCCTCCCCAGTTACAAATTGAAACAGAAGTACACGCTTGCAAGAATGCCTCCGTAGACAAATGTACACAAATAGCTGAAAACTGCATTTGGCGAGAATATAAGTTTACTAACTTCTTTAGTTTGCTTTTTGATCTGCTCTGTATGTTGATAAGTGACAGCCTGGTCGATACAGGGGGACCATACACATTTTCAACACAGTGTTGCACTGTCAGTGTATTTCAGAGGGAATACACAGTGGTGCAGATTAAATTAATGTAGGCCAGTATGACATATTGGAATTAATAGTAAAAAGAATTTCTAGCCCATGTTGTAGGGTTTTGAGGTCTAGCTTCTTTTAGGAATGGTCAATTTTTCTGGGTCTGGCTTTATGTCTTAAGAGGAACAGTAGGATTTTATGGACAGTAAGAAAAGGCTGGCTTTTGCAGTTGCCTCTGACAATATGCAAGTGGTGGTTTTATAAATGTCAGCTTGAGAATTATCAAGGACATAAATGCATTCTGATAGTAGTGGCCTTCACATAGGTAGGAAAAAGAGGATCAAAACACTCACTGAGAATCATGTTCTYCAAAGGAATCACAGCGACTGTGTTTCAAGTGCAGCTATATATAAATTACCAAGGCTTTCATAGGAAGATAAATGAATAAAATTGTAAAAGCAACATTTTTCTCTCCCATTTCAATTTTAGATTGAACATGGTTAATGAGTTTCTTAGCTTGGATGGACGTCATCTGGAAGTAGCTTTGTGTATTCCATCCCCTAGAGAATTGCTAATATGTATAGGCAAAGACCACTCACCTTCTTGGAGAATCTTACCTTTAGTCTCTGAGTGGCAGAGCCATGAAAAAAAGACTGTCTTGGTATTTCTGTTGTCTAACTCCAATATGTTCATTCTGGCCAAGTGAACAAATCTTATATTGAATAGAGGCAAACCCAATTTGCCTTAGTGTATCCTTTGCAGTATTGCACAACAGCAATAAAAGGAATATTTTGGAAATGATAAATTTTTATGACCTTCCATAATACATGCTGTCTGCTARTTAACTCAGTCAAAGCAAGTAAAGATAACGTTAAATTCTGCTTTTGTGAGCTGGAGACTTGCGGAGCATAGTATCATTTTAAGGAAATAACACTAGGGCAGAATTTTAGAGCAGATGATGAAAGTAACCAAAGACATAGAGGAGTCAGTAGGGACAGCCAGGCTTTCTTTACAAGTAATGAGCAGAATTAAAGGGAATAGGGTTAAG
Source organism: Phoebastria nigripes (assembly GCA_035582835.1). Lineage (NCBI taxonomy): Eukaryota > Metazoa > Chordata > Aves > Procellariiformes > Diomedeidae > Phoebastria > Phoebastria nigripes. The sequence goes on along the minus strand of JAYKAV010001964.1, from coordinate 445,576 downwards.
TCTATTATTCTGAATGCTTGATCTCCTATTAAYGCTAGAATATTAAACTTATTTGAAAGAAGCAACTGAAATAAAAGGGAATAACTGTAGATTTTGCCTTGGAGATTGAGAGGCAAATGCAAATCTTCTTGAATGTTTAGATTGATAAAAGAATGGCTCTGAACAGCTCGGATGCAGACCAGTGGCTCAGAACAAAGTTAGCTATCTAGGGCTCTGGACATCTCCTACATTAGGTCCCAAGCTTTCCTAGCGTCAAAAAAAGGAAAAAATTATGGGATGAAAAGGGGACTGACACCAATGCCAGCCTGTATTTTCACATATTGCTTATGCTTCCGGTGTTGCAAGACACTTGCCCCATCCAACCTTGTGGTAGCTGGGAGGAGAGGTATGTTTTTCTGCAGCACAGCAATGTAGGCGTGCTCTGTTTGTGCGAAGGTTGGTGATGATGCATGTTCTTTCCGGAAATTTTTAGATCCTTGATAGCTAAAGATAAAGAACAGATTCTTGGCTCTGTTTTATCTTGGAAATATGCCATAAAAATAGATTTGGGCATGCTATCAACTTCTGCTTCCTAATTATTTGAAACAGAATAACTTAAAGTGGCTTGGAGACTATTTGAAATTATGAAGTTAGTAGAAAAGGAGGAGAGAGCCACGAGTTTTGTAGAGAGTCCGTGTAGATAGATTTGCTGATAGGTCAGTGAGCAATTGTTTACCCTCCCAGTGGTAGCTTTGGTTTTGGAAGAATAACTCAAATAAATGTTGGGAATGCACAAAGATTTTCATTTTTGCTTCCGTCCCAGGAGCCTGCCAAACATAACTGTTAGAGGCAGGGGTTACGCAGAATACCCTGACTGCACTGAAGTCTCAGCAAAATCACTTTCCAAAGATTTTATTTTACCTTCTATATAACAGACACACATTTGAGAATTGAGGCCTGCTGTAGGAAAAATCAGTAATTTTCACTGAGGGAAAAGAGTGGGGGAACTGTAGGTAAATRATTTTGCTATAAAAATATCCAGGAGGAAATGCAAGAGAAGGGAGTGAGGCGATGCCTCTGCAAGAATGCTAACTGGGAAAATAGACTTGCTCCCAGGTGATGTGATCTTACAGGTGGGTTGGTAACTGGTATGACACAAACTCTGGGCTGAAAAAAATTAAAACCACATCTCAGATCTACCCGAAGTACCTTCAGGATGCGCGTTCTCAGGCATTGAGCCACTGTAATCATTCACTCATTTCTGGTCTGCCAAAGATAAAGACTCTAACCTAAATTAAATGTAAAGGGACAAGTCAGAAAAACTTATCAAAATGCAACTATGCAGAAAAGAATTAGCTTTTGTTGGGGAAACAGAAGCCTGAAGAGAGAAACAAAAGCTGATAAAAAGTCATGTGGGAACACGTGAAATACAGATTATCTAGAGAAGAAAAAAAAGCCTGATGTATTTTTACCTGGAGAAAATTATGGATTTTCCCATGGAGTTTCTATAAGGAAAGATGCTGGCAAGTGACTGGGATATAAAATGATATAATCAGAAAGGAGATAGTCTTAAAGGCAGAATGAAGGCACTGGGGAGGCTTTCTGTATAGGAGCCTTGTCAATCTTCATCTCTAACAAAGAAGAAAGACCAAAAGGACTTGGTAGGCTTATTCCTGCAAATTTGTGGTTCATTTACAAGGATTTTATCAGTATGTTCTAGGATATTAGAGTAGCATGAAAAAATCTGAAAAGTCACAGAAATAAAATAGATAGGATCAAAAGTGGGAAGAGAGATGACTGAATAAACTGAACTTGAGGTCTCCACCTATTAGTTCTATTTAATTAATTTTAATTATTCTTATGCTTTTGGTTCTGGGCTCACAAATATTTATGAGGGACATTTTGATAGGCTGTGCTTTTTGGAAAGAAGACAGTCTGCTGTGCTATGCAATAGAGTATTTTATTCCTGTTAATGGAGAACTCCGACAAAAATGGTCCTTGTTTTCTCATTAGCATACCTGCATATATCACTTTATGGCAAGCATACTGTTTCTCCTAAAATTATTTTTCTGATGTTACATATAAAGCAAATACAGATGAGGTACGTGGAGCAGAAAGTTAGCATTTTGGATTACTTATTATTGCTGTTCCCTTCTTCTGTAAAAGATTTAAGAGGTTTGTTTGTATGTGTGTTTGTTTTACCTTACTCCATCGCCAAGAGAGTGTCATGAGAGAGAAAAGGGACTGAGGCTGAATGCTTTATAATGGCTTTGTTAGCAATTTACCTTTGGCATAATTTTTGTAGTGAACAAATGCTTAAGGAGTATTAAATGAAATTTGTATTGTCGTTCTGAAGCACTCATAGTGTTGCAGAATATTTAAATAATGTAAAAGACTGAATGCAAATCATAAAAAAGTCCTTAAAAACCCTAGACAAATGAAGCACATTTGATTAAAAAAAAAAGCTACCTTTCAACATGACAGCCAAACATATCAAATGGTGCATCTCACTTGACATTTTAAAGATGCAATTTAAACTGTTCTAAAAAGCTGGCTTACCTTGTTGTGAAAATATGAAAGAATTACCTGTTCCAGTCTTTGTCAAAGGCAGATTGTCTTGTGAAATATCAAACCCTTGCATTTTTTGGACTGGCTCCATTAATACAAAGTGATAGTATCCAAAGGTTTCATACAAGTAATAATTTTCATTTTTAAATACAGAAGGAAACAGGAGGAAGACTATTTGCTACCAGCAACACAGAGCTGCTGTAAATGTTTTTTTTTTCACCCTTACCTCATAAAAATAAATCTCTCTTGCTCTGTCTATAGATGTATTAGCAAAGAAGTGCAGCATTGATTTTTACTATACCAAAGAATGAAAATTAACTCAAGAAACAGTATATGACAAAAATGCAAAACAATACAAGGGGAAGAAATTAAAGCAATATTTTATTTTTAACTGAACTGATTGGGTGAGAAAATGCATATTTTTAAGTGCTCTAATCAGCTGGACCACATTTGTAGCAGAAGTCATCAGCCCATATGAGCTGTTATGTTTTGTCAGAATGCTGTTGAAAATAATAGCTTAAAATTAAACAAAATGAAAGCTTGTATTTTTGAAAGTAAGAATATGATTTATTATTCATAAAAACATCAAATTAATTTTTAGAATTGCAGAAGTGGCACAGCCAAGTATGGAGGCAGGAGGGGACGGGCTTTATAGAAATCTCGAGTTCAACAGGAGATTGCTTCCTTCTTGTGAAAAGCAGTGGCCTATATTGCACGGCTCACACTGCTGTCTCGTGTCATTGAATCCTATGACCCAATCCGGTGCCTGGCCCTGCTGCACACTTTTTCGTGACCCCGAGGTAAATATTTACGTTTCTTTTACTTCAGTTCCTGACTGTAAGAAAGAGAAAATAAGTCTTCCTTTTTCCCTCCCTGAGTCTCCTTTATTTGTGCAACTCTGGGGCAGAGAGCCATGCCTCTCTTGATTTATGAAGGATGTTAAAGGTGGTGTAATTACTAGCTACGGATATTTCCCAACTGCGTAGAAGTACCTGGGGGGTTGTTTTGTACTTCTCCAGAAGAGCGCAGAAGAGGGGAGTCCCTACTTACACAAGAAGGGGGTCTTGCCTAAGGAGTTTCCCGAAGGGGTAGGGGAGGATGAGTTCCCTGCCCGGGATGGTTTCTGGATCCTGCTCTGCAAGGGTGGAGATGGTAAGGGTACTGAAGCAGTGAGTCTGAGAAGGTAGACAGCTGATTTGTCAACTTTTCTGCAAACCTCCTGAGCAAGCTCATCCRGCAAACTTCATAGGAGGTGACTGAATTCTGACATCTCAAAGTTATTGCTGCATAATTTGAAACACACCTTATCATCACTCACATTTACCCTTGTGTAATGCATCTCATTAACACCTTCTGGTAAACCTCACTGGAAGTATTCTGGAATAGCTAGTTGTTAGGATGGGACAGAGCAGAGTTGCCCAACGTGATTCACACACAGGATTTCTACACCCAAATGATAAACCTCACATTAGATTTAAAAATTAGCTCTATGTCTTAGACCACAGAGGGCAATTAAAAACCGAAAGGATTTTTGTGGGTAGCTTGTATAGAAACAGAAACAATCTTAGCTTATTTTGGCTGATGCTGATAACTCTTAGTAGTCTGTTTTTGTTAACTGGTATAATCAAAATGCTGCCAAATTTTTTGGGGGGAATGCTATATAGTAATGCAAATAATGCAGCTCAGGCCCGACTTCAGTGGCTTCAGAAAGGCAAGGCAGAGGTGGAAAATTCAGCTTCACCAGTAAATTAAAAATAGTTACTGTGAAGGCTGCCAGAAAATCAAAGATACTCAATAGTGCAACATAGTTTTGATAAAGAAGATGCCTGTTTCAAGTATAGAGAAAGAGTCCCAGCTCACCCAGTGTTCAGCAGAGTTGAACAGAGCACATCAATGAGTTCTTTCCCAGGAAAAAGGCAACAATCAAATATTTTGCTGTACGTTAAGCTGTCCTGCTTGACACATGGTGAACTTTGATGGTAGAGTTTCTCAAGGTCTACTGTACAACTCGGTACGCAGTTCCAGCTCCTAAGCAGTCTTTTGGATGTGCTGCTAAAATGTTGTTTAAATGTGTTCTTCAGGAAGGCAAGACATGTCAGGCAACGCCATTCAAACTCTGATTATTTTTATGTTTAAAATTATTCCTCAGACTCCTGACAAAGCAATGAGATGCTTCTGAAAGCAGGCAAGTGTCCTTTTCCTGAACAAGTAAGTAGTCACTATTTAAGAATTTGTCTATGTTCCTCCTCCCCCCCCCTTTAAATTTTCTCTTTTTTTCTTTCTTCTTTTTTCTTTCTTTTTTTTCATCTTCCTTCCTTCTTTCTTTCTTTTTTTCTTTTTTCTTCCTTTTTTTTTTGTTGCTTCTTCTAAGACAATTAAGTGTATTTCAAAGGGGAATTGGCTAGGACTTTTTTTTCCTATTTCATTATTTTCCCCCTTGACTCTGAAATATAATCACACTGCATGTGTGTGTTACTAGTGAAATACGCGTTAGCTGCCATTGTAACTGGAGTTCACAGAAGTGTAACTCAACTCCCCTGTACGGATAAAAGCTGACAACACTAATTAGGAAATAAGAGCTTTTGTAGTGGGCTGGGCAAATTTTTTGTAATCTATTGAAGAAGCCTTGTTAATAGTTTGCCGCTGACTGAAGAAGTGTCCTCTTCTAGACGGTGAGGGTTGCCACGGTGGACAACCACGGCATTCCTTGCCGAGCCTCAGCAAGGCTCCAGGGCTTGCCACATGCTTGGCCGCACGGTTCCACAGCCGCAGAACACAGACCTGGCGAGGGAGGAAGAGTTTAAGGAAATATTTTTCAGCACAATGGGACATTTTCTTAGCGGCAGCCCAAGATAATCAATATAAATCCTATTTTTATTTCATGTTAGGTCAAAGCATGAGTTCTAGTAGACTGAGAACATACAGTGTGTGTTATCAAATGATTTTTTTAAAGAATTACTAGTTAGTGACTAATTATTAAATTTTAAGACGTGTTTGCCTTTATGCTCAGACTCCATTAACATTTTAATTTGGACCAGGAGTGCGCTTTTGAAGGGAATCTCTCACTCCATTTTCCCCATTTACCACACTTTGGTTTACATGACAGAGTGGTGTCAGGACACATCAGCTGGATTCATTTTGGTTAAAACTAAACCGAGGGGTGTGATCCAGTAGTGTACTTAATGTACTGCAGATGCTAGCGGGTGCCCGGTCCATGGGATCAGGTTGGAGTCAGCTTAAAGTACCCTGCCAAGGCAAGTGTACTGTTGCCCTGTGCAGAGCTGTTTCTGATGTGCTGTGCTACGTGCTAATGGAGATGTGAGCACATGAAACTGTAATTTAGGAGGAAAACTTGTACCTTTCTTACAAGTGTAGGGCTACACCCCGCCCAGAATTTCAGATTCGATATCTCTGTTCTTTGGGGAAGTCTGGCTGCAGTGCTGAGCTGGTGGGAGTAACTGTAGTCAGCCAAACACCCAGGTACTGCCATGAAATTTGGATTAGGCTCTTATTTTCAGTATTTAAACCCACTTGCTTTAAGGGGCATGATACCATGCAAAGGTGTTTTGGGTTTTTTTTCTTTTTTTCTTTTTTTCTTTTTTTTTTTTTTTGTTTTTGTTTTTGTTTGTTTGTTGTTTCCCCCCCCCGCCAGACCCACAGAATTGAACACCATCAGACTGTGTACTCACACATTTCCATTTTCCCCAGATATTATTGTGACTTCTTCAGCTCCCATGCAGCCTCTGTGTACATGATCTAGATGCTTTTTCCAGAGAAACTCAACTTTTGAAATGTTCCCAGAAATTTCTGTATCAATATAGTTCAAGTATGTGTTGCCTGGTTTGAAAGTTCCCCTGCAAAAAGAAAAGCACAGAAGGTGATGCTCTGTGTTCTTTACAAATGGGTTAAAAAAAAAAAATGCTACTGTTTAGGCAGAAAGGGAGATGAGTTGTGGGATGCTATGAGAGTTGAAGCTTTGAATACTACTGTCATAATTTTATTACAATTTTTTTCCAAGAGTTACCAATCAGGGATGTTAGACAAAATTTTAGCTTAGAACATGTTCTTGGAGAATATGTTCCTTGGGGAACGCGCAGGGCTCTTGATGGAAAGCCTCACACAGATCCAAGGCTTTCAGCTCAGGCAGTAGGGCATCATGTCTCAGGTCCAGAAACACCAAATTCTGTCCTTTCTGCTGACTAGTCAATCAAGCTATGTAGCAAAGTCTTTTATAAAATCCTTGGACCTTAGATTTTTCGTACATAAACCATATCAAATACTTTTTTGGACAAACATTGTAACAGGGCTAAACTTAAGGGAAGATTAAAAAAAAAACCAAACACCAAAAAAAAAAAATATAATGCATTTTTCATTTAACCTTTTTTGTAAGGATTAGGAAGGAATGTCTCGTTGACATTTTGATTGATTTCTTCCTCCCAATCAGTATTGCAATTTTTTGCCTTCCCTGAAGCTATTGTGGCAGCGCTGAGGCTACCTCTCTCCCAACATGATTTATCCTGAATACCTGGAGGAAGTTCTGAGGACTAAATGTCACTTTTTTCCCCCTTTGGCTGAAATCTGTGGTGCAGATACTAGCTAGGCAAATTGGTGAAGGCCACAAAGTCTCTGTATTAACCTTACTTGAGAAAGCAGAGGAAACACCATTCCTGCTTATACAGGGAGGTTATTGTGGATCCCACTACAGGCTTTCAGCCTATCAACCCCATGTATAGGCTTGTTGGTACCTAAGGAGAAGATAGCTACTCAGAGGGATCTACAGAAGTATGCAAATGACTTAGTTGCTTAAATTCCTGTGCCTTTCAGGATGAAAACATTAGATTAGTTAGCCCAGCCTTTGTCAGTATTGCCATGGGGTTTATTCTAGATGTTATTTTTGGAAAATGAGATCTATCTTCAAGTAAGTCCAAGTCAAAAAGCTCTCTCAGTGTTTCTGCTTGCTCTCAACCATGAAGAAAATTGAAAATTACAGTTTACATTCGTGCCTTCTGTGGTATCAGTGTTCATTATAACGGAATGCACATTACAGTGTGACATTAACATAGAAATTACCTGTAGGTGTATCGCTGCAGTAGTGTATTTGCAACCAAAGGTACTCCCAGTACAGACCAGTAACAGGGCTATGTTCAAACACAGAGGAGGCTGGTTTTACAATATTTAAACTGTGCACATGACAAGGATCAGTTTATGAGATTTAAATTCACATTTACTGGAAAAAGCCAGGCTGAGTGGACAGGAATCCCCGACTCCAGCACAGTTCATAAGCAAGCTGCAACTTTCTTACTCACATATTCCCCAGAGGCGGGAATGATTACATGACTGTACATCATGCAGCTCTTTAACTTCTCAGAGATCACCAAATGATGTTTGAGTCCAGCAGTAGCCACAGAGCTCTTTGCTCTTGCCCACTTTGCTATGCTAACCATCATCCTCAGAAAAGAAAAGAAAATACAGAGCAAGAGAGACCAGCAAGCAGGTTTTGACTACAATCTGTAGCATGGGGAACTTCAGCCACTTATCAGCTACTTTTATTACCAGTGTAAATCACAGATCATATAGAACAAGATGAGACATGTAAAAATAGCTATGTATAAATTCAATATGATAACAATGATAGAGCCATTTTTTCAACAGTCACGTTAAACTTACTTGTTGATTGTATATTTTTTCCTGATCCCATTACTTCCAGTCAAGGCTACATCTATATTTCCCTTCATGGTTTCTGTTGCAGATACTCTGACATGTATCTCTTTTCGCCAGCCTTTGAAAGTAAAATGAAATAGATTATGGCTGTAAGGAGATTTCTTTCCTAATGGTAAAGCTTTTCATACGTTTCAATCTCTTTCAGGGAGAGGAAAGGATTGCACAAGTGTGCTTGCAAGCAAGCAAAATTGCACTCTTTATTAAGGCAAATATTAGTTTTGCGTGATTCTGGTAGTATTAAAGTCCTTGACAGTGGTCTAAATCACAGATGCAATCTTTGCTGACCTACTGGCTATGCTGAGTATTTAATCTGCCATGGCCAATAGCGTACCTTCCTCTTCCACTTGGCCTCACTTTTAGTTTTGTAATTTCTTACACTTGTAAGCAATTTGTGGGGTCTCATGGGTAGCCTGTTAGCTCTCAACTATGAAGTGAGGTCCACTGGACTGCTGTGTTGTTAAAGATATATTGAACAAAACCAGCAGCTTTCCCAGGATGATCCTGATATGCAGATTTGAGAAATGGCTATATATACTCAAATTCATTGTTTTACTTTTTGCTCTTATGGAGATGTGATATAAGATTTTTTTKTTGTTGTTGTTCTTAATTTTGCTTTCCTATTTTAGTGCCTAGTGAATAAGGACATCAAAGACCCTCTCTCATTTATTGCCCTTGCAGTTCATCACCTGTGATGGATTACAATTTATTTACGAATTTTCTTATTTCCCAGTTCTGTGGCTGGTTCTACATTAATCGCAATTAAAACTACACTTCTTATTACTGCCTGCTATTTTGACTTTACAAGCTTTGTAAAAATATCCTGAAATGATCCAGTATTATAAATTTTTGCCAATAAAAACAATGTAACTTTTTTTGATTTGAAATTTTGCACTTTCAGCATAACATTCCTCCCACCTTCAGCTTTATAGAATTTTTGAAGGCATCATCTAATTAACAAAATTTAGCAGGGTTTCTAGGTCAGAGGTCAGCATCAGTTGATCTGTTTCTATAATTACCTCAGCCTTTCCCAGATAATGCTGGCACTGCATGTTCCTAACACACCTGAAACTCTAGATTTTGTACTAAGTGCCACTCATTAACTCCAGCAGCTCTCTGTCAAAGTGCAAGATATTTATTCACACATAATTCATTGCCACTTTAGAATTCACCACCCAAAAGAAGCACTTACGAGCATATGGAGGGGAGGGCCCTGTGTTTAAATAAACCTTTTGCTGTTCTTTTTCACTTTTATGTGAAAACTTATCAGCATAATGACCCATCAGTGGGCATCCTTCCTTTGGACATGGGAAGCAGTCTCCCTGGGGGAAAATAACAATGTGTGTTACAAGAGGTTATCTGTTTTAATCCCACTTCTTAAAGTATAAGAAATTAGGGCATTTTAGCTTTTTCCCAGCTTTTTTGAAAAGGTACTTGCTTCTGAGATCAGATTATATCTTCAGTATTTATCAGTGTGGTGAGAAAAGGAGCTGAGATGGTCAGTCAGCTTATTTCATCTGGTTGAAAATCAGAGGAAAAACAGGATGAAAATCTGGTCTAATTCCTTATGCTCTTGCAGAGACCATAAGTAAATACCTTAATGCATGTTGTACCTTACTACCTGATCTGTAAAATATAGGTAATATATTCATCTTTCACAGGGTCCATTGAAAGGCTGTCTGCTAATTATTATAGGGTGGCTAACCATATTTGCAAACAGGTCTGGCTGGATATCTCACTCATATGGTAAAGATATTTAAGTTTAGGAATACTGAAGCTTGGGGTCTTGCTTTGGAATGTGTTCTGTCTGCTTTTCAGCCTTTATTCCTATGCAGAGCCTTAATAGAATTAATCTACCTACATAGATCAAACATTCAGATCAAGACCTTGATGTCCATTAAAATACAAAAAAAAGATAAGTGTGTATATTTTCAGTGAAAGTGATTTAATTGCAGTTGGAAAAAATAGCATTGTTATATTTACATAGTTCAATTTTGATATTTGGGATGTTCTGTAGGAACCGGCATTTGTGGATCTTTGGCTCGTTGGGCATTAGATGAATAAAAGGCTAAACGATCGACATCACTTGTTTATTACAAGATTGAAAAAAACATTTCCCTCGCATCACTAAATTGCACAGGGTTCAGGTTTTCAAGTCCTGAATTACATCAAACTTTCAAGTTACATGGCAGCATTGCTACAAACATTAACAACTTTTCCACAGTATTGTAATCATTCCTTTTGGGAGTAGATGGAAATAAATTCAGACTTGCCTGCCTTCTTGACCAGTCCTCAGTTGCACTGCCAGAATTGGTCCACTAAAAGCCCAGTTATATCAGGCATGAAACACCAGGACATTACGCTGCCTTCTTTCTTGTGCTACCCGAGGGTTGTGTGAGCAATGCTGTGCTATATAAATATTTCCCCTGCCCTATATACTGTGGATGTTTATTGTTTATACAGATGTTTAAACATTTCTGAAATCCAGAGGCTGTCCTCTTGATGATGGGTTCCACCAGGTTTAGATGGGCTTCCTTCAACCAGACTGAGTGTCCCTTACCACTGACCTACGCAAAAGGTGAACCCAGCCACTGCCTCTCATTGCCCTCTTACTCAACTCTTCATGTCTCCCTTTGTAACTGTTTTTGGTGTTTATATTTACTGCCTTATTTTCTTCTGGATCTTTTTTTTGGAGCTTGCTGTGTTTACATTTTGCCTGTTTTTTGGGTATGGTCTGGATGAGGGTAGTCAGTGGGTCTGCCTAACCCCCCTGCATCCCATGATCCAGAGTGTAGAAGTTGTCCCAGAAATTATTAAGAGAAGAAGGGCAGGGCTATAACCCCTCAGATAAATATGTACCTGGTACTTACCAATACAAAAGCTCGGTATGTTTCACACTGATACCCAACAAATCCATCAGGAGTGATAATACTCTCAGCATAATACCGGAGACTTCTTTTATGTCCACATCCAATAGACCTATATGCTGGGAAAAAGCCCAGGTAAAAAAGATTAAAGCTATACATTAACATAAAGCCCATGCCAAAACAACACTTGTGGGTCTTTTTTCCCTCAAAAGCATTTGTACATACAGTGAAGTCTCAGACTAAAAAAACCTAATAATTAAAAGATGTTTAAAGTGTGAATTATTTGGTTTTATAATAAGAAGTGTACTTATGGTGACATATATTTTTTTAATGGGGAAGAGCTAGGTTCTAATCTGCGTGTCCCTGTGCTCATGCTGAAGTTAACAAAGGTGGAGATGCACCAAGGCGGACCTCGTGCAGGCTCCCGTCTTAACTGCTTTTACTTTAGCGTGAGAACCGAGGAGGATTTAGGGGAATTTCCCTTTGATATTTCAAAGACTGGAATAATTCATAGCTACGGCATTTGTAAAGCATATAGTAGTTACTATGAAGTAGTTTTCATTTGCTTACCATTATCACAACATGGTATTTTTTAAAACCAGTTTCCACTCATTTCTAGAATTAAAGGTAATTGTAGTAATTATTTTAACTTCAGTGGTGATTCTGTGAAATGCTCTGAAAAGCAAGATGTTTGGCAGCGTGTCCTTGATTTTGTCAGAATTATTTGAAACAAGTACATTTTCCCATCACAGTGAAATTTATAAGCAGTCAGTGCAGGAAAGAAGAAAGTGCTATTTGGGTTATATTTACAGGTCCCTTGTAACAAGAATTGTCTTCATTGGCTCTGAAGTCTCTCCTTTATCAAAGCACAATATACTAAAGTTAGGTTGTATAAAAATAGGCTCTACTCTGCTTCAGCGTGTGTGTGTGCTCACCTAATCATAGGGTGAAGTCTTGGAGGCACTGAAGTAATTGCAAGCTGGCATATTTTATAGTGAAATCAGAATTTCACCTACAGTCAATATTTACGCATCTTAAAGACAGACCAGTTCGTATTGACCAGTTGACACACATTGTTCTTTACATAAGGAAAGAAAAAAACACACCAAAACCCCTCTGAAAGGTATTTTTGTCTGATTTTCTTGAAAATAATCTGCATCATCAAGGCTTCCTGAGTATGTTTTCTTTATAGTTCCTTCTTTAAATCTAATTCAGAAGGGTCTGTGCTTTTAAGTTTAAAAACTTCAGCTCTTATGGTTGGCTTACTTTGTGCTAGTGCCAAATTCACTTAACATCTATACAATGGGAACATAATACTCCTCTCCCTACTGCATCAAAAGCTGTAGAAAGAAGTCACTAAATAGCATCTCTAAAGCACTTCATACATAAAAGCACTACAGAAATCTAAATATTATCAAACAGAAGAAATATGCACAAAGTAAGGTTTAACCAAGAGGCAGGAGTTAAGGCTGTCTCTATTTTTAGGAGCTGCATGAACAACCAACTCCATCTGCTCATGTTCAATAGAGCTGAGCTTCTCCTTCACCACAAAACATTGCAAACAGCCTTGTAAATGTCTCTGGAAAATATTTAATTTTTTTGCTGAAAATGCAGACGTTCTTATGCAGTCCAACTGGAAAGTGTTTTGGTTCCAAGTGACTTTGTGCACAGCCAGCTTTCAGTCCTCTTTGTTACTAAGTTCTCCCACCAGTTCTAAGACAGAGCATTTTTGAAAGGCAATTACTTAACTAGCAGTAGGGATTTCAAAACATTTAGCTGTGAATAACGATGTTCTCATTTCTGTAGGTTAGGATCAGAAGACAGGATTTGGGGGATCTATTGTACTGGATCCCAGGGTAATTCTGATTAACTGCCCAGCTTTCTTTGAAGAACATGAACACATGAACTATCAATGGAGCCGTCATTTTATCATCTTCTATATTTTTAACCTTGTGCTGTTCTCTTTGAAGACACTAAAGCTGTTAATGGCGTGGATGAATATGTCTAACCCCAGTAATACTGGGACTGATGTCTTTCTAGGGAGAAGGGAAGCTCAGATTTTAAAATGCTCATTTTTGGATTATCCTTGAATGAAATTTTACCAGTCCTTCATGTGTGGAATTCCCACTGAGGTCAGTCTATCAGCACAGTGGCAGGCTCTTATAAAGGTTGTGATGAACAAGTCTGCATGCTTTAACTGAAGTTTCCATCTGGAATTTGCCTTGGTTAGTATAAAAGAAAATTGGAGGGTATTTCACAGGCAGCTTTAAATCTTCCGCTTTTGAGCCTTCTCTCCCTACTCCAAATCCGAGCTATATAAATAATATATACATTCAAAAGGCTTTACTGTAGCCTAGCCTTTATTTCTAACTGTAGCTTATAATGAGGTATTACTTCTTTAAAATATATTTACCTCTCATAAGGTCATTGATATCCCGAGTTGCAGGAGGTACACGAAGCTGCTTGCATCCTGGCATCTTCTTCCCACCATTTGGGTAAAAATCCAGGTGGCCACAAGTCTGAAGGATCCCTGGAGCTGAAATACACAATGAATCGAGGCTGATCACTCTCAGGTACGYGGTGGGCAACCTCTGTGTTGGTGTCAGCCTTTGCATGAAAACTTACCAAAGTCAAAGAAAAGATGACCGGCGTGAGTATGAATTATATCAACAAATTTTGCGTCTGAAGGATCCAGCCTAACTGTTGTGGGAGTATACTGGAAAAGGGGCCCAGCTGGATCCAAACCTAAATAAATGGAGATACGTCTGATTGAGTAAATAATACTATATGTATGTCATCACATACAGTGTGTGTATACTGCATCTCATTACATTTCTGTCTTTACTCCACATAAAAAAATCCATTTTGTGGTCCACAGCCAGCAAAACAAGCAGGGTTTTAATAGAAAAGTGGCTGGAGGCATTGCAGCACAGTAAAATGCTGATGGGTGCTTGGCTTACTTTTGGGGAACAATGTTATAAGAAGAGGTTTGGGGGTTTTTTTTGCATGTTAGTGAAAAATACGAAATCTTGGTATGTTACTCTGAGCATGTAGATTTGTTTGAGAAATTTTATTTGGTCAAAAATCTATTTTTTTTTTCCAAAAGACCTTGGTTGAAAATGTTACCCCTTCACTTCAGTGTCAGTGAGCTCTCTTCGGGGCTAAAGCAACACAGTTCTGATCCCAGTTTCCCTGAACTGCTTATGTGACTGCTTACTGTGTACACAGCTTAGTCAAAGCAATGTCTATGCAGAGAAAAGAACTGACTGGAGGAGAAAGGAGAGTCTTTAAAAAAAGTGATGTGTGAGTGCATCATGACACTGTGTATCCCTGTGTAGCTATGAGAATAACAACTTTCTTCCTTTTCTGGGTGTCCATGGCTATTTACTGTCTCATCCTGACATACTACATCTAGGGGTTTTAATTTTTCATTTCAGATTTTCAATCTTTTGAACTGCTGAAAAGTCATGTCAGAGTGGGCTTTTAAAACCAAATACGACAACGAGTTGCTAGTGTTTCACAAGCCTGTTATTCCACACGTAATGCAGTATTTCGTTCCTGTTCTTTTACATTATTAAAAATCATAACCAAGTGCTCCTTGGGACTTCTTGTGACCTGTGAAAAGTGACCTCTATTTAGCCACAGTCGGGACAGTTAAGCCTTTCTGATCTGTTGCAGTCGAGCCTTTTTCAGAGCTGTGAACGTTGACATGTGAAATGCACGGCATGTGATGGGACATGGCTTCGTTTGTGTGCCGTCATGCTAGCTGTATACTGTTAATTATGACAAACCAGCACATTGTGGTCTGTATTGTGTGTTTATAAGGCAGCAGTGATTCTGCAGTTCTCTTAAGTCGCATGAAAATATAAAGCTTTGTCAGCTGAAATAGCTTCAATACCTGTTATTCTTCCAATGCCAGGTTTCCTTCTCCCTGCCTCCCCTGCGGCATGCGCTCCAAGACTATGGCCGATGAAATGAATGTTGGCAGGAGAGTAGCCATAGTCTTTCTGTGAAGATGTACGGAAAGGGAAAAACAAGCATGTTAAGTGGGGAACACAAGCCTGTGGCACTGCATCATGGCCCCATGCTGTGCCAGGACATGGCCAGACCAGCGGGCGATGGAGGGGAGTGTCTTGGGTGTGAAGTTACTGTTGCGGGTGGTGGGATCTGTACCTAAAGAGAAGCAGTTCCCAACTCATCCCATCCCCTCTTATATCACGCCTCTGGAAGGGAGTAATCTCTGTCAGGAATTGGCCCTTATGATAGAAAAGAAGGAAAAGGGAATTTCTGCACATAGCTCCCCTACATCTGCACTGATTGCTTATCCAAAAGGTGAATGACTCCACTGCCTCATGCCTGAACCTGTCTGTCCGGTCAGGTAGCGGTATGTGGTGGAGGAGTTTTCAATGTCTTTGTCTGTGACATACCCTCTGTGTGAATCAAGCGGCCATCCTGCTATGGAGATGCTCCACCATGCAGGTCCTGCAGGACAGGGAGGACCATGCCAGGAACGCTGCTGGTGTGCCAGGCTCAGCTGAGCTTCTGCATGGGAAGCCCGACATTGGTGGCTGCTGCGATTCAGTTCTTAAAGGAGGCAGCGTGTGTGACCCACAGCGGGATGTTTTAACCATATTGGTCCTCTATTACCACTCTTCATCCTGCCAGTTTTGCTAGACAGTCTCCAATCTGATCTTTTATCCAGTAAAAAGCCCATCATGAGCAAAACTTTCAGAAGTAAGGCTTTAGGGACATGCTTATCTGTGGTCTGACACTAAAGTAGATATTTCCATTTGTGCAGGATTAGAGACTTTTTATGATATTTTCAGCTGCGTTATTGAGTACCTCAGTACTTCCTGACTCTGTTGCGTCAAACCTAAAGGTGCCACCCTGAACACAGCTTTTACCATACAGACTATGCGCCAGCTTTCATGTTGCACGGATACTTTTACCTCAAGAAGGTTCACCAGATATACCAGCTCAGCCCCCACAATGCGGACGTTGTTAACCGCTTCGGTGTACAAACCACTGGAGCCACCTCTCCAGTCGGTCAAAATGCAGTTCACGTCTTCAGTGTGAAACATGAACTGGTGGAAAACATGAAAACAGGAGAACAGAAGCAAACAGGCATGAATTACAACTGTAGCAGGGTATATGCAAACAATATTTTGTTTTGCTCTAGCAGAGGACTCACTTTGTTTATGTGACTGGTAAAGACACATCTTTAGTATATTAATTCCTACTAATGCTGAAGAATCAACACAAGGAGGCAGAGTGGAGGCAGCGAGTTGAAGACTGTGTAAAGACACACAGAAGCTTGCTTCAGTCCTGTTTTCCATTCCAGATGCCTTGGTTGGCTTTAGGGTATCAACTTCTCTTACCGACAGTACCGCAGTTAGAAGAGGAGGATAGTATGACTTCTTTTTTGTTGTCCAAGCTTTACTCTTCAAAATTTATATGCTTGGATCATCTAAAAGGATTCACAAATTTGTGTTCATGTACTTGAATTGTTCAGCCCCCAAATTCATATATTTTAACCAAAATATTCTATTTATACACTTCTGGCAATGGAACATTCTAATTTTTCATTCCAAAAAAATTTCATTTTTGAAATGTACCTAAATAAAATGAAACCAATCTGCTGAACAAAGCATTTTGTTTTTATTGGATCAAATGCCTCACTCAAATTGAAATGTTTATTTTGACCTTTTGCTGAGGTGAGAAAAGTGACTTTTTTTTCCTCTTTATTATTGGCAAGGAATTGAAAAATCAATTAATTATAGCTTTCCCTGTGGAAGTGAATGCAGCAGAAGGCTGAAGTGCACTATACTAATAGCTAGGAACAAGAGGGCGGTCATGTGGAACTGAGCTTCATTCTGAGTTTTTTTCCCCTCATATAGTCCCTGAATTAACAAGAGAACAGAGGTGTAAATTTTATGTGGGAATTTTAAGCCAGTTAATGGGGTGATGTGGGTATTTGCACTTTCACATACAAGTAAAATGACTGTCAGACAATAGTCATACCATACCCTGCATATATTTGTTATCCAGGGGAGGTCCGCTCCAGCAAGATGGCCATGTATAATGAAGCGAGTTTTCCTGTGTGTTCGGAAATTTGAAGCTTTGACAGTTGAAGGATTTGTAGCAGAAATTTTCTGTGTCAAAAAAAMCAACCAACAAACAACACAAGAAGGATGTGACTGCTCCATCCCAGTGTACATTTTGATACAGGGCAGAGTACCCCAATGGTTAAGGCATAGTTCTGGACTCTGAAGAGATGGGTCTTGTTCCTCACTTGTAAACTGCCTTGCTGGGGGATATCAATTAATCGCCACAACAAATGATTCACTTCCTCTAGTTAATTGAACTAATGACACTGGCATCCTTTACACAATGCTTTGAGATTTACTGGTACAACATGCCATGTAAATACAAGATTTTATCAAACTTGGCCACAGAAATATAAAGATAGGAAGGTATTATGCGGTTGATTTTGAATGTCTACCTATTTTTCTTATTTTTTTTTCTTTGAAGATAAGACCTTCATCGCTAAGCTTATTTATATTTTATGAGAAAGCCTACCAGGTTTACAACATCAGAAGTGGTAGGTATTTTGGTATTTATTGAAAAGGAAGGCATTATTTTCTTTTAAAGAAATTCTGAATACTGGGTTGTTTTAAAACTTGGCTCTTACTTATTTTTTGTTATGGTTTCGTAAGCTTAAGAGGGGATGTCATCTCACGTTCAGTGAAAGACTGATTAAAGTTAAAACTCATAGGGCCTCTCAGCTGGAAATGTTGGACTTGTTCTGAGGTGACTCAAACAGGAGAAATCATTAAACACCTCCACTGTTTGTGACTGCCATTTATATAAAAAAAAAAAACCACCTGTGAAGCCTTTTTCATGTAATGTAAGGCAACAGCAGCAACAAATTGCCCCCCCTCCCCTTTTCATATTAATTTGCTTCATTTTTCTTGTTCTTTGTCCAAGTAAAATTCACACTCCCTGATGGTCATTTCTCTTCTTTCACCAAGCTAGTCTATAGTTCCACAAAACTGCTTCATGCTATGGATGAGCCCAGCCCAGACACCTGCAACACCTTGAGCATCCTGCTGTGAGCTTATCCCAGTACTTGCTGATCTTCAGAGAAAAGGGCTGACACACTGCTGGCATCTTTCAGTACGTTCCCATTTGATCCATCCTAAACAGTCCTGCAGTCTCCTTTTAGCTTCCCACTAAGCTAGCTACCCGCTATTATAGCACAACAGTTGTGAAATCCCAAATAATTCTTATTGCTATTAAAAAGATACTGAAAACAATAAAAAATTTCCATTTGTCACTCTGTCACAGTCCAGAGCTTCCTCTCGCTGCCACTAGTTTGCAGATGTTGTAGATAATCTCACCTTTTAACTTTTTTTCTTCCATACAGCTCCAGTCTGCTGTCTTCATGTTTCTCTACCTGATGTGTTTTCATGAGGGATAACCTGGTTCAATTCTCTGTAAGAGAAACCTCCAAGCTCTCTCTAAGGTGTATCTTACCAAGTCTTTTTCTTTCATTTTCCCTCAGTCCCATTCTTCCAAAAAATGTTGAATATTTGTTTATTTTCTTTATCCATCACCATTTCATTCTCTTTTTGGTTGTTTCCTTCTTTTTCCACATATGATGTCATTCTCTCAATTTTTTTTCTTTAGCCTCCTGTTTTCCTTTCTAAGCTTTCCTTTAATTTTTCATCCTTTTTCATCCTATTTTCCTTCCTTTCTCTGGCGAGCACAGATACTTTCTCTTCTGATCTTCACTCTTAACTATTTACTTGCTCTTAGGGCTCAGTGTTGGCCACCACATAAGCAGAGCCTCTGAGACCAATCATATGTAGTTCAGAGGACCTAGTAATCATCTGTATGAACCGCATACCCGAGTCGTGTGTCGGGCCTGAAATATGGTTTTAAGCTGGAGACACACAGGAGCCAAAATTGAGCTTTCCTTTTGTACTGCCTTCCCTATGTCTGGCTTTATAATGCTAAACCTGAAACTGAATTTGGGCCATTAACTTACTGTAGAGAAGTATATAAAATATATCCAAAATATCTCAGATGACTTGTATTAGAAGGCTGCGATTAATATGTTGTAAATATACCTGRCCTGTCAGAGAGCTGAAATGAGAAAAAAGAAATGAAATGAAAGGAAATTGGGATGGACCGTTCATGGAGTGTGTAATATAGAATTGGGGCCTCTCCTGGGAGACTTTTGAGCAAAAATACGGGAGAAAAGAAACTGTCTGTAGAATTTGTTGAATGTGTAGTATACTATCAGTTATTAAATCAAAGCAGTTTCTTACCTGATGTTTCATGATGTTGTCTCTAGTGTAAAGGAGGAAATTGGTGTTCACAGCTTCTGGAGAGCTGGGCAAGCCTGCCAGTTGTCTCCCTGGGATCCCAGACCAAGGGGGGCTATCTGTAAAGCATCCAAGCCTTTTGTAGCAAACTTCCCTTCCTGGGGTATGCAAAGAAAAATGTTAGTGTTCTGGGAACGTAGCAGGTTAGGCTGCCACAACTTTACAAGAAGCTGGCAGGATAGTGTTTATACCAGGGAAGCGGAAAATGGCCGATYCAGATTAGGGTGGCACCTGTGTTCATTTTTCGCTAAGGGGCTCAGTTGTGCTCCTGTGCCTTGTGCGTGTAGCAGGGACTTGAACTTCAAGACTGATTCCTGTTGCAAACATAGTGTAGAGCTCAGTCTGGTGAACTCATGACTTATTTTGTCAAACATATTGTTAACACAGCCATTGGAAAAAGACAATAAAATCTGGATCCTTTATGGATCCAGAGAACAAACCAGCTTTTGCTGCCAGCGCAGAGCAGTCCTTCAGATTAGTGCTAATGCTCCAGGGATTATCTAAATTGTTATTTCTTGTGCTACAATTCATGAAGGAGTAAAACGAAACCAAAACATTAAAATAGATAGCTCTGGCTGCTCCATAACATACATTAAACATCTCCCTTATTTTTTTTTTATCACGATAAGATTTTAGCAGAAGCGATGAAGTGGAATTTGAGTGGAAGCCTAGAGCAAAGCACAGCCTTRGGAAGTGTGGTGTCTGCCTGAAGGATTAGAGTTTCCCAATTTCTATTGTGGCTTTAATACAGTAATGATGCAAATATGGCATACGGGTGTTGCCATTAAATGTTATCCTTACCCACTATTATAGCACAACAGTTGTGAAATCCCAAATAATTTTTATTGCTATTAAAAAGATACTGAAAACAATAAAAACCTATTGTTATCTAGGATAGGCGACAGATTCATACTACATCAGACCGTGACTTTATTTGTTACTCTGTACGAAACGCAGGGGTAGAGTGATATATACTGGAAATACATCTAGAGAAAGAGAAGATTTAATTGTGGAGCTGCAGCCAGAGATTCCACAAGYGATCCAGCCATTTTCACAGGGGTCTTTCCTCTGATGACAGCGAACTTTTGGACTGTGTCTTTTTGTTTCTCTCTGCTCTTTCTGTGTGTCCGTCCCTGTTGAACTATTCTTTCCTATCGGTAAAGACGTGTTTTGGACCGGGACTATTTTCTTGTTCTCTGCATAGCACTGTGAAGAGTAAGGGCCTAGGCTGGCATTACAAGTGTTGTGGCTACCAAAAATGCTGGTGTGGGTTGAGGGCGGGTAGGGGAAACTGTTCTGGAAGAATTTTAGGATCAATTCTTATATAAAAATACCTTTCTAATTCCCATTCTGTTTGCTAGCTGCAAAAACCTTTACAGAATTAAAAAGTAATAGGTTAAATGTGGGAAAGACATGACGTAACTCAATGCTCCTAATGAAGAAGTCTGTTAAATCCATTCCAAAGCACATCCTTTTTCTAAAATATAGTTATTCTGCTGTAAGCTGTACACAACAATTTTTACTGTTTATAGAATTTATCAACTATGTGTCTTACCTCTGGCTACATCAAGAAGAAAGAGAGTAGCGATCCAAGCTGCAAACATCTAAAGCAAATAAGAACACAGTTCAAACGTAATTAAAAATAGAATCTGGAATTCGCCTAAGGGTTTCCTTGACCCATTAAAAAAAAAGTCATAGTGATCATAGGAGTACTTCACGCATTTAATGAGTTGGATCCAAAAGAATCAACACTTCTTTAAAGATATCAAGGTTTCAAGAAAATACCTTTGGGATTCTTTCTGTTTGCCATGGAGATTTTACATACGCAGGATATCCTCTAAGCATCTCTTAAAGATTTTCTACCTGACCTTGACAAACAGAAGCTTTTTTTTTTCTCTAGAGCTGCAATTTATGGGCAAGGAAATGAAATTCTTAAAGGATTTGCAACAACATTTTTTTACAGAGTGAAGTTTCTTCTAGCATTTAGTAGAAAAGTTACTCATGGAACTGCTATTCAGTGATTGTATTTAAAGGAACCCAGGAACAAGCTTAATTTGTGTTTCTAAATCACATAGATAGTCTTGAAAACTCATTTTGATCATTGCTATCATCCATGTACACTTATCARCCCTGATCTGCTTGATCACTTAATCACCAGCTGATAGGTATGCATCGGAGTAAATGGAACCACCATTTCAAGGTGAAGTAGGGAAAGCCTTTTAAGTGTAGTCTTACTACTACTACTACTAACTTATCTTCAAAGGAAAGAAGGTCATTCTTAGAAAACTCTAATATCAGGCCCTGATCCTCCAATGAGTCCTGCACAGGCAGAGTCTTGCATCCCCTTCCTGCCCTCCCCACCCCTAGTCTCCCCAGTCCCCTGAAGTCAGTAATACGCTGCAAGTAGTAAAGAGTTCATCCCTGTGAAACCCACTGCAGGTTTAAGCATGTCCTGCTTCCATCTCCTCTCCTCCAACCACTCATCAAATACCCCATATCTTATCACGATGCACCTAATTTAAGTTCCTTAGATGCTCTTGTCTCCAAGGTACCCCATTTTACCTTGGCAAGGCTCAGAGCAAGTTCTTTGGTCCACCTCTCAGTTGATTGCAGCAAGCCTTGCAGAAGCCCTTTGAGGAGCCTGGAACGAAGCAGGACAGCACCGTGCCTGCCCAATGAGGGCAGGTGGCAGAGGGACGCTCACCCCGTCACTGCTGCACGAGGCTTGGGTTCCCAGCTGCATCTGTGACTTTGTTGGGTAGTGCCAAAAGAGATCTCCYTGTGTCAGGCATGCTTCATCTGAGATAACACGAACCAGGTCAGACCAGTTGCTGCGTGACTCCACCTGTTTAATGCAAAGTTTCAAATAGGGTGTCATTGTCATCCATTGGTAATTATTTTTAAAGCTAAAAAGTACTGGGAAGTGTGATGTAAACACTGAACAAACACACAGCCTTTCAGGATCAGGACCAAGGCTCTTGCCATTGGCTGGGCTGCTCGTCTCGGTGTGATGCTGAGTTGGGATTCAGGTGACTTGGCATCACAGCGGGAGGCTGTAGCAGAGCCCCAATCTTTTGGGTCTTACTCCAGAGTTTTAATAGTAAAACCATGCTTCCTGGAGCTGATCCCTGCCTTAAATAATTTACAGTCTTAAGCAGAATTTTCAGATTTGTATTTGATATTTAAGTCTACCATTACAACATCAAGACACAAACAAGGTGTTGTGGGATCAGCCAGCATATATGTTCGCAGGGTTTAAGCTGCTACCTGAGAAAAGACAGCAGGAAGAAAGAAGGATGAAAAACGATAAAAAATTTAAATTGCTCAGTCTGTCATCTGTTATTTATTTGTCTTGTAGTTCTCTCATCTATAATTTTGCTAGTGGATGAATTACCTGACTTTTCACTGAAAAGATGACAGAAATGTTTTTAAACAGGGGAGAATAGTTCCTTGGGCAGATTGTCACCACATCTGATTACCGTGAATCTTCATAATTAAATTGAATTAATTGCAGTAATTTTAGTTTTTAGTGTTTTGATAATGATGTCTTTTCACATAGTACTATATTGTTGTCATACTATTATGTTAACACTTCTAATCAGGCTTTCCTAGAAATCTTTGTTCCTGTATGTAGACACAAATGAGAAATTCACAATTTTTTATTGTTAAACCCTTTAAGTATATTGGGTCACTATTGGCACCTCCTAAACCGAGCGTGTACAGACAGGGGAGACTCCCTTTTGGTATAATCCTTCCCACTGACTGATGACTTACGTCATATCTAGCACATACAATTATGAATAGTTTGAAGTGATTCTTAAGAGTGGTAGGTACAAAAACATTTCTAGGCTTTTTCTTTTTTTTTTGCTTAGCTAGCCTTGAAAGGTTAATTACTTCAGATACAGATTGTAGTAGAAGTAAATAGATCCTCCATCTCTGTGCTCCGTAACCCTAGCATAAAAATTAAGAAGGAATGTTAGTTTGTAGCTCAGGGAGTTTGTTTTTTTCATTTCTTCAGGACTAAGTTAGCCCAGTAAAGTGTTGAATTATTCACATTAAAATTCATGTGAGTTATCTTCTGCTCACATAATTAAATACTGTTGTTAGGGTGCAAACTGGTCACCAGTCACCAATAGAATTCAGCAAACAAAAACTCCTGACAAGGTGTTTGGAAGAAATGGTTAAAAGAAACACTCAAAAAAAATCTGCTTCCAAGTTATCCTGGGTCATCCTGGCCAAAACTGGATTCAGTGATAGTTACAGGTGCTCAGAGCTGTGATACTACAGTATATGGTATATTCAGATCTGTTGATCAGGTGCTCAGATTGTGATATGGTATCACATTCAAAAGGAGAGGATGCTTTGTTTTTTATATGTCTAAGCATTTATAGACAAACACAGAAAGGCTGATTCACTAGAATTTAAGGGCCCCACAGAAATTAGTATCTAATCTACATTACCTGCTTCCGATTTAATTCTATTACATGTAATATTGGACCAAGACCTCACTTCATTCTTTCCTCACAATTTCTTCCCACTTCTGAAGGAGAGCTTACTGCAGAAGCAGGTCACTCAAACTTTTAAGTTAACCTAGTTGACTCAGTAAATTATTCTCATTAATTTGAATTCATAGGTTTTACCTATAGAGAGTATTTTGGTGCATATGCTTTCTGGGGAGCTCAGGAAATCAGAATTACCCATTACATTAAGAAACCTTTCTGGAACCTGGTATTATAGTCCCAAACCATACCTCAACCTTCTGCTGCAACATGGACTTCAACGTCAGTCTGGTGGTGAAGATTTCAAATCACTTACAAGATCCAGTGACTTTGCCAAGTTAAAATTAGAAMGACAAGATATTTAAGGGCTTTTGATTTTACCCATGATGAAGGCATCATTGTCTCACATCCTAGATGCAAATGTGTACTATGCAATTCTTATAAAACATCATTCTAGCTAGTATTGAGCATCAATCGGAGCTTAACTTCTCTAGGCTTTTCTCAGAACATGTGAAGTGATTATTTAGTGATGTTCACGCTGCCTTTCAGTAGTCAGTGAGAYACCACAGCTCTCCTCCAGTGTTTAAGACAAGGTTACTGGGAGAGCAAGACATTGTCATATTTGTAATGAATTAGTCAGAGGATTTACTCCAGCAGACAAACATGAAATGGGTTTTCTATGCCAGTTTACTAATACCAGGAAAGCTCGTAGCTCACCAGCATTGTTAGATGTTAGCATTTCTGTGTCAGCTTCTAGAAAACTTCTCACTTTAATGGGGCTAACTACTTCAGTATCATCTGGGACCCATGCAGGAAGTAGCAAGCCACAAAGTGCTGACTCTCCATCCCTTAGAAGTTCTTGAGAATTTCTCTTCCGTGAACTTGTCCAAGCTGTCCCTGAACTCATGCACACTTCTAGCACACCCAGCATCCCGTATCAAACAGCTGCGCATTGTAATTGTGCAACTGTGAGAAGAATCATCTCCTTCCATTTGTCTTGAGGTGTGCAAATGCCAGCTTCATTTCATGCCCCCTGTTACTAGTGTGGGAGAAAATGAACAAGTCATTTTGCATTTGCCTTCTCCATGATCCTCTTCATTTTATAGACCACATTCACACCCCTATCTCTTTTCGAGGCTGACTTCTGTTTTTTCCTTACGTGCCAGAGGAGGCAGGAAAATGACTGTTTATTCCATTCGGCTGGAGTAGATGAACATTAGTCTTTTGCCCTCCATTACCAAAACCAGTAAGGAAAATTCCTTCTGTCCTGAAGTTTTGTCAATGAATGTGTGTTTTCTTGGGGGATGAAGTGGCCAAAGGTGGAAGAAGGTTCTTTCTGCAGCTCAAACGCAGCTTTGTGCAGTCTCTCCTAAAAGCTCTGTTCTATAGCAACACCTGTAAGGGAGGAACTTACATGATGAGGTACAGTGCATATAATATGTTATGCTAAAGAATAGGACTAATAGGGATAAATCATTTAAGTTATTGCGCAGGGCTGTTTATGCTATTTTTTTTTTCTTTTTGTCCTTTAATTGTAATTGCACCCACTTGTCATGTCTTAACCTGGAGAGCAAACTTTCTGGGCAGGGACTTACCTATCTACCTCTGCACGTTGTGGGGTGTGTAACTGAGTTTTGGGTAGCATATGAATCATTTTTATTGTAAATGGTAAGAGTAACGTAAAGGTCACCTTTTCCAGCACATCAGTTTTAAGGCCCTCCGTAACGAAGTAACAATTTTGAATAAAAAACCTTAAATACCAGCAAGTATTTTTCTATTCTTTCCAGTCTGCTTGGCTGCTGAAATAGATACGAAGGGATTATTATTCTTTTTATCTGCTGTTCCTTCATTATGATCCAGCTTCTAATAATTTTATTGATGCCAATCCCAATGGAATCACTCAGAATATAATACTTCTTAGCTAAAGTGAGAGCACCAAATGTTAATTTCTACTTGCTTTGTATTTTAATACCATTTAAACTAACAACTGTTGTGTGTCTTATTTGTACCTCTCACGGTACTTTTCTTGTACTTCTTGAGGTGAGCCTGGAGATACCATGAGATTTGGTCTGTAATGTTCCTGACTACGTTTTGTCCCAGTAATTAAAATAGTGAAGAAGTAGTTTAAGAGCATTGGCTCCTATCTGCCCTCCTCATAGCAATATGAATTTGCAAGGATGTGAGTGTGTAATTAGCCATCCTTTATTCACTGCTTGCCTCTCTGTTTACTAGCCTTCCGGCTCGGTTCACTATAACACTTACTGGCACTCCTGAGAAGGTGGGTGAGGAATGATGAAAATTCACAAGGAATACTGCAGGAAACATTCGCCTGAGCTTCATCTGGCCTTCTACTGCCTAAATCAAGAAGTGCTGCCTAGCCTGGTCTGTCCTGGACATATCTGGCATATCTGAGTAAGTCTGAAACATCCCGCTGCCGTGCTACAAAGTTATTTAATTCAGTGTCAGTTTAGAGCTCCTGGAAAACTGGAGATCCAAATCCTGTCGATGTAAGAGAGCAGAGATAAGCATCCTCTTTCAGCCCTAGTACTGTTTAACTTTCATTTGGCAAAAYTCAGTAACATCAATCTTAGATTGGAAAAAATGGGGAAAAAATTTGTATTTGCATAGAGCTTCAGTTTGATAAAATATCCCTCTCCCTGGAACAGTTTAGAGGAGAAAAGAATTCAAACAGTGTTAGTGAGTTCAAGCCTGAAGACATGTATTTTATTATTTTCACATAATAATGGTGCAATTGCTAATAACCATCTGATTAGTAATGGATTGTGCTTGTCTCTACAGCAGCTACTTGCAGATTGTAAGAGTCTAGGCTACATATTTGAAACAGATACAGTAGGTCAGAGTCACTGATTGGATTCAGTAGAGTTAGACTGGTTTACATCAGGTAAGATCTGAAATTAGCGTCTTAATAAACAAAATAAATTTATTACTGCAGTTATGCCTTAGTTTGTGTCAAACAGAATTCCAAGTGAGTTAGCTTTTCATCATTTCTGTGATAAAACATTCTTGTGCTTGACGCATATTCTGAGGACAGCATTGAATTTAAAAGTACAACATAGGGAACTGAAGAATGTGATATAAATAGAAAATTTTAAATCTTCTCCAGCAAGGTATTTTAAGGCCTACGGACACTATGTGTGTTGATCTAAATTTCAAGATCCAAATTAGTTAACTACAGTGCAAAAAAAGAAAGAAATAAGTAAACCTTTGGACTTTTTCCTAATCCATTGCCATTTCTTTCTTTCAGTAGCCATCTAGCATGAAATTATTGGTTTTGTGCTTTTGAAAAGATAGAAATTATTTTAAGAAAAGACAAACACCATATAAAATGGATTTCACAGATTAATGGGAAAGCATGGAATAAAGATTTTAATCATAGCTCTTTTCCACAGCCCTGTAGAAGGCTGTGGTAAATGAATTGTAATTAATCGTGATGAATTTTGTTATACGGTTTAAAGATTACATGAAGTGGTGGGATAGAAGCTCTATCTGAAGGCCTTTGATTTTATATTTCTGAATTTTTGATTGTGTTAATTAAAGCTGGTGGTTATTAGTAAAATAGGAAGCCATCCTTTATGAGATAATTGGGACATATCCCTGTCTGGTAGCATAATTACTGAAACGCTATGCCTTTAGGAACACTATATTTTTTTTTASTTGCTGTTTCTGTCTGAAATTAAAGAAGACATTTTATATTAAACAAGTAACAGCAGCTTGCAGAATGGCTGAATTATTTTCTATATGTTGATAAAATCATTTTATGTATTTATTTCTGAAAGATAAGACTAAAGATAGAGACATAGACATTCTACATATTCTAGTCCCTCACCAGATTTCCTCTGTATTTCAGTCTTAATCAGGTTTTTAATATCCTTATATCTCATTTTTCTCAAACCATTAGACTGTAATTGTCGGAGCAGAACGCTCCATGTTTAAAAATGGATGATAAGGTCAATAGAATGATATTAATTTAGACAAGCTGTTAGCCGCTCTTAAATAGAAACACCTAATAAAATAATTAAGTGGTTTCATATCAGGCCTTTGGTGTGATATGTGGCCTGGTTTATGTGGGTTTGGTTGTTATTTTACAAGCGCGGGTTCTGTTCCCTCGTGCTTCCTTTGACTTCAGTCGAGTGCAGGAGGTTTACGTCAATCAACTACTTGTGGTGTGGCAACAYGTGTGATGGTTTCATAAAACTCTGTATTGTTTTTGTAGTATCCTCTACGCTCGCAGCCTGACCGCAGGTTTGTGTTTGTCCCTGATTCGTGTCTTCTCTGGAGGGGAGGTTTGAATTTGGAGCTGTGCACCTAAGGCACATGATGATCTATAGATTTCATCCTCGGAAGGACCCCTGGAAGGGGCTGACAGAAGGAGAAGCAGTACCTGGATGGTTCCCGAGGTCTGCTTGGTGCCTCTCACTGGCTTTGCCACTCCCTGTACAAAGGGATGACTTACACAGGGAATAACCTTTTATCATATTTGCTTGTGACACAAGACTGCCTGTAAACAGGAAGGCTTCTTTATTTTGCTTTTGAATGCTGCTGTTTCTTCAGTCAGTTTGGCTTTTTAGTGTACTTTGAGAATGCTGTCAGAATTTTAATAATTTGTGGGCCACTATTGGAATTAAATCAGGTTTTAATGAAGCACTACCTCTGCCCTCTGCTGTTTTTGGAAGGTCTTTCAACACTCATTTGAGAGGGGCCAGCCAATACAGGGTAGACTATGAGGAAAAGTAACTAATTTATAGCATCTTTCTGTAAATGAAGTAAGGAAAAAGCTACAGGATGTCACCCATTTATTTTGCAGGCCAGATAAATCAGTATCACGTTCAATGTGACTTCAGAAAAATTGAGTATTGCTATTTCAATTTTAAGCCTTTTGGCTTTAAAGTTAGAAAAACACAGATTTTTTTGAAAATTGTGAAGAGAACAGTCATGAGGAACAGAGAAAACTCTTTAAAGGGCTACCCCAAATGAGAATTATGAGGCAGGGTTGCAAAGCACAGTGTCATTTTAAGCCCAAGGAATGTGGGAGTGGGATGTTGCAATCGGCACAGCGTGCAACATATAAAGGCATTACCACACCGATTGGACCTAGTAAGTTTAACTGGAGTATTTCATAATGTGAGTCCAACTCAGCCTCTTTTTAAGTCAGCTGAAGTTACTGCCATTGTTTTCAATAAGCAAGGGTAGAAGCCAGCATTACAGTATCGATTTCAGGGTATATATAGTTGTGGTTTCTATTTGAGGTGCATACAAATGTCTGAAAAAGATGTCAGATTTCAGTAATATTTCAGTGATCTGTTACTGGATGGGCACTAAATGCTAAGTGTGAAGACTGGAGAGTGAAAAACTTTAGGACTGGTTTCTGTGTGGGCTTCAGGCTTCTGAAAACCAGTTGGGTGGTTTGTGAACACATCACTTGTGGACGATTGCAGCATGCAGGCCTTGGGTTTTCACGGAGCTGCGCCTGTTTTGGGATTATTTAACAGTTAAATTTTATAAAAAGAAATGGTTTTTTAGGCATCCTTCTAAAATTAAGTGACAGAAGGATGAAAACTTCCAGTGGCAAATAAGGGCTTCTAGGCCATTAGTCCTCCTCAGTCTCATGACTGGACATGTTACAGATGCATTGTACAGTCAGTTTGTGTGCGCAGAGCAGGTACTTGCTTCCCAGGTGCGTTGGTCACATTAGATGTGCTCTGCACTGTGCCTGTGTACATCCTTGTCTCCTCTCCAGCAGAGAGGGTGCTGAGAACTCTGCTAATGACACGCCAACCGTGGACTGATTTGAGCAATGCTGGTATATGCAAAGGAGGCGGCACTGATTATTCTTGTCATTTGAAACGTTAGTGATACACAACATATGTAAACAGCAGGTTTTAAACAACCATTATCTGCTTTCTGTTACTACCAGCCAGACTACAGTTTGAGTTGGTTGAGATTAATGTAAAACTTCTGATGATCAAAGCTAGAATTATCAACAGTCACAAGAGGCGAGAGCCAGATGACGCCTGGGCTGCACGCAGGATAAACCCTGGTAACTTAGGCGTTTACCACAGCCTTTGCCAGACTCATCAGGACCACTGCCACCACTGGGACAAACTACTTCAT
Organism: Phoebastria nigripes; assembly: GCA_035582835.1. Lineage (NCBI taxonomy): Eukaryota > Metazoa > Chordata > Aves > Procellariiformes > Diomedeidae > Phoebastria > Phoebastria nigripes. Next base: position 415,423 of record JAYKAV010001964.1, on the reverse strand, counting down.
CTTGCTCAGCTGCAGTGTTTCACTGCTGGGGTTAGTGTACCAGCACGCTCTATTATTCGTGGGCAACGCAAACATGCTAGAGTGACTCTGTGTCCAGGCAAAGGGGAGCCTCGAGCACTCATTTGGGATGAGAATGCGCCGTCAACCAGGCAAGCCGAGTTTGGGAGCCAGTGGTTTTCAAAGTCTTCGGGGCTACTGGTGATATGAACAGCAGTCAGAGCCCGCATCAGATGTGATAACAAGTAAGGGGTCTCCAGACAGACTGCTCCATCACCTCCGGCTGCCGGAGACCTGAGCCCAGTGATCTCACTGACATCAGAGCCTGGCCTGAGAAGATGGAGAGTTTGGCCCAGAAATCAAAGGCCATCCTCATCACTGGCAGTTTCATGCTTTCTGAGAAAACCCGGCAAGCAGCCAAACACCACCCAGCCGCTCGCGCACTCCACCCCCCACAGTGGGATAGGGGAGAGGATCGGAAAAAAGTAAAATTTGTGGATTGAGATAAAGGCAGTTTAATAGAACAGAAAAGGAAGGGAAAATAATAATAATAATGGTAGAATATACAAAATGAGCGATGTACAATGTAATTGCTCACCACCCGCCAACTGATGCCCAGCCCGTCCCCAAGCCGCAATCGCCCCTCCGCCACCAACCCCCAGCTTTATATACTGAGCATGACATCATATGGTATGGAATACTCCATTGGCCAGCTGGGTCAGCTGTCCTGGCTGTGCTTCCTCCCAGCTTCTTGTGCACCTGGMAGAGCATGGGAAGCTGAAAAGTCCTTGACTAGTGTAAGCACTACTTAGCAACACCTAAAACATCAGTGTGTTATCAACATTCTTCTCATACTAAATCCAAAACACAGCACTGTAACAGCTGTAACAGCTATTAGGAAGAAAATTAACTCTATCCCAGCTGAAACTAGGACAACCAGCTCTTTTGTTTCTCTGAAAGTCTTCCTGCTAGCCTCGAAAACACACTTCAGAGGGATTGTTTTTCATGGCCTTCATCTAGCTGCTGTCACTTCTTAAAGTAATAATTCTGTCTTTGGTATAAAACAGAGAATTTACCAGGTGGGGTAAGCTAATACTTTTTCTTCTTTTAATTTGCAATTTGTAAGACAAAATGAAGGCAATAAGGAAGTTAAAGGCCTTTTTAGCCTTTTTAGTATAACACTGTTGTTATAATCACTGGAAGTGCATTCACTGGCATGAAACCTTAAATACAGAGGAAATGGCACTTCAGGAGTTCTCGGTTTTGCCTTTATAGATTTTCTCTGTTGCACCCTTTATCCCAGTAGGATTTCATCATTGAAACTTTTCTCATATCTTGCAGTAATACTTTACAAACTCCTGAAATTTAATAATCTAAATTATTATTTCTTATGCACTGTGTACACATGTGCCTTTTAACATGTTTACTGAACTCTGTGTATGTGAGTCTGTATGATACATGAATGAGATATTTACTGGGTGTAATTTTTAATGCCATTGTAATTAAGTCATTCAAGTGAGAAAAAGACAGAATTGTCTTCAGACAACTACAGAATCTGTAGACAGAGAGTGAGTTCGGTATGTGTTTTCAAGATTTACACAATCCTTCTCTCCATTATGTAAATGCTGATTACAGGGAGCTTTGGGACCCATCGAGAAGCAATTACAGCCCTCCCAGTCTGCAAGGCGCACGTGCAAGACTGTCGTTCACAAAAAAGTGATGGCCAAAAAAGTCATGGCATGTTTGGTATTCCATTATAAGATAAACTGATTTCTTTCTTTAATGAAACATTTCCCATGCCCTGCCCATAAAGAAAAAATACTAACAATGAACAACTTCAGAACAGTGAACTGCAGAGGAGTAACGGTCTAGGTTACTAGGTCACTCTAGGCAGAGGGAACAAGCGCCTAGTTCTGCCTGTCTGTGCTATAAACGTTCATATGCCTCAAACTGATGCAATATATACATTTAGAGAATTGATAAAGAAAGATAATATGTCTCAGAAAATGATTATTTTGTGAACAGAATCAGGGTGTCATTTTATTAGAGGGCTCCCTGAATAGCTGAGGTGTCCTTCCAAAATTACCTAGGTTGATATGTGAACACCAGCATCTCTACCCACAGTTTCAGTTGATTTGTGAAGACACTGTGATCTCTAATTATATGTGATGATTCATCTAGATTATCAGCCCCAGGAAGGAATGCTTTCTGGTTCTCAGGCTGGGGTCTGTGCTCTGGCAATGCTCTCATTATATATRGGAGCGAGACCCAACATGCACCACCCCTCTTCGCATTGCAGTCGGCTGGGAAGAGAGCTGTATGGTGCACCCCAGACTGCTCCAGTCTTTAAACCTAAAGAAAAAAACAGCTTTCATTGCATCGCTGAGCAACACCACTAGTTCATTATTGCCTTAAAATAGTATAGCCTCTAAACAATGTATTAATTATTAGCTTGCCTCATTAGTTAATCCCATTAGACTGATATATGCAGGCATTTTATCAGTAAAATTGAAAGTAAATTACTAGGAACATCACTTTTCCGGTTGCATTTTAGATTGCATAGTAGATCAATAGATGACTCGAAAATGCTCTTGCTTTAGTGTAGTGCAAACTTGGCCTCCTAATTTCTTGTGTTCAGATAAGAGGGCATTTGATGGTTGAAAATGATGCTTTTGCCAAATGATGTTTTGGGGAAGGATAAATTAAGCGTATAAGATGGTAGCACTGGGAATACACTCTACTTTTATTACCAATTTGCATTATTGATGTTCCTAGGAAGCTTTGCTTGAAGCAGGGATGCAAAATGCCAGGCCCTGCGCAAGTACCATGTCAAGATACTTGCAGCTAATCTTCCTAAATTAGAGCAAGAGTGACTAAGTCAGCAATTCTTACCTCTGGAGTTTGCATTAACTCGAAGCTCCACACCTAAGACACGACGGCACTCCACGGGGTTCAGAGTCTGTGAGACGCTGGGACTGCCATGGAGGTATCATTTTATTAATACTGGCATTTTCAGATTAATTCACTAGCTGCCTAAAGGGAAAATACTTTAAAATGTCTGCTTGAAAATGATTTGCAAGTAGTTCTTATTATCAGATATTAATTTCAAAACAGTATCTAAGGGCCTGAAGTGCTGAAACACTTAGTGAGGGTTTAGAAATGATAATAAAATGTAACAGGCATGTATTAATCAGAGCAAGACACTCTGAATTGAATTTGATGGTTTGGGTCTTGAAATGTGCTTGGTGTTTCCTGTGAAGCTAGTAAGTATGATCACAGTTGTAGAAACACCTCCACAGAGCAAGCATTTTACTCCTCAGGACAGGATCAACAACCACCTGTACATATTTTATGCAGAAGAAAAAAGCTCAGAAGTTAATACAGAGGGCAACGAAATTGAGGGCAATTTTGCATGCACCTTTTAACTCCATTTTATAGTGTCATTTCCATCATCCTTATTGCCAGTTACTTGCATCACAGCAGCACCTAGAGGCTAGTGCTACACAGACATGAGAGGGAAAGATCTTGATCCTGATGCAGCTAACAGCTGAAATAAACAGGAGGGATGGAGGAAGCAGAGACCGACAGTAATGAACTAAGCAAAGTACGAGACGGTTGACAGCAGTCATTGCTGCCTACCCCATTAGCTGTCAGGAGTTAATGGGATTCTCTAGGTAAAACTATGCTGCGGCATCTCTTAGAAGAATTTAAAGGAATCAGAGATGGTATTTTTGTCCCTTCATGTTTACTGTTTCATGACATTTCTTCTGTGAAATTTATTCTAGTTTATACCTGTGTTCTCACATATGAAAAGTTAGAGCTGACTGAATTTTTGAGAATTGGAATTATGCCTTAAATTAGATGAGCTACACTTCCCTGCTCCCCATGACTGAATAATAAAACTGTGATGCCTTATTTCCTTGCAGAAATTACAGTGAGAAACTGTATGTTAACTTGCTCAAAAAAAAAAAAAAAGTCCCTGAAAACTACCTTTCTGATGCGAAGCAGATCCTGCTTGAAAACAAAACGGTGCTATTCAATGGAGTTCACATTCTACTGAAGCACCATATTTGAAAGCAAATAAAATAAAAACTAGGAATGTTGGCAAGTGGATAGCAATATTTGCACACAACCATGTGTTATATATCCACAAATGGCTGTTGCATGTTGTTATTAGAGTTTAGGATATAAGTTTGTATCAGTACATTTGAGATCTTTGAAGTGGCATATACAAGTGTCTCCATATACAGGTGCYATATACTAGTATCTTCTATCAGAGTAGAAAATTACAATTTATGTTATATGAATGCTCAAAGAGTGTGAAAAGCTCTATTTATGTGCATTCAGTTCAACAGGAATAAATCAGACCCAGAGTAATATGATCTTCAAATATGTCTGATTTCTTATATCATATTTGCTTGAGTATTTTCTGAGAAGCACTAGCATGAACCATTTGGTTTAAATAATTGTATTGAAGATATAGTTGGAGACAACTGTGTTAAAAGGATTTTCACTAATCTATTGGTTGCGGTAGTTTCCCTGGAAACTTGAGAAGGATCCTTCTCGCTGCAGTCTCTCTTTTTTTTTTTTTTAAATTATTATTTATTTGTGTTATTTTGTTTGATAAATTGAATAAGAATATATACTGATTGGATGAGTGTTTATTTTCACTGGTTCTGGCATAGTTACAGCCAGGAGCCAGAGTTATGGTTTACATTTCTGAGTGTGTCAGAGAGATGGATGACAGCTGATACTCATAAATATCCTCCTGTGGGAGTCTGCAGGGGTTTTTTTCATGGATGTTTATTCTTTACAGCTGGTTACCTAAGGGAAGTGAATTATCATAACTCTTTCTCTAATTAGTTTCACAACTCTGTTATGCTCTTTGAGCTGCCCCAGTCACTGCTGAGCCAGTAATGTCAGCCTTGATTTGTTTGTTCACCTCTGCTGCGATGCGCGTCCTCCTACTAAGCCACTCCTAGTCCTAGAACTTGAGCTCAGTGTCTGCTCTCGTTACCTATCCCCTTCCTACACATCACCTGCAAAACATTCCTCTGCTTTTGTTCGTGTGTAAGTATCATAACGATGCACTGAACTCTTCTCGGGGTAATTCTGTAGCCTCACTRCGGGAGCATCGCTTGTCCTCCCTTCATCATGCAGCTGTGGTTCCTGCTTGTGACTGAAATGAGATTTTTAGCTCTTCGGTCATGCCATGTAATCTGTCTGTGCCATGAGGCACCAGTTCACTTCCAGGTGCCATAAATAAATACGAATGCTCTAAATTTAGAGGGGATAATTTTTGTATGAAGATTATGTCTGTGCCTAGCGATATAAAGCTTGCGTTGAGTTCTAATGGAGCATTCTAGCTGCCCGTATGCATGTGGGGTGGCATCCAGGGACCTGCTTTAAAGTCTTGGAACCTCAACGGGTAGTGCTGCAATGGGGTGTTGGAACTGAGCCACCATCAGAGAGGTAAATTTGAACCATTTTGGGGATCATATAGATTTTCAAAACGTAATATATTCTTCTGAACTTGATGGTGATGCTCTGTAGTGGACAAGTTTGAAAAATCTGTTAGCATGAACATCCAAAAGATGCCTAGAAAAACTCTGGTGCTGAGTCTTTTTCTGTTGGTTTTTTTTTTTTTTTTCCTAACAAACAGAAAAAGAAAAGATCCCTAAAATAAGGGAGCAAATTAAGAAAACTCAGAATGAATTTTTTTTTGGTAGGAACCAAAGAAGGATTAAGGGGCTGGAAAAAAAGGACTACAACCCATTTATGTTTTGGTCTCCTTGTGTATTTAGCTTGTCAGTATTAAGGAAGCAGTAAGATATATTGTATGTGTATGGTTATAGGTATACAGGCATGAATATGAGACAAGGTTGCCTTTCTTTTTGGTAAGTTAATTTCTGAAAAAAATCTCTCTGCTTTTCGGTATTTACTACTACACTGAGTTTAGTAGCTTCTCCTAGGTAAAGAAAAAAGCGCTGCAGTTTTTTTAATAAGTATCACAACTATTACTGTTAATCCTAGACCATTGCCTAATGAGGCACATGTTCATACTACCACCCAGTGCAATTCATGTTTCAGTGCAACAGCAATATACAATATGTCTTTATTATTAATGAATTCTTCTGAATAATTAATCTAGCTGATGTACTTATTGACTATAGTAATAACTCCATATTAATGGAAGAAACAGAACATGATTGCTCATCTACCTCTAAGGTTTCTGTAAATAGTACACTGACTTCCATGCTTTACCTGCCTATTTTCTCATATGTATATAGTAATTTCAAGATAGTAATCATTCCCCTAGCACAATAATACACACCTACACTCCTGCTGAATTATGCAGCTGTGGGTTTATATGAATGAACAGTCATTGGTTTGTATGAGCAACCTGTTAATATTTGAAGTGTAATTTGGAAAAGGAGAGTAGATTGTCTTGATCTTGTGTGCTGTGGTATGTAAAACCACAGTAAAGCTCTTAAGTTCGTAGGTATTAGCATTCTGATCTTAACAAAAAATGGAAGGGATTAAACAGCTAATGTTGCTGATTCCTAGTGCGTAGCTGTTACTTCGGTGCCATTCTACTTCTCTCATGAAACAGTCCATTTTTTTTTAAAAGATATGTCCAATAGACATCCTCAAATGATATAGGGATTATTTAAATAAAATTCATAAAGGCCAAATGTAACATTGCTCTTTAGTATAACTATGTAATAACGAATATAGATAAAAACATTGTGTCCTTTCACAAAGGGCTTGGTTGGTTTTTTATATCAAAATCTTCATTTTGTCTCTATTAATGAATTATTTCAGAGTCAAAAGTGGATATTATAATCATTTTTTTAAAAGAAGTTAGCCAAGTTGATGCTTTCTATTATTATGTTTAATTCCCCAGCCCTATTTTAATGCTGTGTCAATAAGGAAAATGTACATATAGTTAACTTAGTGTGCAGCAGAACTTTCTCTAATACTAGCTACATTTGCCCTTGCTCAAAAATAAAGAATGTGTATTTATTTCATATAAAGAAATAATGCAAATATATTACAAATACATTACTATATATTACAAATATATTAATAGTAGTTCTGTTTATGGGCTAGCTAAACTCTGAAAGAACTAAATACATTTTAGTTCAATGATCAAGTATTTTTTCCAAGCCTCCTCTTTTCCTGTATCTCCTTCATTTGAAAGAGTCAGATCTAATGAGACAGGAAAGATCAAACTCCTTATAAACACATAAATAACTGAGAAGTTTCACTAATTTGGAATTCCAATGTGATTTTGGCAAAGGGATCTTACCTACATGAAATCCCAAGTCTTTAAAGCTTAGGGTACAGATTTAGAGGGCCAAATTTGTGGTTGATGGATAATTCCTTGGACTTTAGTGAGACTGGAAAGTGTTCAAATATGAACAGAATGCAAATCAGTTTATTTAATAATTATAAGCTGTAGTATTGTAAGTATACAGCTGTAAGCTATACATAGCTTTTCTGACAGAGTAAACTATTCTAAGAGAAACATCAAATACGGTGTTACAGTTTGTCCATCACACCAGCTACGGCTCTTTCTATAACGTGATATCACTGGTTTTACTTTCGCTGTCATGTTTAGATGGCAGGGAGGTGTGGCTATAGGTTTACCTCAGGAGCTGTAGAGGAGTGAAAGATTATGACTGCTGGTCTTATGACTCCAGGTGAATTTTCTTTAAGATTCTGGGCAGCGCTCCCAAATTTCAAATGGACCCTGCAGGTAGATTAATATTACAGCTATTTAGAATGATGCAGAAAAGGCAAAGAGCTTCAATATATTGTTTCCATTTTGTGTTTGGAAAAAAGTGTGTTAATACACTCATTCCACTGAATTCATTAATAAGTAAGGAAGAAGTTAGGCATCTGCTAGGGATAAGGTTTTTTAAAATTATCAAGTCTGGGTCATTTGCACCTGAAAGTCCATAAAGAAAACACCTTTGGCTGAGGCACTTCACATACACTAACCAGCTTTTGAAATGAATTTTGGAGTGCTGGGGAAATTGCAGAAGCAGGAAAGCTGTGAATAGCTTACGAGTATTTGAAAAGGACTTGTAGCTAAATGGCCTGTTAACCTGACGTGAGCTCCAGGTGAAATAGTGGGAAAGGGCAAAGGATTTCAGTGATAAAGAATTAAATGATAGGAATAAAATTAAAGTTAGTCAGCGTAATTTTATAGAAAATAGGCCTGATTTAACTCTTYGAGAGATTACAGATGTAATCATACTGTGTAGATATCATATGCTCTAACTGCTGGAAGACATTCAGCTAGCACAATATACTACTGGTCATTTTAAAATAGCTGGCACTGTAGCACATACATTCGTCTATAAGCAACAAATTGAAATCTGAAACTGATGGTTTTGAGAAATAATGCCAGTGAGAAATAATCATCCAGTGAGGCTGTTTACAATTGTGTCTTCCAAAGAAGAGCACTCAAACCAAAGTGATGTTACAGTTTTATGCATAACCTGGACTTAAATATAAAATCACTGTTGATAAAATATGCAGATGACACAGAGGTTGGCAGCACAATAGATAATGATAGTGAAGTCGCACAGAGTAACATGGATAGTTTGGCAAGCAGAACGAACCCATGCAATTAGCTACTGTTTTAATACATTCACATGCAGAGTTGTATATCTGAAAAAATGCAGTTTATAAGTATGGAGGGGAGGACAGTATCCTTGAAAACACCAACTTTGAAAAGTGCTTATAAATCATCTTGAACAAGTGAGTCAACACAGACTTCTAATGTGATGCTTGAGGTAAAAAGGATTAACAAGAATTTGTAAATCTATTCAGGAAGGCAGTGTGTAGGAGTAGGAAGGCAATTTTACGTTTATAGAAGCACTGATGAAGCCAGTACTAGAATATGGCTTACAAGTCAGGTGTCAGTGTTTCAAACAGTGCAAGAAATGGAGAAGGTGTAAGAAGAAAACCACAAAGATTATCTGAGCGCTGGAAAAATGCCTTACTGTGAAGGACAGAAAGAATGCAATTTGTTAAACTTATCAAAGAAGAGTCTGAAAGGTAACTTGATTGTAGCACAGAAGTACTAATACAAGGAGAATATACCATGTGTTACAAAGCTTTTTAATCTCAGAGAAGAAAGCATAAGAAAAACCAAGGACTAGAAGCTACAGCCAACACATTCAAACTATCAATTAGACAAAGATTAGCATGCCATTTAGTCAACAGAACAGGTCTGAGGCATCTCCCCCCTTGAAATCTTCAAACTGAAGCTGCGTTCCTTTCCAAAAGATGGGTTTTAACCTGGCTAGATTATTGGTCTCAGCCTCACAGTATGATGCCTCCTCCTTGTACGTAATATAGTTTAGTGTATTCCCACACTGCATGATATTTATTCTATTTTTGCACAGAAATAGTATGTCCTTAGACAGAGCCAATAGAATTATTTTAAAGGTAATGTGTCCAACATCATTATGTATAAAATTGAGGAAAAATTAAGCATATAGCAGTAGCAAAAAGTGTTTTCCGGTTACAATTATAAAATGAAAATTGTCATACGAGAGGGAACATTTTTTATTAATATGAAAAACCACTAGATGGCACTGAAGCATCCCTTTACAAATCCTCTCACTTTGATAGCCTGATTATCCATATTTTTTAATGAAGACTAAAAGGAATTTATGAACCATAGTATGAAGAATCCAAGGGACATAAAATTCTGATATTAGACAGGATGAATTTTCTTTCTTTCTGTTTATTGTACACAATATACCATTCACTGTTTAGTTTATGATTATCTGAATTATCTTCATGAACTTAAATGTTTGGAGACTTTGTTTAAGGGAACTTAATCAGTACTAAATTATACCAAATGCTCCTTAGAATACGGAATTGAACACCATTCCAATCCATAGTCTGATTGCTGGCTAGGCCTTGTTCTCTTCCTGCTAGAGTAAATTTAGTTAAATACATTACAGCAATTCTCTATTCTAAAGTGAAACAGAGGCTATGGGCTCCTCTCTCACTAGGGCATGGCATCAGGACTGCTTGGAAATTTATTAGTACACAATAACAGGAATTATTGTTTCAGTAAAACCCAAGAAATATGCTGTGTACTTAAAAAGACTCTTTTCTGGCATTTCATCTATTTAATAAATTATTTACATGTAAAATTGATCACTGTAAAGCCGTTCCTTCCAAACAAGTAGATGTTGTCTTTAAATACTCAAGACATTAAGTGGGAAGAAAGGAATCAGCTCCCACTTCACATTTCCAAAGACATTTTTAGGCTCCTTAGCTATTCAGGCTGACAGACTTGTGCTGATGGGAGCGATCATAGGAGTGGTGAAACCGATAATATCTGGGAATTACTGTATAGGTCCGGTTGAAGAATTGTGGAAGGTATATAGTTTAGTGTAACACATCTAGTGTTTTAAAATTGAAAGTGATGTAGTATTATACTTTCTGATACAATTTTAATCAAAAAATAAATGAAATACAAGCTTTCTGCCGATGACAATCTCATGCTGAAAACGCATTCAAACCCTACATGTATCAGCAGGGTGACTGGAGGTGACTGTGAATGTATGAATGTGCCTTGAGTTTGGCCCTTCAGAGAATCAGAGCTAGCGTGTCCCCTACTTGGAACTCAAAGTCTGTAAGTGTTTTTGACAGTTTGGGCTTTAGGAGGTTTACCAGTGAGCCAGGTGAGAACTGTCCTTCTGCAGATGAAGGTATTACTAAATATAATTGTTTTTCAGCCCAGAGTATAGATGCTTTGCTACACAAAGGGCTGTTAACAGCAGCCTGGTATCTAGAATATAAAAAAARCATCTAGAAACTTGATAAATTCAGCCCCAAAAAATCACCAAATGAACAACCAAGTAATTTGGATAAGGGGCTGACAAATCCTAGCAGACACAATGAGAATGATGGGAATTTGGAAGGTTGGGCTATCACTAGAATATATAAGCACTGCATGTCAGCTGCAATCAGTAAAAGAAGCAGAGCTACTACTTACTTGAATACTTTATTGACAAGCAAGGCATAGGTCATTAGACATTGAATCTGATCCTTTACCCAGTTAACATACTGTGGTATCACATTTCATTTCAGAGCAGAGGACTGGAACTATTTTGCTAGTCCTTTTTACCCAGTATCTGTTTATTGCACTGTCATCCTTGGAAATGGGTGTGCAGCATATCTACTAAACCTGTTATCTTTTTCATGGAAATCACCTGGAGGTGTTTTCTCTTACTAAAGGCTTCAGCACAGGTCCCTACTTATTACTTCAGCTCAGTCAGTGGTAAAATCCTTTCTCGTGTTACAAACTCCTGTCAAGAGAGCCAGCATGGCTTCACCAAGGGCAAGTCCTGCCTGACCAACCTAGTGGCCTTCTGTGATGGAGTGACTACATCAGTGGACATGGAAAGAGCTACAGATGTTGTCTATCTGGACCTCTATAAGGCTTTTGACACGGTCCCCCACAACATCCTTCTCTCTAAACTGGAGAGGTATGGATTTGATGGATGGACTGTCCGGTGGGTGAGGAATTGGTTGGATGGTCACATCCAGAGGGTAGTGGTCAACGGCTCAAGGTCCAGATGGAGATCAGTGATGAGTGGTGTCCCGCAGGGGTCCATATTGGGACTGGTACTGTTTAATATCTTCATCAATGACATAGTGGAATCGAGTGCACCCTCAGCAAGTTTGCAGATGACACCAAGCTGAGTGGTGCAGTTGACACACCTGAGGGATGGGATGCCATCCAGAGGGACCTGGACAARCTGAAGAAGTGGGCCCATGTGAACCTCATGAGGTTCAACAAGGCCAAGTGCAAGGTCCTGCACATGGGTCGGGGCAACCCCTGGTATCAATACAGGCTGGAGGATGAAGGGATTGAGAGCAGCCCTGCTGAGAGGGACTTGGGGGCACTGGTGGATGAAAAGCTGGACATGAGCCGGCAATGTGYRCTCGCAGCCCAGAAGGCCAACCGTCTCCTGGGCTGCATCAAAAGAAGCGTGGCCAGCAGGTYGAGGGAGGTGATTCTGCCCATCTACTCTGCTCTGGTGAGACCCCACTTGCAGTACTGCGTCCAGCTCTGGAGCCCTCAGCATAAGAAAGACATGGACCTGTTGGGGCGGGTCCAGAGGAGGGTCACAAAGATGATCAGGGGGACAGAACGCCTCTCTTATGARGAAAGGCTGAGAGAGTTGGGGTTGTTCAGCCTGGAGAAGAGAAGGCTTTGGGAAGACCTTATTGCAGCCTATCAGTACTTAAAGGGGGCTTATAAGAAAGATGGTGGCAAACTTTTTAGCAGGGCCTGTTGCAACAGGACCAGGGGGAATGGCTTTAAACTAAAAGAGGGTAGATTTAGACTAGATATAAGGAAGAAATTTTTTACACTGAGGGTGGTGGAACACGGGAACAGGTTGCCCAGAGAGGTGGTAGATGCCCCATCCCTGGAAGCATTCAAGGTCAGGATGGACGGGGCTCTGAGCAACCTGATCTAGTTGAAGATGTCCCTGCCCATGGCAGGGGGGTTGGACTAGATGACCTTTAAAGGTCCCTTCCAACCCAAACTATTCTATGGTTCTATGATTCTATAAATTGAAGACCACTGTGGTAAGCCAGTTGGCTCACTCTACACCTGAGCTAGCATACTGACTTAGTATGAGTTTAAACTTGGACCAGCATGACAACATACATACCCATTGTTTCATCCAAATTTACTCTGACTTGATACTATGGTATCAATTAGAGCAGAAAGCGCCCAAACAGGAACACACACAGAGATAAACACATAGAGCTCTTCAAAATTCTAATGTATTAACCCCTATTATATAGTAAGATCTAACACTCTACATTTGATTGAATCTGCAGCAGAAATGTAGTGAATGGCAAATCCAAAAGCAGTGCTCTTTATCCTATCAAAGGACAAGGAGAATCTGTACCAACCTACAGATAGGTAGCGGTGGTGGTCAGGCATGGCATCCTTAACCAGGCAGAYGGTGCTGGAACACGTCTTCTCTTTCTGGTCTTCCCGTTATCATTCTTGTAGGATCTATGCTCTCAGGTACCCCACTACACCTTTGTGGCAGGGGTTGGCCTTGCAGGTACTTTTCCTATCCATTTTTAATCTATACATGTAATTCAGTCACAGGTTTTAAAAACAAATATTCCTTTCCCTTGGGGTCTAATTTTTCTAGACTAGTCAACTGCCAAACTGTCAAGCTCTACGTAGGCAGCTGGCCCTGTAGCTGGAGACTGTCAGTTGCCTGTGTGACTGAGGATGCCATAAGCTAGATCAGCTGAACAGGGATGTGTGACCTCAAYTGATATTTTGCCCCCTGTGTCATACATATGAATTTTTTCTCACTGACTCAGTGTGTCATTCAGTTACAAGTACCTTTTTTTGTGTGACTTATTCTTTATTTCTTGCTGTTCTTCATTTTATAACATTAATTTGGCACTATCACCAATTCAATCATATTTATGTCAACCAATTAGAGATAATTTATGCCGGTACTGTTGCATTAGCTAACTGTAATTTTATTCTGTGGTCAGATATTGTAGTGGTTTTCTTGGTAGTCTTTGAATTGGTTGTTAATAATAAATAAAATAACATGAAAATGTGGTAGCTTAACTCCTTTTTATAATAAACAAAATAATTACATTTTGATTCTTTTTTTTTTTTTTTTTCCTCCTCCTAGTTGTAGCTGTTTCTTGCTTCAAGAATAGGTACGTATATGGGTAACTAACATTAGGTCATGTCCTGGTTTTGGCTGGGATAGAGTTAATTTTCTTCCTAGTGCTGTGTTTTGGATTTAGTATGAAAAGAATGTTGATAAGACACTGACGTTTTCAGTTGTTGCTAAGTAGTCTGCTAGTCAAGGACTTTTCAGCCTCCCATGCTCTGCCAGGTGCACAAGAAGCTGGGAGGGAGCATAGCCTGGACAGCTAGCCCAACTGGCCAATGGGGTATTCCATACCATGTGACATCATGCTCAATATATAAATAGGAGGCGTGGTCCAGGAAGTAGCGATCGTGGCTTGGGTATCGCTCAGCGGGTGGTGAGCAATTGCATTGTGCATCACTCATTTTGTATATTCTATCATTATTATTATTATCATCATTATTTTCCCTTCCTTTTCTGTTCTATTAAACTGTCTTTATCTCAATCCACAAATTTTACTTTTTTTCCCGATTCTCTGCCCCATGCCACTGAGGGGAGGGGGGAGTGAGCGAGCGGCTGTGTGGTGTTTGACTGCCTGCCAGGTTAAACCACAACAGGTCATGGGGGCGCTTTTTACACAGTTAAGCCATATCTTCTCCGTGGTTCGTGTTCTGTCTGCTGGCTTGTTGGTTATTGAGGTTCTTGGGTCTTCTGTTCCTCAGCACGGCCTCTGACCACGACTTTGGCTTAGTATATCTCCCAGTTTCTTTGGCTCGTGACCTTGGGTTGTCCTTGCTCGACCTCCAAACTCATTAAGGCTGATTTGTAAACCCATAATTTTGTAGATTCAGGGTTTAACAGACTTCCTCTTTTGGGCCTCTGTGGTCAGACCTTACTCACCCTGGCTGGGAAACTCTTTTTGATCAGTGATGTTTCCGAAGCCTTATCAGGTCCATGGCCTGGCTTAATTATTTTCCTGTTAGAGTTTTTTTCAAATGGATCTTGGATTCTCCTTTGCAATAATCTGTTTGCATTAGGCTGCTACTGAGAAGCGTCTTTTACAAAGCATGGCTGGGAGCTGTGATTTGATGATAAAAAAATCAGGCTGCTCAGCTGTGTCTTAGGTATGTGGTCACAGTAGAGGAGAGGCTCTGTGGTGTCAGTGTGTAAGCCTGAGATAAAACTGCTATTCTTCAAGTCTTTTGTGAAGGATGTAGGACTTGATGCTTGGCAAATCTCAGTCCTTACCAGGTAAATTTAGTAATCCAAGGTATTTGTCTGTCTCCCTTCAAAAATGAGGGAGTTTTTACCTGTTGATCCTAAAAAGAAACAGGTCCAATACGGAAGCATGGCTAGTTATCCCTACACCTTTTTTCCCCTATAATAATAACTTTCTTCTTGGGCTATCTTCCTCTTTCTCACTAACTGCTTCAAGTATTTCTATGGCTATAATTCATCTTTTTTGGTCATAAAAAGGGACAACTACTTCCTCAGGCCTCGGAGGTTCTCTTAGACTCTTATACGCAAGGTATATAATATATACTCTATCCTTTTAAAAATATATTTCTTACTATTTCATCTATGAAATAATTTATTTATTCATAACAATTCTGTGTATTTTCATGGCAATTTGGTAATGTTCTGTTATTAACATATTTATTAAACATGACAAAAGATTTTGTTGTTTTTTACTTACTATTTAAAAGATTACTCATCCCTGGTTTGAGAATTTTAAAGAAAATCCACAAAACACAAACTTTTGCTTAATTTTTAGTCTGAGTTTATAACTTAGTTAAAAGTTTACTTAAACTTTAGTTTGAGTTTATAATATTTCCAAACAGAAATATTATATTGGTCCCAAATTACATTATTCATAAGACAGGGGTGACAAATGTATTTTTATACTTGGAGAAATTAGTATGTTTTACATTCACCCTGCAACAGCTGGTTTAGTCTGGCATTATATTTTTTTCAGAGCTGTTGAGGGATTTGTTTAGCCCAATAGGATTTGTATTGATTTCTGTTTCACTTTTTTTGGTGAGCTTTATTCTTGTTTTGTTGTTATATTGATTCTGAGAGTTTTAGCCATTTGAGTTATTACCAATTTTGCTATATTTATGCTGTAATTCTACTACAATAATCAAGAACTTAGACCTTCACAGCTMTTAAAAACAAAACACCCTCCCAACAAACACCACCACCCCCCCAAAAAAAAAAAAAAAAAAAGAACGAAGTTGCAACTAGTTTTCTGGAATCTGAAGTATCTCTGAAAAGGGCTTACCATATTTCTTTTTCCCAGATGTTTTTTCAGGCCACTTAGGGACATTAATTTATGTTATTTATTGATAGTTGTTGGATGCTATTGCTCATAACAATAGCTGAAATGTATATGTAGAATGCTGGTACAAGCCAATGAGTTCTGTTTCATGTCATATCTGAGTATTTAATCTATATGGACTGAACAACACCCATTGCAAAAGAAATGAAAGGATTCTTGTAAATAAAAGGAACTATAAGTGGATATACCCAAAGTTGAAAAATAAGTTTTTCCTGGTTGATTAACCAATACACTTAACATAAGCAAGCTCCCTTAAATGAATAAAATGATCAGGATAAACTCAGCCATCCTAGCAAATCCCAAATTTATATCTATTTCCAGCACTTAAACCCAGAAATACCACTGCTTTAGCTGTCTGTAGACACTCTGATATGCAACTGTATCATTTTGCAATATGCCCTGGATTTGATCAAAACCCACAAGCACTTGTTGCCTAACTTTAAAAGAGTCAAATAGTCCCGCAGAAGTCAGAGGGACTAAGTTGTTTAAAATTAAGCACATCCTAAGAGTATCTCTCTTAGGGAAGAGACAAGAAAACCTAGTTTAACCTCCTAGTTAACCCAGTAGATCAGAATACTCTTTGATACCAGTGCTGCAGATCAAACTTTGCCAGACTTCAAACTGCAGCTGTGTCCCAAGGGGAAAAAACTTTCTCCATTGCAGGCAGAATTTCGTCAGCTTCCGAAAGTGATTTATTCCTCCCTTAATAAAACATCTTTTGCAGTTTTGTGTGTGACCCTCTGTAGCTTGGAGAGCTCTGGGTGTAGAAAAAACTAGAGAAGAGCAATTATCCATCCCACCGCCCAGGTGGGAAGCAGACTGAAAATTATTTGCACGCACAGTTGGATGTGATGAGACAATGACCACAGGGTAGACTGAGACTGAGCAGAGTGAACGTTTTTACATGGTGCTATTGTAAGCCCCTGAACCATAAAGTCAGTTCCTACTGAGGGGTTGGGAACTGCTGTAGCAGTTATACGTCCTACATGCTTGAATGAATAGGGTTCCTTATTCAATGGAAATTCTTCACCAATTCTCTAGAAATGTGGATTTTTCATTTAGAATACGGTTTTATCTTTGCTGTCAAGTGCTGAAGCTAGCACTCAGTATTTTGTAGGTTGTAGGAKAGGAAGAAAAGAAGACTTCTTATGTGATCAGAAGACAAGTGCTAAGTAATGGGCTGGCTTACCATCAATGGAGGCATCTACTGCTCAGTATATTTGGAAACTATCCTGGACTATAGAATCATAGAATCATTAAGGCTGGAAAAGACCTCTAAGATCATCAAGTCCAACCATCAACCCAACACCACCATGCCCACTAAACCATGTCCCTAAGTGCCTCATCTACACGTCTTTTAAATACTTCCAGGGATGGTGACTCCRCCACTTCCCTGGGCAGCCTGTTCCAATGYTTAACCACTCTTTCAGTAAAGAAATTTTTCYTAATGTCCAATCTAAACCTCCCCTGGCGCAACTTGAGGCCATTTCCTCTCGTCCTATCGCTAGTTGCTTGGCAGAAGAGACCAACACCCACCTCGCTGCAACCTCCTTTCAGGTAGTGGTAGAGCGTGATAAGGTCTCCCCTCAGCCTCCTCTTCTCCAGAGTCATGCAGTGTTGCTGAAGTTGAGCTGTTTCAGAGAGCTTGTTACAGAATTGCATTGTCAAGGTATAAACTAAATAGCCACAGCTCCTGTTAAGCATTTCTTGATGGTAATAGCAGTCTTCCTCTAAAATAAGACCACAACACTGCCTTAAAAATAGGAGAGCGTTCATTCTAAAAAATAGTACATAGAGAATAGGGCTGGTAATATAGGAACTCAGCTGTATGTGTAGTGGACTATGTACTGTCCATTCATGGGCAACAAAGAGGAAACTAAAGATGGATAGCTGTTGAACTTGAGGATAAAACACAAAAACCCCATCACTTTTAAATGAATAAAATTTTATTTTAATGAAAAGTAAAGGCAGATACAAACTGTGGTTTAATCAAACAAAAAAATAGAGGCAAACCTGACAAAGCCTGAGTAAAAGGGTTTTAAAATACTCAAAGACTAGCTTCCATGACACTCCATATCATATGCCACATATTATTCACTTGTCTGAAGACTTTTTTTGTGATAGATTCTGGAAAAGAGAAAGAAATGAATTACAGAAAATGAAATCTAATGAGTTCAGTGTGTTCTTTACAGAGAAGTTTTTATACATTGAGCTGTTTGTTTGTTTCTGAAGTTTGACCAGCATGATAAAATTAACGGATAAAGTACAAGTAAGTTACATTCCTCCAACAGAAACTTGAAACTGATCATAAAAGTGAGTAATACAAATTTCCTGTGACTCTTAATCTGCTATTGATGCTAGTGGCAGCTGCATCTTCATACAGCTCAATCAGGGGCTCTGAAATTAACCTTTAAAACCCCTTTATTTCCAAAAATGGGACTTCAAAATATTTTTTCTCTTTGTATTGTTACACAGGCTGACAATCAAGAAATTTGAAGTTAGGATTGGCATTTAGAGAAAAAACACACTTTAATACGTTTTTGTAAGGAATTTGTGAGTGGACAAAATAAAATATTACATAAAAGGATCATCCTATTTCTCCATATTCCCATCTTCCATTTAACTGACAGCTGGAGGTAAAGATTTATTTAGCTCCTAAATGCATAATCTTTTGCAGCTTTCAAGAAACTAATGATTAGTACTAGTCCCCCAAATAGGTCTTTCTTGTGCTAAAAACATATCTTTAAATTATTTTCTGTGCTTCCCTTTTCTGTGAGAAATGATTTTCCTGGACATTTGGAAATAATAGGCTAAAACAAATGAGAACTGGAGTACACCTGCAATGCAAGGATATTTGGCTGTGTACATAGTATAAAAAACTGCTTGTCTAAACCCACTGCTAATCATCTTAAATTACACCTTTAAAACTAAAATTATCAAACACTTAAAATACATAATGAAAATGGCATACCATTTGCAGAATTTCAATTTCTGTTCGAAGAGTCTCACAGATACTTTCCCAATCATCATCTTTGCAATTTTCCAATTCTTTCTTAAGCCTGTGTCCAAAAACAAATAAATTTTCGGATCAGAGAACTTTGCTTGGGTAACTGTTTTTTTCAGCTTTGGTCCCAATTGTCCATTTGACTTTGTGGTGGGCTGACCCTGGCTGGACRCCAGGTGCCCACCAAAGCTGCTCTATCACTCCCCTCCTCAGCTGGACAGGGGAGAGAGAATATAACGAAAGGCTCGTGGGTGGAGATAAGGGCAGGGAGAGATCACTCACCAATTACTGTCATGGGCAAAACAGACTTGACTTGGGGAAAATTAATTTAATTTATTACCAATCAAATCAGAGTAGGATAATGAGAAATAAAAAACAAATCTTAAAACACCTTCCCCCCACCCCTCCCTTCTTCCCGGGCTTAACTTTACTCCCGATTTTCTCTACCTCCTCCCCACAAGCGGCGCAGGGGGATGGGAAATGGGGGTTGCGGTCAGTTCATCACACGTCGTCTCTGCTGCTCCTTCCTCCTCAGGRGGAGGAGTGTGTGTCCTCCTCACACTCTTCCCCTGCTCCAGCGTAGGGTCCCTCCCATGGGAGACAGCTCTCCATGAACTTCTCCAATGGGAGTCCTTCCCATGGGCTGCAGTTCTTCACGAACTGCTCCAGCGTGGGTCCCTTCCMYGRGGTGCAGTCCTTCAGGAGCAGGCTGCTCCAGCGTGGGTCCCCCACGGGGTCACAAGTCCTGCCAGCAAACCTGCTCCAGCGTGGGCTTCCCACAGGGTCACAGCCTCCTTCGGGCATCCACCTGCTCCGGCGTGGGGTCCTCCATGGGCTGGATATCTGCTCCACTGTGGACCTCCATGGGCTGCAGGGGGACAGCCTGCCTCACCATGGTCTTCACCACGGGCTGCAGGTGGATATCTGCTCCACTGTGGACCTCCATGGGCTGCAGGGGGACAGCCTGCCTCATCATGGTCTTCACTACGGGCTGCAGGTGGATATCTGCTCCACTGTGGACCTCCATGGGCTGCAGGGGGACAGCCTGCCTCACCATGGTCTTCACCAKGGGCTGCAGGGGAATCTCTGCTCYGGCRCCTGGAGCACCTCCTCCCCCTCCTTCTTCACTGACCATGGTGTCTGCAGAGTTGTTTCTCTCACATATTCTCACTCTTCTCTCTGGCTGTGGTTGCACAGTTGTTTGTTTTTTTTTTTTCCCTTCCTAAATATGTTATCCCAGAGGCGCTACCACTGTCACTGATGGGCTCGGCCTTGGCCAGCAGCAGGTCCTTCTTGGAGCCGGCTGGCATTGGCTCTCTCGAACATGGGGGAAGCTTCTAGCAGCTTCTCACAGAAGCCACCCCTGTAGCCCCCCTGCTACCAAAACCTGGCCACACAAACCCAATACAGACTTATGTGAGAAAACCCTCATTAATCTATTTGCATGATCAGGATTTATGTTTGCTCGTTTTGTAATTGGTAGTCCAATATGCTGCTCTCCCACAATATTGTTGGATTTCATTCGGCACTGGCAGTTGTGATGGCAATGTGAGGAACTTCAGAAAATGACATTTTGGGTTTTTACAAAGTATATTTTGACTAAGTACTTATTTTAGACAAATTTCTGGACTGTGGTGTTTTCATAAACTATGAAAGATTTATGGCCTCATTAGTCATCATTTTCCTTATTTAAACATGTGAATTTGAATGTTGATACTTAGGAAGTGCCATATGTTACTGTTCTTACTTTTCCTGGGTATCTACTTGTAGCCACTGGTGGAGACAGAATATTGGATTGGATGGGTCCTCTGCCTGACCGTGTGCAGCCATTCCTGTGCAATCATTGCTCCATACCCCTCCACAGACTCCTTTGCTGTTGCTGCTGTTCTCTCCCCACTGCTCCTATTATTCTTCAGCGCTTACTGACTGTTTCCCAATAGTGTCAGCCAGGAATTCTCCAACCTTTCTACAATAAGGACTAAATTTAATATAGCAATTTTTGCATTCAAAAGAGCATTTAATCCTGCTAAAAGGAGACACTTAAACTTTGCACATCAGTGACTGTAGTGGTTTAAATTAATACTCRGTAGGCCAAGAGAAATCTATGCCAGAGCTTTTAGTAGTCTGATGAATACAAGGTGATGAGATTATACTGAGTCTTTCCATGGCTGTCATAAGAAAAGCGTAATGAGAAAGCTGAAGTTGCTTACCCTTAATACAGTTTCAGCAAACAATGTGAATATTCTGGCACATATAGACAGACTGAAAGAAAGGAGGAAATGTATATATTCTGCTTCTCATTAAATAGCTAAATTGATGCATCAGATCAGGACCTTGTTTCTTCTGAAGTTGAAAAAGGAGGTAGCATTATTTCTTTGATATACTATAATAGGGAATAAATTATTTAACCCTATTATATAGATGATGCACCTCTTTAGCTGTCCTACTGCAGGTAGAGTTTGTTTTCTACACAAGATAATGGCTTTATTAAAAGTAAAAAGTATAGCTTCATATGAGAGGAATAGCTTAGTCACCATGTGGCATTAGAATAGTAGCATAAGAATGGACTGTAAGTTAATTTTGCTGTTCCTGTGGAAAATGTAAATATCTTACCATCAGTATGGAAACACTATGAGCTCTGTGTGTTTGTATTACAAAGGAGTAAATGCCTCTTCTTTCAGGAGTATTTCTCCTGCATTCATAATACATACAAGTGTTCGAACAAAAGGAAATTTTGAACTACACTTTAAGAAATGAAATATTCACTGTACTGTAGTACAGTGCTAGTTTTAGACTATTTTCATTGAGAGAAGTTCATTTCAAGGTCTAAGATGAGCTTCTAATCTTGATTAAATCAGCTTAACTTCATTGCCTTGCCTCCTCATTTTTTTCTCTCCATGTTCTCTGTTAGCGTGATGTTAGAACCCTAATTTGTTTAAGACAAACAAAAGCCCTACTTTGCCTAATTTACTTTAGGAAAAGACATAGTCTGTTAATCTCAGAGAAAATGCTCTCTCATTGTCTTCCACATTGTAAAATTGATGCATAGGCTGTTTGTTAGCTGTCAGCTAAGAATGATACCAGTCCATGTTAGGTGTACACTAAGGATAGAACAACCAGAAGATAAGCAGTAAGACTTGCTTATCTGTATCTTGGGACTGTGACTTAATTACTATTGATGATGAGCTTTGAAACTGTAACATTTTGCATATGGATTTAAAAATTTTATTTAAAATATTTTATAAAACTTTTAAATGTGGTGACAGCACAACTCCTTACATAGCATGGGGTAGTGGTGATAAAAGACGTTCATTCAAATGTGGTATTTAATTTTTACATTAATCAATTGATTCTGCTTTCAGGTCTTCCTTCTTTCTTATTTAGAAGCTAGATAATTACAGTATGTGCCAGGAATATTATACTCACAAAACAAGGGCTGTCTGTTAGGTTACAGTCTACACAATTAATGCATTGGAGACGCCTGAGTTACTGAATAAATGATGAAGTTTTACCAGAAGGAATGTGAGACAATGGAACTATTCAAAAAAATGCTTAACTTGGAAGCAGATTTAGCTTTTTCATTTTACATTTAAGATAAGCAGGATATTCATATTCATCTTTCCACTATCAGATTGAATGTGCAAACCAATTATTCATGAAACTATACTGTCTAGATGGAGGGCAGGTTTTCTGTTACCTTCGGAAATGGAAAGAGGTGTACCTTTTGCCAGACCAAGGATTGATATGACAATTATACCCTCCTTATGACTATGATAAAAAGCAAATATCTTAAAAAAATAATCTGAAAAATCACATTAACATTTGGCCCTCCATGTCCTTTGTTTTTGTTTTATTTATAGTATCTTGGTCTCTTTGATGATAATAAAATATATCTTTCAGAAAAGTCATTGTGCTGGATTAACAGCGTGTTGGTAAGTTACAGCATCACAAGTAATGGGCTCTGATGAACCGCTTRAGTTGAAATGCCGTGTTTGTGAAAGGAGCTTTGACTATTCCTTTGAAAAACATTCAAGATAAGATAAATAGYGATAGCAAAACCTAGCTTTAAATCAAGTAGGTGGGACAACAGCAKCAGCATTTTTTTGGATGCTAGCTTGCCCTAGGCTGAGGTCTGCTATCAGTGGTCCATTTTCCATTACTCTTGAATGCCAGAAGTGACAAAGAGATGAAGAAGGAGATGATCACTGAAGATGATCGATTTTGCAGCTTTGAAATGAGCAGAGCTATTAAATGGCATTGGCATTTGTGGTTGATACGCACTCTTCTTGAATTTCAGCTGTATACGCAGAAGGCAAATAGGAAAAATAATTGTGAAATCAATACATGCTGGTATAATGAATTGAACTATGATGAAAATAATGTTATTGTCAAACAGGTTTCTCCAAAAATCATCCACAGATTCATGTTACTGGATCAAGACTTCAGTTGCCCAAACTTGCATTCCAGGAATAATTTTATGTAAAGAAGTCTCAAAGAAGAAATAGTTTGTGTAGAAGGCAGGGCGAATATGTGTTTTTAGAGCTTTTTTTGTTTTAAGTGGGGATGGAARACCCTACCTGGTTATTGTTGGAGTTGCAGAAGGAGCAGACTGTCTCTTGGTTATGTTTTGCTGAGACAAGTAAAACATTTTTTTCTTATTTTCCTTCTTGTCTTTGCCTTGTTTATGACAACCATTTTATTTTTTAACCATAAATACAAGGGAAAACATTACAGTTTATTATAAAATTGAATTGCTTGACACTGATATACAAGGCATAGAATTTATGGTACAAAATGAAGTTCCCTAAGAAGTTATATACAAACTTGAGAGTATATATGTTGATTTTCCTGAATTTTATCATAAAGGTCAGAAGAAATATTTATCAAGGTTTTAAGACTTTATTGAGATTGAAGAAAATCATAGAAGACTTTGGTTTATTGTCTCAAGCCGAAGTAGAGCTAACGTGTTGGGGTCATCCAGTCTCAGTTCAGTACTGGGACTAAATTAATGTGTATGTTTCTATAGTGAGAGCAAGATTTTGCTGGGTGTCTACACTTTGCTGACACTACTAAACAGAAAATGCTATTGATACAGTCAAAGAAGTCAATAAATTTCAGACTGTTATCGATTGAGGAAGGGAGAAAATGAGTCCTAAATGGAATTCAGTATCTCAAAACATAAACTCAAGCACTTGAATTGAACAAATAAATTATAAAAGTACGTGCTTGATGGAGCAGAAATAGAATAAAAATTAAGAAAGTGATCTAGTAGTAATAATAAATGGTAGCAAGAAGATGAAGCATGAAAGGGAACAGGGTACTCTGCTACATAACAATGGGAAATAAATGTAAATTAAAATAAATACCTTAGGTAAAATAAGAAAATCTCAGTTTTTACTGTTCTGGATCAAGTGCTGATTGTAAAATACATAATTATCATTGATTAAAGCTTGCATTTTGTGAATGCTATCTGGCAACTATTTATAAAAGTAGTTATAGGTCTTGAAAAGTGTGGTGTGTTTTTTGTTTGTTTGTTTTTTTTTTTTTAAATTTATATTCCCCAAATACATAAACATCACAAGAAGTCTTTAAGGAATATATTATTATAGATGAATAAGCATGGAAAGGTTAAGGCACACTGAATTAAACTACACATTTAGGATGAGATTTACTTTTGTGCAGACAGCAAACCAAAGTTATACAGACTACTTTCCATAGGAACTGTAAGAACAAGTTACACAGGAAACAAAAAATTTACAAGCATCAGAGACATCAAAACTGAAATGTGTTTCTAGGGGTCAATAAGATTCCTACTGAAAGGCAGGGAAAATAAATATGGGTCAATGATCATTCTAGTTCAAATATCTTGATTTTTCTGTTGTACAGGGAAAATTAGATCTCAATCTGGATGTATTAATATGGCTACCCTATTGCTGAAATTAGTATCTCTATACTGTAGTGCTTTGCTTCATGTGAACTATATAATTTTCTCAGAGCTAGAAAGGATTTAGAAATGTTTCCTTCTGCATTATGGGCTCTCCATTCTCTGCTCATCTTCCAGGTTGAATGCATCTTTCTTGAAAAGTAAGAGATTTGTACACAGTATTCTTACACCCTTCTGTTTGTTGTTGGAAATACCTCTTGCTTTTACCTTTTCCACAGCTATATTTACTTTTGATGTTTATAGTTGTCTTTYGATTACATATATGCTCAGGCCTCTCTTCTCCTTTGCTTCCAGGTACCTATTATTGAAGTCCTTAGTTGTACATAAACTTGCACTGTATATAATTACATTCCTCCTCTTTTTTAGTTACTTCAGTCTACAAGGTCTAGTGTTTCAACTGTTTTACACTATTGTCTTAAAACACTTTCTATTCCAAAGTAATTATTTAAAACATCAAGCAAGACCAGCTGTGACTGTAGTCACCTTCTTCCAGCCCCAAAATTTCTCTTTTCAGACCTATTACTGTTGTTACTACTAGTCATTTCCTTACTTAYTTAAAATTTTTACTATGTCTTCCCCAGGTTAACTAGTAGTTTCCCATGCGGGGTAACATCAAATACTTTGCTAACGTCTAGATGGATGGCATYTGCATTTTCTTTGACGAACCAATCTGTTGTCTTATCAAAGAAAGATATCATTAGTCGGATTTGATCTACTTTTTGTAAATCCGTACTGCAATTTATAATGGAAACCTATTTTAACATAATTCAAACTATAATAGTTCCACTGGGCACTGCTATTAAAAAGAAAAGCTTAAAAAATCGATGAGGAGATTGTCATTAAAAAACTGATTTTGAACCACATATATTACTCCAGAGATTGATATTTCCTGATTATAAAATTTAACATAAAATTAAATTGCAAATATTTTTTTTTTTAAACCACCWGAACCATGCATGGCCTTGGGCAGTCCGCTGTTAGCATGAAACATTTGTTCAGCTCTAATGAACATATTTCCTGTATGATTTGGATGAAAGAAAGCATTGCTTTTTCCTTCCTAATTTTGGTAATGGAGTTTCTTTTTCTGTATTATGAAGTATAAGAAGCAATACTATACTTTTAGGAATTAGGCAAGTATACGAAGCCTTGAACTATTTACAAAGTAAGCTGACTTCATGCATTTCCCTTCTGCTACTGCTTTTCTGAAGTAGAACAGAAATTCAGGTTTCAAAAAAACAATTTATCTTTAGTCTATCTTTAGAATAGTGTGAAAAATACCAATTTTAGGTAGAAACTGTCTGTTCTTAGTCTAAATAAACTTTAATTAAAATTATTTCTAGGTTGCTTTACATAAGGCAACAYGTAAATTTAAAATTAAAATGTGAAAGAAGATAAATAATTAATATAGTAAGTAATTACAATGAATATAATAGTGAAATGACATAGCTAGGAATTTACTGGTATCAGTTAGTCTCTGCTTGACTCCTGTATTATTCCACTTAAGTGATGCTACTTGCTACCTGCCAGGGAAATGTGACTCGAGAGCTGATGCCAAAGTTCTTTCCTGCTGTTTTGTGTTGGGGGTTGGCATTGGCAGAATAGATGATTAAAATAAGGCTTTTGATTTTAATTGCAGGTCTTTTCTGAAAAAAAGCCCTCTTTTCTTAAATATTTCTCTGAATTATGCACCTGTGTCATGAGACTTAAAATTTCCAGGGTGCCTATTTTGAGGAAGAGGGTACAGTGTCTTGTCCATAACTATATCTGTGCTTAACGTTCACATTTTGGTTAGTTTTTTCCTGTATCTGATGTGTATTAGAACAAGCCTRTAACTACAGCACCAACAGCTGTTGGAATTACCGGTGCGTGCTTCTCATGACCTTTTGTAATTCTCTGATGGATTTGGGAGAAATTTTATGAAACTGCAGACATGGTATAGGGTATTTTTCTCAGATCAAAGATGAATTGCTGTAATCTGAATTAGCTGGCTACACTCTTTAGCTGAAATGCAATTTACTTTAAGATATATACTTAATTGTAATGAAGATTCTTGCCTTGCCAGCTACATTTGATATTGATTTTTAAGCTGGGACTAGGGATGTGATACCATAACAGACTTACAGGGTGGTCTGGGAGCTACATATATCAGGTTATTGATGCTGACTGTCTCTCACACTTGTTCTAAGGAAGCATTAAAAACATTGGTATTTTTACCACTTAGAGAGTGGTGTGGTTTCCTGCTCTCTAAAAAAAGAATCAAACTTTGTGCTTATTTCATGGAAAAAATATGTATTTTTGATCCATACCACTTGTGTCAAAATATTCTTCTCTTTATATATACTAAATATGATTTTCAGTAAAAATTAAAATTCTATTCTTGCAATAGATTCTGTATGGGGAAAAAAGCTTGTTAGGCTGAAAAGGGTTGTTTCTCAAACACCGTAGGTTCAATCACATTGATTTTAACATGACCAGAACTGACTCTTATTAAGATATACACTAGTATATGTAAGATTGCATTAATTGGCACGTTGGCTGCAAAAGGTCCTTTGCAAGTGCCAAAGGTGCATCCAGACTGTCAGGAGGGCTTTCTGGTTCACCCCAGGTGTCTGGTACTTTAGTTTTTCTCACTGACACTGCATGAATTCTTCTTTATTCTCAGATTCCCTTCAGAGGGCACCCACAGGAGTGGACAGGATAGTTTGCTCAAGGATCTGCTCCAGAGAGACTATTGGCATGGACTGCATCAGCATGTGCTCTGCTGCAGCAGCCATGGTCCCTCAAATACTTCTGTGGCACATCATAGGGCATGCAATGCACATGCTAGGTATTGTCATTTTGAAACAGCACTCTGCTGTGCTGGACATAACTCCTTTAAGTATTTCAGGCATTTTGATTGGAAAATATGTGTATATACATGACATTATATCTTAATGTCACAGAGACACTACAAAGGGACCAGGGCAGATATGATCTCACCAAATGCTAGGCAGTGTGGAGATGACTGGTTTGTTGCAGATAATGCTGCCTCTGAGCAGTGTAAGCACAAGCCAGTGCATATGTATTGATTTATGGGCTGTGCAATCCACAATGATAATCGGTTCATTGGATAATTCAGACTGGAAGGGATGTCAGGGGGTCATCTAGCCCGATGTCCTTCTCAAAGTAGGGTCAGCTACAAGGTCAGACCAGGTTACTCAGGGCTTTATCCAGTCAAGTCTGAAAACCTTCAAGGATGAAAACTATGCAATCTCTCTGGGCAACCTTTTCCTTTGCTATACTATCCTCACGATAAAAAAGTTTTTCCTTAAATTCATTCTAAACTCCTCTTGTTTCAACTTCTGCTTTTTGCCTTTTGTTCTCCCACTGTGCAGCATTTCGCAGATCCTGGCTCCATCTTCTTGACAACTTCCTTGTAGTTACTGGAGGGCAATCGGGTACCTCCAAGGGGACTATCTATATACCGCACTATTTATAGCATATAATACTTTAAATTCCCTTTCATTCTTCTCTTTATTCAGTAGTCCAAACCAAGAAGTGATGAGCAGGTTTTGTTAAAAAAAAAAAGAATTGATAGAGTTGTATGAGTCTG
The DNA here is from genome assembly GCA_035582835.1 of Phoebastria nigripes. Lineage (NCBI taxonomy): Eukaryota > Metazoa > Chordata > Aves > Procellariiformes > Diomedeidae > Phoebastria > Phoebastria nigripes. Next base: position 386,860 of record JAYKAV010001964.1, on the reverse strand, counting down.
ATAAGGTTTGGGATAATTCTAAACAGCACAGTGCTATGACATACAGAAGTAGACAAATGAGGATTGCCTGCTTGGCTTTACTGAAAAGCGGAATCTATTAGTGTTGACATGGAAGTACAGTAACACAGCTATGTTGCTTCTGGCATCTGAGTTAACTTATTCAGGGCTATCTCTCTCTATAAAGCACTGAGCTTTTCTGATCAAAAGCAAGTGCAAGATAAAAGTATGATTTAGGCAAATCTGTCCTAAATTTTGTCCAGTATCTGAAATGAAAAAATATTTCMATGTAAAGAAAATGTCTTCAATATATTATTACACCTCAAGGAGCGCTTGCTTTTTGTGATAGTAATAGCAGTAGGAGCACTTTATATTTTGCACTACATGCAATTATCAAATAATGTAAGCTTATCTTGACCATAAAATGAGGCATTTTATGAAATAAAAAAACCTCATCATCCTTCTTGCTTTGGTTGTGAATGACACTTGCTGGTTTTGTAGTTAATAGAATTTAATATGTTTTATCCACTGTTGTGTTTTCCACCCAGATAAAAGTATCATTCCATAGAGCTGTGAGTTAATTTCACTATGTAGACAGACAGACATACATGGATTTGAATGATTTGCCTAGGATCTCATAGCAATCAGTGGCAGAGCTGGGGATTTGAAGTAATATAATGTTTGCTACCTCTGTACCTTATACTCAGGAAAGAAAACTAATTACACCAATTTGGATATTAAGTGGCATCATGGCAGTAAACTACTCCAAGGGAAGTATGTTATTTAGAATGAAGTTGACAACCTCATGTCTCACAAAACCTAACATATCACAATGGAATGAATAATGTAAAAGAGTGAATTATAACATGCTGTCTTACAGAATTGCTGCTGTTGTTATTATTTACACTGTGTCTTCTATGTATATGTTGAATGCGAAGTTTTTGCTACTGTATGCAGTATTGTTGAGCTAATTAATTTTTATGCTGAGGGAATTTTGGCCATGTCTCAACACCATGTAAGAGGTTGAAGAGAGTTAGTAACAGGGCTGATATATCTTTTTTTTCAAAAACTGATATTCAGCAAAAAATGAGCCATTACCATTCATAAAAATGCTCAGGATTCTCTGCAAAGTTTTATTTTTCCATTGAAAGTTTTCAGAAAAAAAACCCTATATTTATTTATTTCTGTCAAAAACTCAGAAATGTCTAGGAAAAAATTCTGATGGTAACAAAAGTTGTGTTTTCCCTAACAATTTCTGTTAGAGAATATTTTGGACCAGCTTTCTAGGAGGAGTTCGTTTGCATTGTCTATTAAATATTTTTAAATATCCACAGGCACTTTCATCTGGAACACCATAAAATAGGAAAAAGATGGTTAATTCTGTGATATGGAGCTTTCTGCATTGGAAGATTTTTTGTTGAAAACATTACATTATTTTCTGTATAGTGAAAATGTAAATGTCACACTTAAGCAAACTGACAAGAAATGAGTCATTACCACTCAGTTTCTGGGAAGCAATATTCACCATTAAGGGAGACTGTGCAAGGTCTTCTGTCTTGGTTAAATCTTCAAAATTTTGTTCTAAACTAGCTTAATTAGAAGGTAAACTAGAACTGATGGTAGAGATCATAGAGAAAACAAATCTACATTTAGTAGCTTCAATACAAGGCCCACCTGTCCCAAGGAGATTATTGTGGCCAATCCATTCCATTGCAATCAGGGTATGGGGAAGGTTGTACAGCCAGTCAGCAGAAGTATGTATAGCATCGGATAGTTCATCAGTACTCTGTGTGCCACCACTATTTTGAAAAAAACTTAAGAACTGGCCTTCCACCCAAGGAGCAGTCTTTTGCTCTTCCTGCAAGTTTGACTGACTTCTTTGCAAACACTTTCACTTTTTAGTTCATTGGAGTATGCATGTAAGGGTGAAAGGCTGTAATAAACAACAGAAATTCGTGTTCTGTAATAAAAACGAATGATTCTTCTGATTTCAAAGGAATATTGTACAGGAAGGGTAAAACAGTCATTGCCACCAGGACTGGTCTGCAGTTACAGACCTAAAATTAAATTTAGGAACTTATTAACGTGAGACTCTTACCTTAAACATTCAGGATCAGTCTGACATTTTTCAGTGACTTGAACTTTTTCTGCTTCTAAATCTTTTGTCATTCTTTCAGCCTCCCTGATTACTTTCTCAAGGTCTAAACATAAAATAACAATTACCTTATAAATATATATTAATCATCCATATTCAAAGACTTCCTACATTTTCTAAATTTATCTTTTCTAATATTTATTCGTGAAACTGTTTGTAGGGTAAAGGCATCCGAATAAAGAACATGAATTATTTTATTATTGTAATTGGTATGCATATTGCAATCTTCTAGAAAATTTCACTCCTTTTCCCAAACAATTTATGACCGTATTTCGGCCTTTCTTAGCTCTCTTACTGTGACATGTTATTTACACATTTGTAAAAAGGTTACTAAACCACTTCTAGATTACATTTTTTTAATCCAAATTTCAAAATAATCCCTATTGCTTGTGATCACCTTTGACACAGAACCTTTCTTGGTTCCCTCTGTATCTTTTTAGATTTTTCTTTTATAGGGTTTCCTGTGTATTCGACACATTCGTCCCAGCTTTGTGTGTAGACTTCTTTTTTCATCCACAGACTTGCATACACAAACACAAAAATGTCAGTGAAGAGATGATAGTTGAATTAACAACTCAGAGGTTTAGCACCTAGGCCTAATCTGTCTTTATCAGTCCAAGCCATATTGCTTGTTAAACATTTGAATTTTAGTGACATTCTTTAATTATAGGTTAATGGGTTTTAAACAATATTTATGTTGATTTTAAGTTCACTTTGAAACACTAAATTCTCCATTTAAGCATATGACTTACCAGCAAAAGTAAAAATTTCTTTTTCATATTTATAGCTTATGATTCAGCAAATCTGTAGACCTCAGTATCACTGACATTTAAAATAAATCTTATTGAAATCCATAATATTTGTTATAACCATGTTTAAATATTATGTATTACATAATGTAAACATATATTAAAATCTTGTTTCTATTATTTCTTTTTCTTGAGAAAAATAACTTGACAGAAAAGATTTTTCAGAAGCATTTGTCAAGCCACAAATAATTATCATAACAAGTGATAATCAGGCACACCTTTGAGTTCGCTTTGGAGAGTAAATAAATCCTGCTTTAATTCATTCTTCTGCAGCTGGAGTGCATTTAACTGAACATTTTTATGTTCCATTGACTCCATTTCTAAGAAAAAATATATTTTAAATTAAAATGCATTGCAGTTTTAGTCTTCATGATATAATCTTAAATATTCTTAACTACTTCTACCAATCTTCAGCTAGTCAAAAAGAATCATAAATATAAAACTAAAATCAACTAAGATCAGTCATATAAAACCCAGTTCACAGGAAATTATATGTCATAATGTATTCATAACCACGAAAGAAAATGTTTTTTTAATGTTATTAAGATGTTTGACATATTTTGTTGACTGGGCATAAAACGAATGTTTTGCTTTAGAGTTCAACTATAAAGGAAGATGACTTTATTGAATAGGTAGTGAACAGACACCTCTCAGCAGGACTAAAAAAAAAGCCTTATTTTGTTTAGTGTTACGGACATTTGAATCTGACCATTGACAGCATCTGGAATTAATTGTGATTGTTTCCCTGACAGCTGGAGGTCCTCACATAATTTCCTTTTTATGAGTTACTTAAACTTTTCTTTTTAGTGTTGTCAGTGTGCTCAGGACTGTAGCAGACAGAAAGACAGACAAGTTGTACCTCAAAAAAGATGCAATTTAAAAGGATGGAATCAAGACAGCAACTGAACCTACAGAAGAATGTTAGTCACCTTTCATGTCCTGCTGATCATTTGACTGATCAGATCTGCCTGAATATGTAAAAATTAATCATTAAAAGTAACAGGTGCCACCAAATACAGACTTTTTTTCAGTTGTACATCAGAATCAGAGCCACAGGAAATACAGAAAGAAAGTACCACCAAGCACCAACTCAAATGGATAGTCATATTTCAGTAACTTTACATCAGATATTGGGAATTCAAAGTGCTGGCGCTTGATGAATCATAGAATCATGAGACTGGAGAGAACTTTGAGGGGTCATCTACTGCCCTCCCCCTCCTGAAGGCAGGATCAACTGTACCTCTGTCATTTCTGACAGATGCTTGTCTAACCTGTAAAGACCTTTGGTAATGGAGACTCCTAATTCCTTTGGTAACGGAATCTCCTAAGGCAGAGTGTTTCAGTTGTTCACTGTTCTTAGAAAGATTTCTAAACAGCCAGCCAGACTCTCCCTTATTGTGGTTTACACTTGTTACTTTTTATTCAGTTCACTATAGGTCTGGAGAATATATTAATTTCCTTTTTACAGAATCCTTTAACGATTTGAAGACAGATATCCATCTTCCATCAGTCTTTTCCTTCATAGGTTAAAGAGTCCCAATTCTTTAATTTTTTTCCTTCTCATGTTCTCCAGATCTCTGATCACTCTCACTGGTCCCATGTGGATTCTCTCCAGCTGGTCCACATTTTTTCTTGAAGTGTAACTTCCAAAACTAGATGCACAGTACTCCAGCTAAGAGCTTAACTGCCCTAAATAGAGTGAAGGATTATTTTGTATGTCTTAGAGGTCAGAATTATGTTTATGTCTCAGTATGGTGTTGGCATTCTGATGTCATTGACTCATGTTCAGCTGGTGATCCATGATGACTCCTATTTCCTTGCTGAAGGATTGCTTTTCAGTCTGACTCTCTGTTCTGAGAAATCTCATATTCTGTATTTAACTCAAAGATGAAGTTATACTGTGGCAGTAAAAGACCAGTCCTACAAGACATCTGTGCATATAATTCTTTTGAAGCTAAGGAAATTTACATAGCTCAACCACAGGTGATTATAATCAGTGCAAACCTAATACAGTACGCTATGTATGACAGTGCACCTCTGTGCTGGTTGACATCAGACATTGGGAGCCACTTCTGCAGGTCTGCTTCTTCTCCCCATAGTGCTCATAGTTAGAAAAGACTGAAGAGGATAGGGAACAGAAGAAGCTTTAATTATGCTTGTGTTATGTGGTATGTCAGACCACACTCTTTCAGTTTAGTGCTAAGAGGAATTTCCAGACAGCAAGGGAATGGAATTAAAATTATTGTTTTGCACAGCTATATTTTACTGATTTGTATTCATTCTCTGGTAATCCAAGATAAAATAGTTTAATATAAAACTTACCATTTTTCAACAGAGCTGCCTCATTCTCTAAATCCTTTATTTCACTCTTGGCTTTTTTTTTAATCAGAAGATCTCTATTACTTGTTAGTCCATACTCATTGTTAAACTCTGTTACCTCTCTAGTAAAATTATCTTCCTCTTCAGTCATTTTTCTCTTTGCATCTGTCTGAAAAAAAGAAAAGGAAAATTGAATGTTCAGGTGAAAAAAAGAGTGTCTTTGTTAGGCTAGGCAGACTGAAACACACTGTTGTTGTTTATCCTTAAACTTGTAGTATAAAGGTAGTATATTTACTTTTCCTGACTTACAAGAACGTGAAAATGGTCTACAGCTCTACCATTTTGTCTGTTGTTTTAATCTTTTTTTTTTTTTTCTGAAAAAGTGAAGGATATATTCTTAATAATAAAACATTTAAAAAATCACTACATTTTGTTAYAGACTTGTGCCAGCAGTTTTTCGGTTCAACTCTTTATCGAAATTAGTAGAAAGTTCTGTTTAAAGTCAGTAGCATAATATGGCCACTCTTTTTTTTAGATTGTTACTAAATGAAATAAAGGTGGTGTTTATTCCTCTGCAGAATGCAGACTGACTTTAACTCCCTCAATAACTACCAAGAAAGCTATAGTTGATAGGAAGTCACTGTTTCATTTTCTGGAAAAAATATTCTAAAGGGAAAGGCAATATTAAATTCCTTTAAAAAAAATCTTAACTGATTGCTAAATTAAATAAAATGAAATGACCCCTATATACAGGAAGAAAGAAATTATAACCTATATATCAAACTTGACTGGTTACAATTAAAAGAAACTTCACACTTCTTTAAAGGATATTTAGCCTTTATAGCTAAATAATTTTTCTATGATACTTATAATATTACTTTCTTTCTTTATATACTTAGGATCGGGAATACTTTGGATGCTGAAGAAATACTACTTAAATAAAAGGATATCTGCCTAAAGATTTAGGGTTAATACTGGTGATTCATGCTGAATGTTTAAAATTTAGCTCTGCTGATTTAACGTATAAATACATATGCAGAGAAGACTACTCATCTGTGGCGTTTCTTAATATCTACAGATCCAAGGATTCACAATGAAGTAAGAGGAAGGCAATATTCAGGTTAGCACAAGAGAGATCTGAAAAGCTTGTTGTCTGTATATGTTGCAAGTAGCTACCTTTTAAGAGGTGGCTAGGTGTGTCTAGCACCAATGAGATTGTGTGGTATGTCAGGATTCCTAAAATGTGGTGTTGGCCTCCCTGAGTTTTTCCTTTGATCCTTCTCAATATGTTTTATTGTGGATGAGGCAGTCCAATTTAACGTGAGACTTTCTTAGTTTTCTTTTACAAAGGAAACATGTCAGAAATGGAGTTCAGTCATACAACAGCAGACATTAGAAAATGAAGTCAAGAATGTTAAATCAGCTTTGTAGACAAACTGCAGCATACATTACCTTAGATCATGGTTTAAATTGAAAGTCAGAATTTATCTACATTTACATTGTTAAGTATGCTAGAGTGAAAAAAAAATATTTTCCAGATTTAAAACATTACTTCTTCCATATTTTCAAATTTTAAAGCTGACTACTCTCATACAGTAGGAAAGAGCTGTCTGAATACCGTAGCTGGAAACATACAAAGATTTTAAGACGACTGCTTTTTTGACTAGTAAGTTCAGCTTTCTGTTTTTCTAAGCTGTCTTCACGTTTCTTCAGAATTTCTAAGTAGAACTGTTTTTCAGACAGATGCTGAACCTTCCAAGAGAAAAAAAAAAGGTTATAAAGTAGGGTTATTGTTTTATTGTTTCATATACTTTGATATTGTACATAAGGATCTTGGTCCAGTTAAAACACAGCTGGCATAGCTGCTGGACTAGCAAAAGCATAACAGCTCTTTTTTCCCCCAATAATCTTCCAATATACCACTAAGATTTTGAAAAGTATCCTTTCTTTAAAAGACATATTTAGTGCTGGTCCATCTATCTAAAATGGCATTTTAAAGTCTGCTCAGCTTAGAAGAAACTTTTTCAGGTTAAAACCAGGAAAAATATTGATCACATGGGACCTTCTACCCAACATAATACAGTGTTCTCCATCTAATTGTGTAAAGCTCATCACATACCAAATCAGACAATAGTATCAGAGGGACAGGGGTCCAACATCATTGTTTTGACTGAATGGCTGTACACATCAACTCTGCAATACTACTATTGCATATGCGAAGGAGGGAGGGATATGCTCATATTTTTCTGAACACAATTTCTGGAATTCTTAGCCAAGGAAGTATAAGGGAAATTAGCTCATTGGTTAAAGACAGTTTGACCATGACCCCCCCAAGGCCCAGACTTCTATTTTGCATATAGTTTTATTTTTAGTTTTATTATTTTTAAACAGTAGTTTATCTGATAAAGGGTATGCTGTTCGACCATTGCATTTTCAAAATTMGCTGAAGAGTTCTCAATTTTCCAGCGCATCTACTGTAACATTGTCTAACCTAAGTTAAGATATATGGTGGGATAAATGATAACAGCAGATAAATAGGGAACAGCTAAGCTTTGAAGAGTCTTAAAGGATGAGAATCATTCATCTGATGAAGTGGAGAAAAGGAGGTCAAGAGAATGACTCGGAACAATGAGTAGGGAAAGTAAAGTTAGCAGAATTGCCCACAGACTGTAAAGGCACAGGGTAAGTATCAGGAAGTAAATTGTCAGGCTGATACATGACTGTTTGTGTGTGCAGAAGCAGAAAAGACCAAATAATAGTGATATTACAGAAGTAAAAATGAAAAGATTGTAAAATGAAATAATATAGATGATTTTGGAGAAGGTGCAGATGAAGTGCATCTGATCAAAAAAGGAGGATAGTGGAATCAAATGACCTAAGACTAGAATGTGAGAGTTGGAAAGGAAAGGACCAGATTTTTTCCTTATCCCTGATATGTCCAGCATGCTAAGTGTCCAGGAAGTGCTTGCCTCAGGAATATTTATTTTACATATTAATTCAAAGAGAGTAGATGGTCTTATACCATGGTATTTATATCACTGAGCACAACTAGCTGCAGTGTAGTTTCTCCATCTGTAAGATGCCAACTTAATCTATGCATTTGCAACAGATTTTTTTGAAGAAATCATTGAGCCATGAAAAGCAAAATGCTATAATTCGGGTTCTAATTACATGCTACCTGATTTTACAGAACAGAGGAAAAAATAGGATTTCCTAGGAATCTTTGATTGACCACAGGCAGTCTCTGTGAAATAGATGTCAAAACATTTTTGAACTCAGTCTCATCTGCTTGGTCAGGCATAAGCTGCTGTGCATGCACGTGCTTGGATATGTATGCTTATAAAAAAGTGCAGTTTTTTGGTGCGCGACAAATTGAACAGCATTAGCTGAACAGCATTATTTAATATTATTTGAATTACATTAACTATTGTAGACACATGTAAACTTAATTCCTGTACTGAAAAATAAATTACTTGAAATAATTTCAATAACTATATAATCTTTAAACCTAAATACAGTCTGATTGAAATGCATTTTCCCATTCCACTTGTTTTCTGTATCATTTCCTATCTATAAATGAATCAATGTCAGAGTAAGCAAGCAAGTAAAATATATTTTTGTGGACATCAGTGAGAATATTATTAATCCTGGTAGGTAAAGCACGTAAGATTTATTAGGAATAGTTCTTCAGCTCTTCCCATTAGTCGTTTACAATAATGGCGCTACTCTTGGGACCTTCTGTACCTACCACATAAACCTTGATTATAAATCACAATGCATCAATAACAAATTAGTCGTATAAACATAAAATTGTGATGTTCATAAATAAATTTATGAGCAATAGCACAAAGGACTTTACCTAACAAGCAACACCCAGATATAATCTGTGTTGGTTAAATAAGTTACTATTTTAAAGCACTTTGGGCTCTGAGATTGTGGCATGCATAAATGCAAGCACGTGGATAACTGCTTGCATGATTATAGTCTCAATTTGCAACCAGTAAATATTTGTAAGTGAGTTCTCTTTTCTGACCCCCTTGCAGTAATGCTGATATTTATTATATACATTACATAGTCTTTTACAAAAGGCAGAAAAGCCTGTTTTTGGGAGGATGAAAATCATCCCCCAAACATTTATTTTCACAACTAGGTGAGGCGATCCCCCAAAGGTTCTTGAAGATGTTTATTTAAGTGATAGGATACAACAGTTCTGACTTCAAAGGAGGCTCCATATGCTTTCCTGTTGTGCATACACATTCTGCCAGCGCAGATACTTAAGGGGATGATATTTAGACTTCATTTTCAGGCACAAACAAATGGATTTTTAAATCATTTGTAACCACAGGTATTAATGGTGAAAAGCTCTGCAAAACTGGAAGCTTAATCTGAAAATATGTCTGCAGTTTGGTTAAATGGAAAGCATAATAAAATCTTAAAAACACTAAATAGATTCAGAAACTTTCCTCTGTCTCTGGCGTCCCTAGAAAAACTCTTAGGCCTTGTAAGCCCTAACTGTGAGCCCAGGCTCACAGGAAGAACTTTAGTATATGACTCAAGATCCTGTGAAGTAAACACAGGGAACGTTTCCATATATTTTCTGTGAAAGGCCTTTAATGAATGGCAGTGGGTGACAAAGGAGTGGTTTCCGGGCCTCTGAAGGAAAGTGCTATAACAAGCTCCAGGACTGTAAAGACAGGGCCRCTCACACCGCACCTGAACAGTCTGCCCACAGCTGACGTCTGGTGGCTGTGTCTTGTGAACGGACTGACCTGACATGGTGGTCCGCGCCCTGCCAAGCTCTATCTGTGGAGCAGGAGTGACTTTCACGTGCACATGTGCTGTCTCCAGTGCTTCCAGATTTTGGAAGTGTTATCTGGAAATGTTGCTACCCCTGAGGTGAGCGAGTGCCTGAACATAGCCAGGGGCCAGCCTGAAGGGTGAGATTTGTGAGAGGGGAAAGACGTTGACAGACCTTTTTTCACTACAGAAACGCACGGTGTAAGTTTTCTCAATGCTATGTTATTCGGTAGGTGAAGCATACTCCTTGAAAGTGTTTATGAATCTATTCCGGAAAGAATAGGTCATATATCTGTAAATATAATGTATTTCATTATTATGTATACTATAAACATGCCTGCTTACCTTAGTTTCTAATTTCATTTTTGCAGCGCTCAGCTCTTCTTTTATTTGGTTAACTTTTTCATAACTTCTATTTATGTCGAATTTAGCTGCAACACAACAAAAACCTGTAAGAATGTGTGCTCAGTTTGTAAAAGTTACATTCTCATAAAAACATGCCATTGGCAAGAAGCAGCCAGCGCAGCTGCCTGCCGAGCTTTCACTGACAAAGGTCCCCTCATGACAGCACAGTGGGGCCACCCTGCTTTTCCCTGGGGAAATGGAGAGGCCATTAAGTGTGGTCAGTGCTGCCACGGGGCCCACAAGATGGCGGCCATGRGGCAGACCTTGTTGGATGAGGCGCCTCTTCTCCCTCGCCTGCTTTTCTGTGAGCTGTATTTGCTGGAACAAAGCATCCAGGTTCATTTCTGTCTTCTCGTGGAGTCTGTGGGCTCTCCCGGTCTTGCTGTCTTTGTGGAGGGCTGGTTGATTAAAGCTGGGATGCCCTGGAGGAAGGTGAGGCCCGGCCACAGCCCTTCCCTCAGGGCTCTGCGCCCTGCCAGACCTGGGCTCTGCCCTCTGGCCTCTGCCTCCCTGGGGTCGGGAAAGAAACCCTAGACCACAGAGGGAAGCGACTGTGGTAGACGGGACACRGCTGAGGAGGAAGAGGTGACAGCCGGACGTGCAGGCTGCAGAGAGTAGGGGGGGCGAGAGTGAACCTCGGGCAGAGGGAAACATGGATGACTGGCTGGGGGAGCCCACATGGGAGACACAGGAGATGGAAACGAGCAGGCAGAGAAGCAGCACAGTAGGAGCAGGAGAAAGAAGATATTTGGCTAGGCAAATGGCAGCTGACACTCTGAATCTTGTCAAACTTGTGCACATTTGTGAAACATCGGTTCTGACTCAGTCTGGGGAGTTTTGATCAAACAGCTCTGACTTTATTTCTCTGGGACCACATGCTTTATACTGGTTTTGTGTTGTTCAGAAGCTGGTTTTCTAACCCCTTCCTTTTTCTAGGGAGTGATCACCATCCTTTTTAAATATTATATCTGCTCAGATTTATTTGTCTTTTGAAGATTGATGTCTAACCTTAGCAGTTAAGGAAGTAGGCTAAAATCTGCTATCATACAGAAGAAGATGGTAAAGCTGACTACATAAAACTTAAGTAACGGTGATCAGACTCAACTCAGCTGCATTTCACCTTTGATGTAAAATGACAGTGTTTCTGTTCCAGCTGGTCTCAGTAAGCAAAGATCATAACGTAGCCCATTGTACGCTCTTCTGGAGCATACTTGTGTATGAGTTTACTATGCTCTGAGCTTCTGCAACTTTCTGTTTTGTACATTACTGGATGGTATACCTGGAAATGTAAATACCCAATTGAAAATATAATCCATATTACAGGGTTTGTTCCTACATCTTGAAAAGGATTAACTACACTCCCTGCAGGGAATACCTGTGTGAAAGTCTGTGAAGGTTGGCCTATTTGCTTTGAGGCAGAGAAACCCTGAGGAATGGAACTTTATAGCCTTCCAGCCTTTTTGGCATTGAAAAAGATTAGGATTATTGACAGTCCTGTCTTGTTAAAGAGTTTTCCTCAGAGGAGATACTGTCTTAGAATAGACTGTAGCAGCAAAGTTCAGAAATTAGAAAATCTTTGACCGCAAAAACCAAAACAATATACATGAGAGTACAAATGTCTTATTAGTGAAAAAGCTGTTCTAAGTTAGAAGAATGAAACTGAGAATTCTGGAAAAATGTTATGTTATAGCATTTAGTGCTTAAAAAGCGCCACGTTATAGCTGATAATGTGCTATAAAATGGTGCTTTTCAAAGAAAAGACATTGCTCTATCGAAGAAAGAAAATGTGGTTTCTGATGAAATTTAAAAACCTGAAACTAGCACATTATGTTGCAGGAAATGCAATTATTTTTTAAAATGGAACAAAGTGCAACTGAGGGAGAAGAGTTCACAAAAGTGAATTTAGAAAATGTTTCAAAAGTGAAGCTTCCTACCCAAAGGCCAAAGGAAAAGCGGATGAGTCAAACGGGAACATTTGGTGATCGAGACAGTGATTTGTTACACAGGTCTGATGAGTGAAAAAGTCATTTTACAAAATTCAAGAAAATGAACTGCTCTATCAGTGGATCAAGGAGAAAATAAAATGAAAAGTTTTCTTTGAAGTTTTTGAGACTTGGGTGCTTTTGTGTTTCAAACTGAGAAAGCTGCTGTAGGCTGGGATAGTGTTCAGTGTCACTTATTAAAGAAACGACTGTGTTTTGTGGAGGGGTGCTTCAGTGCCTCTAATTACAGCAAAGGAGCTGCTCTCCCTAGAAGGAAGAGTCTGGCTCCAACTATACTTCTCACTGTCTGAGAATGACCATTCAGTGCGATTAACAGTTCTGTAAAAGATTCCTTCAGAGTGAAAAAATTCAAAGTGGGACAATTATTTGACATTAAGCTTCATAGCTTTTGACTCCTGCAGCTGTTCGCCACGTGCTTGATTTTTACATGGTAAATAACTCACCATAATAACTCAGGATTGTATAAAGTGAACCACGCATGTGAAACATATACAAGTGCTTTCAGAATCAGGATGAAGGCCGTTACTTCAAAGGTGTGTAGTTGCCTGGCTCCCATGGAAATGGATGAGATGGTATGAACCTAAATGTTTCAGAATAAAAGTAAAATGTGAATTACCTTTGCTCGACTGCAACTTTTGCAAAGTATAAGATCTTTTGTAAATCACTAGCTGTTAGAAAGGTGGCTTTAATTTTATTCTGTCGGTCATATCAGTACATCCTAATCTTAATCTATATCTGTATCTTAATCACTGTGCTGTAATCAGGTCATATCTTTCTAGTGTACTTCAAAATTAGTAATTGCCCTTTGTAATCAGTCTGCTGTGCTAATAGTAAAGTTTCTTCTATAAGTTTATTCTCTAGTTTATGTAGGAAGAAGAAAAGAAAGATTTTGTCTGTAATTTCAAGTCACTATAAAAATATTTATTAGTGTAAATAACATTAGTATATATGCTCAGATTGTTTCAAAAATTGGTTTTCTGAAAGCCAAAAATGAAAGAGGCAAAGGTAAAGAAGTGGCAGGGTAAAAATTAGATGATGCAATATGGTCTTCACCATAAAAAATATATAGTAGAAGCTAGAAATTATAGGATTATAGTTACAAATAGATTTCTTCTTTTGTTCTTAAACACTGTTAGTATTATTTTTTCCATATACATACTATACTGCTTACTTTTGAGATGTTGTATTTATAGCAAACCTTCTTCCCAAACTACATCTCTTGGGTCTTCCTTTGCTCTTGGTGGTCTCTGCCATCTATTTTTGCACCAACTTTTTTCTACCTTACATGAAGGAATAAAGCCAAATTATTCTGTGACATAAATTCACAGCTATCATTTTGTGTTCAGTGCTGAAGTCAGAGCATGTAATGGGAAATAGCATATATATGCGCACGCGTGTGTGTATATATATATATAAAAATAAAGAAAGAACACTAACCGCTTGGAATGCAGTGTTGAGCAGCAATGCTGATGGAGAGAGACCACAAATAGTGAGAAACCCAGTAATTATTTGGCATAAGAAAGCATAAAAAATAGCAGATTTATTCAAAATTAATTTTATAATGTGGCTTTTAAAATCAAAGCTTTAGCTCTACTATTTAAAACTTCATTGTTAAAATACAGCAAGCAGTGTAAAGTGGTAACATGTAATAAAGTGGTTTTAATGCAAATCAAGAACATTTTGTGTGGTTGTTCTCCCCCTCCCGCTGGCCACCCATTGCACCACAGGGGAGGATGGAGCTGTTCTGTCTCTTCCATTGCCTGTCTCCTGCCCTGGCTGGGTGGGATGGGGGGAGCACAGGAACAGCAGAACAAGCACTTGGTGGTCTCTGCTTGAATATATTTGAGTTCCTAGTAAAAAAAAGAAAAGAAAAAAAAAAGAACTCAACTACTTCTGGAAACCTAGAGCAGGACAGCAGAGAAGAGGAATATTAAAATGCAGTAATGACCTATAATTTACGACCTATCTCTAATTTCCTGAGGAACTCGTGTTAAACACAGTCTAGTTATTATCTCTGGAAGAGTGAGAGGAAACCACTAACCCACAGGCTGGAAGCTCTACATTTCTAGTAGACTGCTCAGCCAGGGACTCATGAATGGACACCCTGTTTTCTCCTTGTAACAGGGAGGAAATAAACTACAAAAATTCATATAATAAAATATAAAATAATGGAAAATGTAGAAATAAATCCCTGGCAAATTATATGCAAATGAATACAGAATATTTCTCTGTGCCCCAAATCCCTATTTGTCTATTTTTTCAGGTGAGAAAATTGTGAGTTACTGAAAAGCCGTGTGTGTTTATAACGTATTAAAAAAACCACTAAGAAGTAACTTTGTACTCCCCCTAACATGTCTGGCTGCAATGGAGAATTAGCTATACTCTTTTCCACTTTGGTAGGAACGTAAACAACTTCACAACAGATGTTCTTTATAAGGACAGAGCCTGCTATTTGCATTGTGATATCTCTGTTTGAGTCTTATATACAAGATTTTGTTTAATTCCATCTGGAAAGGCTTCATTGGATCCCTTTGGGTTACAAAAGCAAAGATTACTCTTTTATGTTTTTAAATCTATGTTTTCTATTGTCTTTGGTTATAATCACACCACACCTGCTTTCTTTGCCGATTGGTAACTCTGCTGTTATATAGGTACCCACATTGTTCCTCTGTAGTGTTTTAGAGTCTTAAATATATTTCAGTTGTCTCTTACTGGATCTAAGAGTCTATCCTAAAACTTTTTTACTCCGCTATTCTCTAGTGTTTGGATAAGTGACAAATGAGGCTCTCATTTTGAAACATTTATCAGAGCTCTTATTTATCTTGGCATAATGGTAGTAACTTGTCTAACGGAGAAAGAATTTTTCAGATCTGGAGTGCATATCACAGTACAAAATACTGCCTTGGCTTTGCATTTTCATAGTAAATTTTCTTAATTATTTGGCTGGAAAACTGCAGTTTGCTTTACATCAATACTGGTTATCACTAAGTTGGCACCCAGTGGAAGCTACAACAGAAACAGTGAAAAAAACTTTTTAGATTTTAATTGTTTGTATCTTCCATTTATAAAAGGGATTTTTTTTTTAATTTTGTATTAGCAGAAATGTAAATGAATTACCCATTATATTGTAATGTCTTATAAGAAGATGGGTGCCATTAAATCTTCTGAATAAAGGGCTGTTAAAGAAACATTTTGAGATCTGGGACTTTCATGCAAGAGATGTAATCTTGGATTGAAATGCATTAAACAATCTGTTGAAAATACTTCATTTTAATCAATTAAGTATGGTATGTTTCCTATAACCATATAATGCCAGTATGCTAGCTTATCTCTTTTTGTCACATAAATTTTATCTTAATCGCAGAAAAATCTTAATGGACAATGAAACATAGAAAGTAATGATTTTACAGTTAGTTCATCAAAGTAAAAAAAAAATCTTTTTTTTTTTCATTTCAGTTGATTCTCAGAAGTTCATATACAATGCTGCTGAACTATTAGATAAGCAGCTGTCATTATTTCTTCTAAAATATTTCAAGAGATTTTAAAATGTTTATGTTTATTCTTTAAGCTCTATTTCCACTTGATGCTGCAATTGTAGGAAAAAGAGTATGTGTAAATGACTGAAATGAAACTGCTTTATTGTCTTTACTCATAACAGGAGCGTTATTTAGTGCTAGACTAGATAACTGTTATACTTTCGCTGTATGCATTAAAGCCAAATGAGTTTCTCTGCATGCTGAAAAGAACTCTCATGTGAAACCAAGAGTTGTCCATTACACTTTTAAGCTTCTCTGCTAATAGTTTTCATAAGATTAATTTTATGGTTCCATCCATGTTCCTGCTTAAAAATATGACAGTTTCTGTAGACATTTGGAAGACTTGGATACGTGCCCATGGCCTGAATTAGGCAGCAGTAGAGATTATTCCACATTCCATGCAAGTGCCCAAACCAAGGAAGTACTGCCTATTTGAGGAAGGGCTATCTCAGTTTGACTAAAACATTTATCCTGAATCTGAAAACCTCCTCTTAACATAACTATTGAAACTGCATGGTCTCATAAGACCTCTCATCAAAATTGGGCCAGATGGTATTTTTTAGTGACAAACTGTTTTGTAAGAAAGTTCCCAATTCTAATTATTTATTCAGGAAAAAAGCTGTTCTCCCTACTCCTTCAAAATAATCTGAATAGTTTTCAGAATACTTCTTTCCTCCAGAATATTGTGGAAAAGGTATGCTCTACCTGCAGGTTTTAAAAGCTGCTTTGTAAAATCCAATCTAATGAATAGATCTCTCTAAAACTGTGCCCTCTACTTTCTGTACAGCCCCTTGTGGGCAGAGGAACATATTTAATGAAGACTTAACAATGATAAATAACACTATGTAAACTTAACTGCCTATTGATACAGCTGTTATGCTGTGATTTCATCTTCTTTTAAGATGACATAAAAAAAGAGAACCTGTAGTTGTGCTTCTATCCCTTCCATATTCCTTCCCACCAATGCTTCTGGGAGATCAGCTATCTTTAATCCTGAAATTTTCAAAGGCTTCGTGGCACACGTCTGCATGCATATGCCAGGACTCAGTGCCTAGGCAGGATAATAAAAGCATTAAATTCAAGTAGAGTAGAAAATCACAGCTGCAGTAAGCATGTATTATCAATTGTGCCACATTCATAAATTAATAATTTGCATTGTATTACTGTGACTTCTCAGAAGCATTAAACATGTCTATTCACAGATTGTGTGAAAAGTATGTAAATAATTCTTGCGGGTTTGTCTTTTTACAGCTTGTCTTTTTAGAAAGAAGATAACAGAAGGAAAGTGAATTAGAATAAATAGCAAAAATGTTGCTTCCTTTAAAATAATTACATTTTTCCTATTTTGAGAATTAAATCAGAATATTTAAAATACTCTCAGTAAGTCAGTTCTTTGAATACAAAATTAATATCCATAGTTGAGGCTGCAGAATTTATAAAAGTGAATAACACACAGTGTTTTCGTACGTGTTTTCACATATGTTTTGGCCTGTTCCTCTTCCTTTTTTAAAAAATCGTATCATAACTATGCTGCTGTTGATGGCGCTTTTAACCCGTCTCTTCCATTGCTAAAAGAAATAAACATAGCTTAAATACCAGTTTAGAAGCAATTGTTGTTGATTGTGAATGCCGTTAGATCTTCCAGTGCTGCAAAAAGAAAAAAAAAAAAGAAGAGAGAAGTTCTTTAATCAAAGGACTTAATGATGAAGAGCCTGATGCACACACATATTTATATTTGTAATCTTTATTTATAGGAATAATCCAGTAGGACATACTGAATAGATGACATAAGAATCATAGGCATGGAGGGCTGAAAAGCATAGCAGGGTTAGAGTTAAAACTGGAGTTTTAACTCTACAGTTAGGACAAAAAAAGCACACTGGGGGCTGCCTGACTCATGAGGACAAGGAACTGCTGCATGGGCAGAACCTTTCAGGAAGACCTGGCAGATTGCTGTCCTGCCTGGCTCTCCCTGTCCTGTGTTTATTGTCTAGAGTAAACGCATCCAATTCCTCCACCCTTTCTGCATCAGTCATATTTTCTTGACTTTGTTTCTTTCCCCATATTCTCCATCTTTGGTGTTCTTAGATCCTTTTCTGCTAGGCAGCTTCTTGGCCGGACATTCCTTATCCTGCATGTGTGCATTAGATTTATTGTCATTAAATGTACTGTGTTGCTCTTGCCCTTAGTGAATATTTCACACAATCTTTCCCATTTGTCATGGTATTCTGAATTCTGATTCTTTCCTCCAAAACACTCTCTGTTCCCCTTCTCCAGCCTCTGTCCCCTCCTCAATACTATACATTGAGTTGCGCACATTCTGTAAGTACATTCTCTATTCCACCTTCCAAGATGTTAAAAACACTGAATAGAATTGCACCTGGCTCAGACTTCTGTGGGATCCCTTTTGTAAAGTCCTGAAGAGTAAATAATTGAAAACTATTCACCAAGAGCAAGTTTTCAATCAGCTATGCACTCTGATAATAGTGAGGACTGTAGACCATATGGAAGATCAGGATCACGGTTATGCTGGCTCAGACCAAAGGAGTACCTAGCCTCTCTGTGACAATGGCCAGCAGTAGAAGCCTAAGGAATGTAAGAAGAAAATAGGTATGAGATGACTATTCTCCCGCTATGACCTTCTATTTTGCAACAATTTGGATTTAGAAAATAGTTTACTTATAAGAATATGATATAAGACAGTGTGAAAATCCAGTGTTGGTGTCAAAATCCTTTATCAAAGTCAAGGTACAACACATTTTACTGCTTCACTTTCATCATGCTGGCCAGCTGCCACATCAGGGAAGGAAGTTAAATAGTGTGACATGATTTGTCGTGACAAATCAAGGTTGACTGGTGTTTTATATTTGTTAATTTTTCTTCCAAGTATCTGCAGTTTAATTGTTTAATAATTTGTCCTAGTACCTTTCTTAAAACTTAATCTGTCTGGTGTAAAATTCTGCCAAAGAATAAAGACAAACACTAAGTTTAGCCTGTCATATTTCTCTGTGAACTTCCCAGTCCTCCGTGAATTCTTTAAGACAGGCTCTAGCAATTCAGAAATATTTTTGAATGGTTCCTGCAAATTTGTAAGCTGAAAAGGACGAGGTCCTGTCAGCACCAACACACCTAAATATTTAGTAAATTCTTTCTGTATTGTGGCCAATACTCCATACTCCTTGTTGAAGTTAGTGTAATTATGCATCAAGGCACAATTTGCTTTTCTGGAGAGCACTGAAGGAAATAAGGGATAGAAATGTATCAGTGTTCTTAGTATCATACTCCGCACCCTTTCCTAGTTCATAATGGATCTTCTCAAGAGTGATATAAAAATATCAGCATGGCCAAGAACTTAGCTGAGTTGGCTTGCACAATTAAACCAAATACGAAATGGTTCTTCAGACACATTAGTAAAAGGGAGCACAGAAGCAAGAAGTAAGGAAACATAGAATACCAGGAATGAAATGGAGATTAACTACAGCCTAGGTATGATTGAAATAGCAAATGAATATTTTGTCTCATTTTTCAGTGGGGATAATATAGTGGCTAAGAATAGTAAAAAGGTGCTTAAGGGAATGAAGACAGAGCAATGGAAGTTTCCATAAGTGAGCTATCAGCTAAACATAGCCTACTTACTATGATGAAATGGCGAGGGTTAAACAATACGTGTTTCAGGGCACTGAAAGAATCCGCAAATGCAAATGCTGATTTGCACGGAATGCGTTTGCAGGGATTTTATGTGTATCTGTTCAATTCAGGGCTAGCTCAATACAAATAAAGAATAATAAAGTTATTCCCTGTATTCAAAAAAGTGAAAAGAGGTGGTCAAATAAAATGCAGGCATGGTAGTTTGACCTCAAGAGTATGCAAGGTCTTAGAGTAGATTTTGAAGGAAAAAATTATCAAGGACCTGGAGGTAAATGGAAAGTGGGAAAAACTACAATATGGTTTTATCAAGGGCAGATCATATCAAACTAACTTAATATCATTCTTTGATAAGATAATTGTCCCAGAGAAGAGTAATGCAGTAGACCTAATCTACCTTGATCGAAATAAGGCATTACATTGTTCCTTGTGGGAAGTTATTTAAGGTGGAAAAGATGGGCTTTAATGCAAGAATTGTAAGGTGGAAGAGGAACTGAGTAAAGGGTTATATTAAAAGAGAGTTCTGTTAAAAATGGAAATATCAAAATGAAAGGAGTTTGCTAGTAGAATTCCTCTAGGACTGATCTTGGGACTTATTTAAGTAGTATTTTTGAACTTGGTAAAGTAGGAGAACGGATATGGCATTAAGAGATGGCACAAAATTGCAATATGACTAGCATATCAGAAAAAAATAAATTACCTCATGGACTGACAAAATGGAAACCTAATAGTACGGAAAGTAGAGCTGTGTGCTTGGGGATTAATATCATGTTCTTTTAGTATAAGCTGGTGTCTTGATAATTGCTGGCGATAGTAAAGGGAAGAGGTTTAATGCATTAGTCGGCTGTATGGTGACTATGAGCCATCATTATGTCACGGCCATGAAGCAGTTTCAGGGTATATTAGATGAAGGATTTTCAGTGAAGACAATAAAGTGTTAATATTGCTTTACAAGGCATTGTAAGACAACTCTCAGAATATTGTTTACAGTTCTCATGACCCACATTGGTTCACAGCAGGTGCAGAGTGGGATGGTTAGGGGAAAGGAGTACCTATTTTCTCAGCTGAGATGAAAATAGCTTATCTGGCAAAACAAAGCTTGAAAGGGCATATGGTTATATCTTTATAAGTACATGTGGGGGTAGACGTGAGGGAAGAAGACTTTTATGTTAAAGGATAACACTATTTCAAGATCAGATACATATAAACAATTATGAATAAATGGGGGATTTAAAAGAAGGTTCTTGGCAATCTGTGCAAAGCTCTGGAACTGCTTTCCAGACAAGGTCATGGAGGCAGGGACCTGAACTACTTCCAGATGGAAATTTATAAATTAATGAAAGGATATGTGTGACATGGTGAAGTGATCGTGAGTCAGAATATAAAGTTTGTGATATAAAGCTTTGGATACTTACCGACATTGCCAGAGAAGTTTAATGGAAACTTGTTTGTGCACTTTTCTTACACAGTCCTTACACAGAAATGTCTTTAACTGGTTCATGTGCCAGTTCTTCTGTACATATCAGGACTTTTATGTTCCTTCTCGGTGCATAGTATAGGAGAAGGGGACTGCCCTTTCTTAAATGATAAGACTGTCAGCAGGTAAAAATGGGGCAGTTGGTTAGGGTTTCAGGTGTTAACTGGATATAACTTGCTTACATGCTCAGGGTTAAATTGATCACCTGATTGGGATCAGGAAGTAATTTTTCTCTAAGTCATATTGGCTGGGGTTATGGAGGGTATTGTTTTCCTCTCTAACATAAACTGTCTGGAATGAGCTGTGAGTTTTTACCTTGTGAAGTAGCTGCTCTTGCAGAATGCTAAGATGTGGCTGGTCAGGAAATCTCATGACTTTAGTATCTTCTGCTGCCCTCTGGCACATTGCTGTTTTTCAGTCTTTTATTCTCCTGAGGTACAAGGGGGYGTGACTATAATGTAGGACATTATTTCAGTATGCTACAAGACTTGATTCAATGTTTGCTTTTTCAGATCTTTCAAGAGTTTCCTCTGAATAAGAAAATCTTACTTTTTTTTGAGGTAGCATGGAGCTGAATAAGAGAGAGTCAAGGATACTTCATATGTATTGGTAAGTTTTGAAAAATAAAAGGTTGGTCATTTTTGTGGTCCAGATATTCCTGAGACCTTATAACAGAAAAAGTCCTTTAACTGATGATTCTAGCTCAAAGAATTTAAAAACTATTTAGAGGATATAATATTTTGTTAACTGGGATTCTCAGGGCTTTCTAGCTTAGGTATTCCACTAATGCACTTACAGATGCCTCATCCTATTACTGAATGATTGAGGTTCTTCAGACTTTATAAAATCCATTTTATAGTAACTACAGACACATTGTTTTTCCTCCTAATTTAGTTTCTTGACTACTACTTCCTGAAAAGAAATACTTGAAAAGTGAAAGTGATAGTGCTATATCTTATTAAATGTATAAGGAATGGCAATTAGGTTCCTAACTCACCTGTCATACTTAAGGATGTAAATGTACTGCGTTTATAATGTTTAGTTCTAAAGGCTGCTTTTTACACAAATATGGATGCTCAGACTAGAGGCCACAAAGGACATAATGGTGTTAAAAATCTACTAGGTAATTCAGTGTGAATTATTGATATACCTATGCTTGTAGTGGTTATGCTGACATCTTTCTTGCCACCAATAAAAACAAGATACTCAGTTTATCTCTGTATTGTTTCTTGAATTCTGAATAAGTGTACTCTGAAACTGTGCAGTTTATTTCTCATAACCTGTACAGTGGTATCCATGTATCAGTTCTGTGATGTGGTTTATCTCTTGCAATCCAGGAAGGTGGAGTTTGAAAGTTTTTCTTAAAGCACAGATTACTAAATGTCAGTATAATCTACTGCTACTCAGTCTGTCCCTCTCCTTACATTTCTTGCCAGAGAAATGAAATAGCAGATTCATAAGTCAGGTCAAATCTAGTCTGTATCTGTTTTCTTGAGTCCTATCTTGACATACTCAGATAAATTATCTTTCAGTGAAGAGATGGCCTGAAACATATATAGAAAATGAATGTCCCTAAACCTGCCAGTCCTCCAAAATTCTCATGTGGCATTTGCTTTGAATTAAGCAAATGCTTAGTTATCTGCTAGTGATGCAAACAGCAAAATCACCAAATTAGTTTTTCTTTGTTCTTCACATCATTGTCTCTGTGGAGTCCAGTGTTACAAGCCATGGAACCTTTTACGAAATAGTTGGCAGTTGCATGGCATACATAACTTTCTAAATCCAAACCCCTCATAGATGGAGAACGGTTACTCCCACGCTTCTCAGTCCCTTTTGGCTACCATCTGGAACAGCAATAAAATAAAGCTAACTCTTTTTATTATCATCTTAGGTACATAAATCCAGCTGAAAATAGCTTTTTTTCTAATAAATTGTGTGATTACATTTAAGTTGAAAAGTTTCTGCTGAATCATTTTAAGTTTATTCATTTTAAGTTTTGGTTAGAAAGACAGGATTTTTGAAGCTGATTCTGTCAGATTGTTTTCATTTTAGCATTTTAGATGGCATAATACTCTTCTCTCCTAACCACCCCCTCCCCCCATTATTATTGTTGTCTAGGTTATTGTTATCAGATGTTTATTTTCCTTTTAAGCCACAGGAAAACTTTGATACATAAATCAGGATTTGGGAAGCCTTTAGGTTCCTGATATCAAAAAGAAGTCCTCCTGCTAAACAGACACCAGTATCTGTTGGCAGAAAGTTAGTTACTCCTTGTCCTTTTACTTGTGTGCTGTACACGTGTCTCAGATCGCCTCAGCCTGAGTAGCAAAGTGTCTAGCTGTCTTCTTTCAAGGTCCCTGTAGTTTATATTTAAAAGTCCACCCACAAGATGGAAAATGAACTCTACTATGTATAATTGAAGAGGAGTCAGTACGATATTTCAGTGTTCATTTTAATTGCCAAGATATTGTGTTTCCCTGCAAAAGTGTTGGATTGAGATCTTGAAACGTGATAAGAATACAGTGATTCGAGTTGAGGGAGAGGGAAAGGAGAAAGGCTGATCTCTCTGAAAGGTGTATCGTTAGGAGCTCTCAGAGCACGTTGTAGCAGAGGTATTACAGAGGCTAGAGTATTTGCTCAGGACTGGAAAGGTTTGATTCTGTTCTCTCACAGCAGTAGGGAATTAAAAATCTTGTTTTCCTGGCATATTACCAGGCACCTCTTTCAGATGGGGACATTGGACACCAAACTGTGTAAGAGTTATGGGCTAAGAACAACAACAAGCAAGGTGTGGTGCAATGTGGTATGTTAATGATTATGATACTGTGCTTCCAGGACTGTTTTTACCTGACAACTGTGCAAAATGTATCTAGAGTATTCAGAATGCTTCTTCCACTTTTACATTATTAAGTCTGAAGTATATTCTTCGTTCACTATAGACCAGGCTTGTCTTTTGTGTAGTATCACAATTGAAACAAGATGGGCTTTACCCATATGACAAACAGTTTTAAGAAATGGGTTACCCTGGGGAGAGATTTAAGAGCACAGGTTTGGGATTACGTGGACCTTCGGACCTTCATATATGTTTTAAAAACATTCTTGAGTGGCTTTAAAGTACAGTAAACTCAATTCAGCAACCAAGTGCTTTTAGAAATAGTTTTGTTTCAGAGGGGAATCTGTCTTCCAAGTTTTCCTTTTTTTTTTTTTTTTTTTTTTTTTTTTTTAAAGAAACAAAACAAAACCCAAACATTTAAACGTTAAAAAAAAATCTTGTGCAGATAGCTTTGACAGTCCAGTCACATAATTATTCAAACCATGAACACCACTCTATTAGTTCTTTATCACAAAGCTCAAAGTAGGCCCTTGTTGGCCCCCAACCACTAGAAGATTTCTGTTTGGGCATATTCCAAATTTACTAGCCAAGTCTGGGCTAGCATTGCAAATCATGTTCAGGAAGGTAGCCAGGGAGCCTGCATCAGTTTGCCCCTCTGTCTGACCAGTACTTGTCAGCTTGGCCATGAAGTAGCCAGCTGGATATATTAGGCCTCCCTGTCATGTATTCATGTTCTAGTAAGCATCTTCCTGTATCAGTATGTCACAAGATTTTGGATACCAACATCTTAGCTGGATTCAGAACTGTAACTAAGTCTGTTTACCGACCCATTCAACCATTCTGTTTTACCTTCAGTTTAGGATTGATTTACTCAGGACTCCTGGTAGTTAAAATTATCACTTAAAGATGTTCAAGGGAGTTAAACAGACTGAGGGAAACTTCTGTGTGCTTGACACTTCTTTTAAACATTTTTAGTCAATATTCATCAACTGGGACATTCCACCTAAAGCGGAAATCTTACAGAAAGAGCACTTGTGGTTATTCGTGGAAATCTTGCAGGAAGAACACTTTTGCTTATTCCTCTAGAGGGGGAAAATATTACATTATCTTCCTGCAGGGATTTTTTTTTTTCCCCCATGGGATAAAAGGTGATTGAAAAATTAAGTTAATTTTTTTCATTTTTTAAAAAGGTCTAAACCTCAATTTTAAATTGATATTGACTGGGCAGTCAACACATTTTCAGCTTTCCTTCAATACAGTGTCTCTATGCTGAAGTGAGCTATTTCAGATGTCTGAAAAAGTATTGCTTAATGCCTGTAAGCACTGTCAGAAATCAATAACTTTGAAATTTGTGCTATTTGTACTTTAAGTTTGGCATATCACTTTAATTTAGTCTGTTTACAGTAGAATAAAAGTGGGTATGAACAATTGTCACAAAGCACATAAATGTGTTGAATAATATTSCTTTAAATTGTAGAAAGAATATAATTCTGATATCTGCAATATTAACTGTATCTTTATTGAAGCTCTGCAAAAAAGTGCAAATTCAAAATATCATAGGAAATAGCATTGTTTTGGTGGTTACGTATAACCTGTGGATAGTGACCACAATCACACTAAAATATTTTTTTCATATTGAAAAAGTTTTAAGAATTTATAAAAAAAATCATTAATGAAGAAAAAACACATTTTCAAGATATTTTAAGTGGGTAAATGATTAGCAAAGCAGTGTTGTCAGTAACATGAGCTTTTAATATTAAGAGCAGCAAAGCAAAAGAATTCCAAATTGTATTTTGAGAAGAAAAAAAGGATGCTGAATTTGAGTGTTGTATTTTCCAGCAGACAAAGGCAGCTCTGTTGAAGTTCAGTTTTCATATTGCACAGGTGTCTGCATCTTGAAGATGAAATTTACTTTTGTTATAGAAATGTATGGCCGACTCTAGGACTTTTATCGTCTATCTGTGGAGTCTATTTAGTGATAATAGAATGATTCTAAGCATTTTCAACAAGTAAAATCTGAAGAAGTTAAGCATCCAAATGTGAGAATTAAATTAAAATATAACAGGATCCTGTCTGAATGTGAATTAAAAGACTTAACCAATTAGGCTGAACATTTAGACATTTTTAACACATTCCACCAAAAAGTGTGAAGTATACATTTTCAACTAAGACTGTGGTAATGCAGTGAAATAGATACCCTGGGATGAACAGCTTTCTCCTTTCTGCTTCTCCTTGTGTTCTCCAGGTCTCCAAAAACAACTGTGGCCCAGCTAACTATTCCAAAAGCAAATAGTTTAATGTGCCATCACCTACCAGTTTTGTTTGACATTTAGAATGAAGATTCTCTCTCTCAAAATGTTTCCACCAAAACTGTTTGATTGTAATGTCATAGTAATTCCCACAGTTCTAGCCAAGACTGTAGCCTCCTTTCTAACTCTCGGAACAGTGTCAAAGCATTTACAACATATATAGTCAAGACCAAAATGGAAGGCAATTGTGWTTACCCAGTTTACAAAGACAAAATCTGAATCTCAAAGATCCAAGTACAAGGATATATTCTAGGGAAATGCACAAGTTTCTGTTCATGAGGATGCCGTGGTTTAGGTCAGAACAGACTAATGCATGCATGAATTACTACATGATAAATGAAACTATGCGAGGTATTATTCTGTGCATTAATAGTCACTCCATCACAGAGGCCACAAATATCCAAAGTTACAGGAGTGTGGTTAGTTCTGCTTCCCCTTTCCTTGCTGATAGGTGCAGTGGTTATTAGTAATCTGGAGGAGCAGGGTGTTATGTGTGGTGGTTGTGAGCTTGGTCCCGTGCATCCCTGGAGGCCCTCTACACTCAGGTATCCCTGAAAATTCAGTTGTGCTGCCCCCCAAATTGAAACTCCTTTGTTCCTGTTTAWTTTTTTTTTCCTTGCTTCATTTTCTTGATGAATAAAGGAGGAAAAAGAACTCAGATGTGCTGTGCTGGTGTTTCACAATATTMTGACTGCGCATCTGTCAGGGTGCTCTGACTAGTTCCAGTCTCACGTTATACAGATTAGAACGTAATCAAGTTCAGAAATTATATTAATCACAATTGCTTTGGATTTTTGTAACTCTGGGAACATCATGCTTACATTTCATTCTGGCA
Source organism: Phoebastria nigripes (assembly GCA_035582835.1). Lineage (NCBI taxonomy): Eukaryota > Metazoa > Chordata > Aves > Procellariiformes > Diomedeidae > Phoebastria > Phoebastria nigripes. The sequence continues at coordinate 359,740 of JAYKAV010001964.1, read as the reverse complement.
AGATGCCGTTATTGTACATATTTAAACAAGTTTGCATAAGTTTGTTATAAATAGTGACCTACTGGATAATTAACAAGTGACAAACTTGGAGTGGTCATGCTGTGGGCATGTAAGTAATTTGTTTCAGCTTTGAATTTACTAGAAAGTATTTACATTTTATCTTAACATTTTGTCTGCAGACAAAGTTTTTTCTGCTTTCATAAATTAATAACTCAGAAATTCCTGTGAAGATGAGTTCATCAGAAACTTCCTTTTCCTTACTTGGGGCTGCAGATTTCTAGTCTTTTTGCCATTTATAAAATAAATTATACAGCTCAATTGCTCATATCTACAGCCATTGCTGCGTTTGGAAGTATGGCCTTTAAAAATGTTTTTAGGTATGGTTTGTAAGAAGCAAACAAATAGACATTTGACAACTTGTATGCTGGATGCTCTTCCAGTTTATGTTACAGGATTGGCTGCTAACCTTTTTTAGGGTCAGGACATTGTCCTTCCAAGTGCTTTACAGACACAGTACAGATGAACCTCCATAGTCTGGAGCACGTTATTCCCTTTAGTGGACCAATAGTTATTCACCAGTGTCCAGGAAAACCTGYGCTAGTGTGATTTAAATGAAGTAAAATTGAAGGTGTAAATTAAAATAGGTGCTTATTTAACCTGCATTTTTTTCAAAGAAACTGCTAATTGCTGGTTTCAAATGTTATGCCAAGTGTTAGAAAGGGTCCCAGGACAACAGAAGAGATGCCGGTGTGTTCTCCTTGGCCTGGCTCCTGCATCCAGGCCATCTAGAGGGAGGAGGAGCAAGAAGCTTCTGCAGTGGATGGCAAGGCAGGCATGACAAAGTCAGCAAGGGCTGGAGAGATTGGTGCTGAGGGTTTCTAAGAAGCACTGAGGCTCCTCTCTCTGAGTACCTGAATAGACCCAAAGGCAAGCCTCGGAGGTGATGACAAAAAAAAAAGAGACTTCAGTAACTCCAGGAGAATCTGAGTAAACTTTGTTCAAGTCGGGAAACCACTTGGAGAAAAAGACTCATGTTCCRTCCATTCAGTAGTGGGGGAAAGATTTGTTTTCAAACCTTGTATTTAGTCTGGCCCACCCAGCTAAAATGAGTTTTCTCTACTGAAAAATAAAGCTTAGTCTAATCCATTATTTTCTGTTCTAATAGCATGGTTTTGAGATTAGAATGCTTTGGTGTGTCTGCTTAAAGAAAATGGCAAACCCACCTTCATATCCCTCACAGATGGACAGACAGACAAAAGTGTGGAGACTTTTACATTTGGTTAATTTTACTGCCAAGTTTGGATACAGTTTATTTAGGAATATTCAGGATGCAGTTACATGTAAATAACTTGAGTCAGGATCAAGTTTAGACAGTATCCAGGAAGTTTGAATAGTTCACCTCCATAATTTAAAAGTATGCATTGTTGTTTTTCATCTGAATTATGTCTGCTAGTAAAGCTGCAGGATAGATGCAGGCATTCCATCGTAAAAGCTTTTTTTACTGGTGTTACAGCAGGTAACTATATCCATCTAAAGAAGGTGCTGTAGATTTAACTGTGCATCACATGATTAAACCAGGAAAATTTCTTTAAGAGATAGAGCTGTAGTTGATGTAATGAATGCTTGCAGAAAAGTGTGGAGAGACAGTACTGCAAGTAACATCAGTTATGGCTCTAGCTTTCAGACTTGCCTTTCAGYGTGGCCTGTTGTGTTTACTTATTTGGTGTGTACAGTGCACAGTGGGTATTCTGCTGTCATCGGAATTTTACAGAGGTAGCAGCAGAGAAGCCAAGTAATGGGATTATCTGCTATTTTAGTAGAACAAACAGGTCTTGATTTTCAACACTTGTTTCCAGCTGATAATCAATTGGATTACAGGAGAATTATCTCATCATGAGGTTCTTCCTAAACTATAAAATAAAAATGCATGTGTTAATTAAGGAGCCATTGTTGCTGACTCAAGAAATATTTAGTCTTTTCATCCCATATTTACTGAACACTTTTTATGACTAAACATCTAATTTCAAATTGTGTTCTGTGCATTTATTTTTCCTGAAGTGTTTGCAGCTATTCAGGAAATTGTGTAAACAAACCAACAACCCTGACCACCCCTCCCCCCCATCCCCCAAATAATAAAAAACCCCAAAACCAACACCACAAACCAGACAAAAAAACCCCACAAAAACACACCCCCCCAAACCCCAACAACCCCCAAACAACTGCCCCCCCCCCGCCCCAACCACATAAAGCAAACATCAAAACCCCAAATATCACTATATCTTAACAGAGAGACTGCTACATGCAGCTGATGGCAGATACCTGAGAATAGTCAGTTTTGCTTTCTCTGTAGGACAAATTCTTAAGGCATTTATAACACTAATTTCTTCCACTCCCATTTTTTTTCTTGATCTCCTTTTCTCTCAAAAATAAATCCCTTGATGTTTTGTACCCTACATTTCTCACCTCAGAGGAAGACAATTGAACAAAGATTGTAGAAATTCACACTGACAGAGTCGCTAACCTTGTGAGAAACTTCCAATAAAATTACAATTTTGGTGATATTCACTGTCAGGAGAAAAAAATTATTTTACTTGTCAGGGCTAGTCTAGCAAATGTACAGAAAATACAGTTTTGAAAATCCAAGATGATAATTTTGCCTTTGGTCACTAAATTCTAAAATGACTTTAACCTCCATGCATTTTTTTTTGACTTCCCTACACAGGGCAGGAGTCAGGGCAGATTTGGTCCTACAATTTAGAATAAGATAAGTACAGTAAGTGAAAGCAAAATATTCCTCTATGATTTAATATTCTTTTCTCTGTAAATGTGTGTGTATCTGGTGTAGCATGAACAGTGAAAACTGAATACTCATCACTAACTAGAGCTGTGCATGTTTGAAAAGAAAATCTTAGCACTTTTTACACAGTGTCTATACAGAGACATTTTACCACTTTCAATTAAACATGGGAGGGGAATGAACCTACATGTAAGTGAAGCAGTATGCAAATGGAAGATACCAACATTCTCATTTTTTACATGGGTTTTCTCAGGTGCTGTTCAAGAATCTGATTTAAATGTTCTGAGATGTTAATGCTTTCCACAAGTATGTTTTTTATGCTGCCTGAAATGTTATATTCCTACAGCAATAGACTTATTTACAATAAGTCATTTTCTAGAGCTTTAGTTTTTCTGCAAAGACTATGAGGTTCACTAATGTAAGTATATTTTACATAGTATAAGGCAGGGTTTCCTTTCCTGTGGTTCAAGATTGCATGGTTTCCACAAGACCAAGTTGCTGGTAATCACAGAAATTTAAAAAGACAAAAGGAAGGTTTCAAGTTAACAAACCAAATTGTGGCCTTAGTTGAATCACATGGGATCCCTAATGCCCATGGGATGCTAAAGGTTGATGCTGCTGGCATATTGTTTAGAAGCTGAAGTTTCAAATTATGCTGTTCTAGCATCTGAATTGTATTGCTCTAGATTTTATAGGCACGTGAATTACTACTACTTAATATATGATATTTCATATTTTTTTCATCTTTTATACTTTTACCTAACTGTGTCACACCAAGTTTCTTTGCTAACTGTATCCTCTTGTGCTATGGAATTTAGCACGTTGTTTTGCCGTAGAGGCATGAATCACCTCTCCCACGTTAGCATGAATTGCCTCTATGGACAGCTAGGGGGCTGTATTATTCCATTTTTAAAGCAACAAGACATAAATCGAGGGATAGACCTACTAGCAGTCTGTCTTAACAACTTTTTCCTTACCATTTTGGGCAAACGTCAATGTGTATGCCTGTATATCGGTATTTAAAGTTTGATGGAATCATTTGTATAAGATACAGAACTTCACAAGTGGCTGCAGTTTTGTCTGTATTTTCAAATCTTTAAGGGTAACTAGTATGTTGTGTTTCTTAACTACAGGCTCTCTGAATTGCATTGTACTGTTTTAGTATTTATGTATCTATTCTACTGAAACCATAATCAGGTCACATATTAGATATGAATTCACAGAGGAATTTTGCAGCTTTTTTTTTTCCTTTTTTTTTTTTTTNTTTTTTTTTTTTTCTTCTCCTCTTTCCTTCCAGGTGGTCTGATACTACATAAACACAACCTCTGGTGAGGACAGGAAAGCAAGAGTTTAGGTAAAACTTCCTGGCCAAGAACAGCTGTGGGAATTCACTACCAGGTCTGATTAAAGCAGGGGGACACTTTCTTTTCTTAAACTTTTGCATCAATTAAGCTACTCAGTAATTTGGATTGCACTTCCACATGTTTTTTATTTGATTACTGTGTGAATGCTCATTGCTTACTTTGCTTTTGTTTTATGTTTTTTCTGATACTTACTGAAAGCTCTAAACCCAAATAAATGACAGGTTCAGTAAAAACTCAATCTTGCTTTTGTGCTGCAAAAGCCCATTCAAGGCTTCATAAGCCCCTCAAAATTGATTTTTGGAGCACTGTTATTTAATCTGTCTTTACAAAACTATAATGCCTTGAGCAAATCCTTCTTGCCTTATTCCCACCACTAGGCACTTTGACTTCATGGTAAGCAGATAAAAGTAAGACAAAAAATGCAGTTTAGATTGTTCCCCCAGTCCCTAGTAATTCTCTAACTTGTCTATTCTCCCTTTTTCATTATTGAATAAAGCCTCCTGTGTAAACACTACTTTTTGTGTTCCCATTGCACACAGACATTTTCCCATCAGTTACTTGCTCTCCCACACCTGCTATATCTGACTCATTAGTTCAGCTTCAGCTTTGCTTCACCTATTCATTCCCCAAAGTATTATATTTAAAGTTCATGGCACTGTTCTTATTCTCAGCATACCTTCTCTTCACATATCTACTGGACCTGCAGATAATACCGTGTAATGTTCCCTGGGCTCAGTGGCTCCAACTTCAATATTTTCTTGCAGGGTTCAGTCTTTAAAAGAAGGTCTATAGCAGAGATGGCAAAGGGAATCTGCAGGCTAACTGTGGCCCAGTCAATGTATTAATTCAACCTTCTTGTCAGCTTACCGTTACATTGTCATCTGAACTGCTGCCAGCCATAACAACCTAACGCAGTGCTCCAACACCGCAGCTTTTGCATGTGGGACTGGCTGCAAAACAACATCGACTGCATTTGAGTCAGTTCTTTTTGCACGTGACACCCTTCTGGGAGTTTGCTGTCAACATTAATTTACATGCAAAGAAGGAGGCAGAGGGAAATCCAGTAAAACTGAATGCAGAAAAAATAGTATTCTGACTTTGCACATCTTGTATGGCTGGCCTCAAGTACCATATGGCCCTGACTACAGGTGCAGTTTGACGCTGTTGCTGTATTCAGAGCATTTGGGTTCAGCCTGCAAGGTGACAGGAAGCTTAAAACTGCCCATAGTTAGGGGTTCACTTATCTCGACCTACTTTGAAAGAGCAGTGTTTGAAGCACTGTTTTTTACAGAAGTTTTAGTATCAAATAACCCCTCTATCCTCATTACTTTGTCTTTTCTCTATTAAAAGTTTTCAATGAAAGAATACCAGCTAATGTAGGTAACCAGAAAGAACCAAGTAAGTAAAATTATGTAAAGACTGAAGTACCAGCAATTAATGCTGGCAGTAAGTAGCTTGAAGTAGTTAGTACTGTCTTCCACATTATTTATATGGTAATGGCCTTTAAACAATAATTCAGTGGTGATTATGTTGTCATCTGTCTTCTAATGAAATGTTTGTCCCTACCAGCTGTACCTTATATATGTTATATTACATTAATTTTTCTGGAACTTATTTATAAAAGTCAATCAATAGAATAGAAAACCAGCTTAAATATCTTTAAAATGTTCACATTAAGGACTTCTGTATGTTTGGGTTTTTTTATTATTCATTTGACTGAAGAGCCTTACGGTTTGAGCGATTGTCAGATACAAATTGTAAGGTGGACCTTGGTTTGACTGAAATCAACAGCAAAGCATCCATTGACTTTATTTTACCCCAGGGGAGGTAAAAGGCAATTGGAAAAGAATGCGCAAAGAACAGAAGGATTATGACTCCAGCCACGGAGTGGCTTATGGGTTTTTGTCTAATATCTTTTTAAGTTCTTAAAAAAAATGAAAATGATTTGTAGCTACGATTTGAGGCAGAGTATACATGAGCAATACTAATACAACATGGCACTTCAGTTCAGGGAAGCTGCATACCTTGTGTGTTAATGTGACACCAGTCCAACATGCAAGTGACTTCAGCTACCGAAAACCATGGCGGTCCTCTACGAAGAGAGTAAAGTTCTTGTGTTGTCTCAGTGCTAGCAGGACATGGAAATTAGTTTAGTAATAAATGGAAAGGATGGCATCCAGAGATTAATTAAAAAATACCGGAAATAAGTTGACAAAATTTATAAATAATTCCATCTCTGAAAGAAAAAAAAAAAATTGGTAATTTCTGCTGTGGAACAAATGTCCTTGTGATTTGCAAGAAGCCTTCTCACACCTACAGTCCTGCTAAAGAGTGTGCAGCGGTTGGACATTCTGAGCAACTGTATGTAGCATGAACTTTCTCCTTGGATTTTTTTTTCAGAACATGGTTGCATTTTAAAACTTTCTTGGATTAAGACATTTTAACCTTTTTTCACTTTTCACTTTGGGTGATAGTTTTCCAGAGATGAGTCAAAACACTGGCAAGAGGAGTGTTTACTGACAATATTCAGAATTTCAGATGCATGCTTTCCAGCTGTCTTGTTATTTCTGAACTGTCAGTAACATTTTATTTGATTTTTAATGCTTAAAACATTATTTCAGTTTCACTGTAATAGTAAACACCCCACAAAAGCTGTGTTTTGTAACAGTGGAAGTAGCTATTAATACAGAGATTTGCAATGATGTGTTGCTTTAATATGCCAAATAATACTGTGTGTGCATATATGTGTGTGTGTGTGTATATATGTATTCAGGACATTAATGCATGAATGGTTTTGTAAATAGTGGCCTGGATTTCAGTCTTATTTTCACTTGCCTTGCTCTGCTGTGAATGTTGTAGCTATTCCTGATTTAGACTTGTAAATAACAGGAGAATAATTCTGTGTATTAGACATACAGATGACTTCTTTACAAAGCTAATCATGTGCCATAATGGTGTCAAAATTACCGATGAAGAAGTAATCATCTCTGTATATCACCCAGTTCAATTTGTATTGAAGTGTTTGGAAGGCCAACTTGTGTCATTACATACCAGCTGCTTCAAAAGCTGAACCTGACTTGTATCATCAATGCCATCACCAACTTAGCACCTTCTAATTATCTTGAAATACTCCAGAAATCTGGTCGTTGTCTTTGTTTCTCCAATTATATCCTTGTACGTGCAGCAGATAATAGATTTTGTGACCATATAATAGTATATGCCCCTTCATATTAAATGGCCAAAACACAAACAGTTGTGACTTAATCAATTGCAACTTGGCATCACTATCATGGCTTCATGGAGAGAAACAGGACTCCGGGCAGTTTTGCCTTTTTTTTATTTTTGGTAGAAATACAAATCTATCTGTTAAGAAAAAGTGGCAGGAGAGGAAAACAAAAATAAATATAAAGCTTCCACTGAGGTTCTGTGAATGTCATATTCTCTGTATATCCTGGCATATGCTAAGCTTTTAAATAAGCATTTCTGAAGTACCTTACAACAGTTTAGCTCCATGTGCCATCCAGTTTTAGCTATAAAAGTGGCCAGCCTGATCATCTTCCATCTCATGAGGCGAGGCAAACTCCTTTAGGCAAAATCTATGGTGAGGAGAAGCAAATTCCTTAAGTCAAATGGGCCAAATAGCTTGTTGACAAAATTGCCAAGTAAAGTATATACTGATTTTTTTTTTTAATTAAAACAAAACAAAACAAAACATTTGGTTGCAGCTAAAACACAAAACCACCTGAATCAAATTTTCCGCGTATGAAAACAAGGAAATCTGGAAACTGACGCTATTTTAGGCTAATTGCATTTGTTGGGTTTCGGGGGAGTGCTACATAGTAGCAACTGTGGGAAAACCACTAAATAGTTCTCTGTTTGAACCATCTGTCACGAATATGGGACATATGTTCGCTTTGTTTATTCAGGAGCCAAGTGGAAGCCGATACACGCCGCTCGGCCCCGGCCGAGGGCTGCCCCGCGCCGAGCACCGCGGGGACGCGCCCCCCGCGGGTCCCGCCTCCCCCGGCCGGCGGAGCGCAGCCTGCGCCGGGCGGCGCTTCCTCCGCGCGGCTCCGCAGGCGCGGGGCCTGCCCCACTGAGGGCTGCGGGGGACAGACGGGCGGTCCCCCGCGCCGCCCCTCGGGGTCGCAGCGGGACGCCCCGGGCTTCCCCCGCGGGCGGCGGCGGCGGGGCCGGCAGTGGGAGGCCGTCACCACCGAGCCCCCGTGGAGGGCGGGGGCGGGCGGGAAGCGGGGTCACCCCCAGCGGGCGCGGGCAGCGGCACCCGCCCCGCCACCTCTCCCGCAGCTCGGTCAGTTGGCGGCGACTTCCGCTCGGAAACGCTCCCGCCGCGCCGGGCGCCCCGGGGGCGCCGTGCCCGGGGTGCTCCCGGAGCCGCGGCCGCTCCGCTCTGGTCGGCGGAACCGGAGCAGCCGCCCCCGCCGGGGCTCCGCGCCTCCCGCTGAGCTTCCTTCCCCCCCCACCCCCGCCCGTCCCAATTTCCCCTGCCAAACTTTCCCAGCCGCTGCCGGCAGCGCGGCACCTGCCCCCGCCGCGCCCCGACCCGGTGGCGGAGGCGAGCGCACCGCGCAAGCTGCGCGGCCCCCCGCGCACCGCCTCCCCGCCCCGGCGCAGACGAATAAATAAAGTTGCGGACTGAGGGGTAGAAGAGGCGAATTGCCCCGGGGGGCTCGGGCAGCCCTGGGGAGCCGCAGCCAGGGGTTGCACGTGGCTGCGGGGCTGTCAGCGGCTCGCCCCGGCTGCGGGGCCGGGGGCGGGCGCCGCGGATCTCGTCCCCCCCCCACCTTCGTGTGTGCTCTCGGTCCCTCCCTGGGAACAGGCGCTGCCCACCCAAGGAGGCGACCGGCGCTCCTGCCCCGCTCCCGCTTGCTGACTCGCACACACATATACCCGTGCGTGCGCCTCTCTCGCTCCCTCACTGAAGTCAGTGCTTGTGTTTTCAGGTTGCTCAGACCTGAAATCTAAGGGAAAAAGCTCAGCGTTTGCGTCGCTGCTCCTGCCGCTGGTGGTGGTAGCGGTGAAGAGGAGAGAGGTTTGTTTTTTTTTCCCTTGAATTCAATGGATCTGAACTTGGAGTCTTTGGACCTCGGCGGTTTTGGAATATCTACATGCTGATCCTCTTTGTTGTGGCACATCAGCTCGTTTGGGGAAACCATCCGAAGACAGCAAGATGTTTCTCACTATCTTGTACTTCGCTTTGCCCTTAGTGGGTAAGTGGCTGGCGCCTGATTTCTCTCTGTACATCGCTTCATAAAGCAAAGCATAGGGTTTACGGGATCGGATGCCTGACGGTTGTCAGTCTATTGTTTAGGCAGAACAGTGAAGTTTCCAGTAGTTTTTACGGCTCTGCCTCACATCAGTTAACCCAGTCTACATTTAAAGCTCTGGGAGGTTAGAGACTTAGATACTTGCCTGCGTAGCCTCTTGTTAAATTGGGTTCTCGCAAGTTACAGGGAAACTTTTCGTTTTAATAAAATAAGGCTGCTTGGGGAGGGTGGGGGGGTGACAAGAGCCAGCTGAAGAATTACATCTTCACCTGAACCTGGCAGCCTGCCCGACTGCGAGTGGTTTGCAGCCCAAACTGGTTTCCTTTCCACAGGAGATGTTTGCATTTCCATCTGCGTGTGTCTGAGGGAGCATGACAGGGGGCACGATGGAGAGGAGAGAGTTAATGTAATTTGCTTTGTTCTCCTGCAAAAGCATCATACGTGGAGAGAAATGGAGGGGGGGAAGTCATAAATTCTACCTTTATACATGTAGAATAAGCAAAAATGTGTACAGCCTTTAAAAAGTGACTGACGCAAAAAGAGGCTAATATCAATCATTGAGGATACTTATCTCTCTGAGCGGGTTGTTCGTGGATGTAATTGAAATTTCAGCAAAGCTCTTGTGGAAAGTGAGGCCGAATATTTAACCCCTCAGTTAAACACTTGAATGGAAAGGTTATTTGTTTCACCAAAGTGGATCTAAGGAATAATGAATGCTTGTTTTGTCAGGCACATTAACCCCTGTGGGTTTTCTTTCCTTTTTGTGTTTTTTCATAAATCAACCAGCAGGGTTAAAACCTACTGTTTCCTTGGACTCCCACAAAAGTGGATCTAAGATCATGAAAACCCCGTGTGCTTTTTCCTAAGGTGTAGCATGAAGCTCTGAGGTTTGCAAGGTGCTGCCCGTGGGGCTGGCTGCATGCGCTGCGTGAGGAGGTGCCTTGTGCTTCCCAGATGCCTGCTTTGGAGCCCTGGTTAAATCAGCCTCACCCCTCAACGAGAGTTTGTTGGTTTGTGTCTCCTCTCTCTAGATGTACTTTTGTCCGCAGAAGTGAGCGGGCTGCCTGGAGGGGACCGCCTTGACTGTGTGAAAGCCAGCGATCAGTGTCTCAAGGAGCAGAGCTGTAGTACTAAATACAGGACACTGAGGCAGTGTGTAGCCGGCAAAGAGAGCAACTTCAGCCGGGCGACAGGCCTGGAGGCAAAGGACGAATGCAAAAGCGCCATGGAAGCTCTCAAGCAGAAATCTCTGTACAACTGCCGCTGTAAGAGGGGCATGAAGAAGGAGAAAAACTGCCTGCGCATTTACTGGAGCATGTACCAGAGCTTACAGGGTACGTTGCAAAACAAAGAAACGTTACGTTCCCCTAATGCAGTATGTGATTTTRCAGCCCCTCACATCCGCAGCTAGCTACCGCCACTGAGGCTAAACCGAGAGTCTGACCCCATAATTCACATTGTGCTCTTCAGCTGCAAACTGAGGACCTTTCATCCGACTCAAGAACAGCTGCTGCTCCGTCTCCTGTTGTTGGGAAATCCACAATGAGGGTTTCCTCCAGGGGACCCAGCTGACCTTTCTAAACCCGAGTCAAAAGATAAGGGCACTAGCAAGTGCAAAAGCTACAAAAACAATCATTTGGAGACATCTTCCTAATAATATTTAAACTCCTTAATTAGGACTCACCTAAGAAGATCACAGGACACTGGAACTAGTTTCTTAGCAATTTGCTGAAAGTTAAATGTAATATGAAGAGGAGCATTGTTTGAAAGAAAAGTTTATTCTTTCCTTTCCTGTATTTACTAGCAATATTCCCTGGGCATGCTGAGGCAGGAAAAAAGAAGTTTGTGCTTCCTAGAGCATGTAGAAGTGCCAGTTAGAAGAGATATGACAGTGATTGACTCGGGACTTCTGTTCTTGATGTCACTGGAAAATTTCCCATAGTCTACTGAGGACAGTCAGGTCCTTGTATGAGATATATAATCTTTAGCTCTGTTTTGCTCTGGCCCTGAAGTTGAAGATGCAATCTTTCACTTCAGTGTGGTCCCCATTTAACTCTTTTGTAGCTGCTTCTGCAAAAAGGGAAGTCATCCCTTTCTGTCATTTATCCAGGCACAAACTGGAACGTTTTAATGAGTCAATATATATTTTTGTTCTAACTTTCATAATAAATTACACTACTCTTGGATGTTTTCTGTGTCATAAAAAGTTTCCCTTCCAACAGCATCTTGTTAGGAGTGTTTTATTCCAAAGATGCTAGTTTTTGGCTGTTACCTGGGCTGCTCCTCTAAAAAAGAGCTCTGCCGTTAGGGTGCATGAAGAGGAACATCCCTGCTACAGCTCCTCTCCCGCTGGCATGAGATGGGGCAGTCCCTGTGATGTCACAGGCTGTCTCTGCAAATTATGACCTTATCCATGGAGGAAGGAGAGAAACGAACTAGTGTCAGGGATAAACAACTAGCTGCTTTCAGGTGTTTTTATAGAGAATGCTTTGAGAGAAATAGCCACATAAACAGATTAAAGGGGAGTACCTTTTGCTGTTACAGAGTAACTTCATTTCAGAGTAAAAGTAAACAACAAAATCTTACCCTGAATTCTTGTATAAGAAAAAAATCCAAATATTTTTTGTCTTTAGGAAATGACTTGCTTGAAGATTCCCCTTATGAGCCAGTTAACAGCAGACTATCAGACATATTCAGGCTAGCACCAATTGTATCAGGTAAGCAGACTTAAAATTCTTTAACTGAAACATGATTACAATCTGCTGCTTTGTAGTTGAATTATGGAACTTTCAAGCGATGCTTTCTTAAATAAAAATAAATGTTAATGGCTTTCTGGATTTAGGAAGTTCACGATATAGTTGCACAAAAGAAAATACTAATTGGTTTTGAAATAATAACTAAAACTGAAAGAGTGCTTGACAGGATGGCAATTTTTTATTCTTTTGGAGTCATTCTTGACAATAAATGCTAAATTTTCCTGTAGGTGGCAATCTGATTCCCTGTGTTCCTAATTTACAAATCAGTTCCTTTTTGGGAATGTGGTCAGTGCAAGTTACCTCCCATTGACATTAAAGAAGATCAGAAGATAAATCTTTCAAATGTTTGCATAAGGGAATGCTTTATAGTTTCATACATTTTTGTTTAAAAAAGAAATTTCAGAATTAAGGCTTGTCTTCTTTTYTGGAACTGCTGCCTGTTTAAAGAGCCTATTCACAACTTCCTTCTTTTTCTAGTTTTTCTCTGAACATTTTTTGTTGCTGTGTGGCAGTCTTTCAGAACTTGTTTGTAGTAATTTGAATATGTTGCTTGGTAATTAAACTATGTTGTTTGTTTCTTTTTATCAGCCTAAATTATACTCATTTTGGATCATATTTATTGAAACAATGATTTTTGGGCATTCACAGGGGTTACARGTTGGAATGCATTTTCTTTTTGGAGTTTCAGAGTGTCTTATGAGGATGCAGTCTGTACTCAGGACCTTATTTGTTTAGTTACACAAAAAATTGAATGTGCACAGTATAATGTGTAAGTCTGACAGTGTTGAAGCTGTAGTTAACTGACATGCTATGGATAAGCATTAGTAGATGGCTTTTTAAAAGAAAGAAGAAAAGACCAGAGAGAGTGGCTTGACCAATTTTCAGAAGTACTTACACTTTTTAGGACCCTAAGTCTCATTAAAAGCCAGGGGGACTTAGGTTGTTAAGTATTTAATGGTACAGATTTTCAAAGGCATATAGCCACATAAAATGTAGATAACTGCCCATTGGGATTTTCAGAAAGGACTAAGTGATTTAAATAGGTGTTAGATGCCCAGGCAGTTTTAAAAATTCTAAGTGCTTAATGCATCTTTAGGTATCTTAATGCCTTTGAAAATCATCCCTTTAGTCACTCTTCAAAATGTGACTTCAGATCCAAATCACATACTTCTTTTGAAAGCATTATCCTAGTTTGGTGAGCAAGTCTGTTGGAGAAATAGTAGAGAACAAAGATTAATTTCTGAAGAATCTTTGTTTATTTTATTTTATTTTTTATTGCTTAAAAACCCCAACTTAATACACAACCAAGATAAAATCAATGCAGAGGAGTTCCAGGCTGTTTTCTTAAAGTTTATGGTCAGCCTCCTGAGGGCCAAATTCTAACCTACCTCAGCAGTTTTATGATCACCATAGAAATACCCTACATACAATCTGCCTTTCTGTTATTTTTAGATTCCCCATTTACTTGCAGAGTAATTATCCTAAAAATGTAATTTTTTTTTTTCTACCCATTCTGTGCAACGAAATAAGCCATAGTTGCCAAAAAGCAATGTCCATCCTACAGCAGTCTCTTGAGATGCTGGTGGACTGGTTAGGACTCACTCTGTGTTACTAGTGCACCCCAAATTGCCGTTCACTTTGTCAGAAGTTTCAGGTTTACAAGGGTTGGAGGCCTAGATTCACAGGGAGCAACAAACAAAGGTTGTAATACAGTGGAAAACCACCAGTATTTGGAAGTATTGTTGTCTGAAAGAAATAGATTAGCAAAAGCATTTTTCTTATTGTCATGGTTACTACTGCATGTTACATTCTTTAAAGCTGCCTAGTCTTACAGATTTTCTGCAGGGCTCTGCAAATACGCCAAACAGCAGAACTTGGTAAGATTTTTATATCATGATTAAAACAAAACAAAACAAAACAAACCTGTACAAGCAGTATTGGCAGGGGTTTCATAACTGGTGTTCTGCTAACGCCATCATTGTGTTTATAGATGTTGCTGCAGTATTCACTCTCATTAAAGTTACTTGGGTGTAATCAAAAGCAGCGATTAACCCTTTCATCTCACAAAGGCCATTCTGTGKTACTGTATGACTTGGTATATATCAAGTTGTAATGCTTTTGCCATCTTTTTTTATTTATTTTTGAGACAGTATTGAAAAGCACAACAGTTGTCTTTTATGGTATATAAAAGGGGAGAAACATTGGCCAAGATGACTCTTTTGTGTGTTACGTAAGTCTTTTGTAGCATACATAAGTATAAGAAATGGAGGTCAGTTTTTAAAAGCAGTTAAAGTTGATCTAATTCTATACTGAAAGATGTTCAAAATTGCATCCTCTATGGAAACAGGATGCCACTTTCTCATTAATCATTCGAGCATCAATATGTTGATTTAAAACAAAAATCAGGAATATATTGCTAAACCTGTTACTAAGTTTGTAGTTTCTCTCCAGTTCGCATTATGTTAATGCAATTGTGTTACTAAGTGAAGCTTTGTTTTATATTTTCAAGTTGTCTATGTTATACTGGGACTAGTGGTGTAGTTAGTCTAGAACTAGAAGGACAAGCTAAGTGTTCTGTATAAAATTTAAAAAATGTCCAGCAACACAGAAAAGAAAAATCTAAACCCACAAAATTATTTATCGTAGTACTAGCTGTTAAGYCCAGGTTATCATATATTTAGATACTAAGAAGCATGAATTTTTCATTTGAATCACTACTAAATTTGCAAGGAAAGTGTCATTTATAAAAAAAATAATTGATGGCCAAAATAGGAATGTGAGTTCAGTGTTTGATTTACTTGTGATGACATATCCTGAGTATTCATGGGTCTGATCTTCCTTCCTTTCCGTCTACACTTTAAGTTCATAATTGAGCTCCTTCTTCCTTCCTTTCCGTCTACACTTTAAGTTCATAACTGAGCTCCTTCTATAAAATTAGTCCTCTGACACCTCACATGGCCAAATCCAGGACTGTGAGTCTTCCCAGCTGAAGGACAGGGCTGTCTTGGTTTTTGTTTTGGGCATGTCTAGGTCTGAATTTTCTTTAGAACTACTATGTCTGATGTGGTGCTTCAGCCTCAGGGGTGTGAATTTCTTGCTGGTAGGCAGCTCTTCAAATTACTGAAGATGTGTGTGTGTTTTAGAGAGTAACAGATTTGGGTTAGTTGTTATGATGTAAAGATTTTGCTTAAACAGACATTTTTGCTTAAACCTTAACAACTTCTGAGAGGTGAAAACATTTTAAGGCCATTGACTTCTGTCACAACTACAGTAAATGCAAAATCCGTTGATTGGATTTCAGATGAGTTTCACGCCAAATTAAGGATAGGTGCTTGAATTAGTCACTTGTTAAAGATATCTACAGCTTTTTACTACCTGGGGAACAGTTTGCCTCTTGAATTTGTATTGTATTTGACATTGAGCCTCGCAACTGGAAGATATCTTATTATTTCAGTATCAACTGATACAGTATAGTGGTCATCTCCGTGGCATGTTGTGAGGAAATATCCTGCATAAAAACTCTAGCTTCACGTACCTGTAGAAATACTTACAAAATAAATGTTTCTGAAATGTC
Source organism: Phoebastria nigripes (assembly GCA_035582835.1). Taxonomy (NCBI): domain Eukaryota; kingdom Metazoa; phylum Chordata; class Aves; order Procellariiformes; family Diomedeidae; genus Phoebastria; species Phoebastria nigripes. Next base: position 343,961 of record JAYKAV010001964.1, on the reverse strand, counting down.
TCATTCATTTCAACACAAAATGGAGAGCCCCTAACGCTGAATAAAATACCTTAAGCCATATCTGTGAAGTGGTGTAGATAGAATACTTAATATTAAAAAGAATTGACTGTTTAGATCAGCACATTTAGGATGACATAATGCTCTCCTCCCATGGATTCACCTTTAAGTTGCCTAGTTAATCACAGGCTTATTATCCCATTGTTCAGCTTTGTGTATCTTTTCTTCTTTCTTTTACATCTATTATGTTCAGAAATAATTTCAAAGAACAGGCTACRTAAATCAGAATATTTCTTAAAAGATGTAGGTTTTGCTGGTCATCTGTGGAGAATTGGTCGGTTACATGCTGCTAGTTATGTCTTGTTTCTAGTTGCTAAAATGCAACAGGTAGAAATTAATTATTTTGCCAATATTTCTTTTTAGTGTAGTAAACTGTTTTTGCAAAGTGCCTTTTGTATCATTAACAAATGAGAGAAACTGGCTCGTATGATTATACGTCAGAAGGAGTATTTCCTGATTCTGCCATTCTCATGAGAGGCTGTTTACTCTTTAAGAACTCYGGGAATCTTCTGTTGCAGAAGGTATCTGGAAGCTTATATTTAGAAAAGGGTATATTTTTATTTATTATGGTAAATTTGTTAATTAAAACCAAGAGTTCAGTAGACAGCACAGCACATAGGGCTTCTTACTGGAGTGTATCATTCCACATCATTACATGGGTAGCACAGCACATGAAGTTAGCATGTTTGATTTGCATACTGAATAAGCTGTAAGTACAAATACAAACAATTATGGTCAGTAAGGTGGCCTTTTATTGTATTTAGAAAACTGAGACTATAAAAAGCTAGCAGTGCTGGAATTCTCAGAAGGGTGTGTGTGCTGGTGGCATTTAAATTAGGCAGTCTCATGTACACCCTTTCTGTAGGATTTCATGAAGATGGGTCTGGGTCTCCCTCTAAGATCTCTACRTTGTTCAGAAGGAGAGTGGGTTAGTTAGTAGTTTTCCCTTCTTCCTCTGAGTTTTTCAGACTCTTTTAGGCACCCTGTATCATTGGCGTTCACAGATCAGAAAGTCAGTGCTGGGAAAGAATGAAGTCCAGTACGCAAAACACTTCCTTCAAGATTTGACAGACTTTTATAAGGCGAGACTTCCCTCTCCCCAGCGTAAAACCTGCTCTAAGTATTGATGACAGCTATCGGGCCCCTTCCCATTATTTTATCCTTCCCAGGGATGGGGTAGAGACATCAAAGAGAATGATGTCTCTATGACATCAATGAAGTGTTTCCTTTGGAAAAGTTGCTATCAGCAAAAGTGGGGGAGGAAGGTTGGGGTTTTTCAATACGAATTCTTAGGATCCAGAGAGACAGAGCTTCCTTGTCTGTGTGCTTAAAGTCCTTTAGGATTCCTCATACCTTCTCTTTCTGCTAYTTCTGTAAAGAGGGGCTGTAGAACTAGAAAACACTGTCTCATAGTGAATTAATTTTGCCCAAACTTTCATAACCCCAAAATTCTTTTAATCAAGAATTGAATGTTTCCCCATTCATTTTTGCAATTCTTGAACTAATGTAAGAGCTGTGTTCTGGGTAGCAGGTCCCTGACACTTTAATTATCATTTGCTTCTTTTTTTCCTACCTGGTAAGTTACTTTTCTTTTGTAGAATCCATATCTAGCATTTTATAAATTGTTTATCAAAAAGATAAGTTAGAGTCACTGTCCTAGCCAACAGATTCACTGCTTTTTCCTTTTGGGGTTTGTGGCATGTGAATTAGTGGCTTCTCCCATGAATTAATACTGTATGATATCCCCAATTCCTATTGCCTGAGGCCTCTAATCCTGGTTCTATTCCTAAATCTGTGTATATTTCAAATGCTACATATTTTTCTAATTTAACACTATGTCTTTTTCTGACATTTCCGTAAGAATATTTGGGRTGCCGCATTTCTACAAAGGCAATAGAATTTACAAAATATTAAAAACRTTGATTCCTCTTGACTATTTGCAATGCTCTTATTAGCTCTTACCTCCCATATCATTGCAGTTTATTTAAAAAAAATGAGATACTTTATATTAGATACCTTGCACATTCACCCGATTTCATAAACAATAAACCAGATCTTACTAAGTTAATAGGAGTCTTGCAATCTGGTTCTGTTCCCACTGAAGTAAGCATAACACATCAAAATCTTCTTATTTGATTATGATGTATTCTGCTTCCTGTTGTAATTTTTTGGCTTAGTTCTGGTTTTCTGATGTGAGGTTGAGCCTTTTGATAACAGAAAAGTAAAAACATATTGTTAATTTAGCCTACAGTGGATTGTCACATGCACAACTATATTCTCCTTTGTAAGGTAATACATTAAAGTAATAGTCCTTGGACCAATATATAATATTGTTTTTACAGTTATAAATCAAGACTAACTCTTCTTTACCCAGTAAGAATTTGTGGCCCTTTGCCTGTTGCAAGGAAAAACCCAAACAACACAGGCATCTATTTTAGCTGCATCTAACAAAATGAAAATAATTTGACAAAAATAAATCTAATATGAGCATGTACAATGTTTGTGTTCTTTGACATTTCTGACTGCAGATTTTCTTTGCAGAGACAACTAGGCTGGCTTCCAGTCAGATAACAAGTTATCAAGAGTGCATAGATACTAGTTGCTGATTTCCACTTCTGCATTTTCATAATCAGATTGGACTTCACACAAAAGAAAATCACTTTGGTGACTGTTGGCTTGCAGGAGCTCTTTGAATTTCCTGTTTTCTACATTTCTTGAAGCTAGATCTGATTATGAGAGGGGAATTAAGTACCTTGCTAAAGTAACTGATTGCCTAGCTTATAAAGGCAGTGCTTACRCACTTTAACTTCAGCAGGAAGATGAACAGGCCTTGAAACCCCAAATAGGAATATGTAAATATCCTCAGCTTAGTCCATACTTCTTTCCTTGGTGAGATTATTGGAACTTTTTTGCTAATTTCTTTAGAGATCTCTAAGACAGAAGAAAAGGTCTTTGTTCCTCAAGTATTTAAAATGCACAGCTTTGAGCAAATGTAGTTTCTGCTTGTCCTAGTAGTCTAGGCAGGCTTTGTCAACCTGTTTCAACATGAGAAACAAGATGAAATCCATTCCATGGAAGGAGGAAGCATCTGGTGATACAACACAGAGTATTTATGCATGAATATTCAGCGTCTCCTTGAATGCTGGGAGTAGTAAGAGAGAATATTTAGGAGTCTTGAAGGAAACTCAAAGGAGAGCAGTATTCTCCTGAAGCCTCAAAGGAAGGTGTTGGGAGATGGCTAGTTGAATAAGCATGGCCAGGCATTTTGCTTTCAATGTATAGTATATACAGTGAACCACGTCTTTTCTTTGTCTACAGTAGCATCTTTGGAGAGTGGAATTGCCATCCCTTTAATCTGTATCTTCGCAGGAAAATCTCAATTATAGTGCGGTGGGCCAGATATCAAATGAGCAAATGAGTATGTGCTTCTGAGCAGCAAATTGTATATTCTTCTGTTTCCCATTACAGGCTAGCTTTATGGTTTGCGTAAGTGCCATGCTAGTTCCTGTGAAGTAGGAGCAAAAGCACACAGGTACTGCTAGTGGTATTGGTGGGATTACGTGCAGAGATCCGGTACTTACTAGTCACTGAGGAGGGAAGCAGAATCTGGTTACCTATGGGGAGAGGTACCACCATTTCAAGGACATGGTGCGCAGGAACAGGCGTGGGCTGCCAGGAGACCTTAGAAACACAAAACTTGCCAGGAAGTTGCCAGTTTTGTCAGGTATCTACAGACTCTGCTGTGTTGTAGGGGTAAGCAGTTGGACACAGCCAGGCTGCTAAAGGGGCTGCTGAAGGCATGACGTGGTGAGAGTCAGAAAAAGCCTGTGGTCCATGTGGCTTTGGCGCGGCGCTGAGCGTACTGTTGGGAATACTGTGGTGATAAAGATGGTGTAAGGACTGGTGCAGAAGAGAAGCCTGCGCTGAGGGGGCATATTTCTATGCCAGTCTTCCTCGGAGGGCTCCTGAAGTGCCTTGTCTGTAAGCTGTGACCCCTGGTGAAATGCAGAGAACAGTGCCCAAAAGAGCAGCATCCTGCAGCTTTCTGTCTCTTGATGGCACAGCAAGGTGCAGTTTATGGCAGGCGATTTGCACTCTGGCTCGTTACATTTTAAAATATTTTAAAACTTTATTTTTGTAACCCTATTTGTATTTGACTCTCAGGGATAACTTTGACAGTCYTGGAAGAGCCAGTGGTATCTGTCAGGAGCTCACAGTATGTTAAAAATGCTAAGAGTAAAATGTCTCTGTGTGATGAGAAGAAATAAGAATTTCTGGATTGTAAGGCAGAACTTATTTGTGACAAGTATCCAACATTTCTTATTTTAAGCTGTACATTATATTATTTTAACTTGAGAAAGGAACGTGTTTACAGCTTTGATTTTTAGAAATGTGACCATTTTTGTTTGTGAAAACTAATAATTCTGTAATTTATTTTATATTAGTTTTTTGGTATTATTTTTATATTGTTGCATTTTCTGTGGATGAAACTAATGCAGCAACAATGCTGTCAGTATAGTTAGGGCATTAACACAATTAAGTTATTTTTGGAATAGTTCTTTAGTTACTATGATGCTTTGACAATTTTTATAAATGTCAGGCTATTGTCCTGTACAATCTGCACTCAGCCTGAAATTTAACATGAGAGATGCATGACACAAAGTGTAATGGCATAGAGATAGCTCTTCCTGCATAGAAATTTGCAGAAATGATGGGTTGTAAAGAGAGTTGAAGATATCAAACAAWTTGAGTAGGAACCTATAAATAAAGATGAATTTCAGCATTCACTGGTTATATGATTTTATCACTGTCTGGTGTCCATAAAATGCATCTTCCCATTAAAGTTTTGTCATGCAGCTGATGAGGTTCAGAAGTGTTAAAAGCTTCCACTCTCTTCCTTTTAAATTCCGCACCCTAAATTCAGTACTAAAGCTCAGTTCAGCAAAACCAGAAATCGCTGTCTCCCTCTTCCTCCTCTGCAGGAGACAGTATCTGATCCTCCCTGCTCCCCAGTCCCACAGCCTCCAGCCCACTGCTGACGTTTCTTAACGTTTAACCCTGACAGTCGGGCTAGTGCTAACTGCCGTCACTTCCTTGAGCTAATAACCACAACTCATTCCTGCCTTGACATACCTTTTCCATATACCGCTGTGCCTTCTTTGATTGTCGACTTTGCTTTCTCTGAACCGTAACTCCTCCAAGAAATCCCCTCCGGCTGTAGGACTTCAGTGGTTTCTTTCTCTGCTGCTGCAGCATGGAGTGGCTCAGCTTTCCACCTCAGCTACTCATTTCTCAGAAATCTGACTACAGTTCTTCCCTTTCCTTTTTACGACAGGCTTGTCTTTGCTCTCCTGTGTGATGTCTTTGCTCTCCTGTCTGATGTCTTCGCTTTGCGGTCTGCCTCTGCCCTCCACCTTGCTCTCCCTTTCTCCATTCCCCCAACGCCTCCCTGTCCTCCATTGTCCGGTACCTCTGGTGAGGCAACACCTTCTCTGTTCCTTGAAAGCTTCCCTTAAACTCTGCTTTTTCCAGCATTCTCCAAATTGTTCTCTCATCCTCCCTGTAAAGACTTTGAGATGTGGTCTAATAAAAGAAATTGTTCCTGAGTAATAGAACTAATAAAGCCTGGTTTCCTACCAGAGTCCTCCATCTCCTGGATGCCTCCGCTCTCTGCACAGACAGAGCTCCTACCTTCTCTCCCTGTGCTGTGCCCTCTCCACATGTACTCCCTTGTCTCTTCACTAGTCCTTAAATCTGTCCCACGTCTCTTGTCTCTGTGGGGCAGCACGTGCTGCGGCTGGCTTGGTGTTACACACGTCCTGAAGGACTGTACGGGTGAGCAGGCACCTGCTCCCTCTTGGAATGGCTCAGAGCCAGAGACATGCCTGCCTTGTCCTTGGCAGGCAGGTCTACGTGGGTTTAAAAACTGCAGTTTTTCATAAAATTTGCAAGAACTTCGTATTCATTCCTCTGTCATATTTGTTTGAGTATGTCCTATGGGTTAAAAAATCACTGGGAGCTGCAGGGGTGTGGAGAAGGTAGAGGAGACTAATATTCAATTTACCTCCATTTCCTTGAAAAATTAGGATTCAAAAAATCAAATATGGTTCCTGTCATATCGCTAAGCATTCGACTGTGACATATCTCATCTTATTCTGGTCTCATAAAACATCTAGTGTGTTGTGCAAGTGATATAAATAAACATGCAGTGGACCTGAAACGTACAGCCAATTAAGTACAGTCGATAGCTGACAGTTATATTAGATAATTGAGCATCTCAGGATTCTCAAAATGGGAAATAATTCATGCATTTAGGTTAGTTGGCATGAAGATTATTTATTCAGATTTAGAAATGAAACAAGAAAGAAAGGACCCATCCAAAAGCTGTTGTATATGAATGCATATATTGCATTTGACTATTTGGATGATACCACRTTGTATTTACAAATGACACTGCACTTTGTAGAGTCATCTTCTTTTTCACGAGGAATATTTTTAGGATTAAGGATTAGGTTTTGCTGATGTTTGTTGTGGTAAGGTCATAAACAAAATTAAGAAAGGCGATACTAGCATTTGGTAGTAGTTTCAAAGAATTCACGTCCAAATACCCGGACTTCCCCAGGCTTGTCGCCTGCAAATGGAGTGGAATGTATTCTGCACAGCAGTGGCTTCGCATTAATGAACGCTTAAGCAGCAGACTAAAATGTCTGTTTCAAAAATAGGTTAGGATTATATAATAACACAAGTCTGGGATAGTACTAACAGTGAAGATAATTTTATTGAGCAGATTAAGTGCAGTTAGATGTCAAATACAGAATATTTAAATACAATACCAGATCAAAACCCAGTCCCTGCAGCTTTAGTTGCTTTCCTTCACACCTACAGGATCAGCACCTGACAGCAAAGTAAATTATCATTTTTATTGTAGTTCATTTTATATTGCCGTGGGAACGTACATCATGTTATCCATTAGGACCCAAACAAACAAGTCTTTTCTCCACATACACAGTCATGAAACAAGACATGATTGAAGGCAGCGAGGTGTCTGCACTGTTCGAAATGCTATTAGAAATTGATAAATTTGCTTGTCAGATTTCTTTAAAGGATTGCATAGATAAGAACTGCCTATARTATTCTCATATGAAAAGTCATGAAAATTAGAGCTTTATAATAAACCCATATAGACTGAGAAATTGTGTCAGTTCTTTCTCTCATAATCTATTTACTTAATTTTAGTCTTCTAAGTTGTGAAATGGAGACACAAACTTGCAGCAGTTGATAACACTTACAACCTGATGAAGTAAACTGCTTTGATCCTTTGGGAGGTCAAACTGTGTGTATTTCTAAGCAAACATTACCCAAGGCTGCTGATGTGTGAGATGTCTCTTCCCCTTGCCAAATGTCCCACCTTCGCAAGAGAAAATTAAAGGAGACTTGCAAAGAAATGTGGTGTGCTAGTGTATTTAATCTTGTCTATAAATTGGTGTGAGAATTGTTGAACACAGGATTTGGTGTGGGTTTTTTTTTTGATTTTTGCACAGTTTAAAAATATCTGGACAACTCTCTTTTGGGTTGGGTAGAAAGCGAATGTATTAACTCTAACTGCACTAATGTTTAGGGAGAAAGGCATACAATGTTTTTTAATTTAGTAAACAGAGCACTTTTTGAATCTGACTTGGAGCTTCATTTAGCTTTTTAATACATTTCTGCTGTATAGCTAAAAATATCTTATCTTCATGCCCTTGACCTTTCTCTAAGAGCTGTGGGAAGATTAAAAAGCATAAATGAGAATAAATTTARAATTAGCCTATTTGAAGAAAAATGGTACCACATGCCTTAGCTATCCGCAAAAGGGTATTAAGTTGTCAATCCTACAACATGTCCAGTCTGGCAGAGCTGAGCAAAGCAACCCGCTACTAAAGCAGGGCTCTAGTAGTCCTAGAAATGAGAAGGTAGTTCATTTTTTGTTCCCCACTCAATCCTTCCTCTCCTTCTGGAAGCTGCCAGCAAAGGTGCCAATTATAATGATGATTTCTGTAGCTCAGATATCTATCCTTTAACATACCTCTTTCCCCCTAGCTTGTTCTGTGTAGTTCACCGTGCAGCTGTATAAATACTTTCGGTCATTACCCTCTTGGACTGTATTTGAACTGGTGATTAAAAGGTGAGGTTGTCAATATATTAAAGACATCATTAATGGCATAATGACAGCCATAAAAGGTGAATAATTGTGATGGTTGAGCTTTATTTATTTATTTATTAATTAAAAAATGTGTCGGTATCAGGGCATCTTTGACGTTATACGGATACTTCTGAAAACAGATGACTTTTAGTGATRTCCACTGCAAGCAGCCACTCTGCAGTGTTTTTAATTATCTACTTTAAATTATTCATTTAACAAGACAGAGAATGGTTGCACTTGTGAAGCTGTCATCTTTAGGGCTTAGGTACTGCATTGCTGTGCAGTAATTATACAGTCTGATACTAGCTTTCATTTATGCTAATTGCAAGTAAGCTTATAAATTCCTCAGATTATTAAAAAGAGAGTTATCTCCTTCCTGTTGCATTCAGTCAAGGATTTAAATGTTGCAAACTTTCAGTCCTGCTTTAAAGAGAAAATACCACCATAAAAATCTTTCAGATATCAATACTTTGTCAAGCTAAGAAAACAAGAAACGTTATTCTATTTTGCCTGTATTTGTAGCACTGCCACTATATATACTGATTTTTATCATTATTTTAAATTAATTTGGTGATTTAAATATGTATTTAATCCTACCCAGACAGACATAATAAAACTAAAATCATACCTAAAAGATATTCAATAAGTGACTATACCTAGGACACTAACAGGAGGCAAAAGAAATTGATTTCATAAATGGCAATGTTTTCTCTAAAGCTGTTCTCAGTAGGATCTTCAGAAAAAGAATCACAGATTTCTGTAATGCAGGCAGTATGCAATACCTGGGCTAGACTGTGAAGAGCAATGTAATTTACAAGTTACAGAATGAGTTATTTTGTCGCAAAAAGAATAAAATAGAGCCAATAGTTAGCTCCCCTTGCGCAGTAATACGTGCTAATTGAAGGACTCAGGATTGCTTTGTAAGAGTCAATATTCAAGCTTGTAGAATACTTACAGCGACTAGTGTCTGTCTTTAACCAGAATGAGAAAGATAATAAATGATTCTGGACCTGGACTGTGGTGAGAAGAGCTACTTCCCACTGCAGCTATCAGAATGGGAGACGTGTAAAGCGCTTGTAACAGATAGCTCCTCTATATACGGAGCAGGTTGTACTTCTATGGCAAAGAGTGTCGCTGATAGATTAGGGTGACAATTCATAATGTTCCTGAGCGTGAATGCTACATGTTGAACAAGAACAGAGTCTCAAGGAGCATGTCACAGAGAATTAAGGTTTATTACTTATCCTTCCTCGTGGTTTTCAGAATTTTAAAAGGATTTATAATATTTGAAATACGTTTAAACTCAGAAAACCTTGGTATTTCAGAGTAATACTTTACAAATCATCTTTTCCCCAGATTGTAGCTGAGTGCAGTGGTCTAATTCTGGGTAATGACTTTTTGTTGTGTGACATGATACAATAACAGGAAAGTATTTTAATAAAATTCTAGAAATTACTGTGCATATTAGGAATGATTTATTATACTCTACAATAGGAAAGCTAGGAAGGCTTTTTAAAGGTGTTAACTTCTCAGATGTGTATTATTAGTGTGCAGTAAATGTATTATTTTGAACTATTTATTTTTTTAAAAGTGGCAAAAGTGTTAAAATACATCTCTAAATCACTCTACAGCTATTTAGAGACAAGGTTTTGGCTAGCTGCCCAAAATACTGTATAGTAGGTATTTGGGAAGAGGAGAAGGTTTCTTTGAGGTATTTTTACCACTGGGGGACTCCTGCTGTTCATATTTCTTCTGTACCGTTTGGAGTACCCCAGATTTGCTTTAAATGATTGAGTTCACCTGAAAGGTGGGGGGCATACTGGTGTTGGAAGAARTGCAGCCAGTGTATTTGTCATAGAAAATCATGTTAATTTTAATTGGCAAATGAAATGTTTCTCTATTTCATATTATAGCACCCAAATCTTAACCCAGATTGTTTCTCTTTGCATCTAATGCTAGCATGAGAAGCTGCACGGTTTGTAGAAGATGTGGCTGAGTTCATTCTTTTGACTGTTTTATCCTTAGTTGTTTTAAGACTTGACTGAATAGGTGCTGGCAGGACTTTAGCTTTTTTTCATATTAAATGTAAAAGCTGAGCTAATGTGTATTTGGCAGACACAAGCACTTGGAGGTCAGGAAACTTATGACTTTAGCTTTTTCTCTTTTGTACTATTCCTTTCTGACACAGGCTTGAAATTACATTCAAACACTCCTTTTCCAGTATGTGATATGAATCAATGTTGTACCAGTGCCTAAGATCACCTTTGCTGAGGTACTTAAAATCTGACTAATACATATATAAAAGGGAGAGTTAAGGTACAAACACAACTGTAATTCTGGGCCTGTCTGACTGGAAAGTTTCTTTTCATAAATTATTCAACAGCAGGTTTACTGAAAGGAAGGTTAGGAGGCTCATTTATGTAAACGTCCAGACCTTTTCCCCAAAATAGCTCTTTTCCATTGGAAAAAATGCAGTTATCCTAATTTGCTGACTGTACTCTAGGTTGGTCGTTCTGTGAGATGGCATTTTTCTTCCTGTTAGGAGTTTTCAGAACCTTTATAGGTGGTATCAGAAGGGCTACCAGTTCATGCCATAGTGCCTTTTAGAAAGGACTGTACAGAAGAGAGATGTGTCTGTACGTATCTGTTCATACAGTAGAACAACAGTTTGCGGTTTATAAAGAGACAAACCTTCCTGTTTGTAATACAGTGTGGTGTCCTTAAACCATAGGAAATTAGGTCAGCATGTTTTTAAAGACACTGGCAGCATAAGGCCAAATATTCTCAAAGCAGTATTTGTTGCTGTTGGATTGCAATCTACATCACAGTTTATTTCCTTGTACTAATTCTTCTGTCTGTACCTGTTGCATCACAGTGAAATGAGTTCAAGGGTGTTAGTTGGTAGGAAACAAGTATGCGGAAGTCCCACCTCACATCTGGCTTTCAGAGCCCATTTATTTTATTAAAGTTAATAAAGTGAGTTGTACTTCAGATAGACAATCACGCCACTGTTTTATTTAATAAAACAAACAAGGAMGAACCAAGTTGCATTTGCTTCATAAGGAAAATCTGTCTTTTGCTGTTTAGAGAATGTATCCTGTGATGACTGTCATACAGCATTAATTTTTATGCAGTACTTAGAATTTAAATACCTGAATTTCTGGCAGTTTCTTTTCTTCACTGGTGACAAGTAAATGTTGAATAATCAATTGAAATATAATTTTTTAAAAAGTAACATCTGAAATGAGGCAGACTGGTAGAAGGGAAGAAGGCAACATTTTGCGTGTGAATAAAACTCAAGAGTTTGTCAAACTCTAAATTGGAGAGCTTCAGGTAGTGTAAAAGACATATTTAAACAGAAAATCCTCTGATTGTTTTCACTCTCCTTTCGCATGTATAAAAAAGCTACTCCACTGGGTACCAAAACTTGAGAGTTGGAAACATTTTCCTGGAGGAGAATGTGTATTGCCTCTATTTGGTTTTGGAGAGAAAGACATGACCAGTTTGCTTTCTAACGTGGTAGAATTCCATAAACTCTGCTATTACGTTCTATTCCAATATGATCAATCCTAACGTGTAACGAAGCATAAACATTATTCTATTTGTTGCTATTTTCACTAGTTCTCAGTTGGTTGCTAATGGGAAACTTAGAGATATGTTACGGAGAAATTTGGTTATATGGAGACCAGTCAAATTGCAGCAGCCATTTTGCAAGCAATATAGTAGTTCTTAAGGACACTTGGCAGAAGAAGAGAAGTGATATTTGCGTGTTTAAACCTGTTTATTTCATCAGGTCACGTTGTTCTTTGAAGAATATATGTTGCAGTAATTATAGTAGTATGCCAATTACTTCTTTTAATTACGGATTTTTTTTTTTAATGTGGGGGTTAGATCAGCTCCTGTGAAATTGGCTTCTCGTTTTTCCATTCATGTATGGTGGAAACACTGGGGCAAAATACATTTTGTATTATTTTGTCTCTTCATCTGGAGAGATTTTTTTTTTTAATCTGGAGAACCTATATTCATAGCATTAAATTATGACAAATATTTATTGTAGAATATGTTTTATAGTTAACTGCAGAAGAGTGTTTTCTTTTGCTTTTAGTCACAGGATACCTATCTACATTCTATTATCAGGGTCTTGTTATGAGTACTGTAGGCCCTCAGTTACCATTGAGTCTCCAGTTGTTTTCCATCAGAATTGGATCAAAATCAGCTTCACTAGATCAGATTTTTAGTCCCTCCTCAGGCAAAATTTTTGTTAAGATCAAATGAAGCTTTCCCAAGCAAGCTGCAGAATATAACCCCAGTCAACAATGATGTTTCTCTGTATATTCTAGATTCAAATGTACCGCGTCTGTGTGACCTTGAGGTGTTTTGATTAATTGCATCTTTTGGAAATCCGTATGTGTGTTGTGTCTGCTTTATTCACACATTAAAGGGACACAGCTATTACCTTCCCTCTAAGTTACGTGAGGAAAAAGGATTGTGTTTACCCTCTATGGTATATTTCTAAGCTCCATAACATTTAAAAAAACATTTTTCATGCCTTTGGTCTAATTCTAAATGTTTTTTTTCATTAGTCATAAAAAATATGGGTTAAAAGCTCTCAGAGGTTTTATGTAGGCTTTCATGCAGTAGTCTGATGCCTCTGACAGATAATCCTAGAGAGATCTCTTCCACAGAACAGGACTTGTTCTTGATAATTATTCTCATATTACGACTACTGCTTCTTTGCTTTGAGCAATCTGATAAGGAGACTACATCACACAGAGTCAGGAAAATTCCTTCCAATTAGAGATTTTCCATGTGGGCAGCTCTTGAAATTAAAGATCTGTAATTATTTACAATGCATAGGATGTTCCATACCCTCTATTACATTAATAAAAGTTCATCTGATAGTAACAAGTGTGTGTCACTGTTCAATACTTTACTTCCTGATCTTCTATCTCATACTGCTGAAAGTTCTTAAAGACCCTTTTAGTGACAAAATAGGTTTTTGTGGAGCGCTTTAATGTCCTATTTGTCATGCTCATCATGCATCTTGTGTGTATTTTAAGCACTGCTGCGATCATCGTCTGACTCTTAAAATTGGTATTCACTTCAGGAGAGCAAGCAAGCTTTAGACAGTTATGGTATAGAAGCTATATGCTTTGCTCTATCAGGAACAAATAGTACTGAGACCTTGTATGAAATTCATTCATAAAGATGATGCCTGCATTTTGCAGAACAGAATTGGTGGCCTTATGTTTTTCCCCTAAACTTCATGCTACAGATGGAGAGGATTATTTATGTGGAAAACTCAGATTATAGCTCAGCAATCAGACAGCAGCTGTATTTTCCTCCATTGCCAGATCCTCAGCAACATCTTTTCTTGTTTGTAAAGCCATCTAGTTTATGAAAGTTAGAAGGCTCCCAACCAGAACAAGCTGCTCGTATTTGTAAAGAATACAGCTGCTAGATCCAGAGCTGATGCACTGGGAGAGCAGTATTCCCATCTTTGTTTAATTGATAATGTTGGCACTTTTCATGCCACCACTCTGAAAAGACTGCAGCTTAGCAGTCACTCTTGCCTGGCTTTATGCTGGCATGCACCCAAAGAAAAATAAGATAGCTCTCCTATGGCCGCTTCAGTTCTTCAAGATGCTTTAGTCAGTTGAAGTACACTGCTAACAAAAGATTTGAATTACAAGGAAAAGGAGAGAGAGTAACTAGTAACTGCTAGCTCTCTGTGTAGAAGCATTGAAAGTTAGAGGTCATATATGTAGCAATACACAGTGCTGGGCATAGACCTTAGAAGGTCCCAGGTTCAGACAGTTGAGGTGCTTGCCTACTGCCAATGTATTGTAGTGCAGTCCCATTTGACCACAATATTGCAAAAATCACAGATATTTATGAGGCAATTATTATTTTCAATATGGTAAAGCGAATTTGGGTATATTTGTCACAAATACACTTTTACACACAAATTTCCAGTATATAAATGCTATTTATAATATATTTCTCTTTGATACTGGTCATTTTTGTCCTTATAAAACTTGCCTTCATCATTTAAAAATAGGTTGTATAAACCTTTGATAATTTTTCAACGTTTGATTTAAATTACAAAGTTCAATAAGGTTTCTTTGCCCAGCTTTTCTGTAGAAAATATATGCTTTATAAATACCCAGTGCACCAATATTTAAAAGGCCATGTGTTATCTGAGAAAACTCATGCAGAGAATCAACAGCTCTACCATAGGAATCAATCAGCATAGTACTGCAAACAAGGGACCTTTTGTACCTCTACAAGTGCAGAACAGCATGAATTTTACAACTGCTGAGTGTACTCCTAAGTTAATTACCATTTAGATTCTAAATAAAATAATTCTCTATAAAAAGTTGTGTTGAAAAGAATTTAGTGGCATATAGCATCCTATTTATTATTTGTTCAACTATAACTGAAATTGTAATCAGAAGTCAGATTTGAATCACAGGCTGTGGGTAAAAGTGCATCTTTTCAGTGGGGTTAATGAGCTTGAGTAGAACAAAGTGCTAATGCAGCTATCTGGAACCCGAGTTATTTTATTCAACATATATTTGTGCTGTATAGATGCACCCTATGATGCCAAGGTCTTATATTTAATAAAGGGGTTGAGAGCAACACAATTGGGCCACTTTAGGGATTTAATTGACAAGAAGAAGCATCGTTGCTTAAGAGTAGTTTAAAACAGTGCAGTATATAGTGTGCACTGTTTAGCGTGTATATTTAGTGTACAGTGTATATAGACTACACACTAAATAGTATATCATGTATATAGACTGTAGGAATTACCCTCCAGTGGTGGATATGTGATTCCAAATTTAACTTATTGAGGAAGAAAAGGTGCCACAGGTGGAAGAAGGTTTCTTCATGAAACCCTGAACTGAGTGGATTAATTGCGAGGAGGAGGTGCTGTGAGTGTTTTCCCCTCTGGTTCACAGACCATCCAGTGAACCTGCACTGTCTGCTGACTCTCACTGTGCAACCCTCAGCACCTCCAGTGTCTTTGGTTATGTTCAGGCTTGATTGAGATTGAACTTTCCAAGCGTAAGGACAGAGGTGTACTTTCTGTGAGGTATCTGGCAATTGCATTTCCTTCCTCCATTGACTTTTAATTATTATTACATTTTTGCCAATATTATGGAGCTTTCAAATATTTTGCATTGTTTCAAAGGAGGTTTGCTTCCATATTAAGCTAAATAAAACTTGTCAATAGCATGCTCAATTTTTATTGCTCTGTGTAATCACTGCTATAGACTATATCAGATTTCTAGTACTCTCAAATTCTTCTCTTTCAAAGTACCAGATCTTCTCAGTCAATGTCTGTTGACTCACTTCCAGAGTTGTCTTTGTTTTTAACCAAAAAACTTTAGAAATACTTTTGTTGCTTTTTACTTTCTCATCTATTTTTGGAGAAGTCCCATATCTCTCAAGCATTTGGCTTGCTTGTTGTGTAGTCGAGCACATGATATTGCGTCTTGCCATGTAAAGCCATGAAACGTAACTGATGTGGACAAATTGAGCACATTATAGTTTCTAGGGCAGTGACATTGGAATACATACTGCTTTCAGGAATAGAGAATTGCTTTTAAAGGTCTATAAAATGGCCATGTTTAGTATTTACTTCTGACTGGATTTAACAAAAAATTATGTGTTTTCAAGTTAGAGAAATTAATGTCTGCATTATTTTAGGAAGCGCTTGACCACAAAAAGTCTTGCTTTGACAGAGACTGGAAAACAGATGGAACAAAGGAAGGGTGCATGGATAATTTGCGTTCCTTTTCTTTCCTTCTGTTTTGTTTCCAGTGCCAACATATTTCGGTGTTTCTTTGTGTTTGGAGGCTTGTGAGTATTCTATTGCAATGCCCAAGGGACTTAACTGGGCATATTATGAAGTTAATATCATTATTACTGTTACTAGCAAATCCTTGAGTTTCCAGTTTCAGAAACAGAATAGGTTCTAGCATGTAAACATCTAAGAATGGGAAAGAAAAAGGCAAGGAAAACTAACTGAATCCTAACTATTGGCACCTCAGGGGGACAAAGGGGTTTCTCAGACTTCAGGTTGACCTGCTGCTATATTTGGTATTTCCTTGCTCAGGAAAAACTATGATAGTATACGGGAGAAAACAAAACTGTTCGCATTAAACATTGTTGGGGGATCTTCATCCCACAGACTTATTGAAACCAGCTGCATCTTGTGGTATCACTGGGCAGAGAATTCATTTATTCAACAGAAAAAAAAGGTAATTCCTCATAGGTTCTGCTAAACTTCCTAAAATTCCCATGAATTTGTATTTCCTGACTCTTTGTGGAATCTTTGCTGTGGTGTCACGTCCGAATTAAGATTTTTTTTTTTTTCTGTCTTTTGAAATCTTCCACCTCCATTTTGTACAGCAGTCTTCATCTTTAGGCCTGTTGCTGCGTAGCAGGACTGTATCACCTGCATCCTCTTAAATGCTTGGGTATCAGTGATGTATAAACTGATTCTCCCATTAAATGTGTGTGTGTGTTTGGTAAAATACTGAGAATTTTTCTGAAGGAAAGGTGAGATATAAGTGTAAAATCATTATCAACGCAGTTACCATTTACACCAGTAAAACTTTCTGGATATCGATTAGGGCTGGAGCATGCCAACAAGAATTTGATACTAGGAACTGAATCAGTATCTAAGCTTTTTATTGCATTTCACATCCAGAGATTCTGATTACACAATATTTTGGTGCCAATTTAGCATAGTAATGATTACTGGAATTCTTCTAGATTTATTTTTAAAATAGTGTGTTGACATAAATGCTAAGTAAGAGCAAGACAGTATGTGCAGTGAGTGTCAGTCACCATCCTATTTGAATTTAGACCTTAATTGCTGTAAACATTAAACAGAATCTCTGAAATACCTCATGTATTCTCCATAGGGAATATATAGATGTGGTTTAATTATCAGTTGACTCGTAAATATAGCTGAAAGAGCATTTCTCAGAAAGTTAGAAAAAAGGTCTGTGAAGTTTAGCAATTTGAATCCATTGTTGACTTGGGACATATCAATTGTACTGGAGAAGTATTTCCCTCTGGCCTGTGATTTTGGAGAAAGAAATGGAATATCCGTTTCAAAGAACAGGGTGCTTAAACAAAGTGGTCTTATTACAAATGCGTGCTTATATCTGCTTGGCTTTTTGCATGTGTTTTTATTTTCATAGAGGATATCACACTGTAGTTTATCATTTAATGAAACACTCATAGTTTCTTTTTCAGCGACATAACTTAGCTATAGTAGTGCATGTTTTGGGAAAGATCTTATTCACAATACATGCCTTTTTGGGGACAAATTGCATGACAATCCGTGCTGGTGTGCTGCATCTGTTATACTAGTGAAATTTGTACTGGTTCTCAAGTAATATTTGACTATTCTGGATAGCTGCATTTACAGAAGCTCTTCTCATGACAGAAACTATAAACTACTGCCTTTCTGTCTGATGTGCAGCTGCTTCACATCTTCTTTGTTGGGTATTTCTTTGATGCCATTTCAACAATGATCAAATTTGTTGGTGACACAAAACCAGATGGGCCAAGAATGCTCTTGTGGCCAGGCCAAAATGTAATGACCTTGAGAGATTAGAGTGGCAAGAGGCCATGGGGAGCAAAGTGAGATTAACTGCTTAATAAATACAAAGTTCTGTAAGGCAAGGGTGAAGAAGGATTGGCAATGGGAGGACCTGGCCACGTTGGTCGCATTAAGGGACACTCATTTTCCAGATCATTGTCTCAGTTCTGTCCTAACGTGTCTTTTTATGAAAACAAACATTTTGGACTTCACAATCCTAAAATAGCACAGATGGAGCAAGGGGAAGCTAATCCACAAACTGAAAATTTTTGAGGATACTGCTGTAATATAAGTAATTTACATTTCAACTCTCAAACAAGTGACGTTGCCAAGGTATTTGGGAAAAAAAGTAATCTGTATTGCTTTGCTAGACTCACATAAGTCATCAGTAGCTGCTAAAGGGATGGAGTTTAATGTATTTTTATATCCCAGAGAGTTTAATAATACAGCCTAAATATTTGTACTTGAATTCCTTATGCCTGAATTACATGTATTGTAATTAAAAAGTAATTCAATTTAAGAAATTCTAAATGGATATAAATTGTGGTATTCGCATACTTCTACTAATAACATGCCCTGTTCTGAATTTGGCTTTTAGTTTATGAACAGAAAAGAGCATTGCACTTCAATGTCTGCATTTAAAAACATCACTACTAAATAGGGTTGTCTTGTAAATTTAGCATGATCCATAACAATGAAAGCCTTCCATAAAAATTGTAAATGTATTACTAGTTCAACGCTACTTTTATTATTTTATTTTTACATATGTAATCTGTTAAAAAATCAAAGCTAAAAAGCATTGTAGCAAAAAGCAGTCCATTCAACATAAGCAAGTGTATGAGGGATTTCTTTTTGGTAATATGTTTTCTCCATGATTCTTTGAGAGCACAGCTAGCATTTATAGCTCTTGTAATAGAGAACCATACTTCAAAGATTTGAAGAAGGAAAAGATAAAACTATGGTAGAATGGCCTTGTATTTTGCATCGTATTGAAAATGGGAAGTGTTCTGGGTCTGATATTCTGAAATTTGTGAATTGCAAGGGATGCTAGCAAAATGTCTAGAAAATGAGTTCTGACAGCGCTGGACTGAGATAGTGGAAAACATATTCAATTGTACGTACTACCTGGAGACAGAATAGACACCGAAGCAAAGAAAATGGCAAGCAGAGGCTTGTTCCTAATCGTAAAAAATGAAGGGAGTCCAAAAGCAGAAAAAATGACAAATCTTTTTACAACACATATCAAAAAACATGATACAGTGGAGCAAAAATAGAACAATACTGTCATAATTGGTTTCCATAAGGCAGAACAAAAGGAGACCCGAAGACCTAGAGAAAGGAATTGTACTTTTCTGTCCAGAACCTTTAGTGTTACCAAGAAACACAGGCCTCTTACTCAGAAGAAAAATATTTAGGAAACATTGAAAATCACAGATGTTTGCAACCTAGCAGCCCAATAAATACAAATTAGTCTGATTAGTCTGATTTTTGACTAGATGTATTTAAAACTGCTCTTTTTTTCATTTTTTTTCAAAAATTCTGCAGTAGAAAGAATTGCATTCTAAACTTTAAGACTTTAAACTTGTCCTAACTTTGCTACTGACTTATTGCGTCCTTGTGAAGAAATCATACAGCTCCTATGGTTGAATATTCTCAGTAATAACGTGGGTATGGAGGAGCAATGTTTTTAAAATTTTTATGAGCACCTCAAGTGATAGGCAAAGTGTTTTGTCACTCCTTTTCTGCAGCAGTAGTTATGCTGTAGGGTGAGATTGAGCACTGATATTTTTTTCTTTTAAATAGATCCACATTGATTCATCCTACTTCATCCTTTCTTCATCAGATATATGTTGTATAAASAGAAAAGCATATTAGAATTTCTGTGATTTCTCCCAAATAAAATATGAAAAGAAATATAGTTACTTAATGTTTTGCTTTTGTGCAAAAGACAGATCCTGAGTGGTATTATAAAATGTATTTAGTCCTTCTGTGAAGGGTAGCGGAGCTTTGGCTCTCCACTCTAGGATACAGCGGAGAGAAGAGATTCTTCTCCCAAGGTGCAAGTTGCAGCGAAGCTGGGATGCAGTTTGTAATGCTCTTTGTGTCTAGGAAGAGCTCTTTCTCACTTTGTGCAGTGCTGTATTCAACACATCGAGCTTCTCAGTCCCTCCCTCTCTCTTTCTCTCTCTCTGTATCTACAGAGAGATGTCTATATCTATCATATATACCTATCTATAGATCTATAAACAACTGCCATAGGCAACTGTGGGTTGCAAACCGAACAGGGTGCAGGCCGTGGTGTGTAGCAGTGCAAGGCCCTTTGCTTCAGAGCATATCTGTCTGAACTGACCATCTTTGCAGTTAAACTGCTTGGTTTGCTGCTTCTCAGACTAGGCAGTAGTAGGGGGCAGGGCAGGCAGGAACTGGATGTCTGATCAGAGATAAAACAYGCTAATCTTCACTTTTTGTGAGTTAGTGTTAAGTACCATAAGCACCCATGCCCCTACATGAAAGAAATTACTTCTCCTCCTTGTTCACAGCCCCTATCTCTCATCCCTAAATTACATCATTACCAGTGAATTCCATTTAATGCAACTAATTTCTGGCAGGAACCCCATAGAGTCACAGTGTAATGATCTGCAACAGGGTGATCCTTCCTTTATTGTGTCTTGTTGTATTATTTCCTTCTGAATCTTATTTTCTAAAATGAACTGAAAAAGTGGTTGTCTTTTGGGGTTCATATTTTTATTTTATTTTGTTTATAAATGCATGCCGTTCCATAATCTTTCTTCAGAATGTTCTTGTGGGTGGAAAAATAGTTGAACATACTTATTAAGAAAAGATGAAGAAGCTTTATCAGGTGCCTAAAATGTTTATAATGTCTAGATATTCTATGCTGTCTTCTTAATTAGTTTTACGAACTGCACCAATTTGCACACTGAGGTTGTTTGGATATTAGAAAGTATTCAACTGTAAAATAAGCATTACGCTGATGCTTTTATGCTATTATTTTAGAAATACTTTTCGGTTTATTCTAAGAAAAGTGRTTTGTTTGGGCTTTTTTACCTTAAGTTAAGCTTTTATATCCCTGCACTCTATGATATGATTTACCATCAGGTTAAGTGGACTAACTAAATTAATATCCTAATAAGTGTAGTTTATTTTAGAAGATGGATTATCGTCCTGTTTTGTTACCTTTCTAGATGATTTCCCATATTGCAATCAAATCAGTTGGGGGACTTCTGAAATAGATTTAACGTGTATTATGTTTAACTTTATACATTTGAGCAATGTGTTCCTCTCTTTCCCCAGATCATGTACAGAAGCAATATAAGCTTTGTATCATTCTGATACAACCTTTAAACATAAGAAATCGTCCCATTCATGCTAAATCAGGTTTTGGCCTTTCTGTGGAGACAATCAATAAAGTGATGGGATTTTCCTTTTGTTGCATGCTGTTAGCATTAGAAACTCACCCAGGGATACAGCTTAATGCTTGCTTACTTGCCAAATGTGATTAAACTCTGACTTAGATAAAAGGAGAATGAGAATAATTGTATGGTAGAGGCAACAAGGCATGGTATGAACTACACAGATCCTGTAAAAGAGCACGCGGAACTGTGAAATTTATGAAAGCTCAAAATAGGGCAATTCTTGAAATGATCAAGTGCAAGGGGAAGGCTTAGTCTGGGATTCACATCATTTTGGAGGACGAGAAAGGTTTTTTTTCCTTTGCCTGATTTACTTGCCTGTGTTTACAGGCTAGAAGGTTGATCTTTGCTTGGTTGAGGAAGATGGTAATGTTTCAGTATGGAAGGAGGAGATACTCCTTAAGCAAGGAAGTCTCCTCCTAGTTCATCTGATCAAGTTCATCTGACGCAGAAATGAACTGGTATTGTGTTATCTTTCCATCCAGCATGACTCTTTCCCTGTGCTGCTCCAGCTTCTTGTATCTTGTGGCTTAAGACAGAGAACTTTGTACCCAAATGTACATCTACTCAATTTACTGGAATCTTTTTAAAATTGGAGAGAAATCTTTTCTCTTTGACCGGACTGGTTGAGATCATGTGTGTCTTCTCTTCTGAGCTGCACTGTGAGGATACATGTCTGTAGGACAGAGAAAATCAGCTCTAGGGGTTTGTTTTTTTTTAATATTACAATTGGACAGAGGACGTGTAGTTCACTGAGAGCTGCAGCTCTGTTCCTGAACGTGAATGACCTCTGAGATTACTTCATGGTAAATCTCAACTTCTTAGATAAAGCAGTTTGAAATGTTTGGGTGTTCCCTTGGGTACTCTTGATCCTTATACTTACGGGAATGAATAGAGCTTGGGTGGGAGTGGGAATTAATTACTAGAGACAGAATGTGAAGGTGCGAGGGTGAAAGTTCTTGCAGAAAAGGGAAATTCTTATACTCCCTGAAAATAGGAGACAGGTGATATAAATATCCCATATAAATTTCTGCAGACAAAATATATCTGGAACAGGCAAAGGGAATTAAAAAAAAAAAACAAAACCAAAAAAACCCAAACAAAACCAAAACAAAAAAAAAACCAAAACAAACCCCCCTAAAAAAAAACCCCCAAAACCAACAGAAGAACCCCCACATAACTCTTACTTTTAAAAATCTCGTGACTATGTTGTATACAGCTGTCTGTGGTTCACTGGACGTGTAAAGAAAGAATTCTTCAAACAACTTTGGGAAAGAGTCCAGGAATGGATATTTTTTCTTCAGAAGACTCGTGTCCCTAGGCCTAGGATTCATCTTTCATATAGAGTTACCTATGGTTACTTGCTGCTAAGATTATCAAATTTCAAATTGCTAGCATTTGTTTTAGAGAAAAACATTTTCAAAAACTTTATTCAACATGCAAAAACCTTGTGCTCATGCTTTCATACTGTCTTTTTTTTTGAGACTAATAGCTTTATTGATACAATAATGGATCTTCAGACAAATTAATCCTAACTGATTTATTGGTTCTATTGATATTATTATTGTATGAGAACAAAGGAGAAAATTTTATGGATTGGAGTTAGTTCAGTGACTACTTAAAGGAAGACACAGAGAGAAAAAACTGTGTTCTGGATTGTTCTTGTGTAAGGCTCCTTTTCTTATTTGGTCACAGTTAACATTTTAGGATATTCTTGTAAACAGGAGGATATTTTTGTAAAACCAGAAATGTACTTTTGTAGCATGAGTGGTGATTGTACTCAAATATCTGATTTTTTTAAAGACAAATTTTTGTTTTTTGAGGGGTGGTCAGTGGCAATGTACAGCAAGTGCTGTCTTGATTTACACAGAAGATCGAGACGACCTTTAGTGCTCATAGAGCAGGCAAGGCAGAATCTCCCAGAGGTGGAAGATGTGCTTGGCTATTAAGAAGGAAGCAGGCCTTACAGGCAACGGACTAAATTCGGCTCCCCAGCTATGTTGCCCAGCATATCTCCTGGCTGCCCTCTGATAGTGTGTTTGTTAATCCAGTTGCACAGGTTATTTATTTGCTTACATCCCTGCAAGCTGATTATAAAATGTACAGTGTGAAGTCCACTCTCAGTCCTTGGAGGTTTCAAAACCTGTTTGGATAAGCCCTGAGCAACTTGGTCTGATACTGCAGCTGACCCTGCTTTTAGCACTACTTTGTACAGAGACCTCTTGAGAGCCCTTCCAACCTGAATTAGTCTATGATTTTATGAACGAACAATCAACAACATTTGAGAATACGTGKATATTGCATTTGTTAAATAAGGCAAAACTGAGTTTTTCCTAAATGGTATCTGGATGTAATCTACAGATCTCATTATGCTGTAATATGGCATTACTCTGTGTATGAATAACAGATTGTAATAGAAGGCCAGTTCTTCGTGGGTAAAAGTCATTGAAAGTTTTGCCATCCACAGAGGGGAGGTTCAGAATTCTCATTCACAATTCATGAGTCATATTCTCTATTGCCTTCTGCTTTATGGAGTCACTGTCCCTGTGCACACTGGGCAGAAAACATTTTATCAAATCAGATTGGGCCTGAATGTTTTTCACTGTGCTTTCCAAGGACATTGCGGGTAAGAGGCACAGAGAAGGATGACTCATGTTTCTCCTCTTCTCATTGATTTGCTTTATTTCAGAGACGCTTCAAAGAAGGGTGTATGCTGTGGTGGGAAGAACTGATCCATCAAACAAGTGGTGTAGACTTCAGTGTCTCCTTGCTGCTATTGCAGATCCATGACATTCATTTCTGACATCCTTTTAAGATTAATAAATGAAATACCTAACTTTGGGAATGGATAGCTATCGGCATGTTGATGTTTTCCCAAAGATTTGGGAAACTGGTACATTAATTAAAATAATTAAATAGTGAATACACTTTTCATTTATATAGCTATCAAAATGCAGTCCGTAATAGTCTGTTTATTTACACAGTTGTCTGTCTCTTGAACATCAGGATGTATTAATGATTACTGGGGGCATATGGTATGGGAAAGAAGATGCTTACTGTTTGTAGGCTATCCATTATTTATTTCCAGTGGCTATATTTTTTTTTTTTTCCTGCAGAGACTTTCTATGTAATGCATATAACCCAACACGCTGTAAGTTGCATTAGAGGTTGTATTTAGTTGAGGTTGAACAAACAAAACTGAAAAGGGGATGAGGCTGGTTTTTAATGAAATATCTGTTGTGGGAATGCATATCTATTGGGAATCTTTCTAATTGGCTTGAGCTATCTAGACAGCTTTGGCTATAATATATTTTATAAATTAGAAATAACCACAACCAAGAGTATAGACTGTATTTCTCGTATTACCACAGTATCTATTTATACTGTGAAACAGTCTTTCTGTGTGCAAAACACAAGACAGATTTATCATTTATAATGATAAAATCTAAGTGCTTTATTTGTGAGCACCATTGAAGTGCAAAGAATAAATTTAGGTTTATTACTAAATAGCTTGCCATACTTTGTAAAATTTGCCATTCTGTTGGTAGGATTTGCCAGTCAGTAACATGATATGCTGTTAAACATAATCTTATGAAAATTTCTCGTAATTGGAAACTCAGTAGCATTTTTTTAAAGACTGGAGCAGTTGTTGTTATACTGTTATTTCTTCACATTATTATACAAGAATAGTTTTCTTACTGGGAGGAGTTACTAACATTACAAACACTAAAGTACTAAAAACATTTAAAAAAATTTTACTCTGTGCAAGGCAGTGCTTTAAGAGTCACTGTATAAAGGCGTAGAAATTCTGTGTTCATAGTTTTCTTCTGGTTTTAGATGTAAGGCAGTTAGAGTTGCTGGGCTTGATATATGGTTTATTGCTCTCACTATTTTAATTCAATCTTTGCTTAGAACATTGAAAAAAAAAACAAATAAAGTTGGTGTTAGGTTCAGCAAGTGTAATTGAAAAGTTATAAATACAATTGCTTTCTGAATGACACATTGCATAGTAGCGTGCTGGATGTTTGGCAGTATCATATAAAATCCAAACTTTGTATAAAATGACAGCTTAATTCTGAACTTCTGAGAGAAGAAATATTAAAAAAGCAAGGAAGAGTGGTGGTGTAGCTTGTGTCTGAATGAAAGGGCCATAGCCAGGCCCCTCAATACTGCCATGTTTGCACATACACCCGCAGATACGTCAAACTATGACAGACACAACTGCCGGTATTTTTAAGAAGTTTTCAGTGTGGAGACACAGAGAACTTTTTAGATGATTTGTGGATATTTGAAACTGGTTAATTTTCAACAAATACTGAGGAAACACTTTTCGAGAAACTTAAGAATTTTGAAAATTTTCTATATTTGTCAATATCTGCATAATTGCTGCAGTTATGTAGCCCTCCTTCCCAAAATATCTAATTGTCTCTTAAATCTGCAGTAAATATTTTTTCTTACTTTCATTCCTTTTATCCTTCTTATTTCCTTCTCTGGTAAGTTTCTGGAAGGAATGGGTTGATAATTGAAATGTCTAGAGTTCTGAAATTTTTCAGTGAAATAATAAAACTCTCATAAAGTGTCAGAAGTACTCTTAGGTGGGATGAAACCTCTGAAGAAGTGACAGCTTGGGCAGGCCTTGAAACACCCGTGGGAGCACATTGCACACATGAACTGCAAGGTCTGCTGATGGGGTTCTGGTGTTGAGCATTGACTGACGTTGTAAGTACAGCCTCAGCTCGCTTCAGCAGTGATAATGAGGGTGCCCTTCTTCATGCCAGCAGTGTTTGGTGTCTCCCCTTCCTCATGGCATTTGGTACAAGTTACATAGGGGGAAATCCTGCYCAACACTTTACTTGGGCCTGTGGGATGTTTGCTTTGCTGCATCACCTGCACTGTAGTTTTTAAGGGCTAGAAGGCCAGCAGCGTGAAGGTCACATCAAGAGTTTTCTTTGGCTGTAAATGGAAGTAACAAAAATTTAACAATATAAAAGATGACTGTAGCCTGCAGAATAGCAATATCAATCTTCCTGTTGCCTAAAAGTGCTGAGCATATACCACTTTCAACTGCAATATCTACTGCATTCTTACTTTGGAGACAAAGCAGTGACTGAGCTTTCGTAACGCGGGCCACTGAAGTCGGAGCTCTCTGGGCTGGTGACTCGTTTCTGCTTTAATGTTAGTGTGAGACAGGAATCAAATTACAGAGGGGAGTTCCTAATGCCAGTGAGAAATCTTCAATTAGACAATATTGTCAGAAGGCTACGGAAGACCACATAAACATAGGTGCAAACCCAGATTTTTTTTAATGATCTTTTGTACAATAGCTGTCAAGTGGATGAAGGAGTCCAGACGGGCTTGTGCTTTCCCTGAATCTGAAAGCTACATGAAACTTCTCTTGTCCCTGACTCTCTGGATGTCTGTCTCCTCCTCGTACCCCTGGACCTGTACAAAAGAACCAACCCACTTGGGTGCCTATTTTTACCTTAAAAACCTGTCTTCAGAGTATCAGGAGGACACCATTTGCTTACTCTTTTTCAAGAGACTGCTTGAAAAAAGTTGTACTCTCAAGTGCCAACAGGAAATGTTACTTTTGCTGGATTTTTTGTACAGCTCTGTAGCCCAAACAGTGCCTGTTACAAAAATATAGTAAAAAGTGTGTTGATATGAATGAACATTTTTGTTATCAGCCTATGCCAAAGACCTAACAGATGCGAAACCTGAGATTCCAAGGAGTCTCCTAATGTATCACTGCTTCAGTAACCTCCATTTATAGGTGCAGGAAGGACTGAGAAAGTTGTTAGCGACTCTTGCAGTCAACATATGTGCATCTGAAGCGCAGGAATGTCTGTTTGGGTTGGTTGCCTGCCTATGGTGAGTGAGAGTCAGTTTGTAGTCTTGTATTTAAAGAATGGACAGACAAATGCTGAAACAGTATTGTGGTTTGGCAGTATAATGGTTTAGAGTAGAAAGGATTGGGAGCAGGTAACCTTTGATAAAACATCGTAAAAAGTTTCCCCTGAGTAATCGATATGTATTTACTGCCTTAATTTTGTCTCAAGTTTTTTTTGGGCACATCTCCAGAAGTTGAGCTCCTCTCATTTTTCAGATTGCCCTTATTTCCCAAATGCCTGTCTGATTTATATTGAACAGTTTTGGGAAAAAAAAACGAATCCCAAGTCCACATGCCACAAATGAAAAATTTAAGACAAAAGTTTTTAGTGAAGGAGGGAGGAAGGAAAGCAGAGTTTTAGTAATATGGCAAGGGGGAAAAAATTGAATTTATAAACCATTTCAAACTTAGCAGTGTAGGAATACATTTATTAATTTACTGTCAAATTGTTACTTGAAGTGTTATGTCTGCATTGGGACCAAGGAGGAAAAGGCAGGCTAACGGCATCACTATCGTGCTGCGGAGAGCAAACTCGGGGCAGTACAACGGAGCCTGTGGCGGGGAGTGAGGAGGCTGCCCTGGATGGGAGCTCATTCATCTCGCTTCCCCACTGGAGGGAGGGACTGAAGCGTGACTCTCCTGAGGCACCATATCTTGCATTGCTGCCAAATCTACTGCTTTTGGCAGTAGTCTAACACTTTTATGAGTCATCCATCATCCTACCATTTTTTCAGTTTTTCTATCACCAGTGTGAAACAACAGATTTTCCCCTCCTTCTCTCATCTTGCCCTTGCTGTCTGTTTCCAGGTTGCTGTATGAGGAACATGCATGTGCTCATCCGTTGCTGCCCAGTGATGGAAACTTGTCCCTTTTTCACCCTCCCTAAGTGCTGGATGGGGTCCATTCAGCTCAGCTTCTTCCCTGTCCTTTTTCTGAGGAAAATAGCTGGCAGGTTCAGGTGCCGGAGCATGTGTTAGGATATAGGTTAACTTGTACTGCTGTGAAATGTATCCCAGTCTGTATGTGTGTATCATCCATTTAGTAGGGAAGGGGGCCATGCCAAGGGCAGACTGGCACCTAGCCACCACATCGACTATTATATGAATTTCAAATATTGCTAGCTAGGGGCACAGCTACTCAATGAACTTTACTCAGGTATCAGGGTAAAGCCACGATCTAGCTCTTAAGCATTACGGGAAGCTGCCAGTGCTCCTACGATTGTCTGTGAAACTCTTGTTTTGACACACATACCGTATTCTTGTAAAACATCAAGATACAAGTTCAGTATTCATTTCAGCAAACAGGAGAATTGAATTCTCTCTTCATTAGCAGTGCGTGAAACAGTGTCTGCTGGTTGGTTCAGGGCTTTGATTTTTATTCTAAACCCAGATGGAAATATTTGCATAAGTCCTACAGTAGTCCTTTGTGGGGGCTTTTTAGTTCTTCTCACCCCAGTTAATATTGCAAACTTAAGAAATCCTCTAAAATTAATCTTTTCCACTATGCCTGTTTCTGAGTATTACGAATATGACAGAAAGATCTAGAAATYGCAGCTAGTGCTGCTTTCCAACAGGCTGTGAAGCTGCAGTGATTATTTGTGTGTCGTGTGTGTGTGTTTATCTCTTTTGGCTAGTGAGACCTTCCATGTTTCCCCATTTTTATTTCCCCTCTCCACACACTCCTTCCCAGCTGCCATAACCAGCGCAGCACTCGCCCTCTGGCCAGTATGCGGAATAAGCTGTTTGTGAGGCTGCTGGTAATGCCTCTCAGTCCGCCACTAGACAGGACACATGCAGAGATGCTTGGCATCTGCTCTCCGACTCGCTATCTAGCAGCCTGGTACCACCTGGTACCCTCTGGTCCAGAGTTTGTTGCTGTACTTGGTCCTGAGTACTCTGCAAAGAACCTTCCCTGGRCCAAACGCATCCCCAGAGTAGCTTCTGCTGCATTGTTGTAAAAAGGATGCATTTGGCAGGTTTGTGCTTTGCACTGCTGGAGAAGCAGGACGTTGAATAATATTTGTTGTTGTTTCGTTGAAATTCGACTTACAGCTGTAGCTACAGCTCTTAGCCTGCATGGAAAAAATCAGTGATTTCTTGGGTTTTCTTTTTTCAACACAGCAGATCCCCCTCCCTGAGA
The DNA here is from genome assembly GCA_035582835.1 of Phoebastria nigripes. Lineage (NCBI taxonomy): Eukaryota > Metazoa > Chordata > Aves > Procellariiformes > Diomedeidae > Phoebastria > Phoebastria nigripes. Next base: position 314,640 of record JAYKAV010001964.1, on the reverse strand, counting down.
GCCACCATGCTTAGGGTTGTCTTGTCTCCTTCTATGCTCGGTATGATAGGGGAGTCTACGTACGCCTAGTGCCCCATACAAAGGGTAGAAACACTTACTGAGACAAGGCCTGAAGGAGCTGGAGGTTGAAGAGGGAGATTTTTTTGCTCAACACACTTTATTTTTTTGGAATTGGTATTTATTTTACTTGTAAAACACAAGAGAATTCCCATTTCACTGTTGCCTCTTTTTACCCTACCAAGGATTTACTTTCCATTTCTATGTTAAGTAGTATGGTGCCTGTACAGTATTTATTTTTAATTATATGTTTGTATGTGTTTTACTGTTGAACATAAACAACAGCCCAGTGTCTCTCCAGTTTAGAAATTCTGCCATCCAGGCTGTCACAGAGATCCTTTCATGAGCCATATCCTTCTCAAGCTCCCTGCAATTGGTTTTCAAATGCTGCAGCCAGTGGACCGTAAGTTTTAGAGTTACATTTGTTAGAGATGCCATTTTGCATTCACTGAGAAAGTGCTGTTGCATTTTGACACCATTTCCTGTTGCCYTGTCTCCTGTTTTAGACCAGTGTGGAATACGTTCAGAGATGTGTTTTCTGAAGTGTAATAATAGGTATCTAATAGCCTAAATTACCAGGCTGCTTGGCTCTGTACATGTCTGTACATGTGTTTCATAAGCGAAGTCTGTATTCCTCCTGAGGTACTTTCTGCATTACGACAGCATGGCAATCAGCATAAAATCAGGAAAGGACTAGATGAGCACTGTATATGCAGTAGTCAGTGGATTTTGAGTTCATTTCCAGTTGCCACACATGTAGCTGTTTTTAATATCTTTTGGTGACAGCTTTTATAACATTAGAGGTCAGAGTGAAATTGTTATCTATTTCATCCTTCTAAAGGCATATAGATGTAACATCCTTTGGACCAAATCCAATCTCTCTTTCCCTTGGAGTGCAAGCGTTGAAAGTATGAAAAACAGCTGCAGTGTTTAGATGTACGGGATAGGTGCAAGCAGTAGAGAGCTGATAACTTCCACGGTAGCTATTTTCACAGTGGTGTGTTGAAGATGTTGAGAAGGTTGGCAGTAGCARTTGGTGAGCCTGCAAGCATGCAAATCACTGGCCAGTGCCCCAGCACAACATCTACATAGCAGGCATAGATATGTCATAGCTCCACAGCTGTTCCACCCCTCCTGTGCCATTACATATGGTGAGTGAAGCCTATCCAATCTCTGCATTGAGCTTTTCTTCCTCAGGGGAGTATCATTGGGCTCTCTGACCTAGCAGCCTCAGTATATAAAATTTTTTTGCCAACATTAACAATGTCCTGATGTCACATTTGATAATTCTGCAACTCTGGACTAGAGGCTGAGTGATACTGGTTGTTGCCCTCCTTTCTTTTTACAATCCTCCTTTTGCCCATTACTTACCTTTCTCCTTCCTTCACATGTTTCTTTCTCAGTATGCCTTTTAAAATAAAAAAAAAACCTACCCAAACTAACTCAAAAGTTGTACATATATGATAACTTTCTTTGGGTTTTCGTATTACTAGTATTATCTAACTCAGGTAACCCAGCCGGAAGATACGTTATGGGAAAGCACATCTCTGAGCGGAAGGAGGTGATGATACCCATGCAAAGTAGTTAACAACCACACAGAGCGCTAGAAACGATTCTTTTGACGGCCCAAGAGGTTGATCTCACTTATATTTGTTTGATGCTCAACTAAAAAAATGAAATTTCTCCACTTCTCTTTAAATAAACTTTTTATCTGGAATGTCACAGCTGCATGTCACCCACTATAGCTAGATTTGTCTAACTTCTTGTCAAGTCAGGGTTTATTTGTACACCTCATTTTAGGGTTTTCTTTTCTACGTAAAATGTAAGGGTTGTTTTTTTCCCTTTGATTTAATTTGTCAGTATCATGTAGCATTTCTGCCTCCATCTCTGTATCCATCTCTAGTCAGTTTGTGGATGGTGGCACAGATTTGACATTTGGGTTTTTTTCATGGCTTTTAGGGAACTAAAAAAGGCTGACAGTCACTGGCTGATTGGTGTGATAGGAGAGGTCAAATTTAGGACCAGCATCACTTTGTGTAAAAGTAAATAAAACACCACTGAATTTGTAGCTATTTGTGGTATACTGAATTTGGACTTCGGTATACAAACAAAAGAGAGAGAACCACTTGATAAAGAATATGAATTGAACTCAAATATAACCCATATCAATATTTATGGAATTGCAGAAGCAAATTTTTTTTCATAATTGTGGATGCAAAAAGTATGGATGCATAACAATGTAAGGTCCCAGTAGAAGCATAATTACTAAAAGACTTGCTCAAAAGAATTATTTTCAAATTGCAGTAATTCTACCAAACTGACAGCACCAAAGTGCTGTCATTTGTTTTCCATAAGTATGAGATAAGAAAACTCATGGTTTTAATCTCCAAGTATAGTTTGTACCAGCGGTGTAAAAACAGTATCTGAGGTTCCTATTTCCTACAGGGAAATTTATACTATGTGCTACCACAGAGCCAGAAACTCTCTTACACTGTGTGAGCAGATTTTAACCTGAGACCAGCATCAGGCAATCATTTTTGTCTTTCCCTTTATTTAAAATATGACATACACAAGTATAATTTGGTTTAAGGATCAGAGACCAATTTACGTTTGAAGTACTAGAGTAAATAGTTTTTCTGTTGGGTTTATGAGTTACACTGAGCCCTTATCCAGTTGTCAGAAGGATAAATCAAGCTAATATAAAATAATCCTTTACTTAACCAAATAACACTTTCTACTCTTTTACTTTACTGGGCAAGTCTTGGAGAGAAACTTTCTAAGTAATCCTTTAAAAGAGGGGAGCTAGTGACAGAGCTATGAATTCTCTGTGGGTTTAGGAATTCATCATTAGATTGCCTATATTTATTTTTCTAGGAAAAGTAGTCATTTCTTGAGAAAGAGGTAGGAAGTTAATTTAAAAAAAAACAAACCACAAAACCCTAACAACACACGCTTTGAGTCCCCAGTGATGACACTCAACTGCGAAGGCTTTCCACATGTTGTGGATAAGTAAACAAATAGATAATTGAAATAGTTGCAAAACCACAAGCTTTTGCTTTAGGATTGGTCCAGAAAGATAAGAAAAGATGTAAAATGCACCATATTTTGAAGTAGCATATGCATAAACTCTTGCCTATTGATTACGGGGTAGAATCACTTTAAATCCAGTTTCACTTGAAGATACTGGCTAATTCTTAAAAAAGGAAACCACAAATGATATTTTCTTGAATCAGTGATACTAAAACACAGATCAGAATTCTCATTTCTCTTTGTCAGTAAGAGATAATATAGAGATAAAAGCTGTTGTAGAATATGAATATTAATTTGTTAACCATATTGAAAAAGCCCTTCTGACCACTTAGCCCTGTGTTTTTTGAAGCAGTATTCTGGGAAGTAGCTGATTGAATCCCATTAATTTAAATGAGAGTCGAATGACAGTCTGGATGGACCTCTTTGAAAATTTGAGGTTTAGTTCTTTATTCTTATTTCTTTCAAACTATTGTGGAAGACTTTCATGTATTTAGTGGACTTTCAAAGGCAGACATATATAGTGCAGTTAAAATACTACAATTTAGTACTTGCACTGCCTAAGTTGTCATTTCCCGCAGAGTAAAAGAGTATAGTTAAAACATGTTGTTTTATTTGATGTTGCAAGATTTAAGGCTTCTACTTGTTCACAGTGTAACTGGTGAAAACTTTATTGCCTGTTGTCAAAAAAAGCATTTTAATTTAATTTTTGAAACTTGAATCTAAATCTTAGATCATACTTCCTTTATAATTACACACACTTATTGGAACAGCATATGGTGAAAATATATAGAACTTTGTGATATAAAAGAAAAGAAGAGAAATGCTGGGCTTTTATGTTGATTGCACCTGTATGGGGGCTTTATAAGCTTACAGTTCGAATAATTTATAGATAGAGACTCAACATAGCTCTAAGATAACTAGTACTGCAAGGCCTTTTTTTTTTTTTTTTTCCTTTCCATTTTTTTTCTTTCTGCTGACTAAATGATAGGCAAAGCAATTTTCAACAAATGTCTCCCAGGAGGCTGTCATCATGGAAGCCTTGTAATGTTGCATTTTAACCTTAGCACTGGCGGCTATCCAGAAATTATTTCGTTTATGCCAAACTGTTCTGCACAAGGCACTTGCTCTTTTACTATATGGGAAGAGAATAAACTTTAAAACTTGACATTCCCTCCATCTTCCCATTGATTTATCAGATCTTTTTCATCCGTGTTCTTCTATGCTTATGAAGATGTAGCAAAAATGAAATAGCAACGTGTCCCTTTTTTTCTTGGGGTGATCTCAATTCCATTATGGAAGGGGAAATTTGAAAACTCCCCGGTGACTTAGGTGCCTAATTGCCATTTCTACCTTTCAGAATGTTTAGTGTCAGAATTTGATCATTAGCTGTTTTCTCTTTAGTAGTTTGGTTTGTTTTAAAACTCTTATATACACCCTAGTGCAGGGACTCAGGTGGTAATGTTACTGCCTTCTGTAAAATCTTTTTTAGTTTTTTTTAGATATATCCATTAATCCTTTAGTATGGGCCAAGAGCTTTTTTAAAAAATCCCTAGAAGATAGAGGATCCCTTAAATTAAGCCTGAATCTAGATTTTATTCAGGATCAAGTCATGAATAAGCTAGTGTTCAGGTCTGGTAGCTAAAAAGCCTCATAGATTCTCTATGCCTTATTTCCTAAAACTTGCACTCCTAAAATTCCAGCAAGCAAAGTAATTTGGAACTGAAGGTGTACATTTTAGCTAATCTCTACTGTGAAGTATAGTTGTCCTGTGTAACTAGATGGAAGATACATTTTGGGTTAAATTCATAATATCTCCTTGAATTAATCTTTCCATGTGATCTGCATTTCTTATCAGTAAACACTGTAATAACTTATAAGTAGAGATGAGCAGGTATTTGCACAACATTATGTTATCCCATACATATGAGATCTATGGTGATAGACTTGTTGGCAGTACTTCACATTAATTTTCACGTAATGAAAATGCAGTTTTGAGTTATTCCACAACTCAGAAAACCATCATTTCCAAACTCTTGACAAATAGCTTCTTGCTCTGTCCTGTGCAAGGTAGTCTGAACTGCAGCATGGTACAAATAACGGCTTCAGAGAAGACCGTGCTGGTTAGTACTTTTAGTGCTCCCATTGTGGCAAGGAGATCGTGTCTGTGTTCTTGCAGATCTTCTGGAAGACAGTATTCAGAGGAAAGATCTTACCTAAAAATAATGTGTTGTGTTAGAAATTGGTCCACTCCTTGAAATTGTTGTCATATCACAATGGCTCAGGCAGCTGATGTTTTCAGCTCCTTCTTCTACAGAATTCTTTTTTTTCTTTTTTCTTTTTTTTTTTAACCTCTCTCTTTCCATGAGAGGAACTTTCAGTCATGCATTACATGATTTCTGGTTAGACAGTGCTTTACCACAGACAGGGCATTGGCCTCAGAGTCACCAGACTAGATTCTGTTCTGAATTTGGCTATTAACCAACAGAACAACCYGCAACTTATAATTAGATTCATTTTAAGTATAGGTCAAAGTTGTTGCAGAAAAGCCAACAACTATTTGCTTAAGTATTTAAATATGGACAAGGAAGCCTAATTTGAAGCTTCCTGCTCTAGAAGTCTTGACCTCTGTGGTTTCTTTGGTTTTATTTCCCCTTCAGTTTCCAGTGTTCAGAGACTCAACTACACATAATTTACCCACTGTAAAGTCAAATATTTTCAATCAGTCAGTTCAGTTACTAAGGTTACTGATGCCATTTTTCCCAGTATTTTTTCTGGTTGCAGTAGTGGAAACATAAAATTGTCTCAAGAACAAGGGCATTTGATAAGGGTCAAGGCAGTGGCCTCTGTTGCAGAATCTTTAGAGCAATATAGGTAAAAAAAAAAAAAACCTAAACCACAACCCATGAACAACCATGGTATTCCAGTGGCTGAGACCTTATGCCATCTAATAGTCCACAGAAAGATTCCCTCACATATCTGAAGTGTGGGAACAAAGATATTAAGAGCAGAATTCACAGGCACCCAAATTCTCCAGAGATGACCTTCTGAGATTTGGTAAGTGGAGAAGTAAAACCATGTTTAGTAAAAATAGAAAGGAAAAGAGAATTCTAGATTTAGACTTTATTTATTTATTTAAGAGACTTCAAACATTTTGTAGTTAGAGAATTTCCCTTTCAGTCTGTTTCTTTTACGTCAGTGTGTTTGGTTCCTGTACATGATTTCTACTGCCTGAAGAGTATAATTCACCAAATATGGTTGGGGAAAAAGGCAAAGTTTCGCTAATAAGAATCTCACATAGACTATTAACTTAAAACTTCCAGGAGACATTATTAGTTCCAGGGATAAGGGTCAGGTCTCTTTGTGGATATATCTTCCGTTGGCTTTCAGCCTAACAGCTTTAGGGGACATTAGCTTGGAACTGAGCAATATAAGCAGAAACAAGTCTGTTGCTGCTGCCTGGTGGGAGCTCACAGATGCTTGTAATAAAAATTGTTAAAAATTGTTTCATTAGTTTGCAAAAAGCAGATTTCTTGGAATACTGTACCCTCTTTTGCCAGGAATATTTAATTTCTTTTATGTTCTGTATGTGATAAACACAAGCAGAAGCTAGCTCACAATTAATTATGGTGATATATAGGACTTAAAATGAACACTCAGCATTTTTCCATTTGCCTGCTGAAAACAAAAGATAATTGGGTAGAAAACAATATGGCATTTAATACAACTGTTCCTTTAAGTGTTACATTTTTCCAAAAGATAAAGAGATATCAACCTTCTGGAATTACATAATATCATAGACATATAAGTAAAACTAATCAGATATGCCACGTGCCCTCATTTTGTAAGTGCAATAGCTCATTTAGCTGTTAGCAAAACCTTGCTTAGTGATGCATCAATAATTAGAAACTGTCACTGTCTGTATATGAATAACACTTTTTCTCCCTTTTGCTATTTTGCTATTTGGAAAAAATAAATCACATATCACATTTCATGAGTCCTGGAGTACAAACATAGTTGGACACTTCAAGATGTCTATACAGAATTGTTAAAATATCGCAAAGTGTAGAGTTTTTATACTTACAATTACAAACATGTATTTTTATCCAGTAGGCATATATGGACGTTTGCTCTTGAGGTAACACATCTCCAAAGCAGCCTACCCTATGTAGTGTGTAATTAATATACTTAGTTTTCATACAAATGAGAGCATGTATTTTAGAACTGAAAAATATGTTATTTTCTTATTTTAAAGGAATATTTGTACTTAAACCTGCTTAGAAGGTCAATGGCAAGCCATTTACTGGTGATTTTTTAGCAGACAGGCTTCTCTGAGCTCATAGCTGTTCATCCATTAGGGCGAATGGGCACAACGAAGGGCACAGTGAAGTTATGTCTGTCAGTAACTAAACTGCCAGAAATCGTTAAACCACTGTAAGCATGGGCTGCAAACAAGATGGACAATCTTGCTAGATGATAGTGTTTCGGTATCCTTTTCTCTGCGGATCAAAAGAGTGTCTTTGCAAACCTACCCTGTTACAGATCACCTTTTATGAGGACACAATTCCTCTGTTCTCCAAGGCATGTGTTTTATGTGCAACAGCACTTTGTGCGTAGCCTTCTTCACTGGTTTTGTTGCTGCCTTTCAACTGAGCGGCAAAGGAGGGACAATATATCTATATGTACAGATTTGGGGTCAGGCACATTGCATGATACTACTTTTAATTCATGTTTGGAAGCCTATCCTGTTCCTTTTAAAATGTATTGCATAAAGAAAAGAATCTCAACTAAACTATTATTAAAGAGGGCAGATTTAAACCAAAGCTACTGTAAACGTTCCAGCAGCTCTGTGACAGTGATATACAGGTGTTAGTGACCTACCCGTGGACTCCAGTTGGGGTAGGTGGGAGAGTTTCCCTTTTCCTTCAAAGAGATGTGCAAGTGGATAGTGCTGAACATTTTCTCATCCCATTTTTAATGCTCAGCTGGGCCATGGTCATTCATTGGTGGGATCCTTACTCATCTGTGTAAAAACTGTAGGGGGAAGAGTAAGATTTAGCCTGAATGACATTATGTGGGTGACCCTGAGCCATGCTCTTCCACTAAAAATGATGGTGGTGCAAAGACCTGCTTGCCTGAAGTCTAGACAAGATCAAAACCCGAGTGACAATTAGATAACTCAGGTAAATGGAGATGAAACCATTTCTCTGGGAGGCACATAAAGCCTAGAGAACCCTCCATGCTGGGGAGAGGACAACGCAGAGCTGATTTAGGATATTTACATCTATTCAGATTTGTAAACAATAACCCTTAAAAAGAATTTGTTGACACTATTTTTTCAGTCTACTCACTGTAGCCATTTCTCTGTGAACCAGTTTATTTATACCCATATGAGCCCCACATTTCGATATTGCAGTGCACCAAAACGTACTGGGATAACTCCAAAAGTTATTTGGAAGCTCACAGCTAGTCCTCAGTGCAACTGTTCACATTACTTAATGGTAGCACATTCAGAGAGTATATTGCACTACTTCTCCAAAGGAAGAATTGGCTCCCTRTTCACTTGTGTGCCACTCAGGTCGCTCGTACAAATTTAGAAAGCCCTCCTTGAGAGATAGCTAGCCTCAGATAGTGCTACAGAAGTGCGGATCACCTAAGGTATATTCCAGCCACTGTTTAGCTGTAAATATCTGGGGACTGCACAAAATTTAGCTGGCACTAAGCCAACACTAAAAGATTTGGTTTTAATATGTAAACTAACTATTTCAAATTCTTTTTTAATGGAAATCTAAAATAATGAAATAATAGTGTAGGACTTGAGAAATTCCCAGTACAACTTACTCACCTGCTCCAAATTCCTACTGTCTCCAGGCTGGTGGGATTTCAAAACTTGACTCAAAGACCATCTGCCTGAATTTATAGGCAATGTATTAAAGGTGCATGATGTCATGCACTCACATGCACACATATATATATGAATAATTGGATGACTGTAAGAATACGGATATAGCCCCTTTGTCTCAGATGGTTCCATGACACACAGTGCCAAGACATTCACTCGCACACATGGGCTCTGGAGGGGAAATTTCCTTTTCCTCCTGCTGTATGTAAAAATATGAGAGAGGATTTTTTTTTAAAGCGGTGCTATTTGTTATTCACAATCCGTAAATATTTATGGGCTGTAAGAAAATACACCTGCTACTTWCTGCTCCATGTGAACAAAAGCACAGAAAAGAAAATGCTGTAAAACAAAGGAGATGCTGAAACATGTTTTATCAATTACTGGTAAGTACTAGAAGTTAAAATGAAATTTTTCGGAGACAAGATTAAAAACAGATAGCAGTGAAGTTAAACCATGCCATTGAAGAACCTGGCTCCGAAGACTCTACTTAGTAGAAGTCATAAAGAATGACTACAACATTCTCAAAAATGGATGACAGTTGAGTGGATTGGAAAACTAAACTCTTCTCAGTACGTTTTCAGAGATGATTATGGGTAATCTATGTAGACAAACTTGCTTGAGGAATCCCTTTTATTACAAGGCTAAGGGGATTTTATGATCAGGCTCATATGAACTGGCATATGACTGTGCACCGCTTTATATATTAATCTGAGAGATCTCTTGGTTTAGATGGGCTGTGTCTACATTGCATTCAGTGTGCAAACATTTGAATTAAATTTGGATTTTGGTGCCCTGTAGCCTCAGTGGCATGCAAAATTGTCCGGACTGCAAAAACACATCTGGGAACTTGGAAAAAAACCCTTTTTTGTATGCTAAACTTGTGCTGTCTTGGCTACATGATTCTCAATACCAAAACTAGCTATTTGAAGCATTCAGGAGAAAATGTGTTTATTTTTATTAATGAAATGCCTACACCAAGAATTCATAGTGTTTACTAGGATGAAAATGGTTAGGTAAGATTAAGCTATAATGTTATAGTAAGATATCTTCCCAGTTAGGAGTCTCATAAAAGAAAGCTTTTTTTCTCCCCAGATGTTAACATGACCCATAGGTTAGAGACAGCTGTTTGCTGTCTCTAAGGTAAACACAGTCATTTCCTACCCAGGTTTTCTGTAGATGGAGCTGCTGGAGTGCCATTTTGTTGCAGTTGTTGCCATTTCTAGTAAATGTGGATAGTCCTGCTTGTATTTTGTGAATAACAGGAGACAATACTGTGTGTGTCTTGTATCTCTTCCAATGGGAACATGAATGATTGCAGTGTTTCAAAATCTATTGTGCAGTAAAGGAGCAACAGTATGCTGTGATTATCACTTTCCATTGCCAGGAGCACCGTATAAACTGATTTGAAAACTTGCTTGAGTTGTTCTTGTCTCGGCTTCTAAATGTTTGCAATGACATCTAATAGCTTTACAGTAGTGCAGTGCTTCTGAAATGGCAAACTCCAGTCCAGGTCCAGACCACAGGCAAATTTTGCTTGGAATTGCCTCTGTTGTAAGTGTGTGATGTCTGTAACTTTTCCACGAGGAATCCTATATTTCTTACATGTGACATGGGGACAAGCTTCCACACAGTGACAGAGCTCTGAGCTTTGACGTCAACTTGACGTTTTTATTAGCAGGTCTGGTAAAGTTGGAGCTGGCTCATTGCTTCCTGCTGAGCAGACTGTGGTAAGGTCTGATCAGACCTTGGTAAAAATTAGTGGATGTTGGTAAAATTAGCTTGTGGGCCTTGAAAAATATTAATTGAGTAGTTTTCTAATAGTACATTGTAATTCAGCTTAAAGAGCTTAATCAGAATCTATTACATGCTGCTAAAGTGGCTCAATAATGGAGGGCTGATTCATAACCATCATAATCACTTCATTGCACTTTTAGTTGAGATCTGTTTTTCTTCTTGCTTTAGTGCTCAATAGAGTCTTCGTAGCTAGAAAATCCTTTGAATTATATGTTTGTAATATTAAAATTTGGGGTTGTACCTATGAAATAATGAAATAGTAAAAGACTTAATTGAAGGGCAGTGCACTTCAGTGTTGCTGCTTTACTTCCATTTGTGGTGTAAAAAGACTTTCTGACCAGTGTACTGACATATATATTTAAATCTTTTCTATCATCTTGGAAAATCCTGGAGTTAGATATTTTTGGGGAAGTGTCTTTCATTTTTGAGAATGTTTTCCTCTCTGTACTGCTCTAAAAACACTGGCTTCCAGTATTGTCTGAGCTGATCAGGAGTTTGAAAACACTGCTGAATTTGTAAAATAGATTATAACAATACTCATTTCGCTCCTTTCCGAAAAATCTTTTGCCCCAAATAAGGTGTGACAACAATCAGAAGTGTAGCTGGAGATCCCTCTGGTGTCCCCGGAGAGCTGCTGGTGAAGCTTAAGAAACTGCTGGGCTCAATTAGTCTTACTACTCCTTTGCTGGATGTTACTTTTCCCCATAGTTGAGCTTCTGTACTAGCTCATGGGATGATTCTGAGTCTTTTTCTGTAGAGCTAACTTTGAATTACTACTGCAGGGTGATTTCATATGAAAGACACATAATCCATTATAATGTCTCTTCTGTAGTGGTCAAGTCAAGTGCCTTGTGGGTGACAAACCGTTAAGTCACTACAGCTGCTTCTGRAATTACTGTATATCCATGCTCAAATAATTTATCTGGAAAATGGTGATTATATGATATTGAAGTTGGCCTGTTCCTGTAGTCTTTGTTCAGGTTTCACGTCTTCAATTGTTGGCTCAGTAGCAATGTCCAAATGTGCAGACAAAAGACACAGTCTTCAGGGGGGCTCAGCTGATGACCATCACCATTGTTCTTTAGGGAAGGCAGAGCTGTCTGATCAGCAGACCTTAGTTCAAGGCTTTAGATATGCCACTGATTTACTGACTGATACCTCTGTCTCAGCTTATCCATCTGTTCGATGAGAATAAAATCACTTCAGCTTTCCTCCAGATCAAATTGTGTGTGCAGGTTTTTATAAAGGACTTTGAATATATGCATTTCTATGTAAGTAATGTAATGTACTATGGTATTACATTGTGCTGGAGTGGATTAATTAAATTAATTAATTAATCTTTATTTAAATCATGGCTTAAAAGTAGCCTTTATTTGCATAACTGATTTAAATTTTGCTTTGCATTTTACTGTCTCGTGATTTTTCTAAAGAAAGATTGATTTTTAGTTGTTAGTAAGCATTGATTTTCAATGATTATTTCTGTTTAGGAGGAGAGGGTTGTGGGGTTTTTTTGTGTTTGCCTGGGTTTTTTAAAATCTTTGAAGATGTCACTCTTGTGGAATGATTTGCTTGTACTAGTTTAAAAGAAAAAACTCCAGGCAGGAGCAGCAGAACCACTCTGGACAGAATAAGAAGTGGCTCAATTATGATGCCTACTTCCTTTTTCAAAATAAAGGCAAGGATTATGTTCTACTGTTTAACTGCAGATGAAAGGAAGCAGAGAATTTTAAGAAGAGATACCTGAGTAAGCGTGATAGAGAGTTGTGTTTTGGAAGGGAAGAAACAAAGATATTTGTATATTCAGCATTGTGGTGGCATGTATGAGGTTTTGAGAGAAGCATAAAAACAATAAAGTAGTATTAAGTCAGTTTGTAGGAAACAGAAAGGAGCAGAAAAGGAGAGAGAAAGTGTGGAAAAAAATAATTAAGAGTGGAGATGTACAAGACTTTGGAAGTAAGAGTCAGGACCTTGAGCTTAATACAGAAAGTAATGGGTAACTTCATGTAACTTTTTTTTTAGTGGGTGACCATAGTGATATGGTCAATGCAGGCAAGGAGGGTAATTATTTTAGCAGCTATATTTTACGTGTATCGGAGCATGGGGAAGAAGACCTTAAACAGGAATTTGCTGTAACTGATGCAAGTAATATGAAGTCTTGGAGAAAGATTTTAGTGGAAGGATTGGAAAGGACAGGGTGGATATTGGAGATATAGAAAAGTACTGATAGGATTTGATGACAGCTTGAGCTGTGATCAAGTGATGGAGAAAAGAGTTGAATGGACCATGAAATTTGAAATCTAGAGAATTGAGAAAGACAGTGGTATTGTCAACAGTAATGGCAAGGAGGTGAGAATTGGAAGAAAAGATAAGTTCAATTTTCAAGAGGCGGACTTTGACATCAAAATTGTGTGTTTGAGAAGCAGGCAAAGAAGTGAGATAGCCTGCAACATAGGGGAAATGAAAGATGCAAGTGAAGATCAGTGATTCATCAGTGTCAAAATGGTGCTGGAAGCTGAGGGCAGGTGAACTCACCGAGAAAGGAGTAGGGAGGAGGACTGGCTGAGATTTTGCACTGGAGACCAATGAAAGCAAAAGGAAGAAAAAGGAAGTGCTGACCTGTCAAATCCTACAGTGGACAACCATGGTGGGAAAGAGGAGCGCATACCAAATGKTATATAGCTGCACCACAAATCAAATACACAAATGAAAATCTTATCAAATATGGAGTTTGGAAGGGGATTGTAAATGGAATATTTAGAATAATTATGGAGCCTAAAGACAAAAAAACCCAAAGTGCATATGCACTATATCTGAAGAGACAAGATAAGAAGTATTTTATAAGTAGAAGACCTTCCCCATTGCATATGTAATTAAAATGCTGGTTTCTGATTTTTAGGAGAAGGAATCTATATTAATTAGTGGAAGCCCAAATAGGACATCCTGACATTCCATTCTTGCTGCTTAGAAGTGTCCTTAGATTTTGGTATAGTTATTCTATCCAATTCCTCAGGTCAGGTTTAACTTGATTCAGATTATTACCATTGGGTGAGTAGAAAAAGATGTCAGATGTTGCTATCAACAAGTAGATGAAGAACTTCTAAATTTTGCTTCCGTGATTAAACTACTTTATTTTCAAATATAACTGTAAGCTATTATCAAATCTTGTATTATACACTAGAATAAATCAAAACTCTCACTTAGCAATGTTAAGATGATGTAAGAATTGAAGACTAAGGTTTTCAAATGTGAGTAGAGACTTTTTATGTTTCAATTTCAGAATATCTTTTAAAATATATTTTAAAAGGGCCTTCACTTCTGTAAGTGGATACTGAGAAAATCAGGCTTCTTCCGCAGTGTCTATTAGGCACTTTTTGCCATGCATAACATACCCCAAATCACTATGTTTTAAAAACTCTTGCTATGCTTTCAAAATCTTAAAACCCTTTCTTTTTCTGATAGTAGTTTATTGTATTGGAGGGAGCAGTGCAGATACACTGCAACACTGGACTGAGTTCAGGTCCTGCACTGGGTGTTGCTAATGAAACTTGAGCTTCTTTTGCCTTGATACGCAAAACACAATGTCGGTGCATATGCTTGCCTGTCCTGGGTGCTAAGTTCCTCCTTGAGATCCTTTCCTCCAGCAGCACATGCAAGAATTCCTGAGTTTTATCATAAATTGTAAACAGTCAYCAGCTCTTTACATGCATGAGAATAATTTGATTAGAGGCCTTTGAGAGAAATGTACATGTATTATTTTTAATTTATGAAGCAAGTACATCTTAAAGAGCATTTAGATGATCGGTTCCCCCTAAGTCTCAGATACCTTATGGCAGGACTTTTAAACACATCCAATAAATCCATAATTCCTTCTGAGACACTAAATATGATTTTTAGTTTAAACATTGGGAAAGAAATAACTTTTTAAAGCTTATTAAAATGTTATATGAATATTTTTCAAATATAATTTATGTTATCACTGGTGCATAACCTTTCAAATGAATAATTCACGGCAGCGAGTAGTCACTTTTGATAATCTATAGTGGTATATTATGTTGGTTCTGCTGAGAGATTAACACTTATGGCCTAAGGAATAAAACTAGAGAATCTAATCCATTTGTTTGCCTATTCACAGTGACAGATATTTTCTTAAATTAAAACCTATTAGTCTGAATTCTGAATCTTAAAATTGAATCTGTTTTAGCTCATTTTAGACTCTTATAAAACAGGATTATGATATATAACGTATTGCAGGCAAAGAAGTATGCAGCCTATTGATTTTCAGCACAGTTTTCCTATCACAGACAATGAAGAATGTTTCTAACAAAAATTTATAGGATATTAAGCAGAGAAATGGTTTCAAAGGGCTATTGGAAGATGCAGGAAATAGGATAGACCCTGTCTGTTAATAATTGGGTGTTATAATTTTTCTGAAAAGCAGCTGAATTTGAAATGGTTTTTCATCACACATTATGATGGCACGTCTAATATAAAAATAAGCAAAGATGTAAATGCTATTTTAGTAATATTAGTTGGACCTGATCCACATCATGTTATAAAAGTATGCATTTAACTATAAATAGTTATGTAGTAGAAGTTAAGGTTTACCAGGGAAAACACTGGCATATGTGCAAATGATATAGTTTATGTCTGTTCAACTTCTTCCATTTCTGGTCAATTAAATTTTAACTTCTGTAACTGAGAAATGTTAGTGATGTACATTATTGCCTTTGTTGGTCGGTTTTTGGCTGGAAGCGATGGGGGACCCACTGGTATTGTCTCCTGGCAGATACTGTGCAGTACTGCACAAATTGTGCCGAATTTAAGGAATATGCAGATGCTTCTGTGTGGTGGGACRGGGAGGTAACTAGAGCCCTGGACCAAAAGATAATTTTAGGAAGCACACTTCAGCAGTAAGGGGGAGGCTTAGGGAAGGGKTTTTTTCTGTTTAGATGTTAAGGAAGCTGTCTCATGTGAATTAAACCCCTTGTTCATAAACCCCTTCYTCTTCACCTCATGTTGTGGGCAATTAAAACAACCCAAACATGCAAATACTGATCTGCTTGAAAAAGTATCAAGGTAGATGGAGACCGAGTCTTGCAGCAGGGACATGTTCAGAGGACATGGGCGTTGATTAAGGTACATAAGCTAATAATTAAACCAACTGCTTGTTGATTGAAAAAAACCCCACAAACCAAAACGAAAACTCCACAACCCAAACACTTATTTTCTTGCATTGTGCACTTTTGAAGAGACAAGGCTCCATGGTTTTCACAATGAGGTAGCCTGTCTAAACAATATTGTAAGTAGCCCTCAAAGCAATTGCTTTAAACACTTCTAGTTCCAACAGTTAAGACAAGTGGCAAATTAGAGAAAAACACAAGATTATATAGTTAGTGGAGCTGCACCTGCTAAAATTGGGTGTGAATTTTGTCATAAATGAATTTGGTCAGACATTTGGGGAGGGGGAACCTTTTAGGACATGCTCCCAGCATACAAATGACTTTTAAGCATAATGTGAAAAAATGCATTTCCTTTTAGGCAATAGTGGCTATTAAACCCACTTTTTAAAAAAGACATATTATATGAAATGTGGTTTTGGGTTAACTCTTGGCAAAAAAAGTTGCCCCTTTTTGGCACCTTATTATGGAAACTATGGTACCTGATAGAAGATATAATAGCTATCTAAACCTTTAATTTGAAAAAAGGTATGCTGCTTATATTCTGCAGCATAGAAATTGCATGTCAGTTTAGTTTTGAACAGAGTAGGTGGCCAAGTCATACAAGAACCAGTTAGCTACATCAGTATTGGAATTGATATACTGTGTCATTCTGCAGATCTTTCTATTAATTTATCTCTTCCTTTGTCAGAAATGCTTTGAACAACCTTACAAACAGCCTGTTACAACAGGCTCCCACTTTCACTGGATGAACAGGGAACAATCTCTGGAAGTTGGTTTGTATCGTATGTAGTGCAGCTATTACATGACCCTGGGTAAAATGCCAGGATTGTACTTAAGGATTAGAGTCTGCTAATGTTAATAAATCATTCAAAATGTAGGGGTTTGTTGTTTTTTTTCATGTCAATTAAATGCTGTGATTTAATGACAATAAAGTATTTCATAAAGGAACAACTTTTATTCTATAAGTTATTACTTTAATAAGGAATGAAAAGGTAATTAGATAACTTGAATCTGTTTTCTGAACCAGAATTGGCATTCATTGTATACTTGAAAACTACTAGAAGAAGAGATGAAGCAGGTGCTGTTGCAAGTAAAGAACAAAAGCTAAAGTTTTTTTTAAACTGGATCAGAAGGATAATTAGAATTACCATTGGGTCTTGTCACTGTCCTGCCTCTGCAAACCCCCTTCCCCAACCTGGTATGATTCTGGAGTATAGTCCCTGATTGTATGCTAAAAGAGAAATCCTCCTGTTCAAAAAAAAAAAAAAAAAAAAAAAAAAATCTGTATTATTTGTGAGTCTGGTCTAATGTGCCTAAATCAGAAGTAAATGTCTAATTAGCCTTTTTTTCATGATAAATTAACATTAATTTTCTTAGGATTAGTGGGAAATAGCATAATATAGGGCAGGTTTAGCATTCACAGTAACTGTCACATGGGACCTTTAACACTCTTACAGGATTAGTGCAGCCAGTGATTCATCCTGTTACCATGCACACAGAAATAGTGTGCAGCTTCTGACCATCAAAGAGGCTTTCCTAATTATCAGCTTTTACAAGTGAGCATAGAAAGATTAGAATATAAATATGCGGAAGATGGCTTCAGAGTTCTTGAGGGAACAAGATAAAATGCACTCTTTCCCCAGCGAATAGTTCGATTTTGAATGAAATTTTGCAGTATTGTTCGAGAACCCATCATTAGGAAGATAATTAATGAAAAGGCCTGTTGTTAGGCCTAAGTGAGTGTGGTGTCTGTATGTCTGTCCCTCTCTCTTTCTTTTACAAGGACATTTCTTCCTTGTCTTATTAATCTGAGCATTCTTTATGCAAGGAAGAAGGCAAGTAATTTTTGAAGAGTGGGAAAGAACAGTTGAACTTGAAAAGCATTGGTTGAAAGTGTACAGCTTTGATGATACTGAGAAACAGGCCAGCTCTGTTTAGGTACTGAAATACAGATTCAGTGCTTGATTTTTGGAATCCAAGAGCCCAGAAGCAGAATTCTTTTGCTTAAACACTTGAACCAAAATAGGAAGTGAAAATACAGATGCTTTAGAAGCATCGTTCTGGTAAGTCATATTAGCCACCAGAAACTCCTCTGCCAGCTGTGCTGTGATTCATGTTTCTCTGAAGCCTGGCACAGAAAACTGTGGTTCAAAAGTTAACAATGGATGTAGTTTGCCCTGCCCGACGCTGCTCCCCCAGAGCATGCACGCACACAGTGACTGCGTCTCAGCAGAGGTAACGCGCTAAAACGTTGTGTAATGTGCAACTCGATTGTCGAACTGAGTCCATAGATGAGAGAGAAATTTTCCAAGCAACTCACTCCACCTTCTTTTCTTATCTTTATCCTTTACTGTAGATGCAACAATTTATTGTCCATAATACACCAACCCTGACTTGCTCAGCTGGGGCTCCTTTTTGTGCCTCCTTTGCTAAATATCAGCCCATGGAGGAGGAAATGTGGAACTGCACCACCTGAGCAATACCTCAGGAAGACAAAACATGCTTACAGCCAATACGCTCTTAATATATCGAATATACCCTTTTACAACCTGGTGAGCTCTGCTTCGTAACTCAGAAAGAAAAACTAGTGGGGATCATGGCTCCTCTCTGAATATAAGAGACTGTAGATTGTTTGGGCCATTAATCCATGTCAGCCACCATTCATCTGCATTCTCCTGGACACATTCCCTTTTGCACGCAGGGTTCTTGTCCATGKAGATTTCAAGAATTTAACAGATTAGTCTGGGTTTTGTGGATGTCCTAGAAGTTTAGATGCTACCGCGTAGGCTGCCATATGTCCATAAATCTCAGACGTCTGGCAGTCCAGCTGGAACTGCTGTGCGCATAAGATCTCATATAGCTGTGCCCAGCAAACACTGGGAGGAGCTGGATTCCCTCCCTCCACATGTGCTACACAGTTGACTTGTGCACGGAAATGTCCTGAGCTGTTGGACTGCTTCATTGCACATGGACGGGAGTACCTGCAGTCTGTATTTCTTCATGCTTTTTTCTTTCCCTAAACCCTGCTATTTTGTGCAGGACAGCCTGGGTGAATTTAAGTGAATAAGGTAAAAATGTTTGTTCATATGTAATATATATGTGGGTTCAGGCCTTTGGCGGCCATGTATTTGAATATGTAGGGCTGGATTCTGATTTTACAAACAGACTGTAAGTTCAGAGCACCTTTTGGATCTCAGTGCAGTTTTTCTAGGTTTACATCTTAGCAGCAGAGATCAGCATGGGAACTGCTCAGGGGGACTTTTTTTTCCTTTCTTTTACTATCCTGAATACTCACGTTTACCAAGAAAACCGAGAAGGCTGAACTTGTGTGGTGTGTGTTGAAAACAAGCCTTTTTGTGCTTAGTGTATATTGGAGAAATTGTTCAAGAACAATTTATCCACAGATTGTCACTGCAATGCTTTCAAGGACGGTTTCATCTTGGGTTATTGGCTGTTGTAAGTGCCAGTTGCACAAAGGCATATTTAACTTGTGCGCTCAGTTTGCTTTATAGTCAGATTTTGCATTCATGAACAGATACAATTTGCTTATTGTTTGGAACAGTTCCTTTCCTTTTATGTAAATTCTTCATCTTCTCTTAGACTTCCATACCTCTATTACATGTCAAACAAGAATCTGATCGTAGGGCAAGATGTCTATATGTGAAATAGAAATTGAGTGTAGGTTGGGGCAGCTGGGTTCCGTTGTCTTTTAAATTACAAATTACATGGAAACCAAAAAGTGTTCAGCATGTATGTTCTGCTAGAGGAAGGCTATAGAACTGCATCTTTCTAGCCAGATCCTCTCTGAATTCTGCACAAGGTAAAACCTACATATAAATATGAATCCTGATAATATGAAGCTGTTTCATATGAAACCTAAATGGTTGCATTAGGTTATATATGTAATTATCTGCAAACCCACAGGCACACCTCCACATAAAGTTCAGCACTTTGTATATGGATGTATAGGGTAAAGGTCTTCCTTTTCATCCTGTAGTGCCAAGGAGATGGTGGCTTTGTGTTGTACTTAAATCTTTATAATACCAAGAAGAAATTACTGTGCTCCAATCTGAAAATTCATTGTGCAGCTAAAAGCTTCTCTTTGCATAGAAACTGTTTATAATTAATAATCTGTTTGATGGATTATTAGTGCCAGACTGGATTGGCATCTGCACTTTGGACATGATGTACCTGATTGTACTAACAAGTTATAACAACATGTATCAACTACTGTAATTATCATATTGCCACTGTTTTCTACAGATGTAAAGATACATAATTCAAGCTGACAAGCCCAAAGATTTTATTGGAATGACCTATGATACCCTAACTTCTCATTAATATACAGCCAAATGCACAATATCAATTAAGTATAAGATACAACCTCAGGGCTGCTTAACATTAGTAGCAGTTAAAATTAATAATGCAACAGAAGTTCTTACTATTTTATTTTCCTACCATGTTGAAATGAAGAACTTTGCAGTATAAAAGCTTTCTTAAAAATGTGTGTTTTTAAATAGTCAGTTCTTTTTGTGTTTTCGATTTTTACATTAGTATGGAGTAGGAGTAAATAGCATTTAAAATGAAGCCATTGTTTATTCACAAATCAAATAAGCTACCGACAGCTGCCCTAGTGGCTTCCTCATTCACTTAAATTAATGCCTAAGGCCTTGGGGTGAATAGTCTTCTGGGGAGAATGTGGGCATTTATTTTCGATTTCCATTCAATGTTGGGTCTTTTAATGCCAAATCCTATTTAATGTGCACATGTTATGTTGAACTGTGTGCAAATTTATTCAATGGACCACTTGACAGAATTCATACTATTAAAGTCACATACAATTTGTACTCGAAAAATAAGGTCTTTACTTCTCTTTTGAACAAGCAGCATACAATTCTGTCTTTATTTTAGTTTGAGATCTACATAGCACTAAGAATAAGTCCTACACAATAGTAGGTACTTTTTAACTAAGCTTGAGGTTTGATGTTTTGGATTTGTTCCAAGCCCTGTCCATTTAATCAGGATTTTCCTGTGCCCTCAAGTGTTGAGACAGTGCTGTGATGGATGCAGTTCAAGAACTTGAGGGGGAGGGTACTTTTGCTAGGTTCAAGTATCCTTCTTTTTTTCCTCCACCACTCCCCCCCTCCCCCCCCGCCCCAGTTGGAAACTGCTTAAATGTATTTGGACACTTACATTATGTCAGGTTTGCAAAATTAATTAGGCCCTGTGTCCACATAAGGACTTACACCCTGTGACAAAAAGGAGATGAGAGGAGGTAAGAGTGATAATGATTCTGTAACCTAGTGGTCAGCCTTCTCCTGGGGAAGTGGAGTACAGTTCCAGTTCTAGTCCAAGGATTGCTTATGCGTTTAGCAGAAATAATTGAATCGGATGACTGTCACGATCTCATTTTCTGTCCTGGCCCTGTGTTACAATGACCACATTTTTTGCAGCACCCAGTTTATTAAGCAAGTTCAAATAAATTCCAGTAGGCTTTAAGCTTCTTAGGTCTGGGAGAGAGAACATTTCCTCTGTGGATCTTGAGGGACTTTGTTATCAGCTAAATGGAAAGCTGCTCTCCCCAGTAACAGTGAGGTTACGGACAAGTGCAGAGACTGAACTCAGAATACAGTTTAGTAACATGAGAGTGGCAATATGGCCGTGACCGAAAGTCCAAGGTCTAACCTCAAACATATGGAAATTTCAGGGCTGTAAATAAAGTATTTATGGACTTCATGTGTCTCTCTTTTGTAGCAGCTGAGCAGGGGTCTGGAACTTCGTAATTTTGGATTAAGTGCTTAGTTTCCAGCTAAGAGCCAGCACAGATACGTTTGAAACATTACTGGAAAGCTGGTTCTAGATGGCTACTAGCAAAGAACTGCATTTAAAGTTGAGAAAGAAACCAAGGGCCAAAAGTCTGACCATCTGACAGCCCCTCAGAGGGAATGTAATTTTCCTTCTTTGCACTTGCACCTTTCACCAGCTTTTGTTTCAGAGCTCAGTCTAAGCCTAGATTTACTTTTAACTGGTAAATCTCTGATAGATCACACCTTTTTTTGTTGCTCTTTTGCTTCTTTCTGCTTTCTTCTGTCTATCCAAATTCTCAGATTTGCATAACCATGCCTGAAGTGGAAGGTTAAGTCTCCTTCTTAGGTTATTTCTCTGCCTTCCCATTTCTACCTTTTCTCCAGTCATTCTGGCATAGATAAAGGTCATATCCCCTCTACTGTTTAATGTTCAGTCCTGCTTTATTTTCTGGATATAGAAAGGAGGGGTCTCAGCCACTGTAGTACTCCTCTGGCTCCAATTCTGCTGTGTTTTTTACCTTAAAAAAGTGAAGTCAGTGCTAACCCATGCTTCAGTTCCCAGATTTCCCAGTTTACAGCAGCATGAAAATGACATGACTTTTGAAACCTTTGCAGAAGCCCTGCATAGTTCTTAATAGCATCCGTGTTATGACAGGAGTGTTGTCAATTTTAGGGTTTTTTGCCACGTTAGAAAGTTGTAAGCAGCAGCTGAGAGGTGGAGGTTGTGTTGTTTTCTCAGTTATTTTTTGGTTTGGGGTTTTGATTTGTGTCAAACACCTCCACCCCAGCAGCTTCAACAGGACAATTCTGCATTTGCTTTATGTGCACTTCACTTTTCGAAGGTTATCTTTGTAACCGTAAGGGCTGGGAAACTGGACAAATTTGTCAAGCTTGCATACGTGAAGGTAGGCATTTCAGTTCCTCTTGAGCTACTCAGATCAAAGTGATTTTCAGAGTTGCCACATTTCCCCAGCTAACTCAAGATGAGCTCGGTTTGTTGACTATCTCTAGAAAAAACATCGCTTTTATTGAGAAGCGTAACATGAGGTAACTTGGTATACCATTTTGCTCTTAATGTGCTTTTTGTTTTAGTAAAAGCTTTTATTCTGAAAGAATTAATGGTTGCAATTCCTCTCTTGCCAAAGAGAGCTTCCAGCTCAGCCTGTAGTTGGAATTTGTCCATACTTGCTGGAATATCAGTTGTCCTTGTTTGCTTTTCTAATATTGTAATTGTGTCCAGAGAAGTGGTAAAAAGTGGGCAAAAATTCTGTACCTTAAGACAGGGGAGGAAAAAGTGGTATGTTTGAAAAACTTTTTAAATCTATGTTTCRTAAATCATATTTGCATGTTCAGCATGCTACATGTAAAAAATCAGCGTGTAATCTTTTTAGATATTTTTTCTTTTAAGCAGTGCTTCCACATATTATATGAATATTTTTCTAAACAACTCATATTGAGTGATCTGTTACCTGTTCATTGTCTTCTGTTTCTGTGTTAGTTCAGCATATGTTTACACATGCCATTTTCTACTTCCATTGCCTCTCCTCTGTTACTCCATTCCAAAAAAAACTTCATTCTTTAAAGCTTACCTACTTTGTACATGAATTTAAGGCCGCCCTTTTCTATTCTTGAAAGTTCCTCTGTCAGGAATACAGAATTCTGGAGCATGGGATGCAGAAAGACCCTGTTACTGTAACAGAATTAATTATATAGTAATGTTGTGCCCCTTGCTTAGGGTGTCTACCACTGAGGCATGTCTTTGGTGTTTCATAGTTGAGCTGTGAGCTGTGAGTTGCTGCCTGCATTTGCCCGTGCAGTGGCCCTTGCATCAAGTTGTTCTGAAGGAAACCACAGTCTTCTGGTGGTTAAAGTTGATCTTTCTCTGCTTGTCTGGAGGACAGAGCTGTTTCTTTCAAGTGTGCCAGCTAGAAATATTTCCCATATTACATTAAACAATAGAAGTATTAAACAGCCTTTTATGGAACAGCGAGAAAATAGAAAATACAAATCGATGTACCAGTGTTTTTACCCATAAAATCTATGGAATTCTTCTTGAGTTTAGTGAGAATTGGCTTAAACTCCAGGGCCTCAGTCAGAGTACCTAGGCACCTAGTTACTGTTTCAGCCCCTGTGTTTTCACCCTCTTGGGAGCCTAAATACTTCAGATCTGGACATAAGAAAAGAAAATTAGTTATAGCTATAAATCTCAAATAAGAAGAATCTTTCTTGACATTGAAAAGATATCTTCAGGATATGAAATGACCGGCTTCCATTGGAGCTGGTTTCAGTGTCAGATCTATAGTGTCTCTGGCTGATACAGTCCTTTTTTGGCACTTACTCCGGTCCTGAGTATACCTAATTAAGGTTAGACCAAATGATCTTTCAAGGTCACTTCCACCTTGGGCTGTTGTATGATTCTATGATTCCAAATTATCCTAGATAAATTCCAAAAGGAATTTACCCAAACTCAGCTGTTCCTTGGAAGTTCATTACTTGTTCTCTGGGCTAGAGAGGGAGAGAATCTCGCTCTATTTGGCCCTTGGCCTTCTGCTGCCTAACAAGGGGGCCTCTGTGCAGCACGTGGGGGATGCACTACCTCTCACATGCTTCTTTGCTTGGGGGCTTCTCATGATACAGATCTTTATCAGTTCATTATAGTATGCTGAAATTTGAAGTCTCAGAATGGACTGGACTACAAAAGGAATAAGAAATTTACGTTAGCTGTTATCCCAACTACCCTCTCATTTGCATGCACAAATGATAAATTCCATCTTTTCTATTGCCTGGGATATTGATTTTCTTTTTAAATTCCTCTTTCAGGATACATATCTATTTTCCCTTCATTGCTCTTTTATGCACCTGTTTAAACACAACACCAAGAACCCCTAGGCTTGATACACAGAAAACAAATCCTTTGTGAATTTTTAATTAACCTGTCTATGTGATTTGAGCCGAATAAACAAAATTTCCTGCATATATTTCCATTAACTGGACTTTTGTATTCTCACAGATCTAAGCAAAACCTTTCTGGGAGAAGACTCAATTAGCGTTTCGATCTCTGTTTCACTTGAACAGTTCAGCCATGTTTTTAAGAATGTAGTCTTTTGTCTGCAGATAAACACAGAATTAAAATCCAACCTAATATATCAACTAAATTAAAATTGGACAGATTACCCATACCCATCAGACGTTACCTATGGAGCACGTTTTCTCCTTGCAGCCTGACAACTTAAACTCAAAAGTGGCTGTGTGTGGCACTTCATTCTACAAGTACCACAAGGAAATGGGTTTGTGGGTCCTTGGGTGCATGGGAGAAAATCCAGACTAGGATGCCACACCAAAGGAAGATGGGAGCATATGTTAAACCTCCCTTATATAGGAATAGTTCCTTCCAATCTCTATACCTTTTTTTGTTTGTCCCCTTTCTGAGGACATTGACATAAAAGAAAGAAGTCGTCTATAAGCAGATGAAAGCCCATAGGTGTTCTTCTTGGAAACACCTTTGTATCGGGTAAAAATTGGCTTGTACAGATCCATGCAGTAACAGATGGAAATGAAAGTATGAATTTCTATAAACACAAACTATGTATGCTGCTGGTTTAAACAGTTATATTCTTCCAATAGAGTGTAACACCTCATTTACTCAAGCGTAAATGTTATTTTATAATGGCAATCAGTGTCATTCATTCCAGTGTACCTGTGTACAGATGTAAACAGATCAATTCATTTTGGTTTTTAATTCGTCTTATGTTTTCTCTGCTGTGTTATAATTTAAAAGCAATAATTAAGTAAAGATGTTGCACTGTATTATTCTAACATAGCCTTAATTCCCAAGTTCCATATTCAAACAAAATAGTGATAAATATGGTGGCAATAGAATGAACACCAGTTGTTTYTCCTACAAAAAATGAATCCAGCAGCGTTCCTTGTCTGCAGTTAGCCTTTGGGTCTACAAATAAACATCCCACATCTACTTCAGATGTAGGCAAAATGCAGTTGACTAATTCTGCAGGCAGTTTATAAACATATTTTCATAGGTGTGTCCTTCTAAATCTTATATCAAATCAAATGTGTGTCACACAGCATGACCTAGCATAGCTCAAAGCAAACTAGCACATGCAGAATTCACATATGCATTTGCAGGAGAAATACAGTGTCTTTGTACCTTGTCTGCTGCTCTCTATCTTTTCATCTTTACCATAATGCTAAAGATGTTTACACTAGCAGTCCAAAACACTTCACCAATGTTGTTCGTAACCAAAGAGCTTTTGACCTTTCCAAAAAACTACTGAGTTTTGCTTGTTTGTTTGTTTTAGGGGCTTTTAAATTCAATGTGAAGTGCACGTATGCACAGATGAATAGAGGTTGAATCTTGAGGCCCTTTACTAATTCAGAGTTCCCACTAACCTTGAATGCCTTTAGAAGATGTTTTTTGGAGTAAAGATTTTCATGAGTAAACTGGGACCTACATTTTGCTACACCTCTGAAAACAAAGACTTTCTTTTATATGTGAAGTGTTTTTCAAATGCCACATCACTAAAATTCCTACTGTTGTCCTTTGCTGCTCTTTCAGCCACTCACTTGGCTGGAGTGTAGTTATCATGATGAGAATCTATAAAAGAAGTACTTCGACATGGCTTTTTTTTTTGGCCCAGGAGAGGCTATTGTTGTACTAATAGCTCTAGAACTGTGTCTGAGACTTTCAAACTCTTTGGCTGGTGTTAAGCTGCTTTGCTTTTGTGAGCGTCCCTTTTTGGCGGGGAGGACATCCATGTGAGCATCCCTGTGGGGTTACTGGTTCTTGTGGCTATCAGTATCCAACACGCAGCTGTAAAACCTGCAGCCACTCTGCTATGTAAACAGTGTTGCATAGTGATTTCAGAACACTTCAGTTTATAACCTTTCTTTGAAAACCAACTCCCTTAATGATATTTAAACATGGATTCCAGATGTGACAGTTAAATATACCCACCCCTTGGGAAATTAGCAGTGGTTTTTTTTCTTTGTTCATTACTAAGTGCCCTCTGCCATTTTTCACGCTCTCCCTCCCATTGTCTCTCAATCTCTCTGTGTACTCCACATTACAGCAGAGACTGCTGTGTTTTGGTACTTACATTCTCATGAGGTAATGGAAGAACAGCATTATCAGCTTACTGTAGCAGCTGGACAATGTAAAGTCTCACTGCACTTAATTCTAGTTACAAAATGTTACTATATAGCAGTATGTTGAGCTTCACGTTCCACAGTATACCTAGTGTGTGTATATGTGGGTGTCTCCGTATGTTGATGCATTTATGCAAAATAAGAACATGACCTGTTAAATGTCCTTTTGGTAAAAATGTGCAATTTTTGACTAGCAAAGTTTCTTTTTTTTCTTTTCATTCCAAGTCAAGGATGGCTTAACTGAAGAGTCTTAAAAATAAGTGGCAGCTGTGTAACCATGAGTTTTGATCATGGATGGAAATATCTTATGTCATGTCTCAGGTACAAAGTGGTTTGCCTTAGTTTTCAGGGTAGGTTTGTTTGAAAGACTATGCTAGAAAGTAACACATCATGCCAAGCTGGAATATTGAATAGCATGCTAATGGAGTTTTTTAATAGTATTACCATAGGAGAATATTAGTGACAAATAGGAATCTGATTAACTTCTTATGAATTGTTGTAGGATCCAAAGGCACTGAAATAGTTTTCCCAGATGCTAATGAACTTTGAGTATCTTTGTACTATTGAAAGCATATTTCACTTATCAGGCACTCAGTTCTCTATGTCTCTAGTTGATTTGGGCACTGGCTGTTCCCTAGGCGCTGGAGCTGATATATAAAGACCTACAGAGCAGACCTGATGCCATCAGACCTTTTGGCAGGGCATTGCCATCTACAGATGCTGCATTTTGGCTTCACAAACCTCTGCCTATAGATATCCTTCCCCTGCCTCCTTCCTTCCTTGAGTTCTCTCACTACAAATGCACACGTGGAAGGAAGTCATCTTTTTGGTCTATTCTATTCAAACAGATTTTATCTGTTTTTTCAGAAGTCGTCTTGGATTGCATGCCATTGAGATTACTTCTGTGCAATGCAGCGCAAAGCTGAATCTCATCGATCTCTGTTTGCTTTAGTGTCCTTTCATCTTTTTTAATCTATACTTCAGGGAACCACATTTTAATAATGAAAAACATCACTTTGTTTATCAAATGAATGTAGACAGTGACCTGGCCCTCTATGAACATTTGTAATATACTTAGGGCTCAATTTAGACAAATTTATGTTACCTGCTTAGTAAATTAAGATCCTATAACAGAAGAATTAATCATTCATAGTTGTTATTGACATATGCTTTTCTGCTTTCAAAGAGAACATGTTAAAATAATACCTAATTAAAAACAGTATGCATAAGAATATCATGAATCTATGTATGGCTAAATGCCTAGTGGTCCATACTGCTTTGAAATTTCTAAATGTATGGTGGCTTAAAGACAGTATATATATATATTTTCTAAACTGTACACTGGTCATTGATTTTTAACATTTAGAATTATAACTCTTACAGCAAAGTAGACTTAAAGTAGTCTTTGTCATGCTGTATAATGTTGTGTATTGGTTTACGGTTTATGGATCATTGTTTTACCACTGGCAAGTGAAGTGTTCAGCCTTTTCAAGTTTGTTTCCTGAAAAACTGTCATGGCCATTTTAAGAAGAAAAGACTTAACTGGGGTAAGAGCTCATTTCAACTGTCCACATTTGTACAAAATTAACCTTGGCTTCCTCTGTAAATGTTACTGGGAAGTCTGTCAAACTGGGAACGTGGCTTTGACTGATGAATCACAAACTGGATGAAAATATAAGTTTCAAATTGACTTGGGACATCATTCAAGACTGGTTGGGATTTTTTCTCTAAAATGCATGAAAAAGATTTCTTAACAATGTATAAAGTTACCTTAAAAGCTTTATTAGAATTTGGATTTTGGGACCCACAAAAGAATAATTCTTTTAATACTGCTTGGGACAATGCCTAGGTCCATTTATTTGCAATGTCAACTAAGACTTGAGGATATATCAAAATTTTGTATGGAAAGATGGTGTTATGATTAAGAAATTACTGGAGGACCTAACATTTCTGCTCAAGGTATCTCTTAAATCCGTTGCGAATACACAGATTTCACGTGTGGTCTGACCAAGTCATAAATACTTTTTCTGTGCCTAGATTCTATAGCTATAAATTGGAACTATAATGTTGCCCCTCTGAGCTATTAGGAGGATAAATGATAAATTCATTAATATTTTGTGGTAGTAGGAAGAAATATGTAATGATTAAAAAACCTGAATTACTCAAACATCAGATATAAAAATCTATGGTTAGATCTGTTGATTTGAACTGATTTGCCTGGTTCAAATCAAATACAAACCAGATTTTGCAAAAATCCATAATGAAATCTCATCTTCAACTTGCTGGATTTCATCAGTCTTTTTTTTTCAGTAGCTTGAGTCAAGAGATGATTTAATTTTACTTTAAAACAACTGTGGATAATGGGGCAAAATAATCCCACAGGAAGATTCCAAAACTCCATGCCCTCATGCTGAAACCTGACTGCATTTGGGAGATGCTCTGTGGGGTGGGCAGAAAGGTTGTACAGCATGCAAAGCAGCCACTCTCTGCAGCAGGATAGCACTCAAGTATTTACTGTACCAACATGATGTGATCTGAATTGCTTTTAACTGACATATTTCTTTCGCACTGTGACTTGAGATGACTGGATTTATAGAAGTCTTGCTTTATGCCTTCCTGTGTTTGCTAAAGACAAAGTAGTGGGCCCCCTCTCTGCCCCCAAAAGAAAACATCTGCGTAGGTGTATATGAATAGATGTCCTCTTTCTCCATCCATCATTGTCTTCTGGGGCATCTTCTGCGCTCCTGGTGGCTCCGTGCTTCCCCTCTGTTTATATTAATGCTCTCTGCCATCCTCAGTAGTGGGGAAAATCTCATTCCTTGCATCCAGTTAATTTTTTAAAACTCTGTGAGTAGAAACGTATGAAATTATTCATTTTTGGCAGGCTAGTGGTTTCTTTGTTTTTGTAAGCTTTGTGCTTAGATCCTTTAGATCTTCTTATCTTTTACCAGATCACATTCAAGCTCTTTGTCTCTACCTTTAAATCTCAATTGCTCTCTCTCCCCTACATACATATTCTGCCCAAACTGCCTCTCCCCATGTTATCACATCCTTCCGTTTTACTTTTCATCATGTTCTTTTATATTATACTTTCCCTAAGCTGCCTCCTCTGCCTCCAAAATCTTTGTTTGCATCCTCTAAACTCTTGTGCCTTGTCTTTCTTGTCATTTTTTGTTTGTATCTCCAAGGCACAAAACTTACCCAACTGTATGTTTACTAAAAATCTATGTTAAAAAAAGGGACTTGAGTGTATGATTATATTAATTAAAAAAAGGTTTTTTCATAGTAGATTCATGAGGGTTTTTTTTTTCTTTTCTAATCGATCCAGATGTTGTATAATCAGACAAAGCGTTACGACTCACGCTTGTCRGTTTCTGAGTTAAAACTGGTTGGAGGCAAGAAGAATGGTGTGAGATTTTAAATAAAAACATAAGATATTCAAAGAAAAATATTTGATAAATTCTTAGAAAAATGAAGAAAATCATTCAAATCTATAACATAATTTTAACTTACACTAACAACCTGTAATTTCCTTCTTCTGAAATGTAGCCCCATTACATTAATCAAATTGACATTGTCGTGATATATTACACTCATTAAAAGGGTGATTCTTTTATTCCAGTTAGTTTACAATTCAGTATCCATGCTATATATCTAGTGACAGTGCTGTACAGAAAATCAGAATTTTGTGGGGTTTTTTGTTTTCCCCTTTGGCTGAGCCAAAACAGCTTTTGTTAAGATTTGGCAGTAATATCATACTGTATTGTTTCAACAGCTAAATGGAGCAATTTTTGAGTAAGACATATATAACAGTGCATACTACAAAATACTTTAAATATATCAAATAGTACTAGATCAAGCACCAATTTGTTTTATTGTCTGTTGCTTGCTTTCAGCTATTGTGCTGGAAACTGATTTGAATAAATGTTTCTTTCGTTCTTTCTATGGGCCAGATTCATAAACCAAAGTTGATCTTTATAGCCATTTGTTTTTACCAACTCAATAAAGCTTGATAGATCTGTCCCAGTGAATAATTCAAGTACGTATCCAGGATGATTACTGTGCCATGTGATACCCATGCCATCTTAAATTCAGGCAACCAAGCTTTAAAATTTTCACAGGGCACTAGCTGAATTGTTGTTCAATTGCAAAATTTAACTCATTTATCGCTTTCAAAGCAGCAGATTTGTCCACTTGTTATTGTATTTCTGTGACTGAAAACATGACTTAATAAATATATTATTGAAAATTAGCAATGATTAGGGAAAGTTTTTAGAAGTTTTTCTGGTGATGTTTTTGTCCAAGTTTATTTTCCACTAAAAAGAAAAAAATCATAATGTTCAGATATAATCACTCTGTTCAGCCTCTTATGATTTATGCATATGTTAGGAATTTAAGAATAGAAAGATTTCTGCAGTGAATCAGAACAGATGTCCATCTATCCCTGTCTGACAGCAGCCAATAACAGCTGCTTACCAGGACATTTTTGTACTGTTTTCCTCTCCATTAAACTCCACTGTAGCAAGATAGGTGTGTATGTGGCATGGTATCAGTTAATTTGCTGTTAGTACAGGTGAAGGCAAGACAGGAAATGGTAATTAAGAACTAAATCTTGAATTCTGCTTATAAATTCAGTATTTGTGTTTGAGTAGAGGCTTCTCCATGGGTGCTAGAACAGACTTCTTCCCCAACTTAATATATAGATTTCTATTACGCATTATTTGTGCAGAGACATAATAAATATCATCATTTTTTCTGTGTGATGCTTAAAGAGCTGTAGATTAGATTTCTTGTTCTGTGTTGGTCTCTTCTGAAGATGGGAGAAGGCTATGAAATGAGACAGAATTTGACATCTTTCAGTGAAGCAACAAAGTTACTCTGGATTTTTGAGTCTAATTGCAAGCAGAGAATGTAGTTCATTGTATACTCCAATTACATTGAGCATTTTACCCTCAAAATTCATGGGAAACTCCTAGACTGGAAGTTTACAATAAGCGTACACCATTGCTGCACACTGACACTGAAGTGTTGAAAGAGATTCCTTCAAAAGGTATTATCTTCTGTCACTCTTTGTAAGAATGATGGAGATGATCCCCATATGAATCATATTTATTACATAATGTTCAAGAGCCATTTGGGAACGAGGTACAATTCTGCCAGGCTGTACGCAAACGCTGAATACAAGATAAACCCTATCCTGATGAACATACAAAGTAAATCACTAGGATAGACAGAGGGACAAAGCATGCAAGCAGTGAAGAGTGTGATAACTGCAAACACTTTTTTAGTTCTATGATTGATTGATTTAATTTTATGAAACCTGCGTGTTACTGAAGACTTGTTTTTCTCTCTTAAATGTCCACTATAAATATGTTTAATCAAGGAAAGGGAAGTAGAATGAAAAGACAAGTGTGTCTGACGTTGACAGAAATCCTGTTTGGAGAAATTGTTCAGGAAGAGTTCATCCATGTTAAAATATGATCCCTGTAAGACTACCAAGGTCATCGAGGCTGGTGGTGATCTGATGAGTAAACGCTGGTCACGCCTGGAGGCAGCTTTAGCTTCTGAACTCAATTCTTCAAAAAATGTAACGCAGTTTTACAGAAAAGAATGTTTGTCATTAGCCTGTCAAGGCCATTTCCTCCTTGTTTTCTTGGTGCCCTTTTCAACAACTGTATACCCCTTTATGTACCTGTCAGCTGTCCTAGATACATACAAATGGCAGAAGTGCTGGTACTGGTTTGCATTCTGCTGTTTGGGAGGTAGCTCAGCCGCCTCACGGGATGTGAAGATGTGCATACATAGCCCTTTTTAATGGTAGGTCATCAGCAGTCTTTTGTACCAGTCCATTGTGGTTGGTATGCCCATACTAATGGTTACTCCCAGTAGATTACAGCAGTGTGGCCACCTTAATGAGATAATGCCATCCTGATGTCTGAATGAAAATATATGGTAGTTCAAGATATTCATATATTCATGTAGAAACAGGCCAAAGTCTTTAATGAGAACAGTAGTAGGTTATTAGAAAGATTAATCCTTTCATTGCTGGTCCTCCACCATCCCTGCTGATTTGCCATCAACCATTAACATATGCAAATCCCCAAAATATTTGGTGCAACTCAAATGCATCTGCTTCTCTCCCACATACTAGGCGCAGGCAAACAGTTCATAAAGAACATTTTGTTCACCACAACTTCTGGAAAACCTTACTACACTTACTTTAGTGCAAATGCGTCTTCATTCTGTAGTACACCTTGATGTTTGAATTTGCACATGATTTAACATCCCTTCAGCATTCATATTTTCTTTGATCCCCTTGCTTATTAAAAAATGCAAATCTAAATTGTATCTTATTAATGTGCTGCTTTGTGCTAAAGCTGTGGGGGGTTAAAATCCCAGCTTTGGTAACGTATTTGGATTCTTAATGTGCAAAGTGCAAAGAGAGCTAGACTTTCTGCAGGCCATATTTTCTAATCAACTGTTATGAAAAAGATTTTTATTGTGCTTCTATTTCTTGCTCTCATGGAATTTACAGAAATAAAAAGAGTAATGACTTCATTGTTATACAAAAAATATTTTCAACCATGGATAGAGATCCTTATTAATTTGCTGCAATTTCTCAAAAATGACAATGAGAAATCTTGGATGAAAATTCAGAAAAATATGTATTTTAAATATATGAAAGCC
The DNA here is from genome assembly GCA_035582835.1 of Phoebastria nigripes. Taxonomy (NCBI): domain Eukaryota; kingdom Metazoa; phylum Chordata; class Aves; order Procellariiformes; family Diomedeidae; genus Phoebastria; species Phoebastria nigripes. Next base: position 281,023 of record JAYKAV010001964.1, on the reverse strand, counting down.
TTTTAGCTGGTTGATTTGAAGTAAATAGTAATTTTTTGTCATGGACCTAGGGCCTGGATTTTATAGTAGTGAACAGTGGTCACTCATTTTTCCAGTTAAATATAGTAGCTTTTAGGTACTGAGTACATCCTTTCACTATAAAAAAAAGCAAATGCTGTAAAATTACTGATGCATTTAAGGCCATTAAACTGCTCCCTATATTTCCTTTTTGCACAACTTGACCTATCCCTTTGCCCTGGTAAAAGCTTTCTCTGCATGTTTAATGGCTTTTTTCTTAGTGTTACTGCTTGTTTTCTGAATTGCTTCTTATGCATCTGCTTAACTTGTTGGGAATTTGGGTGGGTCATTGTGACTTAGGATTCTGCATTGCATAAAAATATTATAGCAAAATGTAAAGCACCTGTCAGATTGGTTAAAAGAAAGTAGGAGAATGTTAAACTTCATTTGATGTAGTGCTATGTTACTTCTTCACAACTTACTTTGCAGCAAGCTTTACATACAAATTGAGCTTTGCCAGAAGCAGTCCAATCATTAATGTGACTTTTACAGAAATATTTGGATGAAGACAAATTAGAAAAGTTGACTATTTAATTTTTTACAGAAAGGCAAAAATGACCTTAGAATTATTCTTAGGAAACAAATAAAATAGGGAAATTTTATGCAATTTGTATGTTTGTTGAAGCAGCTAATCCATGTGTTGTTTCTGCAGTAGCTGCAATTTTAGGACATGCAGATCCACAGTAAATTGTTGTTTATAATAAACTGTGCTTCCTTTACTTTCCCCTTCCTGCTCTTGCTGCTTCAGAAGCCTGAGGGATCCAGCTGTGGAATCGAGATGGCATGGTCTACCATAATGGGGAGTGGATACCCTGTTATTGAGCTTATTCTAAGCTTTTGCAAACTTAGAGGAGAAGGGAACTCTTCTAAGAGCCATTCTAACATAGTAGTAGCTCTACCCCAACACTTTAATTTGCCTTGAAAAGAATTACTGATTAGGGAAGGACAAAGTGTTTCATCCAGGAACTAGATCTCCTTTGTTTATAGCAGGGCTTTCCATAGTTTTGCACTTGGGGGATCATTTAATGGCTACGGCCCTCATCTGAAGGCCATGGATTACGTTTAAGTTGACGCGGTATTCCCTGATCCCATCTCTTTTCAGCTCCCTGTGACTTGGGCTGAATGCTGAGCAGACTGACACTTCTTCCAGGAGCCCTTCAGAAATGGAGACTGATGCTCCTGGCACTGTCCCTTCACTAGCTTCGTGCCATTTTATAGATGAATAGGAAATGCTAAGAGAGTGGGTTTGGAGCTCCCCAGGCTCTGACTGGCTGACAGCTCTGCGGGGATAGGGCTTTGGGGTGCTTATTAGCTCCCCTAGACCAGTTGTTTTCACTACTTTCCTGAACAGATAGAAGAGGCACTATTATGTGTAAAGCTCAACAAATCATCTAGTTTTGTTGAGGACAGATACTGTGAAAAAGTCCTTTGCTGATCTGACTGTAGAGTACATGTTGTGGAAGTCCTTGACTTGCTGGATCCACAGCCGTGTAGCACTGGGGATCATGACTCAGGTACCGTCTTTGCTGTGGGCAGTGAGTGATCTTATTTGTGCTGTCTTGCTTCCCATTGTTGAGACTCCACCTGAATTTGCTGTGTTTCTTCAGCTGTATCACATTCTTTATAGCAGTAGCGTTAGCCACTGTTGTCCTAGCTCAAATAGTTTGCCTGTATGGTGACCAGAAGAGAGATTAAGAGAGATTCCAGCTTCCTGCTCAGGAAAATAGGAAGGAAGGTAAGCAGTTTCATGCATTTGAGATTCAAGAGGTCCTTATTTTATTCCTCCTGGTGGTCGGATACAAGTTTAAGAGGGTGATGGGGCAACTGGTGGTGGATAGGTTGTCCTAATTTGGTGGCTTTGTGATCTCTTTTGAATAAGGACACTTTGCTCATAGCTTGGGGCTTTGAAGCTCTGGAGATGTGAGCGCACATTGGAAGATCCTGGTTTTGCCATAGGTGGCTTTAGTTAATTTGAACAGAAAGGCTACCCATTTATGTGTTTGATCATAAATGAAACAACAATAATAAAGTTTTGGCCAACTTTGCTGTGTTTCAGAGTCTGATTTATCAGAATGCTTCTACTTCTCTGGGCCACTGTGGTGAGACAAAGTCACCAGAAATCTGGTTTAACTTCTCAGTTGGGGTGAAAGTTTGTTTTCCTTCTCCAGAGTAGCAAAAAGCCAACCAAAGACTGCCAATACTTAGGCCTCACTTCCTGTGTCTATTTATTTCTTGATGATTTGTATGTATTGGAGGTGAAAAGACAGATGTTTGACTTTGAGAACTACTATTCTCTACTGATAAAAGATTGTCCAAAAAGTATTCAACATAACTTGGCAAGCAATTTAGGAAGGCAGTTTTAAGATGTTTGATGTGTAACATATCGTATGTTATCACATGATAATATGGCACACAAAAAAAATGTTAAAGATTTATATTTCCTTTTTAGTTTCAAGTTAAATTGTCTTGAATAGAAAGGAAGAAAAACAAGAAATGTTAGGTCTTTTTCCTTCTGATGGCCTGAAAATACTCCAAAAGCCTGATGAAATTAATTTCAGAGTACTTAAACAAGCTGAAGCTGTCACTATACAATTAGCAATTATCTTTGAGAACTCATAGAAGAAAGAGGGGATCCCAGGGGGGTGGGGAAAGACTAACATAGTACCTACCTTATTTAAAAAAAAAAAAAAAAAAAAAAAANATATATATATATATACACACACACACACACACACCCCCCATCAATAAAATAAACCTAGGAAAAAGGCCCAGGGAATTACGATCCAGTTCCCAAACTCAGTGCTTGGAAGGATGATAGAATAGGGTATTAAAAAAATTGATTTAAAAGCATCCAGGTGATGTAAGGTGATAAGGAGGGTCAGTGTGGATTCATTAAGAACAAATGTCAAAGCAGTCTAAAATCCTTTGTGACAGGGTAATTGTCAATTGGTCTGAATTGTAGTATGTGATGTTTAGGTTAGATATTAGGGAAAAGAAATCTAACTTTAAAAATAACTAGGCACTGTACGTAATACCCTGGAGGCTGTAGCATCCCCTCCACTGGGAGATATAGACAGATATTTTGCAAAGGATGGCCTCAGTTTGGCTTGCCACACGAGGATGAACTAGATAGCCATTACAGTTCCTTCCAGCCTTGAATTTCTCTGATCTTGTTAAGATTTCACAGCACAATACAGGTTTTGAGCTGCTTGGCAAAATACTTGACAATGGGGCTTTCCTGAATTTATTCATTAGTGTTTGCAGTAGGAAGGCACAACACACTTTTTTCTGCCATTTCCTATGGAAATTAACTGAGGTTTTTTCTCACACATTTACATACACTGTGTGAATGTACACTGTAGTCTCAGGTACTTTCATTGGCAAGSAGTTTTTCATGTTCAGTTATATATTTGTGTGATGGCTCACCACATGCAGGCCAGGGTATTATTTTCAAATATCTCCTTAAATCAGCAAACCTGTGTGTCCTTATGGAGCCTGTTGGGTGACAATGAGATGAGTGTGACTGTAAGAGCTCTGGCTATATGGATCAGATTACAAGATCATTTACTGGTTTAATCCATTTTTAACTGGATTAAAAAAAAAAAAAAAGAAAAAAAACCCACCTCTGTTTGTACTATACATTTCATTTTGTCCAGCATTTGAGCAGAAGACCCCAAAGTACAAAACTACTGTGTCACGGATTCCCGCAGGTGGGAGTTTTGCTTTTGCGTCCTTTCTTTATGCATTCTGCAAGAGCATAAAAACATGGACTTCATCCATTGTATGCAGCTAAAATATAAAACCAAGTTTTGCTTTAATCGTCACTGTTACAGTTATCTCATTCCTCTTGTAAAATAATGAGTGAACACACCCCATTTGGCTTAAAGCAACAGATCTATATGCAGTTAATTTGTGGATAAATATGGGTTTCTGTTATAGATGTTTCTTGATCCACACAAAGTGGTTATATTAATACTGAAACATTATTAATCAATAGGTAGCTCTTTAAAAATACATCACTAAGACTAACCAATTACCTTTAAGTATATATCAAAGGCAACAGAGCAATTTGACTTACACGCATGGTCCATTAGAGAGTTCCAAACATTTTAATTATAAATATATTTTTATCTGCAGTGAAACTTACAAAGCAAATTTAAATTTTTCATTCTGGCCTCAAAAAATTAAAAAAACCCCAAACTGATTCTTCAGTTTTTCCATTTTTTTTCATTCAGGAAAGTACAAAAATATGCTTAAATTCATCTTAGTCTCCTGAATTAAAACTAAATAAACTGTGTGTTATCTCATGCTATTTTTAACATAGTCTGCTCTGTAAGATCACAAAAGTAAGTTATAAAGACAGATCATGTCATTGAAGTGTATAGTTCTGTTTGGTTTTATAACACTAATTAACTCTATTGACTTTCAGTGAAATTGCATTATTTCGCCCTCTACCAAAGGAAAATCTGACCAAAGCATACAATCTACCTGTAAATTCTCAGAAATATGTTCTTTATTCCAAGAATATAGGCTGGAATTTTGGGAAGCATACAGTGTATTTTTTATACCTTGCCAAAAGTTTAAATACCTGTTTGAAATATAAAACCTACTCTGACTCCTACTGAGTATGGAGTCACTACTGATGCTTCTGCTTTAGGAAAGGAATGTGTTGGCTGAAATAGAGTATTGTGTTGTTTTACAATCAGATGAGAAACTGTATATTTTCCTTTGAGATTATCATATCATTCTTCATATAAATTTCCTTATTTAAGTAGAATATTTCCCCTCTGGCTCATGCCCCTCAACAATTACCCAGCATAAGCAATCTACGGAGAATAGCGTGAGGTGTAGGTGATTGTCATTCAATGCAAGTGAAATCTTTAGGTCAACATTAGTCACTCTTTTAGACATGTTAGCTTGAAGTGGAAGCAGTCAATTATAGAGTAGAGGCTTTATGGCTACATTATTACCATAATACTATTAGGTTTTCGGCAGTAGCATTCTGTTTGATCGATCTGTGCCAAGGCATTGATGGATAGTTTTGTTCTTCAAATGTCAAATATGTGGGACTTCTGTAGTTTATTTATTTACTGGTGCACTACTGTACTGTGGATATCTCTCCTTTCTACATCATTCTAGCTTTAACAGCTAATCATGATTCATTTTATTTGAAGTTTTGGTGTTGATTTCAATAGAGTTTTTAATCTTTCTTTCTCATGCTCTTGAATTACAGAGGAAACTATGCTATTGTATTGGATGTACACTTAATCGGACGTGTGAAAGTTTCATAGTTGTATGAGGGCCTTGGAGAGCAAGAGTCATTGCTGATTGAGAAATGCATGTGCATGGTGGTATCCAATGTGTAGTGAATTTCGAGATTCTGTTCTCTCCTCAATGCTTCTATGTGTTGTGCTTGTTTGGGGGGTTTGGGGTCTTTATTATTTTATGTCTCTCACATACATCACATTAATTTTAGAACATCACTAGCTTCAAGATGCAGGTTGAGTTTATGTCACAGGCTTTAATCTGAGTACTATTTTTTAACTAAATATATATGCATTTGTAACTATATTCAAAAATAAAAATACTGCTATTGACACTAATCAATAGGTATATAAGCAAACTCATTTTTGGTTTTGATGAGGATGAAGAAGCATGTAAATACAAAGAGCAAATATACATAGGGTGCTGTTAATCTCCTATCTCCAGCAGGACTGAGAAGAAACTCCTCATCAGCCTGTTTGTGAGGGGCACTGGTTCTAAGTACTTTAACCTTCTGCCAGGATTTTCCTAACCGTGTTACTGAATCTATTCTTCAGGAAAAAGAGAGCAGAGAAAAATGGGAAACTGAAACTTGCCGAAGTTTTCTGCTCAGTTTGGTTAAGCATCAAGGTTTGCAGACAGATATTAGCAATACAAAGGCTCCGCACCCATCCTGCATCCATGGCTTCAGTGACACAGAAAGTCAGAGCAACTGTCATAAACTAGAGCTATGTTTATGCAAGGAGGTTCAGGGAGCTGTAATCTCCATGTTACCACATCATATAGTGATTAGTGGGCTGCGTTATGTGCCAGAGGAATGACTCTACCACTGTACAACTATTGTGCACTGTACGACTATTGTGCACTGTACAATTGCTGTCTCTGCAACACTGTACTGGCTGCACCCGCAATGAAGGGAATGTGATTAATATTGTTAATACCAGTGAATTAGTATTTCAAACCCATCCATTTAGGTCAATACCGCACAGCTGTCCCAGCAGGATGTTGAGTTGGGATGTCAGTCTCATGGTTTGAATTCCTGGCAGCAGTAACACTTTTTGCCTCATCAGGACTGTTAACGTTGGGGAAAAAAAAAAAAAAGTGATTTGGGTAATATATAGTTTTGATTACAGGAGTACTATACACTCTTAGTTCATCTCTTATCCGTGTCCCTCCAGTGCCTCTTGGACAGTGTTACTGGTGCTGGTTAGGTATAATTCTCCACTCCAGAATTGGCTGCAATTCAGTAGTGTGCATGTGTGTGAAATGACTCTGAATAAAATAGACTATTTAAATGTAAATAGTGTTGTCATTTTACTTGGTGAGGATCACTCCTCACTAATTAGGAGGACATTCATTTTACTTTAGTGTTTGAACATTGAAATAATTAATTTTAGTGTAACACTGGTTTCCTCTTCAGTTGCTTTTACTTTACTCCTATGTACATGTGCATTCACATATTTGTAAACATGTACACTAAATAAAAGCCAATGCATTCCATATGTATTTTAGAGTTATAATGGAGCCAAGGAGGGTGTAAGCTGATGCCCAGTTCATGATAGCACTTAATCAAATGCTTAGTTGATTTAAATCAGTTTAAAGCACAGGCTGAATTAGGAGATAAAACCTGGATCCAGAGTTTATTGAAGCAAATGGAAGTCAAAATACTGTGTTCAGTGGGCTTCAGACGGGACACTAAATAACAGACAGCTGAGGCATGGGGGTGGCACCTCGAAAAAGAGGTGCGAGTGCTATGTAGTTAACAATGAAGTCAAAATAATTTGGTTTCCTGCTTGCCTTTTTTCAGGAAGAACTACATTTTTACATTTGGAAAAAAAGAGAAGTTGCACATTTATAAGAGATAAGTAAAGGTAAACTAGATTAGATCAGGGAGAGGGATCAGCGGAGAACAGGGGAAAGACCGGACCCCTGAAGACAAAACAGAAAGAAGCTTTCTGTCTATTACCACGTGTCATACATGGCATAAGTGGAAGTGAAAGGTAGCTTAGAGTAGACAGTAGGCAGTGGTCTAATTATTAATGTGGTCTAATTTATTAAATAACATAATGATCTCAAGTTAATAAACCCCCAGTTGCACATAGGTAAGTGACATACATGATACACAGCTGCCTTACCTTCCTTTTGTACTGCTTTATCTTCTGGACACACAGTAGGATAGTGACCATCATAATCATTATTAAATCTCTAAGTCAGTATCATTTAAGTTACTTATTTCCAAAGTATCTTATTTCCCATTAAGTGCACCTGCCTCAATGCACAAATCTCCTTGATCATTGGCTTTTGAAGTCTCAGCAAATGAGACTTAAGATGAAGTCAGCAGTAACACAGTGACTGCAGCTCACATAAGCTTCCTGAAGCTGATCCACAGCAAGTCCATGAGTAGACAAGAGTTACCACATTCACATTATGGTGAATTTATTTGTATTCAACAGGATTGCGTTGGGACTAACTGAGAGAGAAAAGAAGAGCAGCTGGTGGTGGATTAATGGAATGAGGCTCATATTGTTTGGTAGGTAGGCCAGATAACTGCCCCAAATGGTTTTCACTAGCAGCAGGGAAAGGGGGGATGATTCGGTGCCTCCACAGCTGCTGTGACTTTTGCTGTTCTCTGACTCTATTGCTCTCTCTGCTGCCATGATGGCAACCTCCGCCCCACCCCTACTGCTGCTGTCACTAATTGAGCATCTGCCTCGTTTCTGTTACTGTTGCTTCCACTATGATTTTAGCCTCTTCTTTTACTTGTGCTAATGTACTTTTGTCATGACCACAGAGACATCTGTGTCTACCTGATAGGAGTTGCAGGAGAGCTTTAGAGAAGGTAGAGCTTTCCTCTTGTTATGCTGGAGAGAATATCTTTCCGCACTCTCCGCTTTCCTGTTTCCTGATTTATCCCATCAGCTGCTGTTGGCAGACTTGATTCACAATCATTTCTGCAGCCCTCTGTCCCCTCTTGATTTTCCTGCTGAAAGAGTAATACTGCAGAATAAGCAGGATAATTTTTCTACTAAGATTTTATATACTTTGACTCTTTTTTCAGGTTGTAGCCATCAGGAGCAAGCTACTGTCATAGATAAGCTAATATATACTCCTGCAGTAGACATTCAATGTGTGTAAACCATCCCTACCTACACTGGTATTGCTTGAGGCTGGAGTAAGCTATGCTTCAGCAACTCTTGAATTATCAGGTTTTGTCTGTCTGTAGTGATCTCCAGAGTACAACTCGTAGAGTAACTCTTGGTCAATGGATTTTTTTGTAATCTCCGGTTTTTTTCAAATCTGAGAATAAAATAGCATAAGTTTAGATATCTAGAAAACATGACTTATGAAGAAAGAATTAGTAGGTCGGGGAGGATTGGCTTAAAAGAAGAGTGGAGTGATGGGAGAATGACAGTCTTCAGGAAGTTAAAAAGTCATTACTAAGAGGAAAGGAGTAAAGTTAGGAAGGAAACAGGGGAATTATGTTGCAGGAAGTTAGACTAGATACCAGGAAAAAAATTTAATGGGATGCATAGGGAATACTGGATAGCTCTTTGGAGAGGCTGTGGAGTTATTGAAAAACAGGTTAGAGCATAGATTAGGCAGATAATTAAGGTGGGAAGAGACCTTTGGAGGTCATCGAGGTCCCACTCAAAGCAGGGCCAGTTTCCACCCTGTAGTCCTCCTATCTGAGCTCTGTTTTTCCAATTTGGCTGCAAGGATTAATATGGGAGACTGTATCAAAAGGCTTGCTAAAGTCAATCTAAATTGACACTGTGCTCTCCCTCTGTCCACTGAACCAGTCGTCTCAATGTAGAAGGCAGTCAGGCCTGATCTGACCTTGGTAAATCCATGCTGACTGTTTTTCATAACCTTCTTGTCCTTTATGTGCACGGATATGGCTTCAAGGAGGGCTTGCTCAATCATCATCCCTGCAACTGAGGCTAGACTCACCCACCTGTTATTCCCTGTATCCTTGTGTTTGCCCTTCTTGAAGATATTTGTGACATTTGCTTTACTCCAGTCATCAGGAAGTTCCCCTGATTGCCAAGACCTATGAAAAGGAGATCAGTCTCACAGTTACATAGGTCAGATCCCTCAGCACTTTTGCATGCATACCCCCTGGTCCTATGGACTTGGGTATGTCTAACACAGCATCAGTCAGGGTTTGTTCTGGCTATAGCTGGTCTTGCTGTGGGGCAGGAGGGTGGATTATTTTATGAAATCCCTTCCAACCTTGCAATTCTAAGATCAAATATGAATGCCAGCTTTATCATGTATGAGGTCTTGTCTTTCTAGAATTTCCTTCCTGCTCTGACAAGCTCTCCTTCCTTGACATCTCCTTTCTCTGCTTGAATCTAAATGCTGCAAGTTTTTTAGGGCTTTTGGCACACCAAAGTCTGCCCAGCTGAGGAGCACAGAGAAGTTTCTTGGTTCCTCCACTGTGCATTTATCCATCCGATGAGCTAAATGGCGTTCCCAGTTAGACTTTTGAGGAAAAGTTTTTATATCTCCTGAAAAGAGTTGCTGTGGGTCATATTTGCCTCTTATTTAAAAAAAAAAATTGAAAATCCCACCAGTTAATTTTTACTTATGCACCATTTGCTGAGCTTCTACTTGTGGTTTGTCCATGGACAAATTTCATGTGATGTCCAAATTTGGACATATGGATTTATATTTTTGTTCCTGGTGTTGGAGTTGTGCCCATTTGTATGTACATTTATAGTGTAAGTTGAGGGCTTTCTCAGCCCTTTTCCTGTTGTGCCAGACAGTATTCACATTCCCACCTTTGACCTCTTTCCCTTTGGTTCACCTATTACTCTTTCTTTTGATGTTGTAAAAAGTGTGGTTCTGTATGTGCCAAAGCACCACTTTTTTTTTTTTTTTAATATATCCTAACATTTTTTACGTGTTCACTTCCCACATTTTAACAGCTTTATTGTTTAATGACATGAAAAAAGTAAAACAGAAAAATACAGCTTTATTGCCAAAGCAATTCTTGGCGTCGAGTTGAAACACTAAAATATGTGTTGGAAAATTTCAAAATATTAAACCTCAAAACAGACCCTATGTTTACATTTTATAGCATATATTATGGCTGAGACTGAAATAGGACAAGGTACAAAAAAGTAATAATCATAAGCTTAATATTTTGCATAGTCAAAAATGTATAGTTAGTTTATTAAAATGCTCTAAAAATCCTTGTTACTAATTTGAAATCCAGTTATAGTTTTAGAGTTTTTCTGAAAAATGTTTGCATGTTTTGCTTTGAGCCTTTGTGAAAGTTTGTTTCCTTTTAGTGTCTTTCCTCCTTCCATCAGACTTACCGTTCCAATCACGCTGAGTTCAGATATCTTAGAATCAGCCTTAAGTTAAACAAAAACACTTGGATTATTTCTCATACTTATTAATAAATATGTAAGTAGCTTTCTTGTGAAATGAGACATRCAGCCAAATAGTATTGAAACATTCTATGTACCTATACACGTGTGTATACAAATGTGTCTGGTCTGTGTGCATATATATGAGAAAGATCTAAGCCATTTTAAGGTAAGAATGTACTGTGCTTTCAGTGTATATAATTGTAGAAGGACTCCTCTGATTTTGGTGCACCAATGTAAAGAAAGCAAAATCTCATGTTGAATTTAGCTTCAACAACAGGAAGCTAGTGTGGTTAGAAAAAATACCATATGCAGGGCCAAAAACCTTTCCTCGTCCGAAATCTGTGGTTATTTCAGGTTTCGATGTCATAGCTAAGAGCATATCTGGCCCCTTCTTTTCTGTAACTGGCATGACTTCAGGAATAAAGCAGTTGTTAGTGAGCAGACAGAGGACTCTGGAATTTCCTGCACTCCTGCTGTGTAGATTCAAATGCTAAGTTTAAATAATGGATGAAGCTAAGATTATTATAATTGATCATTGTATGATTTATATGGAGTGATTATAACTAGGTTGAGAAAGAATTTTCAAAAGCTAGTTTCCTGGTAGCCAGAGCCATTAAATAACAGTGTGCTGCCAAAACAAAAATTAGGTGGGAACGTAGCCACAGAGTTCAGAATGTCTRTCCTCCACCTGATTTATAACTGCCCTTATGATGACAGTATCAGCGGTATTTTCTTATTAAGAACAGTAAGAGTTGTTTGAATTGTTTTTCTTATCTTTCTAACACAACTCTGCATTGTTTTAAGCTTAGTCAAGCATAATAACTGGAAAACTGCAAAAATCTAATGTATAACAAAACTAAAAGGTGCAAGAGGTTGAAAAGGTTAATTAAAAGTGTAATGATCGCATTTACTGAGACAGTCCAATTAATCACTTTATTCCAGTGGTCATGTGATACAGAAACCATTGCTACAGATAACTGATTTCTAGTGCCGGCATACATGGTCTGTGTTCATTAAAATGTGTATTTTTCTATAAATGGAAATTTAACTTTTTATTTTAAGCTGCTTTTATTTATTTGAAAATATTTTAAAATAGTAGCTAATGTTTAACCCTGTATCCTCAGGTAATACTTTCTCGAGCTATACTCCCTCTGAACAGTATGGGAGCATTGCCCCCTTGATACTTGTAGTCTTACAGCCCCACGGGAGGTTTGCTTACAGCTTAATGGGGTTGTAGGTATAGAAGAAATAAAGCACTAGAAATACATCATTATGTAATGTGATCTCTCTGAAACAGTGTATGTGACCAACAAAGTGAATTCTCAAGTGTCAACAAGCACATCTAAATGTAATTTTTACCACGTCAACTGGAAAAAGGCAAAAAGAACCTTGAAGGATCAATTACAAGGGTCATAACCTTGTATTATCCGATTTGCTATAATATTCACACAAGCTTTACTGGAATGGAACATAAATTTGAAAAATAGTGAGATTAGAAAGGATTGCAATGCTAGAGCAAAGAGCTAGAAGCTTTCTCTTGGTTTATTTTGCTGGGGCAGCACTTTAGAGGGAGCCCATTATAAGCAGGAGAACAGTAGTTATGTTAACACGGTAATTAATCAAAGGAAGAGGAAAAGAGGAAACAAGTTGTGAATTCAATTCTGCAGTAATAAAAAGAAATGCTGAAAGTTGCCCTGTAAATTGGCATGACTTTGGTAAACAGTCCCTCACTGTGTCTTGAGAACTTGCATGCAGTAAATCACTTCTCATGGCAACTGTGTAGGCTTGAATATTTTCACAAGTTTATTCTGTATTTCTGTGTATGCTAGTTCCTTCTCAATTCTGTTGACTTAGTATTTAGCTAATAATAAAATACTGAACTCTGTAACATGAGAGCATATGCAGTAACACATTTTCACTTTGAATATTTTAAGGGGAAATTAATTAGAAGAACTCAGCTGAAACCGTGGCAATAGCCTTCCACATCACAAAACCAGCCTCTGACTCGGTACAGAGCATGAATTGTATATGGAATGACTGAGATCACTCCCTCAGAAAAAAAATATATTCTGTATATGGTCCCAGTCATGCATAATCCATCCCTAATGCTAGTGTAGTGTAGATATGTTAAAATGACCTTTACACCCTAAAACTCTTTAGGGTAGAACTGAAATCTTTGGTGCAGTAATGTGAGAAACAGTGACTGGATCAGTTTGCAACAATTGGAAGTGTCTTTGTTTAGCAGCCTCTGATTTTATTCATACATTTCTGCCTCCTACGTGAGATATCTTGGACAGAAGAAGTAAAAGTAGCATTAAAGAACCAAATTCTTGAACTTAGATTATTGAAAATTCAGAATAACTCTAGTGAATAAAATGGATTTAACTATGCTGGCGTGAATATAATGCAAAATTGCCATCCTCAGTGCCACGTGGAAAATTAAGGACCCTGGCATAACCTTTCATTAGATTTGTAGCAGAAATGAAAGGTGATAGATCAGGATATTTGTGTGAGTGAAGACAGAAGGAATTTCAGCAGCAGACCACAATGTTGTTAACATGGGGGAGCAGGGTTTCCTCTCCTTTGCGGCTCTCGTGGAACAAAAATTTAAACCAGTTCACTGTAGGGTTGCAAGACTTTCCTCTTACATAAACTGTAAGTTGAGCAGATGTCCCTCAGCCAACCCACAGGGCTCAGCCACCTGTTTTTTTCTGCTCAGCCTTTCCCCATTCCTCCCCAGAAAAGACTGAAAGTACCACCGAAAATCTTAAGACATCATTTCTCCCCTTTTTCATCAACAAATATCCAGCATAGGAGTTTTCTCTTGCAGTCTTTATCTATAATGTCTATTAAATGCACCAGGAAATGGTCAACTAAATGTATCAGGATCTAACTCTAAATGGACACAAGAGTCCGGCAAAGTATTAGAGGCCAGATCCAGAGGTGAACTTGGGCAATGCAAAATGCAGCACGTAGGGCATGTGGCCCTCTTAGTAGAATTAAACATCCAGAAACAGACCAAGAGATAGATTTAGGCATGTGAAGTCAGGAGCCCCTGCTTCCAGGTGATATCTAAAGACGCCCAGAATTCTTATAAAGTGCACAGGGAATACTGTGTAAAAAACCAAAAACAAACCAAAAAAACCCAACCCCAAACAACCAACAAAAAAACCTGCACAATAAATCTCTAGATGGACAGTAAGAAATACAGAAACAGATTTGTTGGAAGACTTTGAACCTAAGGAGCCAGATTCACAGCCTCAGGCAGGTGCGTCTGTCCACACAGCAATCGGTGTACGCTCCTCGTAGTAGAGAGCCACTCTTCTTTTAATGGGTACCTAGCGGAAGATGTCATGGTGCTTTAGTCATTAAGTTCGTGATCAGAATAGTCATTGAGGAAGTGGGATGCCTGTGCTCTGTGCTCTTCTTTACAGGTTTTCACAAAGCCTGGGAGACTACCCTATGGATTAGGCAGTAGGTTGGTCTGGAAGGAAGGGGAGGAGCTGTGGTATCGAAAGGATTATGGTTTTTTGGAAGGGATTAGAAGAAGAGAGCACAAGTGGGATCACACCTCTGCAGACTTACAATTAAGGGAGTCATCTTCAGGAAGGGAATCCTGGTTACCAGCCATTGCTCTTGTAAGAGAAATAACTCCCTTTCCCGGGTGCAGGCCAGAACCCAGCAATCGGCCTCCCAGGGAGAGCTCTCATCCTTGGGCTGAAACATCATGCTCTCTCCTGTGTTTTGCATTCCTGAGAACACCCTAGAGCGAGATGTTTGAGAACCCTTCTGGGAAATGAGAACAGTGGTTCTAAGCCTCCAGGTCAGGGAAGGCATTGAACCAAAGTCTCCTAGATCCCGACTGATGTTCTCATAAAAACAAAGGCCAGGGTGTTTTGAAAAAGACTTTGGGCGTAGCAGTTGTGCAGAACGTGGTAATGATGAACACTTCCAAATCATGTCTGTTGGTTCACACTAAGCAATGTAAATGTTCTTGATCTCTACAGGGCTTGGACAGGAGATAGTCGTTACCTCCTCAGGTGGATTTATGGGTGTATTCAGAAGAGAATTCTAGGGACCTGTGGAATTTGTGTTATCAAAGATTTGCATACCCAGCACTGGGGTGGACTGACCAGGAATGTAAAATGTTCCAGCTTTGGTCTCAGGAACCTAAAGTCTCGGTTTAGGCAGTTTTGTTTTAGGTCCTTTTCTTGCTCTAGCCCTGGGTGTGCTCCTCTGCACACAGGAGTCAGTCTCAACATCCTTGTCACCTGGTGTACCTACTGCTGCCATCTATTGTCATTTGAACATGCATATTGTTGTATTTGGTAGTGCTCTGAAAGCCCTGGGTATAGCTGATAATGTATTAGCTTTAATTTTAAAAAGTAAAGCATCTGCTTATCACGACTATGGAAAAGGTTTGCAGTAGGCCTGCCTGTTCTCTAAAGGCTGAGTAGAAGACAAGTAGAACCTCAGAATAACATGAACATGTGCATCAGTCTCATGATTTCTCAGGGATGACTTGTTTTGTCTTTGCCATTTGGGATTAGAAACCATTTGTCCAGGAAAATGGTAGTTTATTTGAATCCATTAAGATGCAGATGGCAATATTTCCCATGCTTTCCTTATTTTTTTAATCTGTTCTTCTTACAAAGCAGAATTACTTTGGTGAAGCCCATAGCAGCACTTTTGTTAAAGTGGGATCATGGTTCTCCTCTTTATTCTGGTTGCTTTTTGGTTCCTATATGCCACACCTGCATTGAAGTAGGCCCATACCCGTGTGGTCACCTCTATCACTTTGTAATTTTGCCTTCCATCACATTAACATTTACTGCTCTCTTTACAGCATTCCCTTCCCTAAAGACCCTAGAAAACCTACTAATGCTAATTACTTGCAAAATAGTAATTGTAATTTTAATAGCAACCTCAGTAAATTGCTTTTTATGTACTGTAAGAAAATTGARAACTAAGTGTCCATTTTCCTGTTTAATAAGAATCTCATAGAACAAGTAACAGTCCTTTCACTCCTTCCATCTAGTGGGGGCATGAGTAAGAAGCGACCAGTATCCACTGAGAATCCCTTCTTGTGCACCATGGGGTTAACAGGAGTTGAGGAGACAGGCACAGGCTCAGTAGGTGCAGAAATGAAATAGAAATGGAAATGCAAGGAAGATGAAAGATGAAGGTGAAGAGACTGTGAAAGAGGGTGAAGCATAAGGAAGGTCACACAGGGCAGAGGAAGCCCTATTAAAACTTTAGAAATATCACTGGATAAAAGACTGGCACGTCTGGCTGGCTTCTTTCTGCTGTCGTATGGGAGCTTGAGTCCAGAACTGTTGCAGCAGTAACAATGTTGGGCTAGGGTGAACCCCCCGGTTCAGGAGAGAACAAATAGCAAAGTGGTAACACCTTATACTATAATACAAGGCCTGTTTTTTCATCAGTAAAATTTATCAGAGAAACATCTCACCTTGCATGTGCAGTAGAAGAGCTGTGAGCCAGCGATCCATGTAGAGGTAAGTTAGTATCAGTAAGCCAATTATTGCTGCCCCAGAGTTTTTGCACATAGTGTACAGCAAACTGCCTGGTAGGAGGATGTTTTTAGGCATCCTAACTTTATGGATGTTGGGAGCTGCTGCTTTCCCACCAAGGGAAAGCTCTGGCTGTGTTCTGCCGTGTCTTTGCCTGCACCGCATCAGGGTAGCACCCATAGCAGCGAAGCAGGTCGCAGCTGCTGGTGACTTCTGCCGGGAGGCAGCATCCTGGTGTTTGCAGATCGGCTCTGCTGGGCCCCTTGCCGCGGGTGGGAACCAGTGCCTCGCACACAGGCATGAACCATCGCTTATCACCTGCCTGGCAGTAACTTACCTCAGAGTCTGCAGTGGTTTGGCAGGAGCGGAGAGCTGCGTGGTTTCGCAGAGATTTCCAGAATGGGCCCAAGGCAAAGCAGACTTGGGAGAGAGGAAGCTCTGGGTGGGGAAATGGTAGTGGGAAGGAATCATTACTTGTCCCAGGCTGCGGCTCTGACTGCCCTCAATCCATATCTGAGTGCCCCTAGAGAGGGGGGAACTGAAAAAGGATCTCCTTACACAGACCTTTCCCAAAGGATGCTGGCAGGAAAAGTAGCTCTGGATTAAATCCACTTGCTCTTAACGTAGTCAGTACCTACTAAGAGCCAAACTCCTGCCTGTCTTAATAATTTAAGCTTTGCAGAACAGAAGCTGGGTGAAATTTTGACCTTATGTATTACTGCTGCGTAAGTAATCCTCAGAAACTCTCAGTCTTGTTAACTGTTTATAGTTACCACAGGATTTAGGAATAATTATGTTGTACTTTTGCAATAAAAATAAAGCATAAAGTGTGTTCTGGATTGTAAATTTTGCATTAAAACATGATTTAAAAGCTTGGGAGAAGCTGGTATTAATGAGGAGAGTTGGTTTAGACAGTCTTGTCTAATTCAAACGCAGTTGATGCATATCTCTTATGTGATGTATGTTAGTCTTGGTTTTAAATGGTAGAAATAATTTGTATAATGTCATGATAAATAYGCTAGAAACAATAGCTAGAGACATATGTATCAAAATAGAAAAGGCAAGTAGCAAGTTACAGCCAGGGGTAGTTCTAGGAAAAAAACAAACACCAAAATACCTGGTTCATCTTCAGAGCTGACGTGGAGAGGAATGCGAGTCTTGGGTAGATATAAATTGTATGAAAGATATGAATGAGCATAACCATTGTTTATGAACAATTTGCACCTAATTCAACTTTCATCCAAGATAAATTTCACTGCTGTTTGCGTGGTCAGTGAATTGGCTTGGGCTCTATTTTTAAAAAAGATTGATTAACCTGTCCCTTTTGATTTTTGAGGTGTTCATATGCATAGTGCTTTTTAATTCTGTATCAGCATTTACTACATTTTGGACCCTTAATGGAAAACATGTATACGATTATCAGCAAAGAGGTGCTTTATTACATCTTGAGTTTTCTTTTAAAGAATGCTTTGTAATATATCATACAGTGAGCTGATGTCTGTTCATATTAAAATGCGCCATTCAGAGCTCTTCCACGGAATCTTGTTTTAAAGAGTGGAATTCAGCAGTTGACTCCCAGGCACACAYAACCATGTAATTACTCTGCAATCACATAGTAATTAGCATGTACTATTCATATATTGYGTAATTATATGCCCTGCAGATTACATAGTAATTATATTTGTACTAAACATATAATTCTATATACTGTATAAAAAAACTTTGAGAGTTCATAGTTAAGATTATAGTTGTATGTTAATGTAATACGACATTTTATATAAAAATGTTACAATTTTATGAGAGGATTGTATTTTGGATTTCTCATCTCTTCTGCATCTGGTGTTGCTTAAACTGGTAGGCTGCTATTATAAGAAATGCTTGGCTCTGTTAATTTATAGTCAAATGTTGCACATTTGTAATTTTGTAATTTGTGAAGATAAGAAGCAAAAAGTTGCAGTTTATTGTGCAAGAAACTGGGATTGGGAAGGACTTGGAGTATGAATGTTAAATGTGCAAAGGTTAAATATATGAACCCACTGAACGTAGTTACAGCATATTGGTAGAGTGAAAAATCTAATGCTACTTATGCATTGCGTTGTTTCTGGATATGTAAGGTACATGGGATAGTAGCAGGTGATATATTTGTATAAGGTGAAGCGTGTGCTAGCATCCAAGGACCGTCTTGGGCACAGTCAGTTCAAGCAAATGCAGTACCTTGGTGCACCATGTCAGCCAAGCTACATCATCTTTTCCTGACGTGGAAAAAGAGAAAAGGTTGATGGCCTGATCTGGGAATGGGAAACAGAGTAGTAGGAGAATGGAGAGGAGTGGCACTGAGTTGTAGAAGGGCCTTGGACTGAGTTTTTGGGAAAAGGTGGAAGATCTAGAAAAAAAGCTTTTTTTAAGAGGAACTTAGAGCTTTTTAGATCATTCGAGATGTTTTATCTTTGGCCATCCTTCCTAAGAGGTTGCTGCAGAGTTTTAGATATTTGCGAAATGTTTTGTTAAGCTTGCAAATTCTGTAGCAATGGGAAGTTAATGTATTTTCTTGGGTCTGTGATGGCATTCCTAATATCCAAAGCAGCATTACAATTATTCTTAATTGAATTTTGCATTCTAATGCCAGTTGCCTTCATTTTCAAGCAAAGCATATATTGGGTTTTAATATCTGGATAATGTATTGCAGAATTAAATGTGTAATTATAGTCTTAACTTCTATCTGAGTTTAATTTTTTCTATAACTTCTTGTAGCGTGTGCGTGTATGGGAGAGAGACATACACCTTGTTTTAAAATGTCTCTTTCACAGCCACTTGTTAACTCTACATCAGCTTTTTCAAAGCTTGTAAACTTCATAAAACTTCCAGGGTTCAGGTGGCATCTATAGATCTTACAACAATGCCTTTAACTAAGCATGGAGCTTACCGGCCTGGTGGGTGGCCTTGGAGAGCTCACAGTCACGGGGCTGCACCTGCTTTCCTTTCTGTCTGGGTGGGCTCTTTTCATACCTCAAAAACTGCAGTAACCGGCATGTGGCTTTTACATTCTGCAGAGTACACAAATTACATTTAAATGTTGTTACCTGGTGTAGACACTGAATGTCATATATAATGTTCAAGGAAAAAATAAAAAAATGTCAGAGCTTTACAAAACCAGAGTTAGGAGCCCACGTTCTCACTGTGTTCTTGTGCGATGGGCCAAACGTATCCCTTCGAATTTACCAGCAATTTTAATAGCTTTTTAGTGAGGCCAAGTCTTACCCAATATTCATCCTGCATGTCTGCTACAAAGAAGATGAAGTACGGCCTGCCTGGTGTAATCGTCATTTATTTGCCAGCATTCTGACCTTAACGCATGCCTGTGCTCTTGTTCACTCGTTAAACCATTACCCTAAGAAACATAAGGACCGGTCGCAGTTTCTCGCACTGAAAGTTTTGTATGTAACAAATATATAATCAGGATCTCATTAACAGTGCAATAAACACGAACATCAAAACACAATATAAATGTGACGCATTTCTTACTGCTGTTGTGTTGTTTTTTCTAGTGGAGCCAGTACTTTCAAAGGGGAACAATTGCTTGGATGCAGCAAAAGCTTGTAACCTAAATGATACCTGCAAGAGGTTCAGATCTGCTTACATAACCCCCTGCACCAGCAGCACGTCTAATGAAATCTGTAACAAGCGGAAGTGTCATAAGGCCCTCCGGCTATTTTTTGACAAAGTTCCCCCAAAGCACAGCTACGGGATGCTCTTCTGCTCCTGTCGAGACGTAGCCTGTACAGAAAGGAGACGGCAGACTATTGTTCCTGTGTGTTCATATGAGGACAGGGAGAAACCAAACTGCCTGAATTTACAAGAATCCTGCAAGAAGAATTACATCTGCAGGTAAGATAGCACATGGCAGGGGAGTGATTAATGAGGTACCAAAGAGAACTTTTTGGTACTGCTGGATTTGCCAGGACTAAGGGTCAGAATACCCGCTAGGGAAAAGGATGAATCAGGGGAAAAAAGCAAACGCCTCTGACATCCTTAAGAGAATAACAAAAGCCTGCATCTGGTTACAGCGTGTGCCTTCTCCAAAACTGTTCACAGCTACTCCCTCGCATTACAGAGGAATCTTTACACCCCCAGTTTAATTTTGACAGATTTTTGTTGGAAAAATTTTCATTACGTGTCTCTATGAAATCGTGTCTCAGAATGATTTTTATGTCCCATTAGTGACCAGGTGAAAATAGAATTAGTCATTATAATGGGATTTATTTTCATTGTAATCTTACATGTGAGCACTAATAACTGTGAATACAAGCCACATGTTGGACTTTGTAAGTGATCACAATACACAGACTACTCGTGGTTTTTTTCTTCATTGGGAAAAAAAAGGAGTCCACATTTGTACACGAGATCCCACTGTCTTCGTAGAGCTGTTTTAGCCTTGGAATTGTTTTATCTCCCCTCCCCTGACAAGAGCACTGGGCTGATACAACCGGAGGGTCATTGATTCACTGACCTGATTCCCAGCCTCTTTCCTCTGTGCGTCCAGCCYGGAGAGGCAGCGCAGAGCTCTGCTCCACAGGACAAACTGGGTCCTTTCGCCTTCGTTGAGTTCCCCGCAGGTTGTCACACAATGCTTTTTCAGTGGCATACAGGACCTCCTCTGCCCTTAGGAAATGCTTTATTCCTACTTAGCATTGTGTATGTTTATGTTAGAACGTTATTGTGCTAATGTCATATTTATGAAGTTACACCCAAGAATCTTGCTCTTTTCTAATGTGTAATTCCTTGTAGATTATCCAAGTCTGTGAATTAGCAAGCAAGGAAATAAACACTATTGTAAAATGTCAGGGACACTGAAGATATGATATAAATCTTAATAAGTACTTACATATGCCTGGTAATATATTTACTTTGAAGTTTGTTTATGAGTTCTCCACTGCTGATCTCAAGCGTTTAGCCATAGCACCTCAGATGTGCCCGAGCGTTCTTCYGAGGTGAGGAGGCGAGCAGCGCCCTACCCTCGATGGCTCAGGGGAAAGCTGGAGCCAGTTTCCTGCTGACCCAAATTAGAGCAGGTTTAAATCAGAGCAGGGTTCTCATTTCAGTCCAGTGAGTTGCATTCAGCACCTTCAAGAGGAGGCTATTGCAGTTTATGAAAGCTGGGTACATGTAGTCTCAGAATCACCTGTTTTCCATTTCCACGTTGTGCCATTAGTCTTTTTGCTTATATATATTGTCTTCCCTATACACAGGCCCTGTTAATTAGTAGAGTTACAGTATCTTTACTGTGTTTTCTGCCAAACTTCCAGTGTGTTACGGTGCCAATGAAATGGGAGAGAGGATTTTACAGGGAGATTTCTTCCTATTATTCAGGCTGTMGTGTTCAGGAATTACTTAGTTAAATTAATGCTATTACTTCTCTCATGACTGTGTTTTCCTTTGGTCAGCTTTGATCTAATGTTGTCTCAGCAGCTAAGTTTTTAATGGCATTTTGTTTAATTTGACTTCACGAGTCTGGTGGTGTGCTTTCTCCATTGCAATGCTGCAGAGGAAGGCTTGGTAAAATCTCTGCTCCCGTTGCCCTAAGTTGCAGCCAGCACTGGAGTGAAAATGGATTTCTTTACAGGTTCTTCCCGTGTCTTCTTTTGCTTTAAAACGCCAAAATTAAAAAGTTTGGACTCTTCCAAGGCTCAGTGAGACCTGGCTGTGAGGGTGAGGGGCAGCGCTGGTACAAGGGAACGGGTGGGCAAATGCCTGCGGGGTCTGGGGCAGAGTCAGCGAGTGCAGCACTTAGGTCCTATGCYTGGAGGTAAAGCAAGCTTGATGTGTTGCTGAGAGTCATCTCACATAGGTTTTATATACCTCCTGGGCTGTCTAAACTGCTAGTGTATTTAATACCTTTCCTCTCTACTGTCATGGAGAGGAGGAACCAGCAGCAGAGCTATTCCAGCCTATCCATAATACGGTGAAAGACATTTTGTCTCTGTGACTAGTTGTGCACTTAGAGGGAGTTGGTGTGATTTGTTCCCCTTGTCCCACAGGAAAACAGGGACTTGGGCAGGGGAGGAGAGAAAGGGGAGAAGATCTCCTCCCTGCTATTGAAAGTATTGGCACTGATAAATATCAGTCTACATAGTAATTCCAGATATGTTTAGAATAATTAAAAGCAGTAGTCAGTAGGCATATAATTCTAACTCTGATCACTTCTATTCATTTTGAAATCAGAAAGAGTATCTAAATGGGAGAATAATTTGAGAATATGTTCTGCCTACTGTGAAACTGAGTCATTTAGCAAGTATTATTTGCGTGCCTATTACATCTATTAAAGCTTCTTCATAATGCTAGTTAAGACAAGGGGGACAAGTTCTAAAGGGTTTCTGAAAGTACACTCGCAAATGGTTTACGAATGCTGCTTACTCAGAAATGCAAGATTTGAATCTGCCCATACTCTGTATAAAATATCAACTGGGCCTGTGCAAACAAGTATTTAAATATTAAGTTTTGGATGCTCTTTAAAAGCTTTGTCCTGGATGCATATATCACTGAACCTGTTTTTGAAACAGAGTTAAGAGCAAGGAAGTGATTTGGCCAAACTGCAGGTACCACTAACTGAGATGGCAGGACACTTTGCTTATTTTTTTCTTTTTTATTCATTAATCAATCTGTTATATAACATAAACTCTTGATCGAAGGAAAAAGAGACCAGAAATGTCAGGAAATGCAAATAAGTTCTGACTTATGTAAACAGTCCTAATTTTTCAACTTCATCAGAATACTGAATGGTTCACTTTCAGTATCATTTTTCTGCTGCTTCTACTTGTATTCCAGTCCATATCCAGCTTTGAAACTGATTGGAGTCTCTCAGGCGTGCCTGTCAATGCTCACTGAAAAGAAAAGCAAAAAAATAAAGAACAAAAAGAAGCCATTAGAGTTCCTTTTTATTGTGAACATAAACAAAACTTCTAAGGAAAGTCAATATACTGTCAAAAACTTTCACCAATGATGTCCTGGAATAGCCCAAACCTCTGAGGAACCTCCTGTTCTGATCACTTCAGCCACCAATTAAACATCACAAAGTTGACTGGCATGTTTTAAAAATACCATTCTGCTGTAAATCCAGGGCAGTGTGCTTCATTTTTGCCGCTATCACATTTGACAGTATTTCAAATACTATTTTCTTTGAGTAATGAAAGTATAAGTCATTAGTTTGGTCTTTTTAATAATCTGTGTTTTGAATTTGTATACTTGCTCTGTCTCCTGGATATGTTCAGAAGGCACTGACCAGAATGGTAATGATACAGACACATTATTTATTAAAAGAACAGTATCAATCCAGTCACGTGCTGCAAAGATCTGAAAAGAAGGGTAGCATAAAATGAGGCATTTTTTGTTAATATAAGAATCTAGTAACAGCATGTTTCTTGTCCTCCACAATTACTATATTCAAAATGGTTGGTCAAATCACTGAGGCTCATTTTTAAGGTGAAATAGCCAGAAAGTAGTTCTTGACTCAGAAGACAGCTGTTTGGACCTTTTTTTTTTTGGCTAAAATAAATACTATTCTTAATGTTTTGCCTTTAGTTCTGTAAAAAGCACATGTTGCTGGCTACAGCTATTTGATACTGCAAAAAAAAAGATAAAATGGCTGCATAATATATTTAAATAACTTTTCCTTGTGGGATGTCTGAAGGATAATAATGAAATATCCTATTAGGTTTCAGTAAATGGGTCATCTCCCTGAAAATACAATAAAGATATTTTCAGCACTGTGTATTCAGAGCGCTAAATCTTTATAAATGTGCTTTCATTGGTGTGTTCTTACCTCTTGACCAATTTCTGGTCACCTATCCTATCCAGTCTTAATTTTGTCACAACCACCCATTCAATTCTGTATGAAAGAAATCTGCATCTACAGGTATAAGACTTCACTGTGTGAAGATATGCAAACATTTTCATCAGCGTGTAAAAGAGTTCATCCACGGTAAAAGCTAGAACAAAAGCTCAGCTGCTTGCTACGTTTCCTGAAAAAGTAAGAAACTTGCCAAGAAATTAATTTTCCTTCTTTATATTCTGTTGAACATTTTTAATGATAATTTACCATGGAAAGGGAGTCACTGTATCTGTGCTCCTTTTCCATCAGGCATGTGCAAATCTGCAAGTGCTTTATACCAGTACCTGTTTGTAAAAGTGGCTTCTCTGTGTAAGACTTCTGGGCTGTTCCTGCAACATGTACCATTACTGACTGCAAACCCTACACCCTCATGGATAAGATTTGCCAGAGGAAGGGGTGGTTCAACACTGTAGGCAAGTCTATGATGAGATGTTATAAATGTGCAGTCAGCCTTTTTTGTCCTGCTATAGGAGAGGGGGAGCCCAGCATCTTGTGTTAGGAGGGAGCTTTCTTCAGCTACAGCATTAACAAGTAGCAGCGAGGAGTCCACTAAAGGGATGTGTGGGGGGAGATGGAAGAGGAGAAGAAATATGCCCTTTTCCTCAAATTTTCTATTCCTTAGACTTCTCTTTCATTTTTCTCACTTTCTCGCTTACTTTTTTCTCATGCCTCTTCCCCTTGCTTTGTTTCCTTTCATCTCCTCTTTCCAGGTCTCCCAGTCATTATCTGACTTTCAATGCCGCTCTGCTGCATTTGAATTCTCTMTATTACAGCCACTTACAGTACCTCCTCACCTGCTCCTCTGCATGTTGTTCTTGTCCTCCCTCAATATCCTGCCACAGTCCAGTGACCATCTGTAATTCAGCAAACGAGAGGGAAAACATAGGTGCTACCTCCCTTTCTGAGCCTTGTCGCTTGTATGGTTACAATTCAGTTGGCCAGCTACTAAGCTTGACTGCTCAGTCTCAGACTGGTTCTAGCATTACGCGTTAAAAGGACACTTAGTGGATATTTTCATGAAGGACACAGTAGCATTATACAGTTCTACATAACAGAGCTGGATTTGCATCCCTCTGGGGTATTTATATCAGTTTGGCACTCAAAGCTGTCTGGCAGCTCCTTGAGATGATTGTTTTGCTGTGGGTATTCAAAACCAGGACAACAACATCGTTTTTGTAATGCTGTTAAGGACGTTAAAACAGGGACACTCTTGATTTCTAGAGGCGTGCAGGCTATGCCTATGCTCTATGTTTGGAGACTGAGTCAGGGAGTGGGCAAAAAACCTCGTGTGCTGCCTGACTCACCCTGCCCTAGATGTAGGATGTCTGCAATGTAATAGGGTTAGCCTGAGCTCAGGCTACCTGCAAATCCTCCCTGCTCTCTCTGGGCCTGCAATCAGGAAAGCTCCTGTGTCTGCAAAATACCAAGTTGGATAGGAAAAAATGTAAAGCTACCTTTCGGCTCATGTACTGCAGCATGCCCACAAGGTTACCTCACATCTATAAGCATAGCCTGAATTTGAAGAAGAATGATATTTATATGCATATGTATATACAATTGTATGCATATATGTATATATTGCTAGAGGTACCATATTTATTTAAGTGAAAAACCCCAGGTATTAATTCATTTTAATGAATTTAAGAATGATCACAGTTCAGAAAATTCAAGAAATGGGATCTGGGGGGAGGTGGGACAGAAGCGGTGTGCTCTGCAAAGGAAACATGATGGTGTAGTGGAGTATGTGTGTGGGGAATTGCTAGCCTGGAAAAAAATATTAATGCAGTCTCTGCAAAATAAGCAAAAACCCTTTCAAGTCAAGGCAAAGTAAAGATAGAAAATGCTGCAATATTGTATTATTTTCTTCCCTTCTAGTCCTTTACATGATTCATTACATTGATGTCTTTTGTTAGCAGACAGGATATTACTCTCCCCTCCCCCCCATAAACAAAGGTAATTTTAAATTTCTTCCCTCTGAATAAAACTCTGAATGAATCAAGCAGTTCCTCCTTAAAACATATCCATAAATCCCTTTGGAATCCAAAAATCAGAGCACCCAGCAAAACAAGACTGCTTCGCCCCTGTTAAAGTGTAGATGGATCTCATTCTGCGGTGCCAGGATCTGCTTGGCCAGCCCTCATTTATACTCTCTCTGTTCTGCTTAAGAGGGTCTTGAAGATTAAAARCTTGCTGGGTGATTGACATTTCTCCGAAAGAAGCAAAGGTGCAAGGATATAGTAATTAGAAAAATGRCTCAGCTTTATTCCTGCACCCAACTTTCACATCGCTTTGTGCTTTAACAGCAAAGGGAGCCTCGCGCACAGGGGGTTTATGCTCCAAGAAGCAGTAACTAGACAGTATCTTTACGCTGAAGTCCCTTGTCAGGCAAGCCTGAAACTTTCCAAGCGGCATCCCTTCAGTCAGCTAGAACCTCTGCTGATTCCTGAAACCCAGTCTCCACGAAAAGGGAGCGTAATTCTTTTGTGCCCATTATCTGTAAAACACAAGTTATGCCTCATATTGTCAGAGCTGTTTGATTCAGATGACTTCTGTTTTGCACAGCGTAGCTTTGGCAGTATCCCTGATGTGGCTGAGGTCCTGCTAGTCCCTTCTGGTTACTTTTAAGGTTAAGAACAAACCGTGGCGCTGAATATTCATTATTACCTGTCTACAGGGTTGAAAAAGTGAAAGAGGGAATAAAGTATGTGTGTGAGAACATACAGCAATCATAAAATAAACTTGGATACAAATGATTAGAGTTTTATAGGCTGTATTTAGATACCCTGCCTTCCATGTCAGTCCCTTTTTAGCCAAAACGATTCAGTGGGCTGAAGTACTCACAGCCACCAGTAAACTTTAGCTCTAAGAACTTGGGGACATTTTTATCATCCAAATGTGGTCCTTCATCTCTGTGTTTCATGTTGTCTGAAAAGGCTTGTTTTGTTATTCTAAGTGAGAAAGGAAAACTGGCTGTATAATACAAGAAACAAGAAGGCTACACATTAGAAAGATGAGCCAGGAAGGGGCTCAGGGCAAATGTGACCCATTTTGTTTTGTTCATTTATCATGGGGGAAAGATTAAACTACATATATTAATGAAGCAGTTTCACCTATGTTTAGTCAAAAATATTGAAATCCAGGAAAGTTAAATTTGGCATTAAACTTTAATAGTGATCTAAATTTGGAGCTACTCGTGTTCTTATGGATAAGCAAGCACTTAATTGCTTTGCTGGATGGGGTTCCAGTAAGAGTACTGCTACCGCTGATTTGTTGAATTGTTAGTTGATAGATCTTTGTAGAGAGCAGGAGTTTAGCATCCACCGATTTGCATGAGTAGTTTCCACCCACTAATCTGGTAAATCTGGTGAACAGAAGATTTTTGATCCCTTTTAAGGTACACCCAGTCACATTTGGCTAACTTGCTGTTTCTGGGGCGAAGAAAGGGTGTATATATCACACAATAGCATTTACTTAAATAAATCAAAATGTTTTCTCATTTACCTCAAACCATGTATATGCTACAGGCAAGAAGCTGCTGTATGTTTAATATGAATAACAGAGCTATTCTATCAAGTCCATTCCCAGTGTGCTTCCTCCTCTGACATCAGTGACTTCAGTGGATTTATTCCAGGGATGAATTTGGCTATTCCTGTTCTGTGTAGGTAAATCTTCAGGCAGTGCTAATTAAAAGAATGTCAACTGATTTTACCATTCCGTTATGCTGGACTCTGTAAAGGTTATTTATATCATTCTACATCAGGCCCCAGTGAGAGAATATTTCTGGTGGCAGTTCATCTATTAAAATAGCTGCAAGAAAATATAAGCACTGGAACTAAAAATAAAACTTTGTTTCTCAACAGAGCAAGTGACAGCCACATGCATATTTTCAAATTTTAGCATTTTAATGTTTACTGAATAGAAATTGCACTGCTTTCATTATGTTTTAAGCACTACCGTGTTACTGATGGAGTAACTACTGTTAAGTGGAAGTCGGATGTAAATGTACCAATATCCGCGAAGACTTCTTGGCAAAGGTGGTGGTTGTTTCCTATGCTTTGATTATCTGCTGGCTTTAAAACAAGTGACACAGAAAAAGTTTTCTGGTGTGTGTTTACTGTTGAATATAGATGTTCTGTGTGAGCTGACTGTGACCCTTGCCTACGATTATTAATAGATGACCTTACATTCACCTGTTTGTGCTTACACTATATTTGTTCAAGCACATTCTATAAAGCATTACAGCGAGCTTTTCTGTTATAAAACACATATCACTAAGACCTCCATTAAATTAAAACTTGACCGTATCGTTTGAATGTTCAGTTCACTTTCTTTTGTTCCAATTCAAGCATAAATTACAGTGGTTGTCCTTTCAGTTACAATGCTCCCTTTTCTAATTAGGCATTGTGAAATGCTGGAGATACATCTCAGTAACTGGCCATCATGCAGCATTGCAAAATATTCTTCAGAATGGACAATGTCTTTCAGAGCAACTTCTGTAAACATCTGGATATCTCACAGGCTGTCAGCTCTCAGCCTCAGTGGCTGTGTTCAGGTTTTTTTGACAGTAGAGACAAAAAAAACCTCTTAAGACAGCCACATCATCCTTAACTGGTAAAAAAGGTTTATTTTCCAGTCTTATACTACAAATCAGTGCTTTTTGTACTAGCATTATATATCCATATAACTTCTAAAAGCAAGTAAAACATGCTGAATAAGATCTATGCTGTATTGGTTTGCTAGTGCCAGAACTTTTCGACTTGCTGTTTGATGGGGCTTGTTTTGTGCATGGAAAAAAAGGGTTCACATAAAAGAGACTCTAATCTGCTTTTATCTGCTGTAGTTCCGATTTTATATTTGTTGTCTTACTCCTGAAGTCAACAGTTTTTAGAGTAGCTTCAGGATGAGTTTCAGCTATGCTGGCTGCCTACAGACCCTGCACGATTGAGTGCAAGGACACACTGGGCACCTTTTCTTTCCTTCAGCCAGGTCTCTGACAAGGGGACACGGAGCTGTTCCCTTCAGGATTGCCACCACACGTACCACAGTGCCACTGAGGGATTTTCCTATGCTAAAACATCCCTACATAACCTTAGGAAACCTGATGATCCAGTGCATCTGCCAACAGAAACTTTTCTGGTAAAGAGAGAACTTGTATTGGACTTTTTAGATTATTTTCTGTTTCCAAACTCCACAACACTTCCATGCTTGAGCCAGCAATATTCTATTATAGTTTATTCAAGTGGTTACAGAGAATATTATTGTCATGGACGTCTTTCTCAGGTACTTGGAACCACATCCTCTCAGTGTGCACTCACGATATAGTTGTTAATAAACACCCAAGCATCCAGTGGCACACACAAGGACCTGCAGTGGCACTAATTTCTTTGGCTTGCTTTTTGAGAGTGACAATGATTTTCTTAGGTTTCCAGCCTGTAATTCAAAGACACTCCTGTCTGCCCAGCTAATGAAGTGAGAACAACTCTGTCCGTAATGCACTAGTTCATTCCTGAGTAACACGTTATTAAGAGACACTCTGAGGCTTGGACATCTTTAAACATGACGCTCATTTATATTTAGAAGCTTCAAATTAAACAGCATAAAGGAAATGAAAGAAAATGAAAATATACAAATTCACAGTACTTGGAAAGCAGCTAGTGGATTTGTTCATGTTATTGGAGAGCTTTGGTACAGAGACAGATAGATAGACTAAATAGAAATGGTACAAGCATCCCCTGACAGAAATCACAGAGTGACAGTTCAGCCTATCATTTTGTAGAAGATTCTCAGAGAAGTGTTTTCTTTGCAGCTGAGAAGACAGAAACACATTATGCATGCTTGAAGTCAATGCAAGGAAACAGAGCCCCGCAAAACATATTTAATATAGGTTTGATTTCCTGTGGAATGCTTTCCAGATGTTCTCTCAAACAGGCCTCTAAAAAATGATGTGAGGTAATTTTTTTGCAAATAGAAAGAGAAAATTCTGTTTTGTGTCACTGCATCTGAGAATCACTGTTCTAATTCTTTATTGCATTACCTCGTGCTCAGGATTTGCACCATATTTTTCAAAATTGGTTTTATTACACAAAAGGTCAGTAGTATAAAAATATTTATATTACCCAATTGCAAATAAATCATACTTGTTTAGAATCACATTTGAGCTTAGTAGTTTTCCTTAAACCTAAAGGAGACCTAATATATTAAATTAAAATTACTCTCATCCACAATCTTGAGTCATTTAGAGGATTTCACTAACATTGATAAACTGTGAGTTTGGTTAAGTTCTTTTGATTTTCTGTAGCAGACATTGTGTAAAAAGATCTAACAGGTCTCTAGTGATGACATGAGCAAGGGGAAAGGATAATATTAACAGAAAATGGTATATAACTTACTTTGCATAAAATACAGTAATAGAACATGGGTGTGGGGTATGTTTATTTTAGAGCACTTGTTACTCAGAAAAAATAGTTTTGTTAATAGAGGAATAGAAAGAACACAATGTTTGTAATGTTAATTTTAAAATATAGATATGCATAGGTGGAAATATTTTTCATTTTGCATGACTGAATTTCTAATAGTTATCTCTCCATTATCTGGGGTACTAGATGTCTAGAAGGTCCCTGGTAAATGAAAAGCCTGGATAACATAGGTACCTGCAGACATGGTGGGGAACACGGTACAGACAGTCAGCTAGCCAGTTTGGGTCGATTGTGGGTGCTCAGCTGGAGGAACCGGCTTTGGTGGACTGTGCCTGATGCTCTGAGCAAGCATTCGTGGTGCTACGAGGCATCTGAATGAATTTTGTGTGGTCTCTGGTGTTTGTTTCTGTATCCAGTTATTCCACAATCCAAATAGGCTGCCTCTGTGTAATTGGGGATTGTCTGTATTTTACTTCCAGATGAACAACACAATTTTTAGAGCTAAATCAAATCCAGAATCAAATATTTGCTTGGGCTTAGGCTGCCAGTCATTTAAAACAACAAAACAGAAGCAAAACCAGATAAAAAMCCCACTTCTTTCGGTTAGTAGCTGGTATTTGGGGTCCAAGATCCTGTAATGGTTTCTGCCAGTGTTGCAAAAGATTTGGATCAGCTCATGTGAGAGAAACTGCTTTCAATATTCAGGTCTTGGGAGCCAAATGGTCTGCCATCAGATCAGATCAGATGTAACTTTTTTACCCTTCCTTTCCACTTCCCAAAAGGTACAAATGCTGAGCGGTGTGTCAGGGCAGAGCGTGGGCTGGGGGCTCCCTGGGGTCTGTGGGGACCCCCCTGGGGCAGGCAGGGCTTGTCCCACACCCCAGCCAGGGAGCGGGGCAGCTGGGGGCAGCCCCGGGCATCGAGCACCTCCCTGGGGACGGGCTGGGACATCAGCCCATGGGTGGACCTGATCAGTGGGGCCCATGGCTGGGCAGGGGGCAGGGCTGTGGGGGGCTGGAGACCGAGGTCCTACAGCATCGCTGGGGCAGGGACTGAGGCCTGGCGGGGCTGGAATGGGGTCCTGGGCCATAGGCTGGGCAGGGGAAGCCCCGGGGGTGGGCAGAGACATTAGTGCCCTCAGGGCCCAGACACCGTCATTGTTTGAGAAGGAGGGTAGCAACCAAAGAAAAACTAACCTTTTTGCTGAAAAAAACGGAGTTGCTGTTTAATAAATATATGTAAAAATGACCATTTAAAAAAAACCTCAAAATTTATAGTTGCTCACAGGTGCTCAACAGTCTGTGTACATAACTAAGGATGTATGAGATGTATTAGTATTACACAGCTCTACTGTCTTTTAATAAAAAAAAAAAATGGGTCAAAGCTATATTACTAGGCGCTGGGAGGGTCATCCCTCTTGTGACGGAGCTGCTCTGAGGCTTTTTTCGGCTCACTGGTTGATAGAGTTTCTTTATGTAGCCTTTGCCTCATTTTCTCGCTGCCCACTCACTGTGTGTTTATGACACAAAGAGAAAATGAAAAGCTCCTCCAACAATGAAGCCACTGGTTTGGCCACATATCAACCCCTCTTGCCACTATTGCGTCCCAGCAGAAATAGGACCACCCGAGCTATATGGGAACTATTTGTAGCTACAGAGGAGGATATTGCATTTGACCCCACAAAAGAAGAACAAGTATTTTGGCTTGTTTTTTTTTTCTATAACGGTGTCATTTATCACTATGACACATATTCATTGACTTAGTCTGAATTTTTTCAGTGTCAGATTTATACTTCTTTGCTGTTTTGAATATTGATGCAGCACTTCCCCTATGTGACTATACTGTGTCTGCCAAATGGTGTCTAGACGCTACAGCAGCTTTGACTAATTAGTGTAGTCACCCTAGTGACTTAGCTTTGGCATTTACGTACTCTTTATGTTACTGCTGTTGAGCCATAAATAGGTACCTAAACACAAGCAGCAATGTAAAGAGAGGTGATAGTGAGCATGTCCAGTCTTCACCTGACATCACCGAGGTGAGCGCAGAGGACAGCAGCCGTCACTCCCTGCATTCACTAAGAGGGCAAGCAGTTGTAACCGCTCACTTGGACATCACAGCGTACGTGTGTGCAGTCGGCGGGAGATCCGGATTCAACGTCTTTCTTGGTCCAAAGATCACCAATGCAAAGGCAAGGCTAAGAGAAAAGATTTCTCTCTCTCTTGGCTCAGCCCCTGCGTACCAGCAACTCAAGATGCATACAGCCAGAGAGATAAAAAAGAAGTAAGAGAAATCAACACCTGCCCGCCCAGCAGTGGCACCTGGGGAGGACTCATGTGTCTGGTTCGTAGAGCTGCTTTCCAGTAGGCCATGATTTGCACCAGATCCAAACTAAAAAGGCAGTTCTAGAAATTTTCTGCAACTTCATCCTTTATATCATGCTTTTAAATGTTGCACCAGTACTGAAGCTGAGTTGATCAACTTTAAGGAGGGAGAACTGATAAATATGAAAGATAATTTCAGAACATCAGAGAACTTTTATAAAACCTTGAGAATAAAAAAATAGTGAAAACCTAATCAATGTTGTCTACGCAACAGGCTGTGCTAATATAAAATTAAATTGCCTCAAAAATTATATGCAGATTAAACACAATACTGCTATAAACAAAGCTTATTTGTAAGCAAAATTTGAAAGTTTTGATTCATCCTGCTGAGTATTTGAAGAACCACTATCATAAGGAAAACAAATTAACTTTCTTTGTGTTTTTAACTGTTACAAATGATTTTACTGGTGCTAATACAAAGCATTAGAGAATAGCAGGTTTGGGATTTTTTTCTCTTCTTCTCAGAAAGACTGTTTGCTGTTTGAGCAGATTTTCTTTGAATTTGCCAATAGGATTATTCTTATTTTTTCAGTTAGGGGTATATAAAATATTTAAAGTAAGCTTTCCAGAAGATCTGCAGTTTACGTTGAGATTTTCCAGGGCTAAGATAGGACTCATTTAACTTGTGGTTTTTTTGCCCTACAAAGAGAGGAATCTTTTTTCTTCCAAGGAAGAAGATTTCTGTGTGGTTCTCTTCAGTTCCTTTTTTTTATGCAAGGGAAGGGAAAAAATCATTAATGCTGCTGTGCACAAAGAGGATTTGTGATTCTTCAACAGAAAAACAAATTAATAGTTCCTTTTAAACGTGGTCCTGCTACATGTTATGTACAATATAAAACTGCCTGTCTGTCTCTATCCAGCCATTTAGCAAATAGATACATGTATGTACATTGCACATGTAAAATCGTGCATACTTTAAGGCACACATGTTGCAAGCTCTGTTTGTCCTCTAGATTATCAAACTGCTCGGTCGTGGGTTAGACGCTTACCCACAAGTTACTACCCACAAGTTGCTTTCTGCTGAAGGAACGCTAAGTTAACACAGTATGCATATTTTTGTAGGACAGCTATCATCTGATTGCTCTTTTCCAGCATACCTAAAAGGATTGTCTCTTTTACCCAAACAGTGCTTAATATCACATGCAATACTTAAGGATAAATGATAGTATGGTTCCTAATTAGGCTAATTTGTCTCTCTCGAGATAAATAGCAGTACCACTGTTTTGGTATTGCTGATAAGCACACTTTCATCAGTGCCACGCTACTGGAAATGTTTGGGGCTAGATCTTCAGTGAGCGTTAATCAGCAGATTTTCACTGAAAATGATGGAGTTATTTTATGGCAGATGGAGGTCTGTCTCTGTTTTTATTTGCTGGCCTCAACTTTATCTCCAGTGGAAATGAACCCACATAAATATCAGGTGTAGTTAACAGCTTAGGAGAGAGTGAGAACTTTGATAGTATGAAGTCTGCATGACTCACTAGGGAGGAGGTGTATGATGATGTCCAGTAATGCTTGGACCAGAGCTATCTGAACTATATTTGGCTTATGAAAACTTAAATGTGCAACATTGTCAGATCATTACCTTTTATGACCACAAACATTCTTCAGAAATTAACATAGAAATCAAGCTGTACACAAGAGGGATCAGCAGAGCAATTTTTAGCCTCCT
Organism: Phoebastria nigripes; assembly: GCA_035582835.1. Lineage (NCBI taxonomy): Eukaryota > Metazoa > Chordata > Aves > Procellariiformes > Diomedeidae > Phoebastria > Phoebastria nigripes. The sequence goes on along the minus strand of JAYKAV010001964.1, from coordinate 246,438 downwards.
TTAGGGTTTACAACAAATAAATTCTTTAAGCAGACTGGGTAGTAAATGACTGGTGTTATTCCATAGTTATCAGTCCTTAAAAACATTTAGAGAAGAGGAATGTATTAAATGATCTCTGGGCCAATGCACCTAATAATCTACGGGAAAACTGGACATTTAAGAATGATGAAATGGTTGCAAGAAATGTTTTCAGGATTTTCAAGATGCTGATCGTATAATTGCAGCTCCAAAAAGATTTATTTGTGGTCACATAAATAATGAAATTTAAATCTGAGGAGCTACTTTGTTTTAGAAACGCAAAAATACTGCACATAGAGCAGGCTTGCTCCTTCTAACATGGCAAAGGTTTTTTGTACTAGATAGATGTAGTAGGCTCTCTTCTGTCCTAAAACAGACTTCATCCAGGTATTATATTAGTAGAATTTGTAAAAACATTAGAAACTGTCAACTGCCTTTGTTCCTAATTGCTCAGAAGGCTGGATCTGAGCCACTATCTTAATTATTGACGGAGAGAGGAATCACTGCAGTGACATAGGGTTTCCTTGCCCAGATTTTCTTCATGGTGTTGCTATTTATTTCTTCCCATACCTTGGAATCCATTTCCTCTCAGCCTGTCCCCTGGTAGGTATAGTATATATTCACCAGCATAGTAGAGATTTTATGGAAATTTAGAAATTTATGTATACATATAGGATATCTTGAAGGATTGGTAGAGAGCTTGACTTTTTAAAGCTATTAAAGGCAACTGGGTACAGATGTCCATCTCAAGGTGAAATGGTTAAATAAGGGAAGAGAGGGAGTGAAAAGCTTACAGTTGACTGTGGTTTAAAGGCAACCATGGATTTGCTGGTGTCAGTACAGTTAGTGAGGGATGGAACTAAAAAAAGGTCATGAGATAGCTCAGATAAATTCAGGTACAGTTTGCATACAGTCTATTTATAGGATACTTTCTCAAACTAAGCCTGTGAACCTTTTGAAGTTTGCCCGTCACTACTTTCAGGCCAATTAATGATGTACATCCAATCCCATACTGAGATAGGTAAAACAATAAAGCAAACAAAGATAATTAGTCTCTGGAGCATGTGAACAAATAAAGTAAATCACTTGCAAATCACTTGTTTCTGCTAACTTTTGTGTTTTCGTTGCAAAACTAAAAAAGAACATTTATATTGCAAATCTGCATAATGCTAGAGCAGTGCTGAAAATGCATAGATTGTACTATTCTGATTTTGAGAGGGCTTTGCAAAAATTAAGCACGTGATCCTGAAACATCACTGTGAGTTGTTACGTGCAAAAGAACATTTTCATACCTTGTTCACAGAAGAGAATATCGAAATACGGAGGTTAAATAATTTTGTTCATGGAGATAAAGGTCTAAATGACACTTTATAAATAAACAAAAGTCACTGCTCCAAGTTTACAAGTCTAAGTGAAAGCACTAGTGGAGCTGAGGCGAGCAGGCCAAGATGGGCAGGAGAGCGGCTGTAGGATGTGGGACCTTGACCCACCTCAGTGATGCCTCTCAAATTTTACAGACGTGAATGGGAGCATTATGTGGCCTTTAAAGCGCGAATAACCAGAAGAGTTCCTGGCTGCTAGTCGTTTTTTTTGTTTTCCAACATAGCAGTAATCTGTTAACTGCAATACAGCTTCAGTCCTAGTCTTTAAGCACTTTCTATAGGTAAGCAGTGCTGTCCCTCTCTTGGACGTGGGGTATCTGAGGTAAGTGAAGATAATATGGCCATTCAGCAGCAGAACTCAATGCAGAGCACACATTCCCTTCTTCTCAGCCCTGGGCTCAATACTGTAGACTTCGGAGAAATGCACATTTTACAAGAACAAATGGATTCTCAGTACCGTGGCTCCAGGGGGCTGTGGGGACCATGCCATCTGGATCTGCCTGCTGCCCCAGTTCAGCCAGCTGGTTCTGCAGGCCAGTCCAGAGCAGGGGTAAGCCCATTCCCTTGAAACTCAGGGCAGTACCAAAGCAGGTCCTGCCTCAGGTCATGTRGTAAGAGGACTCTGTGAGCACAAACATACAGTTTTGTGTAATCAGTAAAACAGCAGAAACTGTGTTCTGAATCTGTAGAATAACAGATTCAGTTACAGTTCAGATCCAGGCAAAATGACTGGTCATATGATAAAATCGCTCTTTGTCTTTTTTTTGGCATGAAAATACAGAGCATTTCTTTTAGTAAAGGGCAGGCGTTTCCCTGTTGTTCTGTCCCTTTTTACTGTTTTCTTACACTTTTTTGTTCTGACTCCAAAAATAGATTCTGGAAAGAGATACGTCTTAGAAAGAGACTCTCATCAGCTAAAATGTGTCCAATATATATTTAAGTTAAAGAATATTAAGCCTTGTCCAAAAATAAAGAGAGTGTAAAAGGTAAGAATGCCTGCAGGCTTGATTTTTAAAGATATGCATTTTTCTTCATGTTGCAGATCTCGTCTTGCAGATTTCTTCACAAACTGCCAGCCTGAGTCACGGTCTGTTAGTAGCTGTCTGAAGGAGAACTATGCTGACTGCCTCCTCGCTTACTCGGGGCTTATTGGTAAGAAGGCAGGGAAGGGCGGGGGCTTGCTCGGTCTAAGAAAACCACCCAAACTATATTTTGAAGGCCCACATGAAATAAAAACTGTGGAATATAATACCGTACAATATGATACTAGGCAAAATTCTCCACCTAAGTGTTATTGGCTCTGTTTTACCTTACAGAGATTCCAGGGGTAAATTTGTACATTGCAAGGAAATTAAGGATAGAAGATATGGAGAGAAAGGTGCTTGAATTTGAAATAAATTCAAGCTTACGAAGTAAAGCTTATTAAGGTGGTTGAATTTGGACAGGACCGTGAAGTAGGAAGTTAAAAAGAACAAGTGAAACTGCAGCTTGGTTGATTTTGCAGCTGTCATCACAAGATTGGGTAAATACCTCTTGGTCTTCAGGGAAAGTTTGCAGGACATTTGAGGAATGACCTCAAACCAGGTCATTCAAACAACCCAGCCTTGTTTCACTTCCAGCTGCTATTCTTTCCACGATGTCCTTCTGTCCACTCTAAATGTTTTCTGAGATGCCTGTCAATGGAGGTGAACTGAGACCAAATTTATCTTCTGAAATCCTCTTCCCKCCCCAACATAATTCATTTTGTTTGCTGTCACCGTCCTGACTGTCAACAGGCACAAGGATGCCTTTATGCAAGCCAGATTCCATATACCACGTGCAGTATTTGATGCCTGAAAGAGAATCTCAGGAAGGTGAATTTGTTGTAGAAATACCATGGTTGGGCAATAAAGAATAAGTGAATGTCAAAACTCTGAAACAAACAAATTTTAAAGGCCACCAGATAAGATGTTTTTAAGCTTACAGTCTGCACCTGCTGCAATGCAGTAATATCCCCTTCTGTTGGGYGTGAAGGTCCCAGCTGAGGCCCTGAAGCAGATCCTGCTGTTAAATAAATGTCTCTGGAGATAATATCCAAAATGAAATATTTCTAAAATAGGTTGGTTTTGCTAAGAAATGACTGAAAGCTATATTCACTGGCTTATTGTTATCGTTCTTATTACTCTAGCAGCTAACAAGTGAGGTAAGTCCGTGTGGCAACTGGTAAAATAAGATGTGATGGTTTCAAAGGATATGCTTCTACAACTTAAGAGATGAAGACAGTATGCAAAGGGTATAACGTACGAACAGGTATGACAGAATGTCATTTGACTCTAAAAGACRGAGTTGAATAGCCTTGAAATCTGATCTAGTCAATGAGATTAAGAAGTCTAGCTGCTGGCAAAGTGTAACTGTTACTAATAGATACTTCTGGGTAAGAGCTGCCAAGAAGTTCTTGCTGGACCTAGTGAATTTTGCTGGCAGTTTTGCTGGATCCATTTTTCAATCTAACCCCAAGGATGACCCAGTTCCTATAGTCATTTGTTTTTGTGTTACTGTGGATGACCATGCTGCAAAACACTGTCACACATCAGAAATGTGGAATGGATCCCTAAGGAGTTGAAATCAAAAGGAGATCTAATTTTCAAGGGGAAAACTAAACATTTTTCTTCCTTCCTGCTAGCCCCTAGACACATGCAAAAAGATGGCTCCTGACTAGTGTTACAAGAGTTTTTACTTCTTGGTAGTAATTCTGATAAACCAAGAAAATTACCAAAACAAAACTTTTATGTGCTGAAGCAGTAAATTCCTGCTTCTGATATCAAGCTGATATAAAAGTGGAGTAAATTATGTGAAGATCGTCACATTTGTAAGATGCTGAGATAGAAATCAGAGGTACAATCTTTCAAATGTCTGCTTAATATATGTAAAACACAGGAAGAAGAGATAGATAGACTGTGGTTAAGAAGCTGTTACAGATTGATTCATTCATCAGAGCTTCAGGATCTCCAGATGTTTTAATTAAGATAAAATATTGTTCATTAAGATAAAATATTATTTCATTTAGCCATTTCATTAAATGTAGCAAAAAATGTGCCTCCATAGAGTTTGCTCAGGAAATTGAGGATTCTGTATGGAAGGTACAGTGGATGTGATTCTGCTGTCRCATACAGTGATGTAAATGAGAGTTAACTTCACCAAAATGAGTGGAATCCCACCTGAAATAAATTACTTAAGTGGGAATACAGTCAGGCAGTTTTTGTATCAGGTGCTTTACCAGTTAAATGGAGAACAGTCTATATAGGATTCTTTAAGGTTTGCATCAGGGTGTTATATATRTAATTTTAAAGTTACGTATATTTTACAGGAATTTTGAAAATCTTAATTCATTGCTTTAGACTTCTTGTTATAGTAATAGGGATAAATTAATATTTTTAAAAAATTAAAGAAAAAATATAAAAATTATTAAATGTAGAATAAGATTGGAGATAGCCATGTTTGACATTCAGCGCTTTGGTTACAGCCTAGTTAAGCCATCTTGGACCTGTCTGCACTTCCACATCAGTTAGGTATTTCTCTAACTGCTGACTTCAAGATCTGCTTTAGCATTCAGTTTCTGACACATTTGCACTTGTTTTCTGTAAGATCCATCTAATTTCCCTGGGATTCCCAGGAATTCCGTGAGAGTTTATGTGAATAAACTAGAGTTGCACTGGGCCAAAGGATCTTCAGTCACATACCCCTCCTCCTGGACTCACCATCCATCTCCTCATTCTTAATTGACCCTAATATGAGCAACCTCTTGACTGCGTCCAGGTCARCTCTGCTTTTGTCTAAAATACGGAGACCTGACTGCCTACTACTGAGATCATCACAGAACTATTTGATAGAGAGAACACAGAAAACCAAGCATGTCCCGTTTTACTGCCAACTTCTCTGATTCGGTAGTGTCCTTCAGCAGAATTTCCAAGATGCCAGCTAGCGGGGGGGAGGAGGGGAAGGCACACACATTGCAGGGAAAAAAGAAAATCCACCCCAGGAAACCAAGCATATAATCCGCTTGGGCTCACATCTGCCCCCAGGTTTAAATGACAGGCTGATTTTCTACTAGCTGCTCTTTCAGSCACTCTGTTTTTGCTGGATGTACAGTTTGTGTGCTGTGTATACACATTCCTTGTCTGTCTTTCCTGTATTCATCAACCCTAATCGTAGCTTGGTATCTGTTACACTTTTAGCCACTGTCTTGACCCATTTTAATTACCTTATTACCTCTTCGTGATAAGAAAGTCTTCCCTCAGTGACCTTTTGAATTTCCTCAATAGCTTTCTGTTTTTTTAACCTTTCACTAAGCGTTTGCTACTTAACCTTTTTTTTTTTTTTGAAGTCTACTGTTTTCTTTCCATTTGCAAAATCCTCTTGATTTTYGTTTTCCCTCACTTCTTTTCAGATCATGTCACGTGGTTGAAATAGCGTACTGAACCATCAAATGGATAATGGACAGATATTTTAATTTGTTTTATTTTAATTTAACATCATTCCTCTTCTAATTTATCTATTGTCAAATTTTCATTAATGGTGCAAATGATATTTGCCTATTTTACTAAATTCTCTATCTCCATTTAATAAATTTTGAACTGTGCTATTTGCTCGTGCTGATCTCATATAGAATTTGAGCAATTATTACTGCAACTATCTGTTAAAAGTTGGAAGCAGATAAAGGTATGGGATTGCATTCTAATGTAAGAACATCCCAAAACAAGACAAAAGATGCTTTTTGTGAGTTTGGCAGTGGGACTGCACTCATTTTCACATACATTACTGCCTTTCTCAGGCCAGCCCTTAATGTCTCTTCTCCTTTATCTCCCACGTCATGTATGAAGCATTTTGCATGTTGATCTGTTCAGTTCCCAGCGCTGCCTGGTGACTGAAAGCCTATTTGACGTCATTCTGTGACTTCTGTTATTTCTAATGTTCCTTTTTTTAGCTTGGTGTTTGATAGCCCTTTCCTGTGTGGTACTGCAGATTCTGGGACCCTGGACCTATGGACCAAATTTTCTCTGCTAGTGTACACTTTGGGTCTCTAATATTTATCCTTCATCTATTCCATCTTCTTAATGACTACTTTGATGTCAGTTTTGAGGAGATGTGATCACATTTCCTCATGATATATAGTCTGTCCTAGAACTGTAGATTACCAAGTGAGCAACGTGTTTCTTGAAACAGCTGTCATCAGTACAAGTCTGGAATACCTGCCCTTTTTTATTTAATTTTTCCTGTTTGATCAGACAAATAAAATAAAGGTTCAAACTTCTCAATCCTTTAGGGAAGTTTGAAATCTCTGACCTGCTGGGGCGATGCTTTCAGTGAGACTACTGGTTTGAATAAGTGCTGATCATATAGCAGTTGTCTGATCCAGATGAGTGATGAACAGTTGCAGTATATCTTTTAGGACACGAAACGCATTCTTTGGTTTCATTTCATTCTTGGTAGCCTTGAGTTGACATATAAATGTGAGAATATTTACCCAAGAATTTGTAATAGAGTTAGAATGAACCTGTGGTTGCAAGATGTCGACAATGTTTAGGAAACAATCACTGTACTGAAAAAGTAGTGACATAGCAAGATTAATAGTAATTTATTACCTGCAAAGAATCTACTGTACCATTTTATGCTTGCTGGTTATGTTTTTGCTTTGTTCATCACCATAACCCACTCTGTTGGCAGGTCCCTAACGAGCACCCTGGGGTCAACGCTCCTCCAAGACGTATTAGGGCTCCTCTCATCATGACTAGCATTCTCCTTGCTCATGCATTTCAGAACTGTTTTTCTAGGCTGGCTGCAGACTCAAGGAGGAAGCTCAGGTCTGGATGTCAAGTTTCAGCCATTTATTTGCAGCTAGAATGAAAATGAGAAAAAACACAAGCGAGGAAGAAAAATTGGATTTTTAGAGTGCAACTCTAACGGTGCAGGTCCACATGTTTGATTTGGCAGCAAGCCCTTTTAAGAGGTTCCCACCTTCTCCCAATCCATCCCTCCCCTGTGCCATGGTTTTCCACCTGTCAATTCTGCTGATGCAGCTCTCTGTGGGAATGCAATGTAAACCTTTTTGGAGGAAAGGAACGGGTCTTTAATGTATGAGTCATGTTACAGTCCCTAAAGTGGTTGCATTCAGACAACTGAGGGTATGAAGTACGGYGCAGGGCTGTGTGTCAAAGGGCAAAGGGAGCCAGGAACTGTTAAGTCTGGAAGTTAGAGCCCTGCCATGGGTCTGCATTGTGAATCCATCTCTGAATACATGACTTACCAAGTGCTGTTCGCTATCTTCTTAGTATGGAAAGAATATTTCAGTACAAAGGTTACTCATAGTACTGTACTTCACTCTTTGTTAATAGGTACAGTGATGACACCAAATTACATAGACTCAAATAGTCTCAGCGTTGCCCCATGGTGTGACTGCAGCAACAGTGGTAATGACATAGATGAATGCCTGAAATTTCTGAATTTCTTCCAGGACAACACATGCCTTAGTAAGTACAAAATTAGATGTCTTTAAATGTGTTTTAGGATGTTTTCTGGAATTTCTTTACTGCTTAAGTATGTTATGATACATCAAGGCCATCTCTTTGCACTTTGTAAGCATGGTTCTGCTGTAAGTGTAAGAATTAAACAGACAAGCGAATATGCCTGATATGGCCTATGGTTTATGGCCAAGATTGCAAACATAAGAAGTTCTTGGAAAAAAATTCAAATAACAAAGTTGTATCATACAGAAATATGTTTACATCACAGATCATGTTTGGACCCTAACAGTCAGACAGCATCTGTACCAAAAAATTGCAACACCCGAGGGGCTTCTGTATAATTTAAGAACTTCATATAAAAAAAGACATGTAGTTTATGATATGACGGATTTGCTGTAGGTAAGTATAAATTGGATTGTGCTTGCAATTTATAGCCAAGCTTCAGGTTTTTTAGGCTACTTGATCTCAGATGCCTGGTTTTAACACAGGTCTGGATGGTACCTATTTTCAAGATTTTGTTAAATTATTGATTTTTTTTTTTCAGTCAAACTCACTTCCAAATTAGGGACTATTATAAATTTCAGAATGGCTTAGTCAAGTCAATTTTGGCAGGTTCTCTTTTCAAATTTCCTGTCTGCCTGGAGCAGCATAATTGGATGATGTGGAGTGTGCATCAGAGTTTTAATTTCAGATAAATGAGGAGACCAAAAGCGCTTGGCTTCCCTAGCCTAGCAGAACAGAAGTTGAAAGGATACGTGATTGTCCTCTGAAATTGCATTAGAGGGGCAAGCCCAGGGAGGGAAAAGGTTTACATAACCTAGGGGTCAATGTTGGCACAAAATCAAAAAGGGAGATATTGGCCATACATATTTAGGCTCAAAATTGGAAAATTTTTAACCATCAGACTAAAGTTAAGAAATAGACTTCCAGCAGGAGTTTYGAGGGCAAAAAATTCTTACTGGTTTTAAAAGTCATATTTCATCAGCTTATGAAAAGAAGCATACATTGTTGCTTTTTTCAAAAATAGCGAATGTACTCGATGATCCAGACTGTCCCATCCAGCCCTATATACTTGAGCTAATGCTACTGCAGAGTTCAGTCTGTATTTTAGTATAGGGTCTGAAAATCTCCATTGGTAGCTTCTCAAAGGGCAGCATTGTTGCGAAGACATGGGGAGCTTTGTGTACAAAAAGTGAGTGACTTGAGTTGCTATTTGATACACTATTTATTAAGCGTTGGAAGAATGAATCAATTACTCAAGATCATTTAACAAAAAAAAACAGAAAACAATTCAGCCTATGATTGGGTAAAAATTAACAATATAGCATCAGACCTTCTTCAACCCTAATGGGGCTGCCATTTATATATACTGTAATATGTCAGATTTTATTCATTTGTGAATGTATTAATTGCTAGAATGTTACAGGTTCCTTTTAGGACATAAAGACAGAGCAATCCCTTGTCCTTTCTTTTGCTATCGGTATAAAAGCATTAATGAAGACAAATCAAAGACATTAGAGGTTACTGTGAGACAAATTATAGTCATCCTAGCTGTAAGAGATGTCTTCTTCATGAAGAAATTAAAGATGTTTCTGGTTTAATACAAAGTTTTTTCTCTTACAGAGAATGGGAAAAGTTCCGATTTTKGGGGTTTTTTTTAATTGTTATTGTCATTAACGGGCCTTCCAGTGCCTGGAGAAAATGTCATGTGTTTATTGGATGAGGTTAAAATCCCTCCCACTTTTTTTAGACAAAACAAAAATTGCTTTTCCACAATGGGATGAAACTAGGAATTTCTTGCTAGTCTGTTTTGCTAAAGTATACTTCCCCTTCAAACTGGAAAATAAACCAGTGATTTGGGGCATTTACAGAAGATGTGGAAAACCTAGCTTAAATGTTTATTCAAAAACCCATTTGGTTATTTATGCAAAGTAGAATAGCTGAGACTGTACCCTGAGGGCTAGGGGACTCAGCTGGAGACCTACGTTCACATTCATACTGTGCCTAGTGTGGAGCTGGGATAGGAATTCAGTATATCTACCTATCTGTTCAAAGGATTTGTTCACACCTGCTTTATACTGCAGTAAAAAGAATTGGCAAGTGGGAGGAAAAGCATAAAGCAGTGAGTTAGTTAATAAAAATTATTGAAAGGACCTTTACTAGAGCAGTTAGACACTTGAAGCACCTCCTTACAGTCATTATGGTTTTTGAAATATATTTGAAATATGTATGAAAATTATATATATAAAATACATATTTTAAATATGATTTATATGTTTGAAATATTACGAAAACATGAGGAGGGATGGAACACCTCTTTTATGAGGAAAGGCTAAGAGAGTTGGGGTTGTTTAGCCTGGAGAAGAGAAGGCTCTGGGGAGACCTTATTGCGGCCTTTCAATACTTCAAGGGAGCTTATAAGAAAGATGCAGGCAGACTTTTTAGAAGGGCTTGTAGTGATAGGACAAGGGGTAATAGTTTTAAACTAAAGGAGGGTAGATTTAGACTAGCTATAAGGAAGAAATTTTTTACGCTGAGGATGGTGAAACACTGGCACAGGTTGCCCAGAGAGGTGGTGGATGCCCCATCCCTGGAAACATTCAAGGTCAGGTTGGACGGGGCTCTGAGCGACCTGATCTAGTTGAAGATGTCCCTGCCCATGGCAGGGGGGTTGGACTAGATGACCTTTAAAGGTCCCTTCCAACCCAAACCATTCTATGATTCTGTGATTCTATCACAGAATCATAGAATACCTCAAGTTGGAAGGGACCCATAAGGATCATCGAGTATGATTCTGTGAAATAATCAAATACTAATTGTAAAAACCACTTTTACTTAGAAAACTGGAAGGATTGCATGTATTTCTGTGATCCTTCTTGCAATAATGGAAACAAAGAGTTACTCTTCATTTAGGAAATCATAGGAAAATATTGCTTTATGTATTGCCTTATTCAGGTAAAACCAAGAAAAATATCATTCCACTCTTCCCACTTTGTCTCCATCAACCCAGCTGATTGTGGTGCCTTTCACAAATTCTTCTCTTTGCATGTTGGAGTTCTAAGAACTAATATCAGAATAAAATACACCTTTTTTCAGATGAGAATTAAATGTAAATTCTTTTATCAGGCAAGGAATACCACTGAGAAGAAGTATTAATAACTTCCACATATTAGCCCCCAGTGAAATTGTTTGATTTCTTGTACAAAGAATTTGAAATAAGAAATCCCTAAATCCATGCTGAATCCCCAAAGACCTGATTAAAAACTGTTTTTCTATTTGTTTATAAAAAACCCCAACCAATTTACTCTTGCCATAAACACACTTCTTAATCCCATGAAACTATGATAAGCTTTTTAACTTCTATATGCTAAAGTTTTAGTTTAAGCATGTTTCCCTCGCCTAATTATGCAGATTTTGATTGAAAACTGTAAGGAGAAGATTGTCTTGGTTAAACCATTTTGTAGTTATAGGCATATTAGTTTTACTACAGCAGACTGTAGAAATCAATTAATATTTTGCCTGTTCTCTGTTTTTAGTTTGCTGTGCAACATCACCTGCCTGAATTAGGACATAACATTCCAACTGTATTTTAAATCTTGAAAGTAAATTTTTGAGGCTTTTGGATGGTAACAAATATGATTACAGTAAGTCCTAGAGCTTCTGTCAAGAATTACTGGGAACATTACAAAGAAGAGGCTGCACCAGATAATTATGTGACCCCAGACTCTCAGTTAATTTTTCTGATATGTTCAAAATTAAGACACATTTTTCAGCATAAAAATTGARTTTCTATAAATACACATTTGCAATGGAATAATAGTAATAATGATTAAAAAGTCAGTTCTGCTTTCTGCCATTTGTTTAGAAATAGAAAATTGCCTGTAATTTATTTTTACAGAAAATGCAATTCAGGCCTTCGGCAATGGTACTGATGTGAATGTGTGGCAGCCAATCTTACCAGTACAGACCACTACAGCCACAACTACAACAGCTTCCAGACTTAAAAACACAGGTTCAGAGACCACCAACAATGAAATACCCACCCACAACGATTCACCAGCATGTGCAAACCTGCAGGTAAGAGACTCTTGTAGTTGTTGCGGTGCATAAATGAAAGTTTTTCATAGATATGTATACGGAGTAGTCTCCTGCTGCATAAATAGATGCCTGCTTAAATTGGAATATCTGTTTATTCCCATGTTGTAGTTACAAGCCGGATATATTGTAAAATATCAGACACTCTTATTTTAAATCAGAAAAATGCATATTTCAAAGTGGACTTTATTGCCTCTCTGACTCAGAAACAGGGCATAGTATTTAATTTGTTACCGCAGGTTTGGATATGAATGTGGCACTCTCCAAACCCTGCCAGGATATGTCAGATAAAATTAATCTCCTGAGCAATCCAAATTCAGAGGCAACTCTTAATGTCAGCTAGCATGTCCTGCTGCCTTCTTTCTTATGTTATTGGCAGTAAACTTAAGAGTTTTTTTGGCTGAGTAGGTCTGGATATTAAAGAATATGCGGTGCTACAAACTTCATGGTAAAGAAGCTGGACAAAGATAGAAGCTATTTTGAATCAGGCGCTTTCCTCAACTGCGGTCAAGKTTGTGACGTGATTTTGGCCAATGGCTGTAGTGATTTTCTTTGACACTTCAATTAGGCTATTTGCGGTGTGTCATTGATTCTGGATTTAAAGAGGCTCATCACTTGCTGAAGGCTATATATGCAGCTCTTAGAAAGTTTGAAGAACTTGGGCAGGAGACAACTGCAAAATCAAGGCAGGAAAGAGGTAACAGGAAATGTAAGATAAAAACATCCTTAGGCCAGATTAGAATCTTGGGTTATAAAAATTTCTGGTGGTTTAAATGCAAAATTAGGTCAGGGATAGATCAGCTTGGCCTGTTTATTTTTGTCTTTACAAAAGGAAAATTGCTATGTGACACAAATGAAAGTGTCCAAGTTTTAAGGTCTCATCTGGTATTAAGATACCTTTTTTCTGGATTCCCAAACTATTCCACACTTGTAGCATTCACATTTCACTTACTTACAAAAAATTAATTTTGTATTCTTCATATTAAACTGTATCAAAGTTTCCATGTTCACTAAAATGGACAGTTCGTATCCCTCGGAAATGTATTTTGCTTCTTAATTTTTCCTGCACCACTCTCTCATCTTCATCCTTTTCTAGTTTCTCCATTTACTTTGCATTGGCAAGTTGCATATGAATTAACAATTTTCAGAGGCATTACGGAGTCACAAAGTATATGGGGTTAATGGTAGATGGTGTTGAGTTTAGGTCCTTCTGTTTTAATTCTATTTTTCATATCTGTGCATTCATTATTAGTTAAGCTTTGTAAGTTATTGATGAGAGGGAGATAGTTGTAGGCATATATTTCTATATGCAGTAGTCATTCAACCAACCAGAATATGCTAAAAAGAAATGTAACCTTTTAAACCTGRAACTTGGAATGTCTTGCATTTAAAGCAAGACCTTGATGAGATATTATTAATTCCCTTCATGTTATATTAAAAAGTTGTTTTATGGGAGAGATCACGTTTTCCTTCAGTGTTTGTACAGTCCCCTATAGAGTAAGGCCTCCAGATATCAAGTACATGTGATAAATAAAGAACTGAAGAAATGGCAAGTGATCATAAAAAATCCCATTGGATTCAGTTTGATTTGCAAATGTTCCTCAAGCCTGAATAGATGTTCCAGTGTTTTGAAAATAAATGAAATTCTTCCCTGTCCTTACTCCTGTTACTCTGGCATTTTGAAGTCACATCCCACATGAGTTTATCAGCACTGGTTTAAAGCTATGTTATGACTTCAAGTGCACCCCTGCTATACTTGACACAAGAAGTAAAGGTCTGTAGGGAAACCAGCTTCCTTTAAATAAATGATCTCTTCTGTTTTGTAGAAACTATAGATAAGTCTGCACTAAAAGGTCACTGAAGTTAAGTGAATCAAGCAGGTTTATCCTTGTGAAATACAACGTTCTGGTGCTCGCTACTTCCTTGTGTCAGAACTGAAACGTGAAGAACAAAGCTCTTATATTTTAATGCATTTTTCAAACAATAACTTACAAATAGAGCCAAAACAAACCCGCGCTTTTTTAAAAAGAAACCTGTGTTTGTTGGACAGTATGGTGCCACTTTGCATGGGAGACTTAAACCTCAATGCAAATTTTACAAAAGAACTGGAGGCATTCATATCACACTTGGAGAAGGGTATTCATTCCAAGGCTCTCCTCCCATGAAAAATATGCCTTTGTAGTATTTTCAAAACATGAACTAGTGTGACCAAAAGCKATCTGAAGGGCTTTGTTATACGCTTAGCAGTTGAGCTGAAAGGTTTCACAAAGGCAATATAACCTAAACACTRTGAAAAGAAGAATTAAAAGCATTAGTCTCAGCACAAAAAGACAATGGCAAAGAGGGGAGAAGGAAATGATCATTGAGATGCTACAAGGCTGCATGTCCTAGTTAGTGGGTTTAAAAATACAGTGAAGGAAGAAAGAGCAGGAAGTGGTTGATTAGTATAAATTGCCATAGAAATGAACAAATACTAACCTCCTGGGGTTGTAAAATACAGGGCACTAGCCCAATCTGCCAAGAGTGTCGCYGGCTGAGCAGTTTTTGATATATTTTTTCTGACTTGTTCAGAATGGTTGTATGAAAAGCAAGAATACACTAATGGTTTTGTCGCTGTGCCATGTTCTCCTGCACACATACAAACCTGGGAATCGGAAGGGTTGTGAATGCTTAAAGAAATATGAGATACTCTTTGTTTAGCTGTACTCAATATTTATTTCGAATAGCTGTCGAAGGTTTGGAGTTCTAAATAATTTTTGTTTCAGTGATGCTGTTTAGAAATAGTTCTGCATTTCAGCTTACCATTGCTACAAGAATTTACAGTTCTCCCATTATGGTGGTATTTTCTTATTTCAAATTGATACAGAGAAATGTTGATTTCTGATATAGGCTTATTTTATGTTTACTTATTTATTTAATTAATTAATTTTTTTTTAAATACTTATGCTTATTTTATGTTTACATATGCATGGATTTGTGTAATATACTCTTTTTTCTATCCCTAAATTAAATCAGCACTCCATTCTTTGCTAGGAAGATGCTTAACTTCATCAAGCATCCTATAAACTCTTTTATAAACCTGGCTTCTAACGAAGTTTGCTAAACACAGAGAGTAAATAGTGGTTAGTTTTATATAAAATGTTGAATTCAAGTATTTTTTGAGGTGCTGGACATCTTGCAAAGGATCCTCAGCACCACATAAAAATAATTTATAAAATATTGTAAACAAAAAGGAAGATGAATGTCAACAGTGTGCTCCCTATAGTCATATTTTATTAAGTAATTGCCATGCCTATCTTTTTTTCTGGTAGCTTCACTCTAATGTTTTCTATTTAACTGACATATTTGTTTATCCTTCATTCTCAATCGTAACTTGTGTTCAGTACGCCAGTCAAAAAATGGTTATGGTCTTTCAGTCTCATGTTCTACCACCACTGCTTGAACTGTCATGTTGGATTATTTGAAAAGGACAAAAGAATGAGTTTGGATGTGTACTCACACCATGTATTCTTCAAGAAAAATGCTGCCTCTGCATTTAGGAGAGATGCATGGAACTGAAAGATGATAAGGAAATGAACTTCAAGTGATAGATTAGACTAGACTAGACCAATTGTTACTACGTCATCAGCAGAGATAAATAAAAAACTAAGACTATCATACTGGGTTTGCTATAATATTTTAGAGGACTTTTTGCACAAGACAAAAATGATAGAAGTCAAGACAGTTAAGGATGTTTAAGTCTAAATTTATGCATCGAAATCTATCAACTCCCTAGCTAGTTCTATACTTTGTTTTCCCACATTTGTTATAAATGTCTTGCTCTAGTTAACCTTAGTTCAGCATTCAGCGGGAATTTAAGGTTTCTGTGCTTTTGAAGAAGTGTGAGTAGTGGACGCGTGTAATTGAGATACATGGCCCTTCAGACTGAAGGCAAGTACTTTTCAGTCAAGTCCAGTATGTGAATGTCCTTGTACTCTCAGCAGCAAAATTAAAAAATTATGAGATAGGAATTAAAAAGCTCAAACATTTTGTGGAGAACAAGGAGGAAAATAGAAATCTAGATACTTAAATATGTCAATTCTTTCTATTTGCATGTAAGATTAGTGAGTGGTTAGAACAGACGTGGGTAATATTGCAAGCTGTTCTTCCACAAAWTCGCATAATTCCACATAAACTTGGGACTTTAAAAAATACCTGTTATGGCGAGTCTTAGGACAAGACCAGGAGACAGGGCTCACAGTTCTCTGAGGAGACAAGGACTTAAACGTGACTCACAGACTAAAAATGACTGTGCTTTCCCCTTGTAGGTCTATCTGTTGCAGATCTTCAGCACTGTGTAAGGATCTGCTAATCTGGTGTTTGAAGTACTGTCTATAATTATTTAATGTAGCTTCCTGTGTGCTAAATATTATTATTATAAAGCACTGTGTAGGTGTTTGGAGAGGGTTAAAAGCTTCAGCGTAGTGTTCTGAGGATCAAGACACAGCAGGTGTGGAGCTTCATGGACTGGTAATTGGGTGGTGGGTGAACATAAGCAGGAAACACGGTCAGCATGTAGGTGTGTTGTTGATGAGGGGATAGTACAAGTGCYGAGATAGTACACTGGGATAGAGACAAAGGGAACTTGATTTATCCCCTGTGCACCAGTATTAGCTTGCCCATAAGCCTGGCACCCTCTTTTCCCCATCCCTTCACACAGCCTGTGATCTTTCTGTTTCTTTTTCATTTTGTGAAAAACAAGCACTGTCCTTTCAAATGCCCTGCCTGCTCTGTCCCTCGGGAGAAGTTGTACTTGGACCTCTTCCTCCAGGCATTGCAATTATGCAGAAAGTTATAGTCTGGGGCAAAAGATGGACAGGAATATAAAACTCCCAATGCTGTGCCAGAACAAAATAAAAAAGAAAAATAGAAAAAAGAATATTGACTAAATGTTTCAAATGAAAAGATTTAAATTTACATCCTGTATTTCCAGGATTAGCTGACATAATGGGGTCAGCCTGCTGGTACAAGTGATTTAGAGAACACCTATTGGCAGCTTTTCTTCTGAAAAAGCAACATCTTTAATTTGCTTCAGTAGCAATTCTGTTGTACCTAAAGAAGTCTTGTGTGCTTTGCATGTTCAGATGAAAGTCTGACAGCCAGGGATAATTTAGTTTCATCTTTAATCTTATACTCCTAATTTGGGGAGCACTGAACAAAATTCTGTCTTTTACCAAAACAGAGACTGCTTTTTCCATTGATTTCATTGACATTGATTTCAGCGAAGTTAATCCTTGTTTGCTTCAGCACCATGCTGGAGTGGGTCCTCAAAAAATGTGGAAGTATAAAATTCCCTGAGACTGTATTCATTTACTACACGGCTCTTGCACCTTTCAGACAGAACCAGAGAAGGTCAAGTCACCATGAGCGAGGGACAGGTTTGGGTTTTCAGTCTGTATGGCAATCTCGGTGTCCATAGGCAGGAAAGCGATCGGCAGTCCGCCTGCATTACTGTGCAAACAGTGGACCTCAGCGGCAAAAGGCTGCTTTGCAGTGAACGTATACATACATATGTACTAATGGTATGATCATGTAGACTGCTCCCACACGGAGCAAGGCTGCACTTGGGTTCTTCACCATCTTTGCCAAAGAATTTCAGGACCACACAAGATAGATCATTTTCAAGCTTGTTGAAATCCTGCTGAAGTTAAAGATCTGATTAATACAACTGATTAATTTCTAAGTACAGAGAGTCTTTTGCCTCTTTTTTGAACATCAGAGAAACAGTTTGAAGATGTAGCCAAGTATCATACCCTATAGGCTCAGACGTATCATATTAGTGTCAATGTTGCTATGAGACATCAGCCATCAGTAGTCAGTAGAAAATTGTTCTCATTTACCAGCCTTGGTTGAACTTCTTAGTTGAACATTGGGCCCCCTTGCAAGACCAGTCATGATTTGTGGAGTGAAATACAGGCTAAAACTCTCCGACAGTGTAAGTCGGCACATCTCTGTTGTTATCATCACAGCTACACAGATGTACGCTGGTTAACGTTCAGTCTCTTTGGCATGTGGAGCTCTCTGTAAGACTGGACCTTATGTTTATTGATCAGTAGTCCAATGAAACATTTTTAATGTTGGAAGTCRGGTGTAATAAACTTCTGTTACTGAAAGACAGCAAAATGGTTTATTTTGCATATTAGAATTACAGTTTAAATTATGTTTATTTGATTAGCATGCTTTTCATTATACCAAAATATTGTGCCATAGGCTGGAGAGCCTAATATTTTAGAATTATTTCATCAATGATAAAATATTTTACAGTTCATTTAAAGAAAAAGTTTTAATAGCCTGAGCATCTTTAGTGTATTATAATAATATAGCACTTTATAGCAGACTGTAAAACTCCAGACTACAGTTTTAGGAATCATGCAATTTTGTTTTATAGTTTAATAATTGTTCAATTGAAAATGAGTATGAGGTTACTAAAAACCAATTTAATGACTTACAAAAATACAACTTTATTAAAATGTACTACAYACCTTTACAGAAAATTGAAATTTCTATGGACAGATTATAGTTCTTATCCTCAGAAAGAATTTTGCAAATTATTGCTACTAAAAGCAGATGTAGCATTTGCAGTGTTCCCCTAAGCCACAGTTGTTTCTACGTGTCACATCAGTATCCTCTGATAGGAATACCCACAAAAATACAAAGTGCTAGAATAAATTGGAATCAGAAAATTGGATCACATCAGATAAGCCAAATCAAACTATTCATAGCCCATGTTATTACTTTATGTGGTTGTTCATCATATTAAAGGTATTCCTAATGTCAGCCAACTTTAGTTCTCAATGAAATATCTAGTCCATCATGTATTTCCCTTTTAAAACAGATAGCTCACTATAGCCTGCAAAAACCAGCCATAAAATGGAGTACAGTATTATAATTTAATTTTAAAGGCATAACTACTACTAACAAAAATTCTAGGTCATTGAATTGTGATGGTAGATGTTTAATCATTTGGTCTTTGTAAGTATAGTTCATAATATATTGTGCATTTATGGGACTTGACAAAGTGCTTTGTTTAAGACATATTGTTAGCAAACACTAGGTCTTAGCCATGACTCTGCTTCCATTTGTACTTGTGCAAGTGACAGTAACTCTGGTTATGCCAGCAGGCTGACCCTGTTGCAAAGCAAGTGCAGGCAAAAATGATCATGCCACCGGGTTTCTAATGGCACAGAGAACAAGAATAGAATCCTTGAAATCATTAGTACTTTTTAATTTTAACTGGAATAGCTTGCAGGAGTCCTATAGACCAGAATCCCATCATACTAGCTATTCCACAGGCTCATAATGAAAAGGTACTCCTGATCTTAAAAACCCAATGAATTACAGTTAACTTCAGTGAAGCTAAGACATCACCTCATAGCCTTTATTTATTCTCAAAACCACATAGTGTATTTGAGTGCTCTAGAAACAATAAATATTTTACTATTATAAACTATGTTAATGAGCTATGTTATCCTCAAAAAATCTATCCACAGAGATACATGAGGAAAACCAAGGTAAAAGACTGGTGTTATCTCAGATAGTTGATACAGTTGCCAATACAGAGATGTTTCTTTCTGAAGTATGAAAATAGCTCGGCAGTTGCCAGAATTGATCCAAATTTAACAAATAAAATCTTTCTTTATCAATTCTGCCATTTTTGCAAATAATTGTTATTTGCTAGGCAAAAGTATTTCACAAGACTTTTATAATTGAAATGTATGTTTAAACACTGTTATTGAAGCAGGTATTGATGTTTTTGTTTTGTAGTGTGACGGTTTAAGACAAATGACAGTGTGGAGCCTAAATAATTTTGGATAGCAAAGCACTTTAATCACAGATGCATACAGGTTTATGAATTACATGCCTTCTCCATCTCGTGGGTGGATGGTGCAGGGGGTGTGAGAAGTCAGGGGAGCAGTGTAGCAATTYGTTGCACAACCTCATCGTTCCGTGGGGGAGAAGGCTCACTCCCGAGAGGGACCCTGATGCGTTGTGCACAGTCCTGGGTTTCCCTCGTCTCTTTTCCTGCTCCCTGAAATCCCCAGAGGTTGGAGAGATGGTCCCAGATCCTGGAGTAGGGTTGTGGGGCTGCCCAGAGTCTTCCCAAAATCTTTGTTCCCCGGTATTTTTAATGAGTCCTTGGGTATATGAGTGGGTAGAGAAGAGTTCATGGATGACTACTGCATTCAAATTGCGCTATAATTCTCTGATTTGCTGTCACCCTTGTTGGCTCTTGCAATCTGCTTGTTGCAGACACTTCTGGACACTTTTGTGCTTCTTAATGATCAACAGGTTGTTTGCATAGATTAGCTATCTATTTCCTAGAGCACACCAAACCTATGCTGTTGTTTGGGACAAGTCGTTGATCGTATTTTGTCTACTGCTACAGCAAAGTGTTGATTAAAGTTCACTGTCTTATGCTGACAGCTCTGTCTATTTTATTTTCAGTCCAAAATAATGTTAAAGAAAAGAATTGGGTAGTATGCAGAAGCCACTGCCCTGTTGTGGTAGGTCGTGAGCAGTTATCAAGTAAATAGAGTTCTCCACAGGCCTCAGGAGCCTTGTGCACATGTTTAATTGTCTATTTCTTAGTAGTTTCAAGTGTTCAGATTGCCTTGTTGCTGGTTTTAGCTGAATCATTATGAAGAATATAATAGAGTTAAAGCATCTGAGGAAGGTGTATGAATTTGAGTACTCCAGTGCTCAGAAAAATAGAACGGACAACCTAATGTTACCACTGGATGAAAACGGGCTTGAAGGTATTTACCATTCTCTCCTTTTACGCATCTTGSAGAACATGCCGATTTTGGAAGTGGATGTGACAGCTTTGTTCATCCTCTTACACTCAGTCTCATGGCAACATTACTTTCCCTGGCACAGAACTATAACCTTTCCTCTGGAGGTCTAAACATCTCTGTAGTACCAGCAAAGAAAATCGCACTGCTTTTCAAGAGATAGATTCCCCCTTAAACTCATACACGGATAGCAGATCTAAACACAAAGATCCTTTTTAAACACCTTCCTGTACCCTTGGAAACCCTCCCTATTGGAAATAATAGAAATTCAAGAAATACACTATTTTATCATGGAGGAGAGTTCCCCTTCAGGAAACGATAACCAAGACTAGTTCTGCCTATTGATGTGACGTGAGTTGTTAGACTATTAGTCTCAATTTACTGGCATATCTACTCCATCTCTGAAACCTCACTTCAAGTTAACTATTAGTCTTTATTAGATCCTTTTCCTATCTGTCCTTTCCTCTTTTTTTTTTTTTTTTTTCTTTCTTCCTTTCTTCTTGCAGATGCCTTCTGTATTCTTTGGGCACTCAACTGCCTCATAGACTTATTATGATATGAAATTTATCAGTATATATTTTTCTATATTCCCTGTGTCTCAAGTAATGGCTAAACGCAGATTCAGGGGAAAAAAAGTACTGCACAAGACTGAGCAGGAGGGATGTTGAGCCCGTATGGCACAGGAGGAGTCACCACACCATCACTGGCTTGGCTGCCTTGGAAGCTACAGTGGGCAAAGGGGAAGGGGCTGGGGCTTGTGGCCATACTGGGGTGCAGTAAGAGATTGGAGTAGGTCTGTGTTTTGGTTGGGGAAAAAAAGTCTGAGGCAACCCTGCTTCCTTATCCTTGATTGAAGAGGATACATTGCCTTCCTCTGCCAACAGCAAACCCAAGTACATGAAGTATGTTTATGCATATAAAACCATTTAATTTGAGTCTAAAGAGGCAATCACATGACCTAATCAAAATCTGCTTTTGTTTATACACTTGTAAAAGTGGAATAACTCCATAGTTGTGTACATTGCAATTGTCCTTAAGTATACCTTGTAATTATCAGTTACTCCTTAGATATATATACATCATTCTTTGATATTTCTATGTAACCCATAAACTAATGTTCTTAAAAAATAAACTACCCAGGCTCGCAGTTTTCATGTGGCAGATATGACCAAAAGCATTTCAGTAATAATAAAGACTATTTTTGAGGAATAGTTTCTTCCTTGTAACCAACAGCAAATGAAATATAGAAAAGCCCAATGGAAATTAGAATACAATAATAAGTAATCATTCTAAATCATACATCAGTGACAAGGCAGCATAGCTGCAAAAATAGTATACTCTTAAAGAGCTAAAATTTGGAACATTTTCCATAGCATGCCTAAATTTTTCAAGTAGTCAAACCAAGTTTATAGGACAGAAAATGAAACACAGCCTTTTAACCAAATTGACTAACATATACTCTTAATTAAAAAAAAAAAAAAAAAGATAACAAAACATCTGAACATAAATATATTTTTGTTCTGCTTTTAACCTGTCTGCTCATTTTACTTATAGTCTTCACTGTACATTAGTAATCAAATACTGGAAATAAATCACACTCTTTAACTTACTTTTTATCCCTATGACTTCTAATCAGCTGTCTTACCTGAATAATAGATCTCTACGTTACCCTCAAAACATCTACTCTACAGCACTTTTCAACTTGCTATTGAGTTCCAAAACATGAGACGCTGTCACTCATTTCAGTTCCTTGCCTTCAAAATCAATAGTTCAAAATGTTTATTTTAGTCTGTACTTTGGAGGAGAGCCTAACGATTTCACACTAAATTGTAGTTCTAATCAGTGGACTTGGCCTAATAATCCCACCTCAGGTTAAGCCCTCCTGCGTGCTTAGCCCTTTCTGTGAGCCACAAGAAAACAGACTGATTGTTGTGCATAATGCAGGATATTTTTTCATAGGTTCACTCAGCATGTGTCTTAAAGAATTATAGGATTATCCTCCCTCATGTCTTTCTTAAAACAGAATTAGGTATTCAGGGCAGTAATTTACTAAATACTGCATTGCATGGTACTACATTATTTTTCCAGATTGACATTTTCAGAAGCCTCAAGTTGCCTCTAATTCAAGGCTAGATATGCATTACCACATGCACATAAACATTTGGATGTACTGAATTCATGCTCAGATTTGAAATGTGTGCATTCAGATTTGTTATGTAAGACGTGTACCAGGTAGGATCTAAATAGCTACCTGCAGTCGTAAGTACCTAATTTGTGCAGAGAGTTGGATAAGTGGGCATATAAAATAAGTGTGCACAGATAAAAGCAAAGCAGTTATAAGTATCTGTGAAAACCCATTCCTAAATTTGTGTGTCCACAAATGTAAAAAAGCAGTTTGATCAGAACTTTTCTGATCAACACTGTTTAGTATGTTTTTTACAATGGCTTGTCCTCCTCTAGAAAAAGTAGTGCATTAAAAGTTATACGCATCTGAGTTAAATTCTTGAAGACCATTACATAATGAATTCTATGTCAGTATGCTACTCTGCGCACTTCAATCACGTATGCACTGTAATTATCTGGTTCTGAGGGCAAATTTAGGGATCTGTTCCTGCAGGGAACTAACTGCCTGTATACAATTTCAGAAGTCAAATGCAAGTTCAGAAGGTAAAATTGTCCCTTTTTTCTTGCTGATTTTGAACTTAATTAGTTTGACAAATTCTTGCAACTATTTGCAGAATCATGCTCTCATCAAGAGTTGGCCTAAGCCCTATTACTTTTAATTAAGACTTCCTGATTATTCCTGAGGATTCGGTTACGGTTATTTGCAGATGAGAAATTCAGATTGTTATAGGCACAACTGAAAAGGTTTAGATAAAAAACACCCCCGGTCTATACCCAGAGAACAGCTTAATGAGATACTAAGGAATCATTAATTAAGCAGAGGCTTTTCACCTTCAGGCTGATGGCTGGGATACAATGTCGTATTTAGTAGCAAGTGCTACTACACTAGTAGTAAGTGCCCTTCGTGAGAGAGCTCTGCTCTGTGGAAGCTGAACTGATTGCCCTGGGTCCACATCACAGGGACAGCCCCTAAAATACAAGTCATGCTGGCTCATGTCAGTGTAACAGGAGACTGGACTCTAGTGTTTCATGAACATTTAAAGAGAGCAACTGGCAAAGCTACAGCTCCAAATAATCTCCAAGCCAGTGAGATGCATCTGCTCATATATGCTCTGCAAGTCCTCATTCATCATCTGCTGCCCTTTGTTATGTACAAAGCCCATTGTAGTGCAATTACGTTCATCCATGCACAGCATATCAGAAATGCGATGTCCTATGCTGTTCAAGTGGTCACTGAGTGTGAGCAGCATAGTGATATCCCAGATCCCTTTTAATCATGCTGCTCTCAAATACTAGAGAGGCTAATCCCATCTTGGCCATTGAACACGGCACCTCTTCAACCCACTAAACTCACTTCTCACTGGGACAGCTCAATACACTAGTGCAGTATCAGTGCTGGTGTGCATATGCAGCCTGCATATACAATATACATATGTTAATATACAGTAGACACAGTCTGCATTATACTCATCCCTCATCTCTAGTAATGCTGTCTTAGTTCTGACTTTCCACCCACTGGTCTGGAGGTAGGACTAACACAAGAAGCCATGTTGTTGTTGTAGTCGACACACACCCAGATGTATTTTTTTGGAATGCTTCCTCTTTGGAAACTTGATGACAACGTATTGACACTGAAACTTGCTAGTAAGACAAAGCTGATGCTTGCGAGTATTAGATGCATGAGTAGGTAGATCACAAAAACCACCCCTCACTTGGTGCTGTTTTCTACTTGCCTCAACTCAGTCCAGAACTCTTAATAAAACTGTTATGCTTTCAGGGAAATATTTGCTGCCAACCATCATCAATCAAGATTCTCTTCAGATAGCATTCTCAAGATGTTTTTCTAGGTGAAACCTTCTAATCTCTCTCTTGAGTCCCACTAAAGGATGTTAAAATTTGGTAGCATAGGGCACCTTCAAGATTTTTCTTGTAGGGTTTGCAATGGAATTAGAAAAATCTGAGGTTATAGGAGGACTGTCCCTTTTTAACAGAGCAGCTCATCTCACAGAAAGGGAAATGAAGGGCATGGGGAAACATCCTGAGTGCTTTGCAATGTTATAAACCTATATCCCATTAATTCCTCAGTCTCTTTGATGAAGTGCACTGCCTGAGGTGCAAATTAGTGCCACTTTTGTGCATTGAACCTGTCCTCTTAAGAGAAGAAGTGCTCCAGAACCGCCTCCTCATTTCAAAAATACTACAGACTAGTTGTCAGTATTGACCTGAGCTAGATTAAACTAGCTACCTCAGAATATAAGGCTGTATATCCCATTAATAATCCCCTGAACTATCCAGTCTGTCACAACATAATACTTCAAAAAGTAGGCAAACTACTCACAATAAATCTTCAAAAGCTTCTTCCAGTTTAGTATGGAAACCTTACAAAATATACCCAAAGCGATCCTGTTGATCTCCATTACTTGCATTATTAGCGTTCGTCTATTTGTATTTTCTGGCTTATTAAATGTAAACATAAATGTAAACCTTCTGTCCTTCTGTGAATGATCTGTGTGATGAAACAAAGCAGGATGATATCCTCTGAATACAATTTTGCATGATCTGATAATTATTTGCATAATCTGGTTATTATAGGCTCAGATTTGTTTTAATAGGGTTATAATTGATAAACATCTAACATTCACAATACTTTTTGTGTCTAAGAAATTGTTTCAGTGATGGAAAAAAATGGAAAAGAATGAATGTAGGATGCTACATCAAAGTCTCTCGCAAGTGTTGAGTTTTAAGATCCATACTGAAGGGCCTTTTAATAACACTTAGGAAGCTGACAGGACAAACCAAGGTCTAGCTTAGCTAATGGAGATCTGTGGACAAGACCACCTGGATGGGTTTTTGGTTTTTTTCAGTCATGACTTAAATCTGTTGAAACATATGTTTGTCGTAGCAAATAAAATGCCAACAATCAAAGTTGTATGATATTAATTCACTTTTAGAAATTAAAATGCTATCAGAATTTATTAATCAGGAATACTAACAGTGAATTTGAATACCTTTCTACAAAATTATAAAGGCATATATTCTAATGAAAATAAAAATAATTATAGACAGCTAGCAGCTATGCTTAAAGTTGTCTTACATTTCGCATTAAAAAAATCCTGTGTTTAGTGACTTTGAACTTTGCCAAAACATTAATTATTTGGGTGAAATTTTTCATGTTATGTGTGTGGCTCTGGCTGAATTCCTGGGGAACAGCTGCCTGTCAAAACCACAGTATGCCATAGTGTCGTGGTTTAACCCCAGTTGGCAACCAAGCACCACACAGCTGCTCACTCACCCTTTCCACCCCCGGTGGGATGGGGGAGAGAATTGGAAGGGCAAAAGTAAGAAAACTCGTGGGTTGAGATAAGAACAGTTTAATGATTGAAATAAAATAAAATAAAATAAAATAAAATATAATAATAATTTGTAATGAAAACAACAAAAAAAGAGAGAGAGAAACAAAATCCAGGAAAAACAAGTGATGCAACCGCTCACTGCCCGCCAACTGACACCCAGCCAGTCCCTGAGCAGGAATCTCTGTCCCCTGGCCAACTCCCCCCGGTTTATATACTGAGCATGATGTCATATAGTATGGAATACCCCTTTGGCCAGTTTGGGTTAGCTGTCCYGGCTATGCTCCCTCCCAGCTTCTTGTGCACCTCCTCATTGGCAGAGCATGGGAAGCTGAAGTCCTTGACTTAGTATAAGTACCGCTTAGCAACAACTAAAGCGTCAGTGTGTTATCACATTATTCTCATGCTAAATCCAAAACACAGCACTATACCAGCTACTAGGAGGAAAATTAACTCTATCCCAGCTGAAACCAGGACACATAGCCTGGTTTTGTTATAGACTTACCTTGGTAAATTTGATTGCATTATTTAAAAATAATCTTTCTGATATTTTTATTCTAAATGGAAATTTCAGTGCTAGAAAGGAACATGGATATTGAGGCAAGTACTGCAGCAACTTCACTAAAATTTCAGCCCTGCCAGTTCTGAGGATACATCTGTGCACCTGCAGAATTCAGCTACAGGATTGGAGGAACAGGAAGAAAATGCTTTAAATTTTTATTTCAGTGGCACTTCTGGAGAGCAGATTGTGCCAAAAATGCAAAATTCACCAATTAATCCAAATCACAGCTGTTCAAGATTGAATTACTTTAAAAGAAAAAAAAAAACAGTCTCTAAATCATGTCATGATTTAATGGGACTTGGGTACAGGCATAGTCACATAACTGCGGATGTAAGGAAACTAATACACTGGGCTTGAAATGTGTAAACAAAACGGAGGAGGGGCGGGCATAGCTGTATGATGGGCGCCTCAGCTAAGTGACTAGTTTCTTCTACCTTTCTGTGCAAGGTTACTTTAGTATCTGCAGCCTTCGCTTTTGCCTCCCTGTAATTGCAGCGAAGGCACTTGTTATCTGAAGTGTTTGGAAACCCTTTTAAGGCTTTCTGTGCTTGCTTTCTGTGCGTAACCATGCCAGTACTCACAACAAACACGCGCATATACATATGGTTAATAAAGAGTAAAGTCTTGAACATTTTTAGTCACTTAACCAAAAGCAGATGTTCATGGTCATTCTCTTCCCTTCCCTTTTAAAATTTATGAGTGAAAGCGGTGCTCAAGAAACCAGCAATGATATCAGGCGCTGAAGGTTGGCATAGCACAATCAGAAGCCTCCTGTAATGCTCAGTGCTCAAGGCCTTGTGCAGACTGGTGTTCAAGCAAGCTTGCCTGATCTTTCCTTCCAGCTGCAGAACCAGAGGACACCACCCCTGGTCCTGCTGCCCAAGTGGGGAGGCAACGTGTGACCTTGTTCTCTTAATCTCTTCCACCTGCTGACAGCTCAGAGCTGGATGTCTCACGAGGCCGACCGATGCGGTGAGCATCCCTACTGAGCTCTCTCCCTGCAACTCTGCTTTTGGCTTAGGAGGCTCCCAAGTTTTTCTTAGCAGAGAGTCCCAGCCACAGACCGTCCTGTCATCCGCTCGGCGCGAAGGAGAACTTGCCTGCGAGTGACAGGCGTAGTGCATGCCTGCCTAGCACAGAGCAGCACATCGCAGCCGCCCTCCAGCCAGCCGCTACCTGCCAAGGCACACCTGGAGGTGTGAGATGCGGTGTAGAGGCACTGTAGCTGCACGAGTATGGTGCCTCTTTTCAAGGCTCATTAGCGCAATGCAGGCCTGTGCTGTTCTGGCTGAGCCGCTTTTAGTTCCCTAGTAGCCGTGGCTGACAGCTGCTCAGGAGTGTTTACACCACACTCCAGTGCACCACGTAGCCCAGTCTAATAGAGGAGGTAGGTTCTTCGCCTGCTGCCAAACAGAACAACTTTGTTTGCATATTYGGACACGCAAGGGCACACACTCCAGCCCGGGGAAGTGTTGTGGGATCTGTAGTTCTTCAATGGCTTACCTTTGTTCAAAATTAAAAGCTGAGTATGTCTTTTAACTGGGATTGTAATGGCTTTGTGTTCCTGCTGCTTTTCTTTAGATGCTGTTCAGTGCGCAACAGCCAGATGCTACCTGTAACTGCTATGTATGGCACTGGGTTGATAGCTGTGGTGAATCACTAGGGAAATGGGTTTTAATAATAAAATCCCAAACATCTCGACTTTGGATTACATGGCTGTTCACTTTTATAACTAGAGAAAAAAAAAAAGAAAACCTAGGCAGCCTAAGCCATTGAGATATTAACCTAAGAAAACTTATTCCGTCTATGCTTTTTAGCATTCTGTTTTCTCCTCTGCCCTTCTTAATGCAGAAATATTTGCTTGAGGCAAATCCATAAAAAGACCATATTAGAAGAATTGCATAATATCACCTAAAAATAGGAAGCAAGAATCTAGATCTATAGAAATACATTTTACTCAGATAAATGAATGACTGAACACAAAAACAAAATTGTTAGCAAGTTACTGTACTGCCATGAAAGATAAGTCAGTCAGTTCAGTTGTCTTGGCTGGGTGTCATATTTTGTGCTGTGCTCACTGGGAGACTAATTGCTTGAAATAAATATTTGAAGATCTCTGTGTCTGGTCCTTGTAAGCTGTTTGATCAGTTTGGTGTTTCTGATAGGATCTGTTTTTTATAAAACCTTTAAGATTGCTGTTAGGCAGTTTTTGTACCATATTGTCCCAGCCATATAAGTGCAGTGAGAGATAGGGCTTAATTAAGTCTCATCTTTACTAACATAAGGACCTGGGAATGGTCCAGCAATAATTCATACGGTACAGGTCATCTTTCCTTCTCTCCACACTTGTTTCTGCCTGTTTTGGGAGGATTACTCCCAGTCCCCCCACTTTACCCCCCCAATCAAATTTTCTCTTAATTTTAAGATTGAAGAGATTGGAGGGAGGAGGCTTTTCTCTATCTGTATTGCACTTTATCAACTTCTAGGACCGTTTCTCAGATTTCTGAAGTAATGTCTGCTGCTAAGTGTGTTTCCATCTACAACTATCAAGAGACCCAAGTCTCTGCACTGGACTCCTGTTAGACCAGAGCTAATGATGTGATCCATTGTTACCCAGTGGTCTGGGGAAGAGACACCATTCCCAGCCCACCTGGCCCTGTCCAGAAGAGACTGGGCAGTGCTACCTCTTTGATGACTGAAGAGCTGGAAAGCTGGCTTTAGCAAAACAGGGACCTACRTGTGTCCCAGCCCCTCTTCCCAGAGGATTCCTCTTGCCTGCCCTGTGGTGAAGCCTTTTCTTTTCAACCCCCTTTCCTCCTGAAGGAATGCGTGGAAACGATCTCAGGACACCCACCATTCCTTTTTCCCTTTCCTGACCACAAAACGAACCTCCCTGCTTTGAGGTTGCCCTCTATCCCTTGTTCCTGATGCTTAAGTACTCAAAATCAGCAAGAATCTATTAACGTTGAGGGATAAGGGGACTTTTTAAATGCCATGTGTGTTCCCTTAAGAAAGCTAGAGCTTTGTGAAGGTGAGCTGGGTGGRTCTGTCGCTGTGCAGTGTTGCCCACTGAGCAGCTGTCTGCTGGTTTTGGATGGGACCTGACTCATGATTTCTGAATGCTTGAACTGGAAAGCCAGAGGGTGGCTGGGCCCGAAGGCGGTCGGGGTGTCCTGCAGTGCTCAGGACTGCCTGGGATCCGCCGCCCTGCCCAGCTGGGGCAAAGCTTGTGGGGGGAAAGCCAGACAAGACCCCTGTAGGAGAATGGGGACAAACTGTGTGATTTTAGGACAGGTACAAAGCTATGGGGGATGGGAGCTTAGGGCTGGGAGGTGATGGGATCTGAAGGGACTGGCTGATAAACTGTTCACTGCACTGCACTGCAGCCTGTGAAACTCTCTGTGTGTTTCCCCAGTGCATATTTGGGCACAAGGGGATGATTGGTTTGCTTTATTTAATGTCTCCCAGCTGAAAAACTTGTGATTTGACTCTTACTGTGCTGGGTGTTATCTACATAGCTTTGGAGACTAGTGCCAGCAGTGTCTTGGTAATGCTTGTTTGTAAAAGCTATTTTCTTCACTCTGCAAAGTGGGATAACAGCACTGTCGTGCTTYTATGCAGAACGATGACCAATAATTTCATGCCCCAAGCTTGTACCTTGAGGGCTGATTCAGCACAAAAAAAAAAAAAAAAGGGGGGCAGAAAAAAAGATCTGACTTCTTTTTTATAGGATTGTGCAAAGCTGATTGTTTTTATAGCTTAAATAGCTTTGCACCCCGGCTGTACGGTATGGGTTTCAAAATTACTCTGTGCTGAACTGGATCCTTATTTTAGTGGCCTGTGTCTCTGACCCGCACTTTGCTTATCTTCCCTGTTGAAAGTAATTTATACTCCAGCGTGGTATAGTACTACTGTGCTAATAAGAAAATACTATCGACAATTGTGATAATGCACCCACCGCTTAGTGAGTGCRGAAGAGTTAAACTGATTGCATTTTTACAGTCTGTATATTTCTCTGCTTATTGTTTGTGTCCTGCTGTTGGAAAAACAGGTTAGTTACAAGTAAATATCTCTAATCAACACAAGAGAAGAACAAAAAGAACAAGCACCCTCATTTGTTATAGCTACTTCAGAAGCGTGGTCATTTGAAGGATGTCTTCTGGGAGATTTGTCTCTCTTCTTCAGAAAGGCTTGTTAATATGGGCATAACTAACCAGGCATCTCAGGAGAGGACAAAGGCACGCTCATTAAAATTAGCTGAAAAAACAACCCGCATAACAGATATCTATCATAATGATACTTCTGTTGTCTCTCTCTGTAATGTCTAAGCAATATGTTTCGTAAAGCACATAAGGCCCAAAGTGTGTAGCTGACAGAAAGGGGCTGGTTTCTGCGTTCGGATGCTCACTCTGTGCCTGTTTGCATTCAGGTCCAACGTATTCAGCTCCCTTCACATGCTTCTCCTTCCCTCCCCTCCCTCCAAATTAAAGCTCACCTCTGTTCAGAGCCATCCCCAGTCAGACCTTTTCCTTGCTGTGAGTAACACAGGCATGCATGCTGTAGTGGATATATAAAACTATWGCTGGATGACAAGCCATAAATAATGTGTGTACTGGCTCCTGGTGAGATACCGCTGCAGTGTTTAATGCATTTATTAACCATGTAGTGCTATGATTTGTAGAAGCTGGATGCATAATTGCAAGATAGGATTTCTGTCTGCAAAGGATGGAGGTAGGGGGATTTGGGGGATGGGAAGCAGAGAGTTACTAGGTTTGGGAGGATCTTATGATGGTTATTAGGTGCAGGACAAGAGAAGACTAGGTTAGGGTGTGTCTGAGCAAGGACACACGATTGAACTCATCTAGGAGCCACTGGGATTAGAAGGAAATCTGGAGGTCCAGAGAGTCCTGTGTCTGGAGGAGAAATATCTCTATAAGCAATATTCCTTTCTCCTTTCAGAAAACCACTAGGTCCTCTGCTGGCCCTGATTCTCCTTTCTTTCTAGGAAAGAAATAATAAGTAATATTCTGCTTCTGATCATGAGAGTTTTTTCTTTTCTGGGCCTGCAGCTGCTTTCTCTACCAGCCCTTGACTAAGTCCAACCCTTTAGTTCGAATATTAAAAGCTAAAGGTTGCGAAGACCAAAACAAGGCTTGTGTGATGAACGTACAGGATACTGAAGAGCTCATCAGGAGGTGCATGAATCTGATTATCTCTAAATATCATCTGTTGCTTGTGCTACCACAGTGATAAGATTCTCTGTAAAAGCAGGTATTCATTTTTACAGAATATAAAAGCTTAAGTGAGTGCAAGGCTGTTGGCAGTATGGGGGCAGCTTCGTCAGAGTAGCCCACATTACTGAATTATAGGTCCCTGCGAAGCCGGGGTGAGTGTCAACCCGTCTTACATAACTTTGTGTTACAGTCAGAGGCATGTCACAGCTGAGTGTGTAAGTCATTAGCAAATGCTATGTTACCTCAGTAGAAAAGATCTCATACCTCTTTCCATATGTTTAACCAGTTATTTTAAGCTGCTTTTCTTTCACTGTTTTTTTATTATTATTTTTATCAGCCCAGCCCTGCTTGTGTTTTGTTTAATGGCAAAATTCCCATAGATCTTTTTGTCACCAGATAAGAGCTTTATATTAAAATTCAAAAAAATACAAGTTCGAATACAGACTTATTAGCCATTTGTATATGCTATTTTACTCCTGTGGAATTAGGTACTTCTAGCACATTTGAAGGTACCTTCTTGCCTGTATGTTAGGCATATAGGAGACCTGAGATGGGGGTTGGCAGTGAATCTTTGGCATTACGAACAGCTCTCGTTTCCAAATTTGTTGATGGCATAGATATTCCCTGTCAGAATTGTCTGCAGCTGTACGAGATGGGCACACTTTTCTGTTGTTTAATTTTTTAGGATAATGGGAGGAGCTGTAAGGTAAATATCCGATGGCTGAGGATATCCTTTACAATTCAAATGCATGTCTCCCAGTCTGGTTGTGTTTCCACCAAGGCTATCAGCATAACCTCCAAGCCCTGATTTTTTACCTTGGTAAGGTGTTCACTCACTGTAGCACAAATACAGCAGTTCTGCTGCATGTAGAGTCCTTTCTGCCTGAGAGTAGGGCAGGAAGAATTTTCCCCTTAGGTTGTAATTACAGGACATACACTTTCTATAGCACTCTCTTCAACATGTAGGTGGTTTTTTTTTCCATTACTTGTGATTTAGTGATGCACTGTTGTATTATAGTAGTGCAGCCTATGCCAGCATTTCCATTATAACCCGTTTTTACAGGTTTATAACTCAACAGTAAAAACGTACTCTTTCAATTTGAAACTTGGCATATAATGTCTCATCTCATCCTCAGAATGATAGTTTTTTCTTTCCCTCTGCCTTCCCCCCCCCCCCGAAAAGTGGTTGCGGTTTTGCTGTATTTTTAAATGGAAGATATTGTCCTTTCTGTTTTGATAAGAGAAAAGCCTGCCTGTTTATTAAAATTATTTTCAATTCTAAGAAAAGAGGACTTTATAATAGAGGATGCATGTGAATAAGTGTTGTTGATGTTAGAATGACTACATTAAGTATATGGATACAGAGAAGTATTACATTCCAAATGAAAGCTAGGGAATATTGAAAAGCTTTTTTTACGTTGATTTTGTTTCTGTTGATTTTACCCTTAAAATAGTGTTCTCAAAGGTAAATATGTTTTAGCTGTTGCACTCTATCAGGCTGAATGAAGTGAAGGAAGACTGCAGATAGACAAAATAATGGTATTTTTCTCTTTTCTCATTTGAGAAACACAGTACAGAAGGAACATAAATTCTAAATTCTTTGGTATTGAGACTGACTACCGAGGGTAGACTTGTAGTTAGCACAGTGTTATGAATCCAAAGCAGGCGTAAGCAGCAAAGCACAATGTTTCCAACAGACAGATGCTTGTGTGGACTAGGAAATGTAGCACTGAATGACAAACTAAGAAATACGAGGCTTGTATGATCCTTACAGTTTACACTGTCAAGATCTGAACCTCTGAACCTGAGGCCTCCTCTGAAGCCTCACATTCCAATTTAGTGTAGTATGGGTGTTCAGGATATAAGAAAATCAGGATTGAGATCCATTTTCTCCTTCTTTACCCGTCTCCTTGGAGCCAACCATTTAGGAGTTGAAATCTACCTAGTTGCCATTAAAGAAAGTTTCCTAACCTCTGTGAATATCACCACCACTGCGAACACGGCAGGAAGGCTTCACTGTGTTGCTGCTTCTTGTAGCGAATTTACTTCCAGGCATTTCTTTTTCCATTTAGATAGTTAAATTTATGCTTACCATAACCACTTTAATGGTACTAATTAGAAGAAAGGATATGTAAGAGAGAGATTCCATGGAGGGTGTTTATTAATGAATTGAGCTATTATTTTGTCATATATTTGAAAACTATCAACATATATACAGTGTGCATTCTTACTGCAGCTAAGCTGTCTTTCTCTTAAATCCCAGCTGTTTTAGTTTTTCAGTTGTCTCTAATGTATCTATTTATAAATATAAAAGCATCATGAAAAGCAGGGAATGTGCTTCCTAATGAGAAGTTCAGTTCCTTCATTTGGATTCTAAAATCGGTAATTAGGTCAAAGAATATTTTATATCCATAGGCAGCACCAATGGCTCTCAGATATAAAATAAAATAGCTGTATGTGGAACTGAATTTTTTGAGATTATAAAATCAGAATGCTCAGCGTTTCCTCGCATCAGCTTCAGTCCAGTCCATCTCTGCCAAAACCAGTGGGATTCTGCAGTGTAAAATGAATGCAATCCAGTGAGATTCAGATCTTCATTTTTTCCAGGAAATAAATTGCAAGTCCAACAAAACTTCCAGGAAGTATCAGATGTGCTCACTGCAGTCAGTAGTTTTGGTGTGTAAATCCAAGTCTTCTATTATAAGACTTGATTGTACATTTAACACTGGTAGCTCCTATTAAAAAGTGCTGTTTATGTTGCTGGAATATACAAAGAAAGAAATGACATTGAGAATCACTGAACCACAGCACCATTTGTTGAAAATATCTTCAGCACCACGGGGATTGCTATTGCTATTATAGMAAAGCAGAAAACTCCCAGCCCAGTCATGTTCACTTGAGCAATGGAAATATTAAACACCTGATGATGCCAGACAGAGTGCACACTATTGCTTTCATTTTGTRTGATGCTGCCACCAGAAATGTTTCTTACTTGAGTCAGTGTGGAGAGCACACAGTAATAGCAACAGATGGATGCTCATCATAAGACATGGCTGAAGATATAACAGATTCATTTTTTAGTCTTTGATCATCTAAAATATTCCTGCATTTAATAATATCCCATGTATAATAATCAGTGAATGCAATGTAAACAAACAGCTCAATTTGAATTACAGGTATATATTTTAAAAGACATTAAATGTTCTTTTTGTAACTTTCTAGAAGAGACTCTGTGGCAGCCATGCAATGTATTAAAATTATATTTTCATAATAATACATGGAGAAATTGCAAGAATCATTAAGGATAAAATACTCCTGTGTTGTATATTTTCCTAAAACTGAGGCTTATGATAGATTCCTTGTTAATTTGCAGTGGTATTATGGTAATTATTAACTGTCATATTTCATTTCTTCTCATGAACATCCAGCACCATTTTTAAGGGGCCACAGAACAGAACATGTTCTCTGCAGCTGATGGCACTCACCATTGTAATTACTAAGTACCCTTAGCTGACTGAAGTTTTGCTGTAAATTCAAATCAGAATGTGAATGTTACTGGAAAACATGCAGTTACGTTTGGAGAGTTTATTTCCTAATCATGTGCAAATCACTGTCAAAATTATAGGAGTACGACAACTCATGCGAATTTATCTAATTGTTTTGTGCTGCTGTATGTATAAATTGTGCAGGGAATAAATTTTGCATTTGTTCATAGGCACAGAAGAAGCGAAAATCCAATGAATCTGTAGATACAGAGCTCTGTCTTAATGAGGTAAGAGTGTGGGTCCTGTATATTTCACAGCACAGGTGTCTCCCCATAATATAAAACCTTCAAAGTCTGTCAAGATTATAATGGGTTTACCTCACATTAAAGTCTTGTTAGTATTGTTATGTTTGGATATCATAATGTATTAAAGAATGATCTTACTCAGAAATCTGGAGCTGGGCTTAAAGTGGCCTCTGCTGAGTTTATATTTTAACAGCTGTGTAGTACATGTTTAGGCAGATCCCATGGTAATTACCATTGCACCTAGCAAGTATAATTAGTTGATAATCTGCAGGAACACAAGATGATATGGCTTTTAACAAATACACAGAAACATACCAGACATCATTCTGTGGCTAAAAAAAATGACCATTTTAGGGCATGAGATGATGTTCACATCAGGAGATGTGATGCTCCTACATCAGGAGACAGATTGACAGCCCCAAGAGATGTGAACCTCCCAGTGCTCTTTGAGTAGTCTGCTCAGCCTGACCTCCAAGGTCCCCTTTCAGATGTAAACATTACGTCAGTTCCCATGTCTGTCAGTCCATATCCTTTGTACTGAATCTCTCAGGAAGCTTAATAATTAGTGATGTACATAAATTAATTCTTAAAATGTGGAAGCACATAGCCTAGGCATTGGAGCAAGACCAGCTGTACAGGCATAAGCCACCAAAAGGATATGACCATATCTTCAGGTTCTCCTTCACCAGTCCAGATTTGCCCAGTTCTTCTAAACAATGACAGTTCTATAGCCCGTTCCTAATTCTTTAGGTTCTATTAAGAATTTCCTGTAGATACTAGAATGAAGCCTAATAACATGTGAGGGAACAATGTGGTAACGTTAACAGATCTGTTGACATCTTGTGCTGGCTAAGAGACCTTACACAAGAAGGCCCTGGTAACAGTAGCTTACCATAAGAACTGCTGGTCCATCTTGTCCCATACTCATTTTGTGACAGTTTCCAAAAAGCAGATGCCCAGGGCTGAGTATAAGAAGGCATATTGTGATAATTCCCCCAATGCCTCTACTACCTCCAACAGTTTACATCTCAAGGCCTTCCAGTTAGCCAGTTCTAGCAGGTGATTGCAAAGTGAGGGAATGGCACGGAGATTTATCCATGAATGCCTCCCTGGCTCTGTAGACAGTCATTCCTGTGGAAACTGATGCTCTATTCTCATTCTTTGTATCTGCTCTTCTGGGTACTTCTAGCTTGTACCTTGGCCCATTGCCTCTCCAGGATGGGGGGAGGCTTGTCCCCGCTGTGGGGTCTAAGCAACTTTGCATAGAGTAGGTTGGACTTAATGACCTTAGAGGTCCCTCCTAGTCTACATTGTTCTGATTCTGTGGTTACACCTGTTAGTTTGTTTTTTTTTTAAATGAAGATGATAAGCAATGAGAAATATTCCTGTTGCACCTCCTTCTTAAATAGCTCACTATAATCTGCCAATCTTTACTTGCACATGCATACTGTTTAATTATTGGTAGCAAAGAATACAAGGAATGTAAATAATGCAGCAATTAAGGGAAAAAAGGTGTGAGAAAGATAATATTTCATAAGCTAGAAACCTCTGTCTTTTCTGATCCCGTGGATTAGATTTTATCTATTGTTATCCAGAAGTAACTTGTTATCAAACAAAGTTGTTCTGTTAACTGTGCAAAAGTTGCAGTTTCTCTGCGGGTCATAGAATCATAGAATCATTATGGTTGGAAAAGACCTCTAAGATCATCGAGTCCAACCGTCAACCCAACACCACCATGCCCACTAAACCATGTCCCTAAGTGCCTCATCTACATGTCTTTTAAATACTTCCAGGGATGGTGACTCCACCACTTCCCTGGGCAGCCTGTTCCAATGTTTAACCACTCTTTCAGTAAAGAAATTTTTCCTAATGTCCAATCTAAACTTTCCCTGGCAAACTTGAGGCCATTTCCTCTCGTCCTATCGCTAGTTGCTTGGCAGAAGACCAACACCCACCTCGCTACAACCTGCTTTCAGGTAGTTGTAGAGTGCGATAAGGTCTCCCCTGAGCCTCCTCTTCTCCAGGCTAAACAGTCCCAGTTCCCTCAGCCGCTCCTCATAAGACTTGTTCTCCAGACCCTTTACCAGTTTCGTTGCCCTCCTCTGGACACGCTCCCGCACCTCAATGTCCTTCTTGTAGTGAGGGGCCCAAAACTGAACACAGTATTCAAGGTGCAGCCTCCCCAGTGCCGAGTACAGGGGCACGATCCCTTCCCCACTCCTGCTGGCCACACTATTTCTGATACGGCCAGGATGCCGTTGGCCTTCTTGGCCACCTGGGCACACTGCCGGCTCATATTCAGCCGGCTGTCAACCAACACCCCCAGGTCCTTTTCCGCCGGGCAGCTTTCCAGCCACTCTTCCCCCAGCCTGTAGCGTTGCAGGGGGTTGTTGTGGCTGAAGTGCAGGACCCGGCGCTTCGCCTTGTTGAATCTCATACAGTTGGCCTTAGGGTTCTGGATTTGCTTTTTAAAATAAACTGGCATGATAAACACAGATCACTAAAAAAATTGCCATACTTAACAAGGGTAGGTTTACACATGGAACCACTGCTAAAGTAGGGATTTTTTAATATTTTCTTCTTTTTTTTGAATTGTGCTGTACTAGTGTTTTTATCCTTTAAACTAGCTTTAAAATACTGTCATTTTAACATCTGTTTTTATGCCTTTTGTATCTTTCGATCTGTGACAGTGATGTATAGGTAACAGTGGAGGGTGGGACACGAACAAACAAAAGATGAATTTCATGATGTAGATTTAAATATTTTGCAATGAAAATGTGTTATGGTGACCAAGGAAAGTATTGTGTCTTGCAGAATGCTATTGGGAAAGACAACACAGCAGGAGTCTCCACCAGTCACATATCTTCGGAGAATTCGCTCGCTCTTCCTAGAAGCTTCTATCTAAGCACACCGCTCACTCTGATGACACTTGCACTCTCACTCTGTTTGTTCCTAAGCTCATCAGTCGTCTTGTAGCTGCATTACAAAAGGACGCGTAAAAAAAAAAAAAAAAAAAAAAAAAAATCTGTTTCCTGTCCTCTGTTGTTTATCTGGAATTCCAGGTCTGGGAGCTAAGCTGAGGCACTCCTGCTAGAACAGTTTCAGTCAGCTGGAATTTTTTTTTTTCTCTCTAAAAAAGCTTCTTGTGATATTTAGAGGCTTTGTGAAATACTTGGTGCAGTGCTACATTCCAAACCCAAAAGGCTTTTGGGCATGCAGTGTTTTAAAGAGACAGAGTGTAAATTTGCCTGTAAAGCAACCTGGTTGGATTATTTTAATAATTTTTATTTTGATTCTGGCTTTTACCTGAGAAGGAGGATGGCAGTTTTCTTAAGATCCTATTTATCTCATTGAATGGTTTTGGTTTTCAAATTAATTGAACGTCAGACTGTCAAGGATGCCAGGCTTTTGTCTAAYGGTGAATGTTCTCCCAGAGAGTGGACTTTATGAAACTTCTTCATTTGATAAATTGCTACTGATGTTAAACTCTTTCAGTGTATTAGCATTTTCCTCTTTAAATGTTTACGTACTGTAAGTGATTCTGCGTTCCCTGCTGAGAAGCCATTATAATTCGCATACAGGTGTAATGTACGTCTTTCAGTTAAATTCTCATAAAAATAGAGTGTGGCATAGAACTTTCTAACAGTACATTTATCTTTTAATTATAATCATCTAGCCTTAACAAGGGTGAAGATTCTTTAAATTAACAAGAAGCAGCCATTGTGAAAGCTTGATAAAGATACATTTCTTTAAATTTGAGGATAAGCACTAGAAACAAATTTTGCTACAGGGTTCAGCTGTACAGTCTATGGTCTTCTATGCTTCCATTGTGATAATATAGTCCAGTTATTATACTGTTCGTTTAATAAAAACTACTTACAATTTATTTGCTCTGCTAAAACAGCATTATCTGTTTATACATAGCTGATAATGTCAGCTCAAAAAAGTTACAGGAACTTCATGCCTTACTTCTCTTATCACAACATTGTAGAGGGGAAAGAGGTAGTAGGATATCATTTAAACTGTGTTTTATTTCTTAGATTGCTAAAACTAACACAAAAGGATGGCTGATCCAATTACAAGGCAGCGTCATGCACACTCACCCATGCGACAGGCTTGTCTCACCCTGGTAGTTCCTACTGCAGACCTTGGTGTTGCTGACATGATGAACTGTTTGCAAGACCAGTTCCATAAATTGTTTTAATGGTTTGGATGGCAATGTTGCCAGTATACATGATTTGATCGCTTTGGTTTTCTTTCAGTGACATTGACAGCCTGTGCTGGCTCATGATGATTTTCTGCAGTATCTAGAAGGAATTCTTTAAAGCTTTAAATGTCATCAAATAGGCAGCATTTCTCCTAAGGGCTGTCTTTATACCTTACTGTGATGGCTTGTTGACTGTTACAAGCAGTTATGTCTCAATGATCAACAGTAATCAGTTTTTGTTTCTATTGGAAGTAGAAGATATCTTCACCAAGCAAGGAGTTCATCGTGTTGAATTTACAGATCTACATTGAGACTTACACAATTATGCCCAGGCCTGCTCTGAAATGTCCAGATCAGTTATTTGCAATACAACTATGAGGTACAAATTACTGTTTTATAAACTGCAGTGAAGTTTGGGAGTGTGCAAAGTACACGTCTTACTAAGAGATTATTAAACCTATTGACACATTCATCTTTTGAGCTTTTTCTTAGCTAATAATGAACACTTTCATAAATGGTGAAATTCACTTATGTACTCTTGATCATGGTCAAATAATATAGGTTTCAAAGCACTGTGTATGTGATAGAATTCTAGGATACTCTGTGCCACCGAACATAGCAAATTAGACAGTATTACTCTCTAATTCTGTACTGATAAGAAATTGCAAATTACTTTCAAAGGCATCAGAGCTGCTTTTGGAGCAGAAATATATAGCATATCATTACCAGCAAAGCCCATGTGGTTCCTGTTGCTCTTCTTGTAGAAGCTAATCAAATTATTGAAAACTAGTGACAACAGAAAAAAGATTACGAGATTCATGATTTAAAAAATAAATCAAATTATTTTATGTCAAAAGGAGTTGATAATATAACCTATTGAAATGCTAATGAACATAGCATTATAATTCAAAAGTCTGACATTATCCAATTAAAAATATTTTCCAAACAAATTCATAAACATTACAATTATTAAATCCAYCTTTGATCCACAAAGCTTTCTTTAAAATATCATTTGTATTCAGCACATTAAACATTTTAAGCAGTATCGGGAATTTTAATGACCTTGCAGTATAGTACATACTTTTTGAAGATTTTTTACATTTTGTTTGATTACAGTATCTCTATTACATTTAATACCAATTATTAGAGCTTTGACACTGTGTGATCCAGAATAAAAACTATTGATCATTTATACTGTAAACAACAACCTAATTAGGTTCTGATTACAAAAGAAATTGCTAGTTATCTGATTCGATGAGAGTTACCTTTGGAAATACAATTATGTATGTAGCAGAGGAAGAAATGGCGTTTCATACAGCCATGTTAGCACAAACAAAACAGAGCACTCAAGTTTTTTTCCCTGTGTAAATTAAAAGCATACTGAATTCTTAATTAAAAAAATGAATTGCTTATTAAACAGGCAAGAGGGAAAAAACGCTTAGGAGTCTGACACTTAATGAGGTTTTTACAGGCATCACCATGCAAATATTGGAGGATTTTTAGAAGTTGACTGTGGTGTGGATGATGTCAATTTAGCATGGTGACCTTGTCAACGCAGTCATTTGCTACAGTACTGTAGTATGCAAATTCTTTAATTTTTTTCACCTTTTCAGTCACTAAAATGCCATGTGTTGAGTGCTCAATGAACAAACTTGCGCTGGGCTTTGTATAGTCCTTTAATACATTTTATCAATATAACAATAATATAGGAGCTGTCCAAATACAGGATGTACATACAGATAATCTACTGTTTAAATTGTAAATTTAACCAATTCAGTTGTGTGTAAATTAAATCATGGGCTACCCTAAACATATACAAATCATCTTTTCATTTAACATAATGGAACAGACATTGTCATTAGTATTATTAGGAGTGTGTATACTCTGCCATGTCAAATAACCTGATTATTGTGTTTATGTTTCTTCTTAAAAGTAGTACACAAAAGATAAAATTCAGACTGAACTGAAATATGGAACACCTCTCCTATGAAGAAAGGCTGAGAGAGTTGGGGTTGTTTAGCCTGGAGAAGAGAAGGCTTCGGGGAGACCTTATTGCAGCCTTTCAGTACTTAAAGGGGGCTTATAAGAAAGATGGCAGCAAACTTTTTAGCAGGGCCTGTTGTGACAGGACAAGGGAGGGTGGCTTTAAACTAAAAGAGGGTAGATTTAGACTAGATAAAAGGAAGAAATTTTTTACGCTGAGGGTGGTGGAACACTGGCACAGGTTGCCCAGAGAGGTGGTAGATGCCCCATCCCTGGAAACATTCAAGGTCAGGTTGGACGGGGCTCTGAGCAACCTGATCTAGTTGAAGATGTCCCTGCCCATGGCAGGGGGGTTGGACTAGATGACCTTTAAAGGTCCCTTCCAACCCAAACTATTCTATGGTTCTATGATTCTATGAAATATATGGCTAAGGTTTTGCACTCTTTAGCGTACATATTAATTCCACAAGCTAGTCCAATGAAAGAGGCACTGAAGATGAACCTGTCAGATATTAGTAAAAATAATAGCAATTGAGGCTTTCCCCTGCCCCAGTGCAGGCAGTGACATCCACCAACGGGCAGCAGTCCTACAGGTGTGTCTGCACAGTGATTTGGTCAGTAACGAGGAGTGCAGCCCTCATTTCATTGACTCCGCTCTCTGAGATCATGGCTGCTTCAAGAGAAKGGGCAGGGAGGTACCGAGCACTGAGCAGGAGCCATCCATCTGTCTTCACTGGGGCACTGGCTACTTTCCATTGAACAGCTTCATTCCCACTGTGTCATTAGGTAGAATTAGGAGGAACAGCAATTCCTAATAATTTCAAAGCATTGCATAGACAGACTCTGCCTGGAGACCTATTCCCAGCCTTTTTTTTTCATGAAATTATGTCCCTCCAAGACCCAACCCTTTGAATATGAGGCTGTTCACAATTTGAGGGATGTTGCAGTTTGAATCTACTGATTCTACTGACTGAAAACATGAAAATATACACCTTTGCTAAGCCTGTGCAATTAGGCTGGAGATGAAGAAAAGAGAGAAGGAATCACCTTGAAATCTCAATCTAATTTTAATTTGTGATTGTTGGCTTAATCATGACGATATTTCCATGGAGGGGAGATGGTGAGAAACCAGTGAAGGAGAAGAGCAAAACTCAGAACAGCTCTCTGAAGGGACATAAATTTTGTGTATGTCAAGTGACAGGAGTATCTCATACTTAGCACTGGGACTCATTGAAATAAAAGAGCTGGATTCTGCTAGGAACTGCAGCTCCTTCAGAGCAACAGTAAAAGATGGAAGAATGAGCAGTTATTTGTACAGCAATTATAACTTTCTTTTATAAAATGCAATTGTTTGTCTTCAACACCAAGGTGGATCTACCTCACTGAAAAATATACGTTCACTGACAGGACTTCTGCATTAAAACTATTCTGGGCTAAAGAGGCCTCCAAGGTTGTTTTATGCCCATAAGGTTAGTCAGATTCTACCTGATGTCCCTGACCTCAAATAGAAATATATTTGCTTCTGATGAACTTGGCAGAGAAATTAATCCAGTGACTTGTTAAATATTTCTCATCTTTAAATATTTGCTTTTTCTTACCAGCTCAGTTCCTCCTATGACATTTCAATTATTGGCTATTTCAGCTTCTCC
Organism: Phoebastria nigripes; assembly: GCA_035582835.1. Classification (NCBI taxonomy): domain Eukaryota; kingdom Metazoa; phylum Chordata; class Aves; order Procellariiformes; family Diomedeidae; genus Phoebastria; species Phoebastria nigripes. The sequence goes on along the minus strand of JAYKAV010001964.1, from coordinate 202,713 downwards.
TTTAACTTTGGAAGGTCATTTTCTCCATACTCTACAGTAATCCGCTTTATAGATTTGCCTCAGTGTAGGTTTGTTTTTTTTTTAATTACAGCCTTCACTTCTGAGAAAAGAAATGTGATCAGGAATATGTCTCTACCRAATGACCAACACCTTTACAGGGGGAGGAAATTGCAAGTTCCTGTTTTATCTGTTTAGTGCTGGTTTGACTAGAACAAGCTAAAACATGGTGTTGCTATTCCCCAGATGGAATTTAAAATTTGGTACTGAATAAGGATTAAAAAGTTTTAAACTCTCACAATATTTTAGAAATATTTAAATACTTCTGATGTATTTTCCAGTTGGAATTTCAGTCAAATAGATGAAGTCTCACTAAGTCGTATTTTTTTCAAGAGTAAGAAGTTTCATTGGGAAATTTTGATGGGTCCATTTTTAAGGTAAAATCAGGGAGGGTGGTGAATTCCCATTTTTAACTCAATATTATCTTGACTTTCATACACCCTTGTTCCACGTTCTCTTCATCTGAGTATGTTTGCCTTCAGGGGACAGTTATGCTTAATAGATATATATTAGATATGGTCACCTCAATAATCAGAAGCCAAGTCTTGCAACTCCTACTTAGATGCTCCATCTCTTTTATCATTCATAAAAGCCAGAGCAACAAATTCAAGATGTGGCCTAAAGATTATCTGAAGTTTAAAAGAGCAGAGAGTCAACCAATTTCTTGGTAGCATTTCTTATCAATATAGATTTTGGTATTATAAATTGGTACCATCTAGACTACTCACTAAAGTTCTCTGAGCACGTTTAACCAGAGCAGCTGCAGTTTCTGCTGTTTTACCTTTGCCAGGTGCCGATAGCTGAACTTTGCCATGCATACCCTTAGACCTAATTGCTGCCTAGATTACAGCAGCCAAACCTGATCCCTCTTCAGCAAGGGTTCCCCTTAGCCCGTTTTCCCATGCTTTTAGTGATTCCAACACACTTTAATTCTTTTGCACTACTTTTTAATCTGTCAAAAGGAGAATTTCCTAGAATCCAGGAAAAAATGAGTCATAAATTTAAGGGCAATTTTCTTCAATTCCTCCTGCCAAAATACCACAATAATTGACCTCTTATGGACTTCTATCTTCCAAAGCATCGAATACCCCCTGCCCAGCACCTTCAGTCCTTATGAAACTGAGCAGGAGTTTTGGGGATTCAGCTTCCAGTAAATGAGGCCATGTTTGTTTTCAGGCTTCTTCAAGCCACTCATTCTACGAATAGATGTTATGGATAAACATAAGTAGAGATGGTGTCGTGACATTATGCTACTCCCCATGTTGGCCAGCTCAAGTCAAGCAGTTTTCCAGCATTGGTACCAATGATGCAAAGTTTTTCACGGCTCAAAGTTCCTCAGCTGGACATTGCTTTGACAGTAGGAGATGACATTCAAAGTCCTGCTCTTGTAAGTGCAAAAATATTATGCCTTTTATTTTTTTATTCTCGCCTGAAATATAGCCCTCACCCCACCCTTTTCTGAGCTCATTCTCTTGATCTACTTGGAAGCACCAAAGAGCTGAAAATGGTTGACTGATGCCACCCAGTTCTTGGTATCAGTCTCGGTAACCTAAGTCCATCTCAGGTCAGTAATCTCAGTCCTTATTTACTGACCAGTTGCATAAAAGCAGTACCACAGTGGGCACTAACAGGCAGCAGCATTCTTCTGGCTGACCACAGATGCCCTGGTAACATGAGGTATGTTGGCACTAGCTGGTCTGTATTGTACCTAGCCTTTGTGTCWACATCATCCAGGCCTGTCTAGCCCGTGTGAAGTTCACTTAGACCACACTAATAAACCTTTTCAGAGCTACAAGCTGACAAGTAGATCATGCCAGGCTTGCCAGCTCCAACTCTTTAGCTGGTCTGCAAAGAATAAGAAGTTGATTTTGACCACTGCACCTGTGCTTAGGTGGAAGCTTAAAAGGTACAAAAGCTAAACCCCATAGATGTACTGGACCACAGGGAGATGTAGACTCCTTCAAGCACAGAAGCCAGCAAATCTGCTGAAACTCTGGAGTAATTTTCAAAATAAAATTAAAACATCATGGTCCTCTCCTGATAATGTTTATGGAATAGGATATATATGACAGAAGAAAGTTTTTGTCAAGAACAGGAGAAAGCCTGAAGGTGCAAAAATTACTGTTTAGGGAACCACCATTTATTTTAGCAGGAAATACCGCAGAGAGCACACTGCTGAGAAATAGAAACGTGTGTCCCGCTAGGTAGAAGACAGAGAAATCATACTTTTTTTTTATTTGACTTTTTGCAAATTGGCCCATGGAAACTGTTCCCCCTTTTGGGAGGTGAAGCAATTCTCTTACGAGTATGCTAACCAAAAATGCAGCTGATGGGAGCACAGCTGTCTCTTTCCCACATCCCCAAACCTGATTATCAGTAATGACATCCTCTGCACGCTTTGGGGTGGGGCAAAGACTTTAACCCTTAAGTGAAAGTTAATTCAGGAAGAGCGTTTGTAAGGATTGTTAGCGGTGGAACAAAGCCCCAGAGTGGGTTGCATCTGGCAGTCGGGAGTGGGCAACCCGAACTGAGCTGAGTCACACACTGCTTGTAAAGAAAAGTAAGTGGAGGTAAAAACTGAAAGCAAAAATATGGTCTTGAATTTTACATTACCTCCTCTCTGGGAGGGTCACAGTAGAAGTGAGGCATAAACCCAACCTCTGCCTCTTCCCAGTACGCTCCATTGTTTCTGCATATGAAAAAAAAAAAAAAAAATCCAAAAGGCAGGTAGTGGAAGAAATTGCTTCGAAGCACTGCAACACGTGGGAAACTTCACTGGTGGCAATTATCAGTATCCGTGTTCTCCCCTCCCCCAAAATTATTGCTACTGAATTTGCTTAACAGGGTTTGTATGATGTTTTGTGTAGCATTATGTAGTGCTGAAATGATTAGCTGTGATTAGTACCGCTCATGCTGGGAAGGTGTATGTGTCTTTCACCTGAGGGTGTGTCTAAATTTGCACTTTTTGAGTAAAGTGCAGGTTGACAAGAGCTGCAGCAAAGAGGAAATAGCAGGGGAAGGCTCAGGTAAAAGTAATTTTTGTTACATTGCAATGATAAAGGCAGAAAGGATGCAGATAAAGGTAACTGGTAACATTTGGACCCAGGAAGACTGGCATTCACTGTGAACTGAGGATATCCAATGTTAGTATTTTCCTGCTTTTTCTTTCTTTTTTTTTTCTCTTTTTCCAAAACTTTCTGTCTAGAACACGCTTCCATTTTCTGGAGGAAATCCTTACACGAATAGTTACCTTCTTGTGTAAATTCTATGCTGTCTTATGGATTTCTGTACATCTCACTGCAGGTTATTATGTGTCAGGTCTTCAGTCATAATGGCTGGTAATTTGTTGTAAAAAAAAGAAAAACACTGTCCAACTGTTCCTGTTGACTTACTCAGACATTGCTCTGAGGACATTGCTCTTTGGACCGTTCACACTTTGGAAGTCAATTCATGATGTTTGGCGTTTTCTGTTAGCATAATCCTCCTGCATTAGTATTGTACATATCCAGAAAACAATCCCCCTCAATAAAACATTATTCTCTTTTTTTATTAAAAAGCATGTTTTTGTGAGAAAGATTTCCTGGTTGTTTGTTCTGTTTTGATTTATACAAAAGAAAGGAAGCTTGACTGGCAAAAAAAAAAAAAAAAAGAAAACAAGCTTAATAAAGGTTGATCTCATTGTTCCCTGTTGTTTTACAGTCCACTATGATCTAAGAAAATAAGAAATAAAGCTTTTCCCTTTAAATATCCATGCATTTGCTTGCTCCCTAGTCTTTTTGTGTTAGTGAATGTGGCCTGCAAAATTACAATGAGCAGGGAATATCAGATGGAAATGATGGAAAGACGGGCACAAGAATGGCCAGCTGGCCCTATTCATACTTGTTCACTCTCTGGCACGCAAACACGCCTCCACACCCATCCCACCCCTTCATCCTGCCAGGCCAGAAAGAAAGGGCTTGCTCCTATTTTCACACAATGGGAGCAAAAGAGCTGCAAAGGCTTCGAAGACAAAAGGGTCTGGGGGGGGGGGGGAGGATATTTTAGGAAATGCAGAATGTGCTGGAAGGGGAAAGGGAAGGTGGACAAACAAGCTTTCATGATGCACTTGCTCGTGTTGATGACTAGAAACCAGGAAAATTATTTCAGCATTTACTCATATTCAAACTGAGACTTAACAAATGAATATATTATGGGCAAAGAGCAATCACACCCACCCGTGAAAAAACTGCTGCACAGCAAAGGGCAGGCCAGAGCCTCCTACCGTTTTAAGGCCAAACAGTTTCGACTGCTGTTGCCTCAGAGAGGGAAAGCGAGGTTTGGGGGCAGGATGCAAGAAGGAAAGATGGGAGTGGTAGAAATACACATAATCCAAGATGAAAGGGCTGCTCTTTTAGGGCTGAAAATAMTTCCCCAACTAACACAGCAGCAGGTCACCATCCTACATGTTCACCATCACGTTTTGGCAGCTCCAGAAGGGGCTGGAGTTGCATGGGGCGATGCAAGCAGGAGATGTTTAGCTGTCCTGGCATCGTTTGCTGCTCAGATGATCTGTGGTTTTGGAGGTGGGAGGGGAAGGCAGCAGGATCTGTATGGGAGCATCCAACAGCTCAGCTTGGGTTCCTGGGCCACCTATTGAGGTTGCCTGGATTTAGGAGTCACTCTGCTGCTATTACGGTCCTGTGTGTAAAGTGCTGCAGGTACTTCAGTTCCTGCAGTGCCATCTCCAAGTGTTTAACCATTTCAAAGACATAGAGTTGGGGAATGTGATGCACAAAAGCAATCAAAATGTTTGACATTACGAGTTAGCATTAGGCTTTCCTTCTACCTGCTTTCCCTCTTTCTCTGTGCTGCCACAGCACCAGCGCTGTGAAAAAGGAGAGTAGGGAGGGAGGGAGGGACAGCAGTGAAGCCTCTGTTCAAGAGGTACAGCTCCATGACAAACTCGCTGAGCAGCAGCCTCTCCAGGGACAGATGAAACCAAGCTGTGTTCGACACCACTAAGCAGCCAGCTGTGTGTGACCAGATGGGTTCTTTTGTGTGCGTCGTCTGTGGGTCTGATTTTTAGGTTTCGTTTTGTTGATTTTTTTTTTTTTTTTTTTTTTTTTTTTTTTTTTTTTTTTTTTTTTTAATTGTTACTATTCACACATAGGCTCCCTTTGACAATTTCCCTCTGGGTTGAGAGGCAATGGCAACAGGGCTACTTTTACTGGACAAAGGCCGACTGGGTAAGTTAGTACCAGGGGTCTGCCTAGAAGGTGTACAAACAGAAGCTGTTGYGCCACATTGCCCTTCTTCCACATGTGTATATTATGCCATTAATAAAGAATGATACCTCATAACATCAATCTCTTGTCGTGACAGAGAGGACCAGTGTCCTCATGAAGAAATTGCGTTCTCTCTCCACTGTCCTGGGTGCTAGGTGTTAAACAATGCCCATCACACCAGGCAATTTGTCTGACTTTGGTAGGAATGTTAGTAAGGTCTAGTGATGCCCAGATAAATAGGGTTATCTACTTCTAATGACATTTATAGAAACCTTTCAGTTAAATGGGTTGAGTTATACAGAGACATTTTAAATGACACCCCGGTGAGCAGATGAAGAAAGCGGTTTGACATCTTCAAAGCAGGCATATGATGGACATGTTAGAGGGGGCAAACTGGCCAGCTTCCCATTAGGAGTTTTCTTAGAGATGCAGTTCCAGTGTGCCATTAAACCAGTAGAGGGTCTCAGCTGTCTAGGACATGGATTTTTGAAAGGTGGTCTTAACCATTTTCCAGGCATGCTCCTACAGCTCTCCAAACCGCTCCGCTCAAGCAATCGGCCAGCCCCGACACTTGCACAGCTCCTGTGTTGGCAACAAATGCTGTCTGTGTTATTGTCTGCTTCATGCTGAATCCTGTTTTATATTCAGAGACAGGAGTATGATTTCCTGAAACAATTTTTTGGTAACAATAAACTCAATTGTTTTGGTGATACGCATGTCTTTTTTGGCCCCGAGTACAAATTACACTCTCTAATTCTGCATTGCCAAATTTTTTTATCTATATTAATTACAGAAAACTGCAGAGCAACAGCCAGGAACAAGCCAAAACAGGGACTGGGAAATGTTGCTCCAAAGTAATTGTGCAGAAGATTTTTTTGTTGTGTGGGTTTTTTTGGGTTTTTTTGTTTTTTTTTTTTTTTCCAAAGAGGATGCTAGAAAATATGCTGCTTTGAGGTAGAAAGCATAATTCACAGAGTCTTTAATAAAAAACACATTTATGTTTTGTAGCATTATAAAATAAAAGACTGGTAGTCAATTGCTTTGGAAGGACCTGGCATTCAAGCTTCTGAATTGCTATTGTATATATTTTTTTAAAAAGAACAACATTCCACCAACATTCTCAGTGAGGTTAGCTAAACAGATGATATTTATCTCTGGGTTGGCAAGTGTGCCACATCCCTCTTGCTTTCAAAAGAGACATTAACGCAAAAATCTTAAGGAGAGGCAGTTGCGAAAGTGTCTCACAAAGTACACACACAGAGATATACAAGCATAAAAACAAAAATTAAAAAATAAATTTACATTCACCAATCCACCGCTGGCTTCATTCTGGATTGGAGAGGCCTCAAAGGTAGTATTAACCTGGCTAAGCAGTGATATTTGCCTGTTTGTCAGAGGTTGGATTCTGGTGGCTATAAATACAGTTTAGCTTCTATTTGTCTCCAAAACAATATTTGTCAATACTGCAGTGCTGTTTTGAGCAGATCAATGGCTGCACATAACTCACTGCCTGAGGGCTTTATTATTAATACAAATGTAGGTAGGCTAAATATTGACTGACATTATTAGAAAGGGATTGTCCTTCCCTCTGTGACTTTGACTGATGTCAAATGAACTTAAAGCTCACTAACACATAGCCAGGATTCTGCTCATACTTGCAAGAAACTGTCTCTCCCTCTCTTCCCGTCATGGGAGTTGTTGAAAAATCTAAGGAAGATTATTCAAACTGAGTTTTGGAGTGCTAGCGACCTGAGTTAGTTAACATATAGAAAGAAGTTTGCCTTCTTGGGTGAAAGGCTGAGTCATCTCCATTCAATCTCTACAGTGGGATGGGGTTAGACCAATTTGTGAGGGGCTCCAGAACCTTCATCCTCCTTAAACGTAGCACACGGGGCTGTGGCATAATTAAGAACTAGCATGTCCTGGTGACTCTGGTTTAAAGTAATGTCTCATTTCAAATAAAGAAAGAAGCACATGTGAAAAAAAATATTTACTGCTGAAGCAGGAGACTTTTCCACTTACAACCTGGTACCCGTGTTACCTCAGACATTTCAACCCTTGCACGTTGGGGTCTACACAGATGTTATACTGCCACATTAATCTGACCTGAAGTTGGACACGAGACCTCTCAGTGCAGTCCAATGCCTGCTGCACCTCAAATGCCACCACTTGCAACAGCCCCAGTGGGCATCAGAAGCAGCCAGAAGCGAAGCTAAGGAAGATGCTTTCCCGGCACACAGCTGGCTGTGGAAACCATCGTCCTGTCAGGTCCGGTGGTGCCCAAGTATCTGATATGTTATTAGGCAACTGACTGGTGAGCTGTACTGTGTTATTCCCTTGAATAATATTTGACCTAAGCTCATAAAAGAAATCCTGTTCACCAAAAAAGAGGTAAATAGCTACATATAATGCCCCTTGGTTGCTAGCACATTAAGTTTTGCTGTGAGATTTCCTCCCAAAGTAAGCATGTATATGCATGTTTAGATTACCTTTTTTTTTTTTAACCAATTTTTATAATAAATGAGTCAATCTGGTGCTTACTTGAAATGTAGCAGTGAGATTTTTAAAAATGCCACTCAGTATAGAAAAGGAGTATTTTTCTGCTGAAGAACACAAAATTTGTGTAGTTGGGGGGTTTCCTCTTATGGTCACAGACTATCTACACTTGACAACAACTTAACTTTCAACACCCAGTGACATTAATTTCACTTGACTTCCTGTCTTAAGGTCAAAAACATTAATCAGCACTTCTATCATTAGCTCAGTTTCCTTTTCTATTAAGCGATTATGATCACTTACTATTAATGAGTCGTGAAGTTTTAATAAATTTTTGCTAGTGTGAAATTGATAAACAGTAATTATGGCATATACTGTATGGATGGTTTGTTCCACAATGTACATTTTGCTTAATGTTGGTTAGAAACATCTACAAAAAACAACAGAAAATAATTAACTAGTTATGGCTGAGGATGTAGAATGGCCCTTTTCACCACATTTATAGTCAATAAAAAGACAAGGCAGGTCATTTTTTTTGTCATTGCTGGAATTATTGTATTTCTGGACCTTGTGACTTCTGCAGTTCTTTATATGATATGGCACTACCAAGGCTGCTTCCTAAACAGGAGATGAAAGAAAATATCACATCTTTTAAGAGCTATTGTTTTAACTTGTGTTATATTTCTACTGTTCTGGCATTGAAACAACAAGGTTGAAAAACAAAAGCCAGACCTTTTCCGTTAATACAGAAGAGAAATAACACAGCAAGTCCCATTGCCAAAAAGTAATGTCTGAATACTGGCTTGGCTTTCCTGTAGCTTGCCATTACTCACAGACACATCTAAACAACCAATGCCAGATGCTCGTTTGGAGCTTGGCTGAGGTTTTTATTGGTTAACTGACTTTTTTAAACACTTGTCAACCAGGAGCTGGACTAACAGTGGCTGATGAACTGGAAGGTAACTCTGAACACTGAACATATCAAGAGGGTATATTAAAGAAAACAAAGGAGGTTGCAGCGATAACAGTTTCTCTACTAACTGTCCCCTGTTCCCAATTTTCTGGTTTACTGACATCAGTGAAATTTGCTGAGAAGACTATATCTGCTAGAGCCACTGCAGATATACTCCCTTTTGTACTGAAGCCAAATTTGCTGGACCACCCAAGTGGAGGAATAGAGTCAACTGAAGCACACTGGCTTCATTGAGTGCTATTTCTGTGACATTGCGCCCATCTCACAGCAGTCAGGTACTTAAAAATGTAAGATTAAAACCTTTTCAGTGTTTGTTTTTATACTGATAGTGACATGCATGGAATGGAAGTTGTGTTGCCTGTTTTGAAAGCCCTGAGTGGGAAGCCATCTGGGTCAGTACTGTCCCTTTTCAGTAAATCTCATCAAACTTGTGCTGAAAAATTGAAGATGGTTCCAAGAAGAGCCAAAAGGATGATGCTAAGAATCTGTGAAAAGCATGGCTAATAGTACATCTCTAACAGTGCAATCTCATCACAAAACCACTATGTATTGTCTTGAACACTGACTGTAGGTACCTAACAAGGAACAGAAATTAGAAAATAAATAGAAAGTTTTCCATCCCATAGACAAAGCTTTAACAAGGCTGGCTGGCTGGATGTTAAATCTAGACCAGTTCAGAATAGAAAAGTGTCACATTTTTAGCAGAGAAGGTAAGTAAACAAGATTTGCACTGTGTTCTCCACCATTGAACAAAATCTTTAAAACCAGACAATGTGTTTTTCCCAGAGAAAAGCTGTGTTCAAAGGATAATTCAGGAAAGTCCTACACCTTGCATAGTGCCAGAGGACAGCCTCTTAGTCTATAATTGGTAAACACATTTCTCTAGTATATAGAATCATAGAATCATTAAGGTTGGAAAAGACCTCTAAGATCATCAAGTCCAACCGTCAATCCAACACCACCATGCCCACTAAACCATGTCCCTAAGCGCCTCATCTACACGTCTTTTAAATACTTCCAGGGATGGTGACTCCACCACTTCCCTGGCCAGCCTGTTCCAATGTTTAACCACTCTTTCAGTAAAGAAATTTTTCCTAATGTCCAATCTAAACCTCCCCTGGCGCAACTTGAGGCCATTTCCTCTCATCCTATCGCTAGTTGCTTGGGAGAGGAGACCAACACCCACCTCGCTGCAACACACCCACCTCGCTGCAACGAGTTCTGTAGTGTTTGGGGTTGCCACTTTGAGATGAGAATAGAGTCTTTGCACTGTCTTTGAAGAGTCTTTGTATTCTAAAATGCAAGAACAAAACACTATTCTTCTGGTTATTTCAACCATGGAGCAATCACAGATGATCTTCACTGACAGCATGCGTGTATGTATGGGAAAGCTGGCATTGTGTAGATCTGCAAAATGTCTCATATTGGTTGACTCCTGTACCGGAGAAGGATAACACCAGCAGGGTGCAGTCAGAGATATTGCTCCAACAAGTATTCTGTCATACCACTGTAGAACCAAGTAGCATGATTCACAGCTGTATTTCAATTCAAATCTAGTGTTAGTCTATCAGAAATTGAAGAGGTCCTCACTTTCCATTATAAAAATGGTGAATGCCCTGGATCAGTAGAAAAGAATGTCTCGCATAGCCTAGGATTAAATAGAAGTAAAAATAAACTTATCAGCTTCTTGTGTCTCCAGCAAAAGCCGTGGCACTGTAAATAGCAGTTCTGTCCAAAGTTGCACCATACTGCTGGGACAAGGTCATAACTTTATTGGTAGCTGAGTGACCATCTGTCCTTGCAGACATTAGAGTGTCATCTCCTTGGAGAGTTATAAAGCAATATCAGTCCATACTGGAGGAGTTGCATTGCTCACCAACAGTTACTGGGATCCCTGCGTATATGACTTGTACTAATCTGAGGAAGATTATTAAAACATTAATTCATATCTCTTGTCTTCGTCTTCCTGGCCTGATTCTCACAATGTTCATTACTAGGTAATGTGCAGTTATATCATCTAAATTTTATAACTCTCTGAGGATACTTTGGGTCAAAAATGAGCTTGAGATTCCAGGGCACAAGAGAAATATAATTTTTATCTGAAGAAACAACAAAGTGTAGGGAGAATTATGACCATCAAAAGTCATCATAGCCAAGTATCTACGGAAAGCAATTTTACTTTAATTGCACCTGAAACTGACAATTCCTGAATATGTAGAAAGGCCAGTAATTGCTTTGTGGGGATTTGCAAGGAGCCACTGAATGGTGCCTTGGATACGTGCACTGTATAGGATTACTAGGAAAGCCCAGCCATGCATATAAGGACATCCAGTTAACTTAAAACACATGGTAACTCCTATAATCAAATTTGTTGTATGAAGATTAAGCAATCTCAAGAATGAGTGGGTGATTGGATCATTAGCACCTTTCCCTCATTCATTAAGGATGCCAGGACTCCTTAGTAAGTGTGACTGGTGCTGTTACAACACAGTAGGTTCCTTGCTCGATAGTTGAGGTGCATGACACAACATTCATATTTATGTAGCCGTGCTCTGAAAATGCCCCTTGGATAAGTGGGCAGCCAAAGCAGGTGCAGCAACATGCGGGGCCTGAGTCAACTGCACAATGACATTTTCCGCACTGTCAAGAGTTGAGACCTAAGCTTCTCCAAAAACCATCCTCAGTACCTAGGGACTGCTGAAAATCAGGCTCGATCCAGTTTTCAGGGTTAGCAGTGGCTGAACAAGGGTTTAAAATGCTAAAACTGGGCTTGGAAACTTAAAGCACTAAGGATAGGGGCGAGTCTAGGCACACGCATCTTTTAAAGAAGGAACACAAACACCTCTCAGAGGCAATGGGCAGATCACAGGACTGCTTTTTATCCATATGTAAAAGGAGATGATAAACACGACAGGCCTTTAATGGAAAGTTGTCACTGGCCATATGGTGACGTCTGGCTAGGGGGTGAGATTGTTCGACCAAGCAAGTGACGCTAAGGCAAAGTCAGAGCTTGTTTCAAAGCTCATTCCTCACATTTGACAAGGGTTTGTGTTGCCAACTTCATTGTTTCCTCTCCGTACACTAGTTTCTGTCTACTCTTTTCATGGCTTTGTACTCAATTACTGGATGGCAGAGTATCTCTAGGTTTAAAATAACAGTACATATATGCTGTAAATTCACATTTTAAAACAGATTTCAAGTTGATAATATTCCCTGCACTTGCTCAAAGAAAAAGCTCTACATTTTAATCTCCTTCAGTTTTGAAACACTTTCAGTCCATTAGAGCCGCATAAATACAAGGCATAAAACAATAACAGGCTACAAATCAATACATTTGCACAGCCAGACCTAAATAAATATGATCCAATTGCTGACTCGAAAAATTGAGAATAGTCCAAAGTTTCCAGAGAGATGAAATAACATTCAGCTGCGTGCAAGAAGCCCTGACCATCTTGTCAGGTGGCACACCCAGTACAAGGTATTAGGAAGGTATTTATTAACAAGGAAGGCCAATCTTCTGATAAAGTGATGGAACAGTTAAAATTTACCCTGGTGTGAAGTGGGCATGGTTCACCATTATTGTGGACAGTATGCTGATAAAGTGGGTTGTTAAGTGGAATGAGATACGTTCAGTTCAAATATTCAACCGTGACTTCTTGTGAAGCAAGCATTAGGCCTAGCAGGAACTTTATAAATAATACATAATAAAATCATAGTCTTCAGCTTGGAAATTGGTGCTAAGCACACAGACATAAACATACTCACTATAATCACACGATTGGTATCGCTGCAAGGGAACCTCAGAAAGCCTATAGGAAGATACAAATCAGAAAGAATGACAACCTCTATTCATTTTGCCTTGTACATCTTACATGTTTCTGCTCTGCAGCTGGTTTTGTAATAAACAGCAGAGGATGCTTCAAAAGATTGTACTTTAAACACCTGGGAAAGAAAACCAAGAAAAGAAGAGAGTGTTTTGTTCGATTTCAAATTACAAGCAATAAGGTCCATTGGATTCAAGCCCCAAGTAACAATTTAAAGTTCAAGTCATTTTATGCCATGATATTCCTCTATTGCTCAGAGTTATCGCTTCCTGATCCTGACACAAATTAACATTTTAGTGCATCAACCGTTAGTAATGGGCATAAGCATTGGAAGGGATACACACATGAGTAAAGGGCAAAAGGCAAAGCAGGCATGAGAGGAATAGCTCCTCTGTACCTTTGGGCAAGCAGGTACAGTCTGCTCTTATGTATGCAGTTCAAACTCATGTTTGTCCCTTCTTCTGTACAATAAAAATACTCTGATAAAGAGTAGATGTGGCCGTATTTCACACTAGAAAAAGTCCATAAGCATGTATCGTAATAATTGGTGGGTATGGATTAAATAATTTGTGTATGATATAATGTTGGTTTTTTTTTTCTTCTCTCATTTGACCCTCTGTTTCTATGAGAAAGGGAGGACTGAAAGACCTGGGAATTTTTCTGTCACTTTTGGGGTTCAGAGCCCAAAGACAGTGATCTGAGGCATCACCTCTCTCCCTAGTGCAGTTGCCCCTGCTTGAGTCTTCTTGCTGTGGAACAATAAAATAAAATAAAATAAAACAAAACAAAACAAAACAAAACAAAACAAAATAAAACAAAACAAAACAAAACAAAACAAAAAGGTTCCCCAGGAAGAAGATGTTGGACTGCTCTATGCATATTTATTCATGTACCTCTACATTTGATGGGTTCTGGCCCCGCTGTTTCCTCCACAAAATATAAAAGTTTCCTCTGGGATACCCCCTCAAAAGTGATCTTAGTGATTCAGTTCTTTTCAGCAAAATAAAGCCAAGCCCCCTAGCTTTTTAATCTAGACGGCACTCATTTACTGTATTCATAAGATCTCATTCGTGCTAAAGCACACCACCACCTTTATGTGCTTATTCAGCTGTCTTGAGAGGCAGGCAAATGCTGTTAAATCCATTTTATGGATGAGGACATAAAGATTCAAACAGTCTAAATAGGGATTAAATTGAAGTTAGGAACCAGCCTCTCAGAAGGTGTTGTACAGGATTTGCTCTCCACGCTGCCTAGTCCCAAAGATGACTTAATTCAGTCAGCACCTTCATGCTGGACTCTGGAGCTCATTAAGCACTTCTGCATGCTGGGAGGCTCCCTGGGTGGAGCAGAAAGGCGCCTGTCTCCCAGCTAAAGTGCTATCACACCTCAGGGATACATGGAAAAACACTTCAACTCTGCCCAGGATCTCAATGGAAACCACTGCTGGAGCAGGGTGCTGTGCTGGTGCTGCCTCCTACTGCTAATTTCTATTTCTTAAAAACTTCTGCAAAATGTAGGAAACCCAGAGACTAGGCCCTGCTTGGCCCGAAGAAGTTCAAATTCATACTGTGCCCTTCAGAGGAGTCGAAAACACAGGGCTGTAGCCAAAGCCAGGGCCAGTCATGTTGCGCTCCTGTGCTGAAGCTGGTTCAGAAAGCAATGCCAGCTGAGCTAGTTGTTGTTTCCTTGTAGCTGGTAACCCTCAATGCATTCCTCATCTGAGGGTTTCAAAATTCACAGAAACCACATCGAATTTTCACTGAAATCGGGGAGAACATGTGTACAAATGTTAATCGGTGTTGTAAGTGGTGTACCAGCTACAGCAAGATTATGACCACTGTCTTTCTGCCTTCTCCTGGGAGAAAGAATTCAGATGCATTCAAAGACAACTGACGCCTTTGTTCTTAATTTGTTTTCTTTTGCATGACTACACATAAGAGATGGATTGTCTGCAGTGAATTGTGTCTGAAAGATTCCCTGAGTGGCTACATCCTACAGAAGATGCAGTTAAAACATGTCCTAAAAAATGCGGACAAAGAGCATAACTATCATTGGTGCATACTGTAACCACTTTAGGAAAATTATTTGGTAGCATATAACTCATGTTACATGACAGCATTTTGAAAAGGACAAGATAAAAGGTTAACTCGTGAAAATCCATTACTAGCTGCCCTTTTTTTGGCTTCTCGGAGGAGTTTGCAGGCATTCTGGAGTCTGACCCAGTGACTGTTAGTGAATAGGTACTACCCTTTCTTCTAAGCTTTATACACCACAAACTCTCCTAGGCTAGTCGTATCTCTAAACCCAGTAGATGAAATCTGGCCCTGTCTATCTTAATAATCATTTGAAAATCTTCACAAGCCTACATGTCTTTTGTCAAGACCATGGCTGATGCCATCACAGCTTTAGGAAGTCCCACCTGTATTTATCAACGCAGTTCAGATCAGTGTATAGCGGCAATACTCCAATTATCTTGGAACGAACTGTACTGGATGCTCTATAACTAACAGGTATGGGACCCCAAAATAGTCATAGTTCATGCAAATACTTCATTTTCTTGTACAAATATTCTCTTAATGACCCCAAAGGCTTGAGATGCACTAAGATTTTGGCTCTATGTCTATGATCTTTCTTCGTGGAGAAATTCTCCTAGTTCTTGTGAACCATTGTGACCACACTGGGACAATCCCCACTGTGAACAATGAAGGGCACTGTCTTTACTAGTGGACCTCATCTTGATTTCAACAGAGCAGAGGTATAACAGCATGCCCAAACCATCCCCATTGTCCTGCAGAAAGCAACATATTACGGTTCTGGGAAGTTCTCAATATTGCAGGAGGCTGCCCTTTTATTCATAGGATCTCGAATTCACTATCCCTCTCCTCTGCAACACAGAAGGTTATTAGAACAATTTCCCTTCTGTTCATTTAATGAAACCACTCATCAGGAATAGTTAATTAAAAATCCATCCTTTGAACTCTCAATTTGGAAAAAGAAAAGAATTCCAAGTAGTTTAGCTCTCTCAGGAAATGAGGCGAGATGAAAGGAGTACAGGCACGATATGGAAATGCATTGATAAAGGACCTGTGGGACAAATGAAGTCATCAGCCCAAAGAGAGGAGAAGAATCAGTGAGCAAACCCCAGAGTGAAGATGATTTTGGCTCAGGTTTGAGACATCTTAAATGCTTCTAATCTTCAGAGGTTAGGCATTCAAAGCTAGCTGAAAGCCAGATCTTCTTCTAGGCACCTCTTATCATTAGTCCCTTCTGAGAATCCAGCCTTGTTCTGCTCTCTTCAGCCTGTACTTTCTCCTGGGCTTTCATTCTGTCATTTTAAGGCTGCATATTCCACCTGTGAGAATGCAACTGTGTCGTATGCACACCATTTTTCAGAAAGCTCACCAATTTTTCCGCACAAGAAAAGCATGGATATAATCATTTTCAAATAGATTCTGGAAGTGACTCTATTCACAATAGTCAAATCAAGCCTAGAAGCCCAGGATTAATGATAGGATAACTGACAAAAAATTCTTTCTACCCTTGCCAATGGAAGTAAGTAAACAAATAGGCATAAAACTCTATATAATTTGTAAGAGATGAAATGCTTTCTTAAACTTTGCAACTAAGAGAAAAATAATGCAAAGAGAAGCAGAAACAGAAGGTTGTTAATGGGCTTATCTTTACAATTTCTTTTGGGAAGTTTAAATTTAGCAATATTCTCCTTGTGAAATTACTTCCTTCCCCTGTCAGTAATTTTCATAGCATATATCCTCAGGTATGGCTTTTTTCTGATTAAAAAAGTGCTTGCTGACATTGGCCAATCTGTTGATCAATAGGTGTATCCTTAGTAGCTCTCAGTCGTTACCCTCTTGTCCTGCATGGAAGCTGAGGTTCCATCATTCAGCCACTCATTCTGATTCAAAGCAGCCCCAAATCTCAACCAATTTGCCTATGGATACAGAACAAACGGATCTAAAAAGATGTGACCTTCATCTATCAAAACAGCTACCATCTGGAGACCATAAATGTTGTGATCCTACCTAGCATAAGCTTCTGCACAAGCATGCAAATTGAAGTCAATTTTGGTAACTCGGGCGTAATGAGGTTCAACAATGTTTTAGTAAGATCACTGTTAAAATTATAGGTTACAAGCTGGAAAGTGGGCCACCATCCCCATTCACCCTCTAAAAAAGAATAAAAGGAGAAATAAAAATTCATGAAAAGTCATCTTATATAATTATTCCTTTCTATTTGACACCTCTGTTCATGATTTCTCAGGGTCTGTGTTCAATGCCCCACACTCTTTGTCACAGTGTGTCACATGTGTCCAAATGTCTTATGTTTCCTAGCAGTGCCTCCAACTCTTAGACACCGTGAGATGAACATTTGAATTAGCCCAGATATTCTCCCAAGGAATGCTATGCCATGAATAGCCTTAGGAATTTGTTATGCACCCAACTTCTTAGGAAAGCACATACACTCATGCAGCTAACAAGATGACATCAGGCTGCATGCAGTGAGACCTGGGTCATTGCACTGCGTCCTGGTTCAGCAGCAATCCCAGCCTCAGAAGTCCCTGCTCCCCAGCTGCTCGTTCTGCACATCCCTTCCTGACCCCCATGTCTGATATGCCTCACTTGTGCCATCATGATTGTTTGTGGAGCTGAGCCGTAACCTGGATTCCTGAAATGAACAGCCTGAAAATAACTGTTAATAATAAACTGTTGTATCAACACAGCTGAGGGGTGATGAACTGCAAGAAGGTAGGTGGGAATTGGCCAGGGGGAAAATGCATCATCGGCCAGCTTTGCTGCTGAAACCCGTATCTCCCTGATTGCTCCTCTCAGTTACAGCAGGGGTGTTAGTGAAGTAGCATTGATGAGATATATTAAGATATTAATATCCACGTAGATATTAAGAAGCTGGTTCATGGGGACATTTAAACCTTTTATTGCTGTTACTGCTGTGAATTTAAATAGCATACCGCTTTCTGCTACACTTTCTTATAGTACCTTTGAGGACGACAGGGAGTTCAATGCCAGATCAGCCTGTGATCTCTGTAGTCCAGTGCCTTGTTGTAAACACTGGCCAGCAAGACATTTCTAAAGAAAGTCCCTACAGATCAAAGCTGCAGTTAAAAACGAACTGTTGCCTGAGAGGTTTCTTACAGGCTTCAGTGTTCTGAAGTGTCCTGGTTCCAGCTGGGACAGAGTTAACTTTCTTCCCAGTAGCTGGGGGAGGTGCTGTGTTTTGGGTTTGGTATGAGAGGAACGTTGATGGCCCATTGATGTTTTGGTTGTTGCTGAGTGGTGCTTGCACCAGGGACTTTTCAGCTTCCCATGCTCTGCCAGGTGCATGTGAAGCTGGCGGGGGGAGCATAGCTGGGGCGGTTGACCCAGCTGGCCAATGGGGTATTCCATACTATGTGATGTCATGCTCAGTATATATTTAGGAGGCGTGGTCCAGGAAGGGGAGGCTCTCACATCTCGTGGCGTCCTGGGCGTCGGTCGGCACATGGTGAGCAGTTGCATTGTGCATCACCTGCTTTGTACATTCTATTATTGTTGTTATCGTTGTTATTATTACTGTTCTACTTTGTTTTATTTCAATTATTAAACTGTTTTTTTATCTCAACCCGCAAGTTTTCCTACTTGTGCCCTACATCCTACTGGAGGGGGGTGGTAAGCGAGCGGCTGCGTGGTATTTAGTTGCTGGCCAGAGTTAACCCGTGACAATGGCTTAAGATTATCACGAACACCCTGCTCTTTACAGAGGGGCTCATACATAGTTTACTGTTTTAAAAGCATGGATTGTAACTGATACAAAGAATACAAATAATCAAAAAATCAGTAATACTGAGGCCACATAAACTGTGCTGTTTCTTGTAATTTCAGATTTTGAAGCTCAGGTACATTATTACATATTTGCATTCCTATCATTATGCTTTGAGAGGAACAGCTGTGGATGTGTTTGCATCCACACCTAACACCAAGGCTTAAAGAGCTGACAGTCCAAATAGACTAGAGAAAGGAGAAGACATATGCTTATCCTTATTTTACAGATAGAGATCTAAGACAGAGAGAAATGAGGGACCTACCTCAGGTCATACAAAGAGTCAATAGCAGGAATTGAACAAAGATTGCCTGAATCATGCCCAGTGTGCTAATATCTTGACCTTTATACCAAGACATTTACACTTCCATAGGAAAGAGTTATATAGATGGCTGAGGGAAAGCAATGTACAGACAATTAATTATATTTTACCTGCCCTTTCTTTCCTTGTCCCCAGTTGCCTCCTGGCCCCAGAGCCTGAATCATGAATTCCTGAAAAATTTTCTTCATTCAGGGAATCTATACATAGAAGATAAATAGAAGCTGGAGGAAAAATGCCGAGATGATAGAGTAGGTGGAGGAGGTTTTCTGTGCTACTAATGTATTTCAATATACTTCTCATCTGAGCCCTTTGCAGCTACTCTGAAGAAAGAGAGAAAAAGCCTGAATACTTGGCTTTTTCCTCTAGGTAACAACTACAGACGGTAGGTGCTGAAGAGAGAGCATCCCAGCTCTTTAAAGAATGACTGATAAAGAAAGAGTTTTGTTAAAAATAACAGGAGAAGAAAAGCCCTCTGCTTTATTTCTTGCCCTGAGAACTTCCAGACATTCCCCCGTAGGTGCAAAAGACCTCAGGAGACATTGGCAGTGGTAACTGTAATGGTTGAGGGGGCCAGTGAGGATTTTTTAAAGCACTGATGGGATTTAGGAGCATTAGTCCCACTGACAGGTATTACATTCCTTAGGTTTGCCTGAAATGCCACACCGCAATTAACACCTGGAACAGCAGATTCTCTGCATTATCCTTCATAACTGCAGGTGATGTTGGATTAGATTTAATTTTTTATTACACTAAGAGATTTTTTACTTGTACTGGGAATGAAGTTCTGCTCTCTCAGCTCTTCAGAGTCCCGGCATCATGGTTCTAAGGGCTCTTGGGCACAGGGTGGCTGTGACTGGAACTGTATACTCACCAGAAACTCCCACTTCCAGCCTTCCTCCATATTCTCTCTCCCTGGTGATACCATCTCTCCAGTGTCTCCTCAAATGACACTGAACTACCTATTTAGCCCTCAGGGCCAGGTACGCTGAATTGTGTTGGATGCTGCTCTTTGATTTACAATTTTGTGTAAAGAAATTCAGCACCAGTTTTAGCCTGCACAATCTCTGTGCGCTCTACTGTGCTCTCACTTGTGTGGATGGAAACCAGGAGATATACAAAGGCCATCACAAGTGCCACTGGTTTGAATAGCTTGTTAAAAAGTTCACATCTGGCACAAAGGCACACGTGCATGTGCAAACTGTACTATCTGCTTCTTATATAAAGCACATTTGGGAGAAGAGAAACTGATTGTAACAGAAGAGTGGCTGCTTAGTCAGTGTCTTGCCCTTCACATGGGGAGCCACGGCTCTTTCCTGCCAGCAGTCATCTGTACACCGGAGAAAGCTTTGAACAGCTACAATTCAGACACTGATCCCGCTAATCCCGCTAATCCCACCCCCCGATGTGCTCCATTAGCCTGTGAAAGGCAGACGTGGACTTTCACAACCAGTGGCACTCTACGCTTCAGAGAGGTGGTTCATACATTTCCCCAGACCCAGCCAAAAGGGGAACAGTGAGGTTGCAGCCAAAGGAGCTACACAGCGATTGTGCCAACCCGCGAAATGAGTTCCCTGGAGGCCCGTGGAGGCTGGTCTTGTTTGCACCCACACACCAAACGTCACCGTCGGTCTCTGTGGCCGCTACAGGTTTACGTGGGAGAAACTTATTATTTCATGACACCGTTAAGAGCAGAGGGAGCCAGCACTGTCACTGGAGTAAGTATCTGCTGATGCACAGATCTGGCCTTCACTTTAGTCCCACCAGTTTCAGCAACAGCTTTTACATGGAGATATGTAGGCAACGTGGACTAGGTACAGTGGCTACGGTAGTGGAGCGAGAAAAACATTTTTGTTTCTCTTTCAGCCCTCAATTGGTACTGCTAAGCACAAGTGTGTATTACCTTAGCCCACAAATACTGCGAGCTTTCAGTTAAAGATGGCAACGTCTGTGTGGGAACAGTAAGTGAAAGAATCATTTAATCCTAAGGAAACTTGTAGGTAGCTAAAAGAAGTGGAAAGATGCTGTGTGTGGATGCATGTGTGTATGTCTGAGAAAGGCATGCTTTTCATACTGATAAACTTTAAAATATGATTTACTCTGTGCAGGCAGCAGTCTCAGACATCAAAGCTTCAGACTCAGTGCAGTGTCAAAAAAACATGAAGCTTTAAGACTTGACCAAGCATCAACACCAAGCTGAGGCAGAAGCTTTTACTCTTGAGACCGCTGACTGAACGGATTAGATTAAAAAACCCCCCACAACTCTCTAAAACTGCTGGTAGAAAAATAAATGACTAAATGTATGTTTGCTCAAGTACGTCTTTATTTATCCTGCTGCACTCTACACATCAGTATTTAAACTCACTGCATTTTAAATGGAGGCTAAAAACAGCTGTATATGCACTAGTCAATGAACTAATGATAACAAATGCATCCAGTGGAGGAGGCAAAGGTTTGCTTTCAATCAGAGAAATGAAACAAAGACCAAGGTAACGGTGTGTTAGGCATTTTCTCTCATGCTGCAGAGTGAGTTGGCCTAGAGCCATGCAGCAAGGTACAGCTCTTTCCTTCGTGCATGCATTTTTACAGAGCCATTGATGATCCACCCAAGGTTATTGTACCAGATGTGTGATCAGGAATGGATCCAGCAGCTGGGCAGAGAGGGAAGGTGTTCTGCTGCAAGTGCTGTGGTAGATCCTGGTAACTCAAGGACTACAGACTGCTTAGGCCCTTCTGTCCGTATAGCAGAGCTGTGCCTAAAGCTACTGTGTGCTGCCAAAAGATGGGACCTCCTTGTGCCAAGCTTTGTACGTGGTTGGAAAAAGCTCATTCAGCAAGGAACATACAGATCTAAACAGGCAATATACATAAACAGGGGGAAAAAACCTGGAAGTGTTATCATTTCTCTTTTATATATCAATAATAAAACATGACAGAGCTCCTAAAGTTACTTAAGGCCTTTCCCTTAATTTCAGTGGGAGTTACATACCGCAGTGGCTCACAGAAACCGTGCCAGATACCCACCCAAGCCTTTCACACAGTCTGTGAAAGAGATGGGAAATGACTAAAAAGTCCTCTTGTAGGCATCACAGTCATATATGYTCCTCCTTAGAGCCTCGTGGTTTCATCCTTAGATTTTGCCACCAGGTGAACACTTGAGGAAGACACAACCGGATAACCTCAGTTCAATGTTTTGAACTTGTGACACCCTCTACTCCTAATGTTCCTGTTGCAAAGGGAGTGAAGTCAGTTTTATCTGGATTCCATACACTTGTATGCTAATGGKGGACACCGCCTCACTTTCAACAGTGTACTCGGATTTACAAATAGCCTGCATCAGCTGGTGGGCTGCAGCTGAAATGATAGTCAGCATTAATGCTGCTTGCACAGCTTGTCTACAGGTCTACTTTGAGAGGGTTTCATTATTTGGACTAGAATTGGGCTCCTAGTATTCTGCACAGAAAAGGATTTCCTCCTTTCCATCAAGATTTTACAGACTGATTTCATGTTAAGGGACACTGGTTACTCTTTCCCACAGCTTCTTTCCCTTTCCATGTGCTCACAGATAGCAACCTCTCTCTGTGTACCTTTGTGGCAAATTTGCAAGCTTCAGAGCCTCTCACCTCCAACCTGCCTAGGGCAAATTGGCAAAAAAAAAAAAAAGGGCAAACAACAACAACAACAATTACAAAAATTGATTTCCTACAATACAAAAGCAAACTGAATTTCTTCCTGTTGGTATGTAAGCCCTGCCGCTGACAAAGAACAAGATGGAAGGGAAAACAAAGAGAAAGATAAACGATTGAATGAAGAACCCAGGTAGGAGGCTGGCAGCCTGCAAAACTCCATCTCTTCTACCACTTATTAACACTGAGACCATTTAAGAGGCACTGTATTGTTATTTCTGTAGCAGGGCAGCAAACCAAACTTAGTGACATGGAACAAGTTGTCAATAGGCCTACAGATCTGCAGGAGGACTTTAATTGGGTAAGAACRTATGTCAGGAGGGGGTGGAGGCTGAGTTCTTTTTATTAGCAAAAGATGTTACTAGGCATGGTAGCTTTTGAGAAGGAAAAACTTTTATTGCTTTGTCTCTTTTATCATAAAWATCTGCTAAACCACAAACCGTTCAGCTTTGCAATGAAAGAGTGCCTTTTGTGTCATTTATATTACCCTACTGTGCTCTTATTATTAACAGTTTTATGCTTAAGAACAGTACTTGGAAAAACATGCTCTTAAGACCTTGAAAACACTCCCTGCAAAGCTTTCTTCCTTTGCTCCCACCCCAGAATCCCAATCAACAAGTGGATTTTGTATTCAGGCTCCCCTCTCCACCTACCCAGTCACTTTTGTGAAATATTAATTCCTCCTCAGGTTCCAAAAAACGCTATTGAAGAAACAGCTTGAGACACTTTACTCCCTCCGGAAAATGACATCCAAGACCCTTAGGGTATCTGGAGAGCAGGAAGGTTACGGGGTGAGAGGTAGGAAAAGCTATTGCCCTTTATGAAGGAATGATGAAGCTGAGAGACAGTCAAGAAAAACCTGTCAGAACATGCAAATTTGCCTCACTACACTGAAGTGTCTTGTCTTTGAGAAAGGTGGGGGAAATATGRCAATCCTAACTCTCTCTCAGGAAAAGAGGAGCTTGCCTGAGCATGTGTGCTATTTGAATTCACAGATCCCATGCAGCTGAGGAATGATAAGTTATCACAAGCTCTAGACTAGAGACTAGAGCAGACATATTTTGACCTTCAGCCCACCATCCTGCTACATGTTACAATAAGCATCTCTTCTCTGCCTTTCTTCCTTTTCTCACCCTAAGTTAAATTATTTTTGTCAGTAGAAAGTGCTGGCTTATCTGAGCATCATGGATAGACCAAATCTGGGAGATCTACCCTACCCCAAGAAACAGAGGGAGAAGGGCCAGGACCGGAAAGTGATGATCTCTACCTATTTAAGATACAAGCAATAACAGTGGAAAGTTTTCCACTGCCATCCTACAAAGTACTCATGAACACGATTGTTTTGTTCAGTAGAGCAGTGCAATTCTGTACTGCTTCAGTTTGTGGAGTGGTTTTGGTGCGTGCCAGCTAGGTAGCTTTTGGAGGCAGCTAAGCCTGAAGCTCCAGTCCAGGTGTGTACCAAACACGTGCCAACCATCGATGGGGATGTGACAGTCTGCACCAACAACCGGGCCTTTGGAGAGCTTTTAACAATGTGCCTGGTGGGGAAGTCCAATCTAGGGGACCAGACAGACTACATCCAAAGTAAAGCCTTCAAGCTGCATACTGTATAGGTGTAGAGGTCTCGGCCAACCTGATTCTGTCTGAGTCTGCCTGATAGATCCTCTTACTGATCTGCCTTAASGATGCCAAATTATTATTGTACCTAAG
Organism: Phoebastria nigripes; assembly: GCA_035582835.1. Classification (NCBI taxonomy): domain Eukaryota; kingdom Metazoa; phylum Chordata; class Aves; order Procellariiformes; family Diomedeidae; genus Phoebastria; species Phoebastria nigripes. The sequence continues at coordinate 178,552 of JAYKAV010001964.1, read as the reverse complement.
GCCACAGCAAGTCTCCTGTGGCAGAAAGGAAGCCTGAAAAAGGACAAGAGGACTATGTAGTTTCCATGTTTTTTTTCGGACTACAGGCAGGGAAGTCAGATGCTTCCAGTGCCGCTTGAAATGCTGAGGAACAGTGGGTCTTGCTATGGTCTCCTCAGAGACTTGACTGAGTCTCTATTCTGCCAGAAATTAATGCAAGAACCTTAAAGTCAGATGAGCTAAGACAACTGCAATGAAAACATGGAATGGGCAAAGGATTAATGTTTTGGGGATCTTTCTTTTGATTCTGTCCATCTCTCACAGCGAGTTTCATAGTAAATGATTCTTAATTTCCTAGATGTACACTCATTTCCCCTGAGTGTCTTTTCAGAGACTCAGATAATACAAGCTCACATGTATTTCTGGGTAACGTTTTGCCCTTTTTAGAAAGGACTTTGGACACGCAGCTCTGAAGTTAAAATTGCATGCAACTGATCAATGTTCATGGTTAAATACAATCAAATAAGACATTTCTCCTCTGATTAATTTCAAGTGCATTGTCAAAGGTGGTACAGATAATATCAAATTCACATTGCAAGGCAAAAGAGGCAGCACAATGTCTCTGTACTTTTCAGCTGTYTGGTTTGATGAGAGGGTAAGGATTGTTCCACTCTTGGCAGGGAGGAGCACATCTCACATACATACAAAAAACAAGAAGGTGGTATTCTTCATGGTTCACCAATAGGGAACAGCCTTTCGCATATTTGTCAGATTAACATATTCTCGGATGGCATTTCCCGGAGGGAATAAAGTGTCTCAAGTTGTTTTTCAAGCTCCTGTGCACTGTCTGAACAGATAGTTATGAAATTGCATTGCTAATGCTTACAGTGGAGAGGCTTTGTATTATATGCTACAATGAAAACAGTCAAGACATAGCTACACGTACTCACTGTCTCTAAAGGTACAGAACAGCTTGCTCTGTCCTAAGCAGAATGCCATGCTGTTAAATGATGGGGCAGCAACCAGAGAATATTTCATGTGATGGAGGAGCCAAATTTCATTGTGAAAGCACATGCCAGCTCACCTCAGCCGAACTGGTTATGGTGCACTCTACTTGCAGCACATCAGCAATATATCTGCTCTGTCTCTTCTAGAAATTTTCAAATCACCATCTCTGTCCCTCTCTCAGCCCTTTTTCACTGTCTCCTCCCAGCCTTTGGCCAAGTGTTGTAGTTCTGTACCCAGAGAAACAGAAACATTTTAGTCTCTCCAAAACCGTCCCCTCTCCCCCTGCTGTTTCTGCCTTTCCTCCCATCCTATTGGCATTTATGAAGGGGGAAGAAGAGTCTAAGGTGGTGATGTTAAAAAACATGTGTACTTGGGTACATGGGTTTAACAGCTTTAATCTGTCCCAAACTCAGAAGCTAATAGGGTTACAAAGGTATACTATTTGCCAGACCAAGCTACTCAAAGGACAATTTCTCCTTGCCCCTTCCTCCAGCCATGTAGATATGTCCAAAGTCACTGTTTGTCATTCCTGGGTAACATGGCTCCTTCATTACAGCCATCAGTTTCTATTTCTAAGGTCACAGTTTGTTCTGTCTGGGAGCCGCTTACAGGCTCAAGGTGAATTTAAAGGGACAAGGCCTATTGCTTCAGTTTAGTATACATTTTTATGAAACCTATATGTCAGCAACAGTTGTTGCTTTGACTGATTAGACAGTCTCTAAGTACAATGATTAAATATGAATATCATGGGATATTTATTCAGACTTAATCTCCCTCTCTCAATCCTCAAGACGTTATCTGTAGAGAGTTGCTAATGCAGAAAATGTTGCTGCTATCATCCAGATAGCAATCTGAGCTACCCCATGTAAAATTTGATGGATATACTTTCTAACAATGGGGTGGGAGGTGGGCAGAAGGCAGGGTTTCCAAAGAGCAGGTTTGAAACTCCATGCATCAGAGTTGTCAGCTAACTGTGTATCAGATTTACTAACAAGCCTTACTGGGGCAGGGATTTCTAATTTATCACTGTCTTACACTGGAAGGAATGCTTAAAATACATGGACTGGGCTATTTCAGGTAAGACCTGCAAATTAATCTCCATCTTGTTGCATTCTCCGGATCTTTACAGTGAAAACACCTGCAATGACTGTAGTTGACAAAAGGCTGCCTGCTTCAGACCTGCAAATAGCAAACAGTATAACACCTATTACAAGGGAAAAAAGCATGTAAGGTAATATCCTGCTCCTGTAGTTCAAACCTACCTTAATTTCATAATGAAAAAATACCCTGTATTTTGAATAATAAGTATCCACATCCATGACAGGTGGTCCACTACATTTTTCAATGTAGTTCAGTTCAGCACCTACCAGTCCGTTTCTCAGACAGGCTAAAATCTTTTCAGGTCTCTTTTTTTGCCTAAAGACTTCTTACAGCAGGGCCAAAAACATTACCCAGAAAACTCCCTCTGGCCAGAAGTTTTGTCCTGTCTGTGAAGAGCTGGTTTCATGGCTCCTCGCTAACTCCCCTTCATCAGAAACCTGGGGCTGGCCGACATGCATTTAGGGTTTTGCAGACACTTGCTTCCTTCCAGCCCCCAAACCCATTCATCAGGAATATGTAGCTATTCTGCACTGATGGAAGAGCAGAAAAGATGGCCCCCAAACACCCCAAAATGCCTTACAGTTGTCCTTGACTTCTTCCCCCGAGTGTATTAGATGAGGCTCAGGCTCTAAGTACAGCACAAGTGCCAGGTCTCCTGTTCCTTCTCACTGCATTTCATCAGCAGAGCTCGGTGTTTGATCTGTTGTTGAGTGATTGAAGGCGGAAACAGTGTGGTCACCCTTGTGTTATTTAATGCTGTTTTTCCTCAGTTTAGCAATTAGCGCAGTCACTGAGCTGTTTTACAGGAGGTGTTGCTGTGCTGAATTGTTCTACAGCTGCACAGGATCAAAGAGTCACAAAGGGAGCCCGGTGTGTAGATCTGCCACATGTTCCTCTAACTCGGCTTTGGTTGATGTTAATAGTTCTGACTGTGGTCATTAACTCTCTTTCTCTCTAAGATTTTTTATTTCTTGCAACATGTCTGAGAGCTTTGTTCCAGACTAGCAAGCCATGACAGTGAGCCAGGGAAGATGAGACTGATGGAATATAGCCAGGGCTGTGGCACTGTCCTGCAGAAGTATTTTACCCAAGAAAGGAAAGAACTCTCATTGTTTCAGTTATCATTATCACCAGTGTACTTAAGAGCCCTTAAGGATGTGTTACTTGTTTTCAAAAATCTGAATATGACTACATAGATAGTAAGCCTCAAGAACTATAGTTTTATAGGTATATCCTAGGGAAGCATTAATGGAATGCATCCAATAAGGAGAAAACAAGTCAAAACTGAGAGAGTCAGCTGAGAAAAGCAACACAAACCTCCCCCCTCCTCCCAAAAATATTATAGCCATACTTGTTCCCATATTTTCTCAAGTTTGGAGCTTCCTCCTGTAATAAAGGTTTTGCATCAATAGCTCTGTCTCAAATTGCTGTAAACTTTCAAAGCCAACAATGATAAATATGACATCCCAATAGCTTTTGCGAAAGGGCTTTCCAGAGCTTTATGAGTAGGTGCTGCTGCTTGTCTCTCTACTCTCTTGTAACTAGGGCTCCAAAACATAGCACCCTGTACAGTCTATGGCAAAAGGCAGGGGGGAGCAGAATGCAGTGCTGAGGGTAGAGAAAGGGGAAGGAGAGGAAAACAGTGTCTACAGTTACAAAAAGGACAAGGAAAGTGGGAGAGGGATGGTTTGACAGCACCAGCACATGGTGAGGATAAAGAAAACACATTAAAGTTGGATAAGATAATATACAGCAGATAGTATGTGAGCACAGCCACGAGCTACTGCTTTAATTGTTTTATTCTGTCAACTTAACAATGAACATATATTTTACCGATTTAAATGGCACTATTAAGATTTTACAGAATTCTAGGCCTTCCTCAATTAACCCCATAAGGCAATATGCATTCCAACAGCAGCTTCAAACGTATGGCTTTTCCACTCTATTAAACTCTATTAAGCTTGTACAGGTCATAAAACTGTAAACATGACAACCTGATTATCATTCATTTTATCTTTCTCCTTCCCATGTGTTCACCAAAGTCTATAGCCACCATTCCTTTACTCCTGTGTTCTGCCACTTGACATGATAAGCTTTGTTCTCTTACTTCAAGGTCTGATTTACTTTTTAAAGACATTCTATTGTCCTAAACACCTTGATAAGATTGGGAAGCCCAAAGTCTATGGCTGGGACTCAAAAACACAGAAGGTGTCTCCTTGCGGTCTGTAGTCTCATGCAGCTCATGAGACCTCTCTCTTTGAGAAACTGTACTCCATTTCTTTAAATCTGAACAGTAATGCAGACAAAAAAGGGTTGAAGGTTTTCTGGGGATGGTGTAAAATTCTCCCAGCAATGAGGCAGAGTGTAAATCAGAAATTTTAGGGGTAAATATCCTTTGTTTTAGAAAAGTGATTCATGCTATTGCTGCATTACTGCTATTTCTCCTGCAGATCATGTTAACAGTGAGACTCATCCCTTCCTTGGGGATAACTTGTCACAGAGGATATGGATATGGATCCTATCATTTTTCCTCACTGTAAGGACAGATGTTTGCTCTGACTGGCAGATCTAAAAAATTAATTATTTTTCTCTCTGCTGAGATAGATACACTCCCTAGATAAACTTGAGCATGATCAACAGATATCTTCTAAAGAAGATTGACACAGAACTTGAAAAACGATGCACATGTCCCCTGGCAGGAACGTCCTCTCTGCAAAGCAGTGACACAGAACAGGAAACAAATGATCTATACTCCTTGCCCATTCCATCATTTTATCCTGTGCTCTACACCTTTATCAAGGCAATCATCAGATGAAGTCTTGAGACAAAGTAAAAACATGGTATATTGCCAAATAATTTCTAATAGTATTTTTGGCTTCTCCATTGTTCATTATTCCTTAGGAGGAATTTTGTTCCTTGGCAACTAGATGTTGAGTGTTACTTCCATGCTGTGCAGGGAATTAAGACTTCTGTTCATAACCTTTTCTTACTTCCACAGTACTAGGGCAGCTCAGGGAAAGGTGCTTCTTATTTAGCAGAAACACCAGAGGAAGACAAAACATGGGCCAAATGCTGCTGTGCTACCTGTGAGCCAGGAGAGCTTGCCAGAGCCCCACAGCCCAGGTTCTGCTCCTGAAGAGAAGTAATCATCTGTGGTAGGAACTAGCCTGGGGGCTCCTCCATGGTCACCATCCTCCACCAAAGAGAAGGTGGCCAAGACATTACATGGGAAATATCACTGCAGCCGTTCAAGCTCCAACACCTCCTTCTGGCCTGGAATAGGACAGAACCTTCCCCTCCCACCACTAAATGAAGGAGGTAATGAATGAAATCTAAAAAAACCAAGACATGACAGAGACTCCACAAAGTCCCCTCAAGACTACGACAGTGGACAACATTATAAACCCTAAAAACAAGGAGGGAGGGAGAGAGTAAAACCCAGTCAGATAATGGACCAATAATTCACCATGTCTAAAAAATGTATACCATCTTGTTATTCAGTGCCCATTTTCCTTTTTCTCCAGCCTTCTAATGACTTGCCAGATGGACCATCCACTGTGCAAGCGACTATGTGTGCAGCTAGAGTTCCTTTGAAATATCATTTGAATCTTTTTTAATATTGGCTTAATTTGTTGTCTGTATTATGCTAGCCCCACTGCAATCCTAAATGGCCATGGAAAAGGCTGCCTAGCATTTAGACACAGAAGCCTATTTAAATTGAGTTTAATACTGGATACTGAACACTGTTTAAATACTTCTTGTGTTCCTCTGCTGTTTGAAGCAAGAGCTAATGTGAGTCTTTTCGGGTTTTAAACAGTTTTAAACTTAGCCCATTAATGAGACACATAATAGATGAGATACGGGATGTAGTACTTACTTACATTCTCTGGCTATAGCTATAATTAAGCACTGCTCTGCTTAGCACCGAGACTTCCCCAAAATCTCATCTAGGTAGTGAAATCCTCCACCCCAAATGTGGAATGCCATGAATGATACACCAGGGGAGCCCTCAGTTCTGGGGAGGCAATATTCTCCTCCTCTTCAGCCAGTTGGTAGCTCTGCAGAGGGGCACAGCTACTACAGCAGCTCCCGAGAGGAGCTGGAGCACTCTCACGGCTGGCTCTGGTGCTGCCTGCCAGGCATTCCCACTGGGAAGAATTTAGATGGAGCACCCTCAAGAACCTGCTTATCTGCAGCCCTCTTTCCTTGGTGGCCGATGAGAGGGAAATCAGGCACTCAAGAGACATATGAAAGGATAAAGAGAGTGTGTTGGACTCACCGAGCTGTCAGGGGAGGTATTGATGTGAATCGACCCCACGAGAGCTTTTGAAACACCTTGTTCTCTGACAGGCTGTGTATATCCGGAAATGACCATGGCCTAAGTGAYTACATTAGATCAGCTAATTCAAAGATTTGAGGGCATGATGTTATTATGGTTTATGTGACTTTTCCTGAATTTCGTACCCTTGAAATTTTGTGATGAGAAGCCTTGGGTACTACCTCTGGCAAAGCTGCAGTGTGGAGAAGGGATGGAGAGGGATGATGCAGCAATACCACAGCAACCTGCACACTTAAAATAGTCTCATCAAAGTGTTGGAGCACTACCAGAACTCTGACTTAACAACCTCTCTCTTGTATTTTGTTTGCTCATCATTTCCACTCAGTGTGCCCTATTTCAATTCAGATTGTAAATACTTCTGAACATAAACTATATCTTTATTTGTTTCTAACACTCACTGGGTGCCCAGCACTAATGATCAGCACAGCCATTAATGACTCAGAGGATTCTGAGTTCTGGCTGTACTTAAAAGAACCTCAAATATCTCAGAGTATGGAAATTCGTAGTTGGGGCTTTCAAAATATTAATTAATATGTACCCCACGGCTAACTCCCAACTCCCCATCTTTGTTCCATTCACACTTACTTTGTAAGATGTGTTTATTTTTTCTAATCAGTTACTTTTCTTGGGTTGTGTAGGAAGGCTGCAACAATACACTAAGGATACATTCCACATGAAAGAGCCACTGTAGTTGTACCAATTATTTGCGCACCACAAAGCTTTCCTTTTATAATTGACTTCATACATTCATGTCTTCAATGCTAAGCGCACAGCTTCATCACCACACTAATCTTTGTTCTGTTCAGAAAGCAAGTGCAATAATTTCCTGATCTGGGCCTGGGAGGTTTATTTATGCACACATACTGCGTCCTATATCTAATGACATTTGTATAATTGGTGGTCTATGCAGAGGGAGCATTAGAGTCCTCGGAGTCCCACATGGTGGCTTAGGCATGAGCTCCTCCCTGTCTCACTTGCTATTTGCAGGGTCCCTAACAACGAGTTGCCCCCAGTTCTCCCTCGTCCATGGCTGGAAAGCCTCAGGAATTGCCCTAGTACCTCCCTCTCATTCTGTTCTGTACGGACAAAGTCTGAACTGGGAGGGAAAGCTTGCCGAGCCCACTCTTTTCCTGATTGTGAGTGTGGAGTATATGGCACCTACTTTTCTTTGGCCTGCGTCTGGCCATAAAGAAAATTAGGGTTGGCAGAACTGTACTACAAGATTTAAAGTAAGTCACCAATAAAACAAACCTGTTTGTAACAGAAATATGAGATTTAAAGTACATCACTGATAGATAAAATAAGCCTGTTTGTAATGGAGGTAAAAGCTATTTATATTGCTGTGGTGCTGGGTAAACATATTTTTTTGAGTCAATAATAAAGTCACCAAAAAATGCATTTTCCATTGTCCAGAAACTATTTCTGAATTCAGGTCAAATTTCTTAATGGTTCCATCTGAGAAAAAAATATTGAGCCAGGACTCTCAGAAGAGATGGTAGATGGTTTTGTTACCTTTTACCCAACAGTTTAATGCAGACCCACTCAATTAATTTTTACTGAGGTCCACTTCCTCTCAGCAGAAAGCAGTATGCCATCGCCCACCCTGCCAGGATTTGCATCTTGTCTTTTCGGCCAAGACGGACCATTGCAGCTGTTCCCTCATTAACCTGCCTTCCTGCCTAGCAAGATGTTAGAGAACGGTGAGCAACAAGAAATTTGGGGTCTCTTGCTTGAATCACGTATCTGGAGCTGCGGTGATGCCTAAGGGAAATGCGCACAGGATCTGATTCAGCCCATCCTGGCATGGCCTTGCTTTAAGGGTTCATACATCCCTCCTGGGACATAAGGTAGTTTGTCCCCTGACACCATCCATGCATATGTTAACTGGAGCAAGACCTGCCAGGCAGTTCCACATCCCAGCTGAAAATCCTAGATGTTACACTGAGGTTCGCATGTTTTCCCTTCCTTCCTCACTCTTCCTAGGAGCGCTGAAGTGTTTCACACAAGTGGGACAGGCTGAGCGCATGGCATCCAGCAGCTGCTTCTCCTGGGAGGTGGGGAGATGGTTTCAATGTCCATCAGGCAGGAAAGAAGCTAAATCTGGCTCTCCATCTTGTGGTGACTATTTCTAATCAATGACCTACTGAATGAGAGGAGGATGCTATCTAAACCCCTCCTACCTTTGTTAATTAACCATCACCTGCTTTCTGTAATCAGCGTTTAAAGAATGACAGATTTTGGTTTATTCCATAGAACTAAATAAATTACTGCATTTTATAAATTTTCATGATTTCTCACACCAGAGTGATACTTTGGTTCAATATTTCAATTTTGATTTCTTCTGCCTGAAACAGCCCTACATTGCACTCMTCTTGACTTTTCCCTGCACTTCTGTTTGTACAGGGCTAGATGCATTACAGAGATGCTTTTAATAGCAATTTTCACACTTCTAGTGTCTAAATTTTGGAAATGTTCCTGATAAATTAGCCTCACCTTTGAATTTTCTGGCTTTACTGATAGCTGGAAGCTTAAAAAAAAAACCCTTAAAATCTGAGAATGGTTTTTAAAACAACCTTGACAGAAGGAACAACATATCCTAGAGGGAATACTAGGACAAGTTGCAGGGATACTCAAGAATTGAGAAAGTCTGTATTACTTCAGCTTCTCAGTCTTCACAAGTTATCTGGGATTCCCCCCACTTGCCCTCCAGTTCCATAACCCCCGTGTCTGCTTGTAAACATTAGGAGCTGCTGCAAAAGTAATATCTCAAGAAGARCTTGAAATAACAATAATAATACTAATAAAGTCTCCTAACCAAATGTACTCACCTACATTGACCAAAATCATAAGCAGTTTTGCTCTTCCCTTTTAGGTGCAATTTTCCAAAGAGTCTGTGTACTTCTCTCAGCTTTGATCAAATGCCTGAAAAAGGGAGAGGCTGAGAACTGAGACAGGCAGTGAGATCTCAGGGATACCTAACTTTGGCTTTGCAGGTTCGAACATTATCATTGTCAGAATATTAATTAAGGACATTTCTGGAGAGCCCAAGTGGCCATCTGAGGTCTGAGGCTGGGCTGAACATCAGCCGCACAACTAAACCCTTTGTGTCCATTAGCCTGAAGCTGTGAATGAAGAATGCACTGGGCAAAACGCTGACCTCAGTGAAATGTCCCTTTTTCCTCTGAAGGGGAAAGCGCAGGTTGCAGGAGTTCACCTAGGATACTGTATTGCCTATGGTTGTGAGATGGGAGGCCCCTTTTTTAAAGACAAATGTGCAATAGTTGAAATTGAGCTGGCAGAACCTGCCTGGGGAACAAACTCACCTTTTATTAAAACAAAAGAAAACTTGCCAGAGCTGCTAGGCTCAACATAGCTTGATTAAAGCCATTGGGGAATTTACCAATCAAGGAAAGGGCAGAGCATGGAAAAAATAAGAAGTGCTAGATCAGTTAAAAGTAGCTAGAGAAAACCCTGAGGCTCTGCAGCTGGTCATTACTGATGCAAGAGATAGACTGCCTCATGGAGAAGGGACATAATGGGAGAAGAGCAACGCATTAATCTGCAGAGTTCAGCATTACGGCTGACTAATCACACACAGCACTGGCAGCTGTAGACCACAGACCACCTTCTCAGAGTAGGGGTATTGATATAGATCCCTGTTTGTCATCCAAACTGCATGTGTTACCATGTCTGCATGCCTTAAGCAATCAATGCAGCTCACTACTAACCTTCCATACCAAAAAGGATTGGTGTGAAAAGTAACTCAAGATTGTGTCCACACTAAGTGCAAATTGAACATACTGCAGCGAGCTGCACTAATCGAAAYGTTGCTTAGTACTTTGGTGGCAGGTTATCACTAGCCCCGCTGGGCAGTCAGCCCTGCTGGAAATCATTATCACTGGAGAGGCTTCAGCTAAAAAAACTCTTCTAAAGCCACTTTAGTGAAACAATCGCTGATTCTGATTCCCTGCCTTCCACAAGACAGCAGGACAGTGATGGTAAAAGGAGGATGCACAAGGGAGTTCCCTGAGGCAGGTGAGCAACAGGTGTGTGCATTTACCTAGGCACAGATAAAGGGATAAAAACATACCTCTCTAAGTCCTTTTCTCGCTCTCATCAGTAGCACCGGGATAAGGAATTCAAGGTTTCACCATGCAGAATCCATTTCTGCCTTACTGAAGAAATACCTGACCCACATTCAGGCTATAAACTAACACTGATTAATAACAGGACTTTAAGGCACATGGCCATACATCTGCTCAGACCACAAACTTTTGCCATGATCCTGTACTTGCTATGTAAGAGAGAAGGAACTGAGACCACCAGGGCCTCATATAATTCAGTCGCTTTGTCCGTGCCTCTCATGAAGACAGAGTTATGCAATCTCCGTAGATGCATTTTCAGGCCTGATCTCTGCCAGGAAGGACATGCACTGAACTYAGTGTAACCTGCCTCCTAGTCACAGCCAAGAGACTCTATACCTGTGCTAGATAGCAATTATTTTGTATTTGCCAGTGTAACAATACAGATGAATGGCAACAAATCTTTTTTGCCCTGCTGCATCTCCAGGCTTCGTACAACATTTTCTCCCCCCATCCACCTCTCCTCCTGTCTGCCATGAGAAGTGTCAGAAGACGTCAGATTCCAATGTCTAAATTAAATGTAGTAACCTGATCAGGATGAAATGCCAAATGAGTCACCTCCTTCCGCATCAGCCTGTATGCCACCTGCCCTTTGCTCCGCTTCTTGGCTTTCATGGTTTGTTGCTCTGCACAGTGTTCAAGATAATATAAAATGGACCTGATAAAGAAGGGACTAATGGATAAAAACTTCATGAGAGCTTTCAGGTAGAAGACTCTGCAGTATAAGCAGACATTTGTGGGAAACCTGCTCTATACTTTACTCTTCCTTTTCAGTAAAGTGAAGCTGATGATAGAATAATTCTGAATTTTTCGCCTTCTCTCTTCTAAATGGCACATCAGTGAGACACTGACAATGTTCTCACCATTAAACCTGACAGAGAAATATATGTTCCCTGATTCCAGAAGGCTGCAATAATGTAAAAAGCAGTATGAATCTGAACCAGATGACCAGGGGGGGACCTGAACACAGAACAATGTGGGATCAATAGCTTTTAATAAACTTGCTGAATTTGGCACCAGTTGTTGTTCCTGAACATCAGAGAAGAAATTAATTTAAAGAAGGAATCTGGATTAAAAAAAAAAAAAAAAAAAAAAAAAAAAAACATGACCATTTTTTTCTGCATCTTCTTTGACTTTACAGAAGTATATGAAATACCATCATATGAATCAAGTTATATTAGCTATTCTTTGCTTTCCTCCCTCTCTGAGGCCAGAGCTAAGTTTCCATATGGGCAAGATAGCTTTTCATAACCACTCATCTGTGGTACAAGCTAAGTGAAGGTCAGATCATTTAAGAGTGCTGGGCCTTAAGTTGAAGATATTCAGAACACYGAGCTTTGGTGTGAACTAGAAAACAGAAGGAAAACTTCAGAAAACTGTCTGCCACCTATAATTCCTTCTCATCAGCAAGCCAAAAGAAGTAATTCTGCACTAAAATTTAAGAAAACTCAAAAAAAGACCCCACCCCACCCCTCTACACACCTACTTTTTCTCTTTGGTTATGCACTGTATTAAGTTCAATGTAACTCACTGCTTAGGCTTTCTGAAGTAGGACACCTTAGTAAGACACCATTGTACCTCCCAGGCTGTCCTAAGAAACACATGCGGCCTTTTCTCTTTTTAAGGGTTCCTCTTCTAAACCAAGATGTCTCCAAAATAAAACAACCAAAAAATACCCCAAGTCCTCCCCCCTTAAGCACTGGGCTTTCTTACTTCACATACCTGTTCCCCATGCAGCCACAAGTTCTCAAGTCCCATGGCCAACACCTCCCATGGCAATCAGATTTTATCAGTAATAACCATTTGCTGCTATCAAGGCTAAGGAAAAAGGCAAAACAAGAGAAGGACTAGATGGTGGGAAAGCCCGCTGAAAGAAAAGACCGATCCAGTGGAAAAATGGGCCATGCTAGGGGAAGATGAGCCTTTCACACCGCATACAGGAGTTTCCCTTCCCTGTATTCTTTGTCCTTTCCCTATATCTGGCTGGCTTCCTAAGGGTTAAGCCATCTTTGATAGCAGGAGGGTAAAACTGCCCTAAATGTCTTCAGAAATCTGCTTGCCTATTAGTAATTCCCTAGTGACAATGTAAAGAAAATCAAACACCAGACTTCACATCCTGAGCAAGCCTGGATATGCATATTTAATAAAAGGAAACATACTATAGGATAAAAATGGGTGTCCATGGAAACTGCATATCTGGCTTTAAAAAAAAAAAAACCACATTAAATTTTACCTATGACTTTCTTTCACGTACACTCTCCCTCTACCAGTTTTGGTGTTATGTATTGACTGTCAGAGACCTTCACTGCCTGACTGTTATTTTCACATCCCCGGGATGAACTCAGCATTGTACAGCTCTGAGATCTGTCATGTACCGTACACAGCTTGGGCTGCACATAGGCTTTTCTGCACTAGGCAAATATGGGCTGCGACAAAGCATTGAGCAGGATGGCTTGCCCCTAGGATTTAAAGCTCTTTGGTAATTTTTTGTAAGGGGTTAGATAAGGGGAAAACAAAACAAAGCAAAACAAAATGGCATGGGCAAGCCAGAAGCAGTCTGTGCTCTGCAAGGAGGGGAGGGGGAGCTGTGCTCCCAGCTCTCACTGCTCCSTGTCCTCACACTCTGCATGCGCAGGGGAGACACAAGAAATATGGGTGTCTATCTCCCCATGGGGACATGGGGATCATCCATGGGTGATTTTCGGAGGCTAGCTTGAGCCCATGGTACTGTAACTGTTCAAAGCTACAACCAGCAGCTGTCCTGGTACTTTATATGGGGTAGCTGAACTGCAGCTCTGAAAGCTGGGGTTCAAGCTCAGGACAGTGTGTAGAGCGCAATTGGGGGGATCAACAAACACTGAATCGTCTTGCGGTTCTCTCAGCTCCAGCCACCGGAGCAGTGCCCAGCATCAAGAAGTGCTCAATAAGCCTCTTTGTTTGCAGCACCAGCTGCTAGGCACTGTGAAGAGAGTTGCAGTAAGCAGTGGTTTGCAAGAGCTGCGTGTGCAGAGACAGACAGCAAAAGAGCTCTGTTACAATTAGCACAGGATGTACAATCAAATTTTTATCAAAACAAAAGCAACAGTTGGCTTCAACATTTTACCTTTAGCAAACAGGCAAATATGCCAACTCTACCAGCTGGCTCTAGTACAGCTCTGGGAAAATGGCGAGATGTACAACAGCGGGCCATACTGAGCGATACACCGAGGCACTACCCGATTGGTGGTGATAGCAAAGGTCAACCTCCTCCAGTCTGTTTCCATATGAAGTCCCACTGTATAAATTGCCTTAGCGCTCAGCAACTTTGAGGATCAGGACGCTACCAAAGAAAAGCCTGTGGCAGGATCATGAGCTATCACCTTATTACCATTGTTTCCAATAGAGTCACCATTTTCTCCTCTTCAGTAACGAGGCAATTAAATTTGATCCCTGCTGCATTTGTTTTAATAGCAGTGGAGAATTTCCATAGTGGGATCAGACATTTAAACAAAGAGCAGCAGTTTCACACCTCTTTCTGCAGAACGCTGACAAACCCAACCTCTACCCTCCTCCTCCTCCTCTCCACATCTCTGCACACATTCGTTCTGTAACTGCTGTCTTTCATTTAACTTGCTCTTAGGGAAAGACTTCCCAAAGATTTTTGTTGCCCAATTACTAGACAAACATAACCACACACAGCTAAGCTAACGCAAATAGGTTCTCTGCTCCTTCATCCAGTACACTTGCTTCAGGCTTTACTATGCATTCATAAGCAAATTCTGTTTCCTCCCTCCTTCCCTCCTGTGTTCATCTTGAACTAGAGAGAAGCTTTTATCCTGTTCCCTTGTTATTACACCRAGCATCCATGAATTCATTCCACTGCTTGAATCTCCTCACATTCCTGAAACTAGGCACCTGCAAAGTCTGCACATTGAGGGTCCATTCCTGCAGGTAGAGTCATTCAGGAACAGACCTACAAGCCCATGCAGCAATGCAGAGGCTACCTGGCATTGTCCGCATCGTCCTGTTGTAGTGCTCCCATTCAGGCAGTTCAGATCTCTGACTTCCCACACTCTTGTTCAACAGTATAAGGTTTTCGGAAAGCACCCTGGCCTGTATGCCCCTGGTAGGGAAGGAGAAGACCTGGCCAAGGTACCTGTACGTGAAATCTCCATGTTCCATGCTCTAAGGCTTTCATGCTTAATATCCACCACCATACATCTGACAAGGCTGATTAAAAAGGCCTGCACAATCAAAACACACACTGTTAGTAACATGCATCTTCTTGTACTCCATGGCACAAGCAGGACACATACTCTTCTAATTTTTAATAGGATGGTTCCACCATACTAAACCAGCCACATTGGCAGCTTACAGCCTGCAGTCCAGGAGCACTCATCTGAAAGATTGATTGCACAAGTGGAGGGGTGTCCAAGAATGGGAAGTACCCACAGAATCAGTCTCAGGTGCAAGCTTCACATGGTCACAGTCACTAGCCACAGCATTTTCAGTCTAAAGATAAGGTGTGCTCTCAGACCACCGTTTCACGAGTGGTACTTTTTGACCATGCGTGGGGATTAACGTGCTTGAGTAGATTACATATGTCTGTACTCCTCCTTGCAAGCAGAGCATGCCATTAGACTCACCAGAGAATGACAGCCTTGCTCCATGACTTGCCCCAGAGTTTGCATAGTCTGAGGGTTATCAAAAGTGTACTATCTTACGAGGAGGCCCACAGAGTACAGGAATGCAGGTGAAGTGGACTGACACAACGACAGCTGGGTCCCGGAGGTCATGGTGCAGGGGGCACAAGCCAGCCAGATCTGTGTGCCAGGAAACACACAGCACCTCTAGAGGAACGCTGACACCGGCCCTCGGTGAGAACAGGGTTTCTGGCCACAGAAGTAAATACGTGTCAAGCAGGGGAACTAGCACAACAGCATTTCTGATGAGAGCTAGCTCTTCCTTCCCAGCTGTAGGTGGTCCCATGCMTWAKGCATGGGACCACCCATAGGCCATACGCGCTGGCCTATCCCAGGACCATGGGCTTGATGAGTCCTGGCAACCTATGGGAAACAGGTGATCAAATGCTTCTATGAAGCTTGCAATACGTTATGCTCAAGTAAACATGATAGGCTAGGAGGATGGATGGCAGGAGGAAGGGAAGAACTGTACTATGTGGTCAGCAGCAAGGCTACAATAATACATATGAAGCTKCTGGGAACCCAGAATTTTGGACTGTGGGTTGGCCAGGACACCTCGTTTCACTTACTACTCCATTTGTTCTTTTTTGCCATCTGTTTTGTTCCCAGCACCAAGCTCTTTTTATGTGACTTGCCAAGGGTACATACTAAATATATTTCTTCCTGTCAGGGTAAGAAATGGGTTAAGTAAGCTTAGAAGTGGGTTTGTTCTCCAACTAGCATCTGTATGCCCTAATAAAGTCAGATAACTGTATTACTGGGGTAGCTTGAAAACAGACAAAACCTGCTTTCTGKTTTTGCTAAATCCACAGCTAAATGATTTTAGAGGGGGATGTTTTCATGGGAGATAAAAGACTAAAATCAATGATAGGACTGTCTGAAGACTGAAGTTTCATTTTATCTCCACAAAAAATCAGGAGTCAGCTATTCCAGTCKCTCTCTATTAAGTTTTTGTTCAAAAATGTCACTTGTACTCACAGCAGAGCTGAAAAGACTATTTAGCTGAATCCAAAGGTAGCATAAAGATTCTCTTGGAATCTTTTGTTTATCGAATTAGATAAGCGTACGTAAGTAACGCTGTTTATCACAAGAAAGGACTTGTAGGTGATATGAAACCCAAACTATGATATGTGACAAAAATGAATAACAGTAATCATAAATGGTTATGAGAATGGCGTAAGGTCTAAAGATAACACGTACATACACTCAGATATCAATCTGTGGTTTAGGGAATTTAGGAGAAATGTGCCTGACAGTTCAAAAAGGAAAATTACCATCTCTTCCAAACATTTTTCAAGAACTGCAACAACAGTTTAATCCTCTAAAATTATGAACTTTACTGTCTAACCATGGTGATGGGTCTGCATCACATCTAAGTCTGAATAAGAACTCTGAGAAGTGAGAGAACAGTACAAGATGGAAGGTAGTTAAAGATTTCACAATCTAAAGGGATGCATACTACATTGTTTTACCTTCCTGATTGTACACTGCTGTGACATCTTTTCCAGAAATACCAGCTTCTATAAAATGCCACCAAAGACATGGTTTTGGCCCAGGTAACTGGGCAGGCACTTGGCAATGGTTCCTCTGTTCCGGATCTATCTGGCCACTCGACCCAAAGAAGAGCTTACAAGGGTTAGGCAACATGGTTGTAATTGGGTGACTAGAATTGATGGTCCTTGATGTGCTAGTCCTAAAATCCTAATTTTCCAATCAGTCTTCCTTTGCAGCTGGCTTTGTCTAAAGAGTCCTGCAAGAGGAATTAGGATTATCTATTTCTTTCTAGACACTATACTTTTTAAACACAGATCTGGCTGTAAAGTGCAACTAAGTAGAAATGAACCCCTGCTCATTTTCTCTTTGCAACTAACTTCTTTTTTAAAGAGCTTAGTCTCCAGTTCAGCTAAGCCTTTAATTGTGTGCTTAACTTTAAGTGTGTGCTTAATGTCAGTGGGACATATGGGTAAGTATGAAACTGTGTGTTTCGTTGAATAGAAGAAGTTACCTCAAACATTTAAATGTTTTGCTAAACTGAGGCCCTGGCAAATAGAAAAAGAAAAAGCATTTAATGGGATATTGAAAAGAAATAGGTTCCTAGTATCAGTTGGTAAAACTAGTATTTTAAGTTTTTTCTCCTCATTGGTATAATTATATCAATAACTCATTTCTGTTCATCTTAGAAGGAAAGATTTCTTTGAATGTTAATTGAAATGTGGGAACTTAAACTAAATAAATGAACTCTTTGGTTTTGGGTGTCTTTGATCAGAACGTCCAAGATATTTGGATAATTATTTCTATTACATCAGTGCTCAAGACCTTGCCATTAAAATACACATACATATCCTCTCATCTTCACTGCATTTCTAGGATTACTACATTCCTGTAGGTATTCAGCCAGAAGAACGATTAGGTGAGTATCATGCGTAACAATGCTATAAAACCAACATATGCACTCACTAGGATTTCAGGGCTGTTGTGATGGTACCCTGCTGAGATCCTTGCCCCTAGTTTATATACATTCTTGTTACCTAGCAGTGTTAATGATGGCTCTAAAGCAAGAGGAGAGGTATGAAATGATAAACTCCCTCTTGCTGCTGCTCCTGTTCTTGAGTCTGGGAAATTTATCTTCCACGAGTTTCTGTACTTAAGCACTTTCTTTCACAAGTAGTTCAGTCACTGCGTTTACCATCATTTGCTCTGAAACAGACGCTACCCTGAGTCAACTGAGGTGAGCAGTTTTTGAAAAGCTATACCTGGTAGAAAAAAGCAGTCTGCCTTTTGGCAGCTCGCTTTCCTTTTCTGGCCCTGAGCTCATCCTGTAGCAGAATGAGGTGTTACCCTGTAAAAAAGAATAAATGCTACACACAGGGAGAGTGTTTCTCTTCTCTCTTGCTGTATCCAAATGTGTTTTACTCTTGTCTGTCCTATAGCTATTGCATCATATTCAGCCTCTACTTGTCCTCTAAATCTTGCCATAATCTACATTTTTGCCTCTTCAGCTGAAATTAATGACCACACCTATTCATCCTTCTGACATGTCTGTTCTCATTACTTCTTCATCCTTTGACCCTTCCTTGTGTCATTATCATGCTAATATCTTTTACCTTGTGTGTCTTCAGCAATGGGAGCAGTTCTTTCGCGTGACTTAGTACAGAGCATTACTATAGAGTCAAAGATTTCCTAATGCCTCACTATATTTTTCTTCATTTCTTTGACATGACAAGCCACAGAAATATAGAGCAGTGATACCAATACTTCAAAAAATGTTTCATCAACACTCTTTCGTCTAATGGCTATAGTTTTATGTCACAATCTTGGCTACATTTCAGTGGTAAAAAGAGAAAGTCAGTGGCAAGTTAAAAAGGGCAATAAACAAGATGTATCATAAGCAATATGCCAATAATTATGCTAATACTGCATTCAACTCTTAGTGCCGTACCTTCCCAGTTTGTTATTGTCCTTCGGCACTTTGGGGCAGCTTAGACAGTTAACAGAAAGTCATGTCACTGCTTTTCTGGTTTCCCTTTTAAATTCTGATGCATAATATTTGGGTTGCAGTTATCACTGGAGGTTTCTTATTTCTTTTAAACACTTCTCTTGGAGATTTAAAATGAATCAAGCACATATTCCTATAGGTCTTTCATTTTGTAAGCATTTTCTTCTTCAAACAAAAATCTGCATTCTGGGTCATATTTGGAGATTTGTAATGTCTCTTTAATGGATTGTAAAACCAAAGGGATTGTTACGATAATCTATTTTAAATTAACTTCTGTTTAAACAATAGTACATTTTTCAAAAAGATAATCAGAGGGGGAAAATACATTCTGATCCTAGATAAATTGTTCTGGTAATCAATTACCCTCAGTTTTAAAACATTGTGTGGTTTATTTTAAGTCCATATTTGTTTAGCTCCAGCTTCCATTACTAGATACTGTTACGCTTTTTAGTGATGTATTCACACTTCTTCACAATCCTAAAATAGCTATTTTATGTAGATATTGAAGACTGGTATCAATTCACCTATTAACCTACTCTTAGATAAATTAAGTAGATTAATTTTCTTAAATCACATGTTATTGGATTTTTTTTCCACAGGCTCAGAATCATACTTTTGTTCCTCTCTGAACCTTTTCTGTTTTTAAAATTTTTTCTTAATGGGTGAAAACAAGATCTGGACAGAGAATGCTAGCAATTATCTCAGTCATACCATGAACTCATCTCCCTCCTGCTTGACATTCAGTGCTTACCCATTCAAAGCTAATGTTTTTCTCTTAGCCCTTATATTGAACAGGGAGCTCATATTCAGACACTACCTAACACAAACTCTAAATCTTCATCAGTATCACTGTATTTCAAGGGTACTTTTCTGCTATTTTGCACATGTGATTGGAATTCTTTGTTCCCAGGCATATGACTTTGTACTTGACTGTATTAAAATGCATATTGTTCAGATGAGCTCACCTTACGGAATGATGCAAATCCAGAATATAGAAATGGCCTGTCCTGTCATTATTTACCAGTGATTTCTATGTCATCTGCARTATTTACCAGCAGAGATTTTGTATTTTCTTCCAGATCATTGCTAAAGAATAACCAGCATTAGGCCAAGAACAGATTACTGCAAATGTCTCCATAGGATGCAGATTTTCAATCAATCACAGTACTTTTGAAATCTATCTACTAAATACATCTTTCAGTCAAAGTATGAAAGGGTTTGGGATAAGCTCTATATCCACTATAAAATGGTAGGGAAAGGTTAAGCTGTTTTAAACAATGAAAACCTAGCTGACCAGGCAATAGATTGGAAGCTATTGTTGCCATCTAATAACATTTTAGACTATCCAGTCATAAAGTTTGAACATCAGCATGGGAATAAATACAAAATCACATTGTGCAACTAGAAGAAATCCAGTCCCTTAGAAATAATGCAAGACAGCTTTCTCCTTCAAATGTATTAATCTGAGTAGCTTTGCGATAAATACGACATGATAATATCCAGTAAAAGAACTTTTAGTATCTGACGTATTTGAAACAGAGAGGCATCTGCCTACTTGGGTGCTGGTTGACAGCTGTCTGAATATGAGCCAGCAGTGTGCCCAGGTGGCCAAGAAGGCCAATGGCATCCTGGCCTGTGTCAGAAATAGTGTGGCCAGCAGGACTAGGGAAGCGATCGTGCCCCGGTACTCGGCACTGGTGAGGTCGCACCTTGAATACTGTCTTCAGTTTTGGGCCCCTCACTACAAGAAGGACATTGAGGTGCTGGAGCGTATCCAGAGGAGGGCAACAAAGCTGGTGAAGGGTCTGGAGAGCAAGTCTTACGAGGAGCGGCTGAGGGAACTGGGACTGTTTAGCCTGGAGAAAAGGAGGCTGAGGGGAGACCTTATCGTGCTCTACAACTMCCTGAAAGGAGGTTGCAGCGAGGTGGGTGTTGGTCTCCTCTCCCAAGCAACTAGAGATAGGACGAGAGGAAATGGCCTCAAGTTGCACCAGGGGAGGTTTAGATTGGACATTAGGAAAAATTTCTTTACTGAAAGAGTGGTTAAACATTGGAACAGGCTGCCCAGGGAAGTGGTGGAGTCACCATCCCTGGAGGTATTTAAAAGACRTGTAGATGAGGCGCTTAGGGACATGGTTTAGTGGGCATGGTGGTGTTGGGTTGATGGTTGGGCTCAATGATCTTAGAGGTCTTTTCCAACCATAATGATTCTATGATTCTATGATTCTATACTTTGTCCCCAAAATACAAGCAAAACTTGGAGAGCGCTTTGACTTGGGAAGGGATGCACAGAGGCAGCACTATATATGCATCTTGCATCTCAGCAATGGCCTAATATATATGGTAGCATCACAATAACCTAATTCTGTCCTTTCTCTTTCTTAGTCAGCACAGTACACAGTAATCGCACATGAGCCTGCCTCTTGCAAGTTATGTAGGGTTTTGGCAGAACTGTCACTTCCCTTACAATACAATGCATTTTGGGCTTGGATTTATTATTAAAAAAATAGTATTTGTCTAGGATTAGTCAGTCCAACACAACACTTTAGGTTTAATTTTTAGTGATTTATCTGGGTCATATATCAGTATGTGATACACAACAAAACTGTATATTTATCTAATCTTGTAGTAGGAGGGATAAAATTATTATTGCAATATGGGAATAACTCTAATAAATTGTGTTCCCTCTGGCTTGGACATGACCATTTAGGAATAATATTCAGCTGAAAAAAAAAATTGTCAAAGGTTTTGTATGGATTTCAAAACTGCTTCCCAAGAAAGTCCTCTATTTCCACACCCCCAGCCTTCCAGGACCAAGATTCCAGTCTCACATTATTCAAGAAAGTCAAATACTCTAGATTCTTATTGCCTTCTATTTTTGGCACTTTAAATGGACAAATAAATATTTTTTCACTTTTCGGCTTTGCAGTAGTTTAGTCAAATAGCTGTGGTTTGTCTTGCTTGTTACTATGATCCATATGCCACAGTCCAGACAAATAAATATGCTATCATGTTATTGTTAAAAGAGAGGTCAAAACTTGCCCTTTGTCTTGGTCGTCTGCATTGATGTAGGGCTCTACATCATATGCATATTAGTAGGGAGATGAAGGTCTAAGTCTTTGTACCTTACCACCTCAGTTTTGTTCAGAAACTCCAGAAGTCTCAATAGGTTAGCTATATGCAATATTTCTTCGCCCTTCTACTTTCACTTGGTGTTACAGGATTCAGTAATCTCTATGGTAAAAGCATTCGCAACAGCTCTTTCCTTCCCGTATGCTGTACATCTGAAGGAAATTAATATCATGAATAAAAACATTTGAAACGTGACTTCAGAGTCTCCTGGTTTTAAATACTACAGACTTTCTTATTGCCAATAACACAATGTAGGTTTTTAAGTATTCTTCAACTTTACAAGCTTTTACTACGTTAAATATTTTTACTTAAGGCATATATATGTTTTAACAACTCTAGCATGTGCAAACCATTTTATAGCCCTGAGCTTCATGGAATTAATAGTGGTTTAAAGGTAATAAGGCTCATCTATTTTATGAAGGGGATGAGCTACCTTGACATGCTCATATTTTGCAGGTACTAGAGTTTCCAGGTGCAAATAGAATTAGACAGATGGGGTGGAACTGGTAAGAAAACTGAGTGAGTTTAGTCACATGAATTGGATTTTCTAAAAGTGGAAACATGAAATCACCCTTTCATTATCCTTGCATCTGACAAAATACATTATCATATGTTTTTGCTTGAACAGTGTAAGGATCATTCTAAACAGATACAATTGCAAATCAGGAAAGATCACACTTACGTGGAGCCCTGACAATGTGATCTCATCAAGCTAGAACTTGAAATTGCAAGTGTCACTTCAGATAAGATCAGAGAATGCTTCCTGTCCCAATGATGTGACATTATCAGGTTTGAGGCTGTAGCAAAGGCACATGCACAATTTTGTGAACTAACAAGGCAGATTGAGAACACGCTGGTTGGCAGGATATTTTAGATGCTGAGATTGCCTTGAGCTGGGCATAATTACAGCTCATTTTTTGCACATGGGAGAGCCATCTTGAAGACGAAAAGAGCAGGGTACTCACTGAAGAAAGAAAAATGTTGATCTTTCAATTAGCATAAGTTCAAGCATCTGAACTGTGTTTCACACTGTACGGACAGCTTTTGAGTGAAAAAAAGCCATCTTCTATAGAAAACTCTTAAACAGCTGTGCTTCCATTTGTACAGGAATCATTTAACGTATAGAATTCTACTTATAGCTGTGGTGTATTTAAGCTCACTTAAAAAAAAAAAAACCTGTAGAAAATTGAGAGTTTGCTGCTGTTATACTGCATAAAGTTAATCCTTAAGATAGGTCATTAGGAATTTATTAGCAGGATTTTCCTGATGATTTGGACTCCTGAACTACAAAATAAACACAGTGGTTCACAGTTATAAAGAAAGAAGGGCAAGGTGGCAGGAAGCCATCTGGGCTCTCTGCATATTTTTGGCATTGTTTAGAGCTTAGTACACAGCACTTCGCCAGGAACCGATTCATAACTAGAAGTTAGGTACCAGTCCAAAACAGAATTCATGCATTAAAAGCAGTAATTGGGAAGATGCTGGAGGTCACATGAGAATTTGCAATCTGAGGATGTTTCCTAACACTAAAAACCTCAAAGCCACTAAATGCCTCTCTCTCTGGTCTGGAAATTCCTTAGCACCTACAATTTACCTTTAAGTGAACAGGTGCCAAATTACTGCTTATACAGGAAGATCTACTTTTTGGACTTAGGGGTCCTTCATGGCTTTAACTCTATCAGATGGCTGAAGACCCCTGGAAGCCAAGGCTAGGGAGCACCCCCACTCTGTTGAAACCATGGGAGTAGAAGATACACATTGGTACTATTTGCATGGTGGAAGACATGAAGTCTATCATGGTAAAGCAGCTGGAGGAGGCAGAACTGTGAAGTGCTTTTGCCTCAGTGCTATAAATAAATGTACTTGGGAATAAAACATTATTTTATCAAGCATATACATGGTCTACTTGGAAACCATGTGATTTCATGTAGCATGGGCTGCAGCATTTGAAATACTAATTCCATGTGCAGAAAATAAAGAAGGTCACTTTGCCCAACGTATGCATATAGTGTGATACCAAAATAATTAAAAAATTAACATTGAAATGGAGAGCATCCTATCCCCCACAAAACCAGCATTTTTCTCCAGTGACTCCCCAGCATATTAAGACCACAACAATTGACACCTTTCCATACGATGTTTGACAAAACATGAAATTATGACTTTAGTGCGTAACTAAGAACCACTGGTGAATGTTTTTTAATATCATGGCTCTTGTTCCAGCTCCTCATTTTTGCACAAATGTTCACATCAGCTGGAGGAAAAAATACCACACGTTCTTCATCTTAACAAACTTTCTTGCATTGATTAACGCAGCATTTTATGAGACCTGAAAGAACAAAGTTAAATGAACAAGAAGTGAAAACTTATGATGGATGTGTCCCTCACAGCATTTAGATCTTTTCCACTTGATTAAAAATTCCTAGTTCCTCTTCACTGAATTGTTTAGTTTTTTAGCAGTCTCTGTCCTGATTAAAACAAATTAGCATCGAAGATCCCCAGCTGAATGAGGAATCATTAATTGAGAAACATKCAATGATCCTTAATTACCTTAGAACAGTCAGAGAACAAATAATCTTAGGTTTCAAAGGGGTTTGCACGCACTGTGCACTGTGGGCTTATTCTCTGTGTCTGCTGGAATAAAAGTAGACTCGCCTATACCATTGAGGGATATCAGTACAAGCCTCAGTAAACACATTGTAGATTGTTTATCTAAAGTAAAAAAAAAAAAAAAAAAGCAAGGTAATGGCTGACTGGAAGAGATAGATGTTTCAGTTTATTATGTTGATCATAGCTTTCAATTTGCTTTGCGTATGCCAACATTGACTGAGAAAGAATGAAAGCTGTTCGTTATTGATACAAATTTAAATACTTCTGGAGCTGTAGCATTTTACTCAGAAGCACCTAACAAAATGTCAGACATGTAGGTACAGAGACTAACTGTGCAGCTTGAAATAGCAGACAAAAAGGCAACAAACTTTCATAAAACCTGGCTCAAAAGGAATCCAAGGAATATTTGCTATTCCTTGGTTGCTTGTTCTTTAGTACACAGTTCTTCTGACTGTTGKTTTTTTTAAGCTATGACTCAGATTCCACAGATCAGCACAGTTAGTGCCAGCCTTCATAGGAGAAGGAGTAACTGACTTTTTTAAGGGCACAATATACTTACTAATATGAATATCTTAACATTTGTTTTGCTTCACCAGCTCATAGAAGAAATCCTGCAGAAAAATGTCACTCAATAGCACTGAGTGTATTCCTGGAGTGGGGCTGTTATTTACATTGCTTTGGCACTAAGGCTAATCCAGCAAGTGTTGCTAACTTAGAAACTAGACAGCAAAATTGAACGCCGTGCAGAACTACCTGAGCTAGCTGGAAATAAGCTGGCTTGTAGCAGTGCCAGTATCCTGTGCTCTCTCACTGAGCTAATTAGCTCTGCAGAGCAGTAAGCTATTAGCAGGAGTGCAGGTCAGTGCTGATGCAGCTATGCCCTTCTGGTACCCAGACTAACTCACCTAGCGTTAGCTGGAGAGATCTGCACCGTGATATGTTACGCTATATAGGCGCATCCTTACAATCTTTGGCATACAAAAACCTGATGCAATGTAATACAACGTATGCAGTTGGCATAACAAGATGATCCCAATAAATATAAAGGATAAACACCATAGTAATAAATTGAAAAAAGAGACCCTACAYGACAGGAAAGCTTTGGGCTTCTCCCAGTTCCTATAAACCTGTGCCATTCCTCTGTCATCAATGAATTTTTGCTGACATACCTCAGAAGGGTGATTCTAAGATCCATTAAAGAACCTGATCTGAATGTTATGTTCTGGCCTTAGTACTCTGGCACCTGAAGGACAAGGGTGGCACATTCAGCCTCTTATGCTAAATCCACTTTGCTTGATCCTTTTTCAGTCCACAGCCATGAATTTCTGTCTAACGGGAAGCCTGAAGATTTCAAAGATTTCATCGGGGCTCATTCTTCTCCTAGATAATGACAGATGGTCCACTCATAAAGCAAAACCCCTTTTAGCTACAGTCTATGTAAAAACTAGAAAGGAAAGTCAGAAAAATCCTCAAGCCCCTGGAGGACACGGCTCTCTTTATGCAGGAAGATATATAGATTTGCAAGCAAAACCACAGACCTTGAGCCAAACTAAYACTTCTATAGATGAGGCACATATAAAAATACGTGTATGTGTGAGCACAAATGTAACGTTTTGGGTAAATATGAGTTAGATTAGCAATTTATTTTGTCTCCCCTCCTGTAAAACAGAACTTCACCTGTATATCACACTCCTAACAATCAAGTGAGAAATCAGAAAGCAAAATATCATGTTGTTTACTGGTTTAAGTTTTACTTATTTAGAGTTTAGTGATGCCGGTTTTGTTGTTGAAATCATAATCTGTATGGGTACAGCTACTGATGCCTTTCCTGTTGGCCTTCATTTTTAGAGTCTATAAACCAAACAAGTTGATCTTCCCAGACAGCAAAACTACTGCTTGCACATTGCACTGTCACAGGAACACAAATAAAGAAACCTTTGCAATTCTATGTTGTTTGCCATCAAAGCATCAAAGCAAGGTTTTGCAAAGCAGGCAAAAGCCAACCAAGCTTTAAAGCACTCTTTTTGGGTTGGTAATTTCTATAACAAAGGCAGTTTGTTGTAACAGAAGTTTGAGAAAAGACAGGGTAGATCACAGTTCTGAATGCTTCAATTTTGAGATGCCATTGAGCCATACAAGTTTAAAGGCCCCTTTTGAAAAATGGATTAGTTTATAGAATCATAGAATCATTAAGGTTGAAAAAGACCTCTAAGATCATCGAGTCCAACCATCAACCCAACACCACCAYGCCCACTAAACCATGTCCCTAAGACATTTACATCCCTAAGACATCACATTTTATAAAATAAACTAAATAATAACATAAAGTCTACCATTTAGTAATATCAGTGGCTCACTGGTGAAGAGACCATAAAGCTGTGTTTTCCTTTTGATGCAACTGGGAGAGGCACAGTGGGAGGTAAACCATGTAAAATGGCAGTCAGGTTRAGTAAGACAAGAACACCTGTACAGCAATATGATTAATTCACTTAAAATATTTAAATTTCTCAAACATTCCTCTCTTGCCCTCCAAGTATTGCACAAAACAACCCCCAGATCTACAGTACTACAGAAATTAGGCAATGGTTTAGCACACCTGCTCTGGCTAGAGTTGCCTGGATCTTGACATAACAGAATACCTTGGATACATGTGTGACTCCAAAAGCTCTGCTGACTGTAAAAACCTGGCAGGCTAAAGGAGTGGGGTCATATGAAAGTAACGTTGCTTGGATTTGAAGGCCTTTTCTTCACAAAGAAGCATAAAATCGTAGTAAACACTTCAAAAAGTCTTGGGAAAGCAGATAAAACTGCAGAGGACAAAGGAAAGGGTGGACACTGAGGATATCGAACATTTTGAGTGCGTATGGTGCAAGAGAAGCCAAAATGCCGGGGGGGGGGAATGGGAACAAGTGGCTGGATATCAAAACTCGAAGGCCTATACAGGAGACAGCCTTGTCCCAGCGGAGTCAAAGTAAACGTATATGCTGCAAATAAAACTTACAAATTCTGAGGGATTCAGGAATCACTGAGTAACAGCTAAGGAGAGGTTTAAAGCTTTGGAAGATTTCTATGTGAAGTGAGCAGATGATGCTGATACTAAGTGTAAGATGATCAGAGATACAGTAGGAGAACTGCTGAAGAAACCAGCATACTTCCAAGAGGAAAGATAAAAGAACTTGGAAAGGAATCAGGATCAGCATGCGGCAAGGACTGCATGTCTTCAGAACCTGGATCAGTTTCATGATGAGATTGAATCAAAAGAAAATGCCAAGAGAGAAAGCCAACGTGAAAGACAATATTTGAATGGCATGGTGGAGAGGATGGAGCAGATGCCTGAGAAGACGACAGAATCTAAGCCTGGAGGAAAGGGTATGATTTTCTTGCAAATCTGCTGAACAATGAGAATCTTTTATTTTCAAGGAAGGAAGTTACAGAGGGATGGACCTGAGTTGTTTGTGGAGCTCAGTTCTGAAGAGATCCAAGAAACAATTAGAACCCCTTGGGAAGAGCTTGTCACCATGTGTTGACAGGGTTGCCATTAAATTATTAAAAGCAGGAGGAGGTAAATGAAGCCAAAGGCTGTACAGAGTAATTCTGTTGATTTCGGATATCTGAAAAAGTTTCAGAGCAATGGAAGGTGGTTTTCATAAATGCAGTGTAAAAGCTAGTGTGGTGCCTGTCTTCTTAAAATCTATAAAGCCTTCTTAGAAGGTTTTACTTTTTTTTTTTTTTTTTTTAAATAAAGCAGGACAGTTCAATAACACTGGTGGGGATTCTGGAAAAGAGTTCTACCAAATATTAAATATTTTTATGACATATTTGATAAGATATAACACTATAATCAGAATAAATATGCAGACTTATAGATTTTAAGAAATCTTATGATGCTATATCATGGCCTTTGAGCTACATTGGAGGAATTTATAACTCCATAAAACATTTTTAAAAAGGCATATAGTTGGCAAAAGGCAAATAGTCACTATTTGTAATGAAGAAGATGGAGCATGAAGAGGGTGTAAAATCTCTGGCCCATTTAATATAAATGAGGGATTAAGGCATGGAAATGCATTATCTCCAATATTCTTCAACATGGTTAAAATGGTACAATCACTGACGTTTTCAGATGACAATGAACATCAAAATAGTGGGGCACCTTTGGGATCCTATGGTCTGGCCAACTGTGAATGAAGCAGAAGGTACTGTACAAAGAATGGCTACTTGAAGAAGAAAAACAAAGAACAAATAACATAAAATCAGACATCTGAGAAGCTTGATTAATCAAAGATATCAGTAAGTTGAATAGATTAGTAAAATGATTCACCAACAATGGGAAAATGACCTCGATAGGAGAAATTGAGAGCAATTCCTGTGACTGCTATTGTGTGAGAAGCCACAGAATATGAATTATTTAATAACTGCCAGCAAATGTTTCTTTTCTTTTTTTTTTTTTTTTTTAATTATGCCTGAAGTTGTGGTATAGAAAACTGCAACATCTAGCACTATTAAATAAATCTGATACTAAATAACTTAATAACTAAAATATACTTAGCACTCATACAGTGACTGTTATTTTTAGATCACTAAAGAGCTCTGAGTACTCTCTAAACATTAATTAATCAATCTTCAATATTCCCATGTCATTAGTAAGGTTAATTTTATCATTCCTAAGTATTCAGTTAGGAAACTTAAAGCAGAAAAATGATTTGCCATATTCCAACCATCTATTTAGAAGCAGAAACAAAATTACCTACATTAATACATTTAGAAAGATTTTTATACCTGACCATGTGGCTCTTTCTTTGTGCTTTGGGGAGGGGGGAAGAGGAGACTTGCAGGAATGTTAACAGATTTCATGTCTGAAAGAAAGCTTTAGGACACAGACAATTTGGGTAGAGTTCTGTCATAAGAACATCCATAGTGGTTATCCTAACATTATGTTCCAAAACTATGTTTATTTTTTCTCAGGTATATTTTATAACTGAATATCATAAAAGAGCTTTAGGACTTCACATGAAAAAACCAAAAAATTGTCCTTTATGTTAACCACTAAAAATCATGTYGTAACAATGATTTTTGATAAATACTGACCTGGAAAGGAATGTTAAAAAGACTCAGACTCTCAGTAGAATAAGACGTTTAAGATATCTTCTAGGTCTGAAAGTGTATTTGAAGAGCTCCATCTCATTCTTTTCTTGCTTCTTGTCTAATAAAAGGTCTTTTGGAAAAAAACATTTGCTAAAATTGGAAAAGAACATAGCTAAGCATTGTTTTGATAACATAGAAAGGTAAACAGTTATTGTTAAACGAGTAACAATTCTCTCAAACTCCAAATTCGTATAACCTTTCTGTATTATTAACTCTGACCTTAGCATGTAAAAACTATTACAGAAAATGTACTAAAAAATAGAGGATATAAAAGGATGGAAGGCACTTGCCTCGCTTTATGCACTCAGTCTCGGACTGCTGAAAATACTGATAGCCAATTGATAAGCCCCTGAAATAACATTCTCTATACAGTATTTCAAACAGACTTCTATATCCTCACTCAGAAGGCTAAATCCATTTAAGGTTTTACTTCTGTAGAAATGACCATTAGTATACACATAAATAGTCACTGATTCAGTTAAAGTCTTCATACTATTCAATATAATATTCAATATGTGAGAATATGTGGGAAAAKGTTCTGAGTTAGATCAGCTGTGAAACCAATTACATAATTCCATATACATATATATATGCTTCCTGTATGTTTTAAAGAGGGTTGTTTGGTTTGTGTTTTTTTCTCTTTGTCCATCATTCCCTCATTTTAGAAAAAGGAAGTTTGGAACATACTTGCAGAGGTGCAAAGAGATGTTTTTTACCAAAACATGACTCAGTTTCAACTTGCATGACCAAGGAAGTATCAGTTTAAGAAAGCCTGGGGTAATAATAGTCCCCTTTCAGCTTCACAATAAATTTCAGAAGGTCACTAGAATTTCAGCTAAATATACAAGATGATGATTTTTTACATGAGAAATATCTGTAGCCATAGAAATGGCCACATGTGGCCGTATATGCAGTCATATAGAAATATAAGCATTCATTTTGAAAGTGAAATATCATTAAATATGGCCCTGAATTATACAAGCCCAGGTTCTGCAAGGCCTGCTTTTGCCAGCTGTGTTCTTCTTCGTTAGTATTTAGCAAGCAAGTACAGCAACTTTACTCTAGAGATGATCTGAAATAAGTATCAGTAAACTACAGCCTTTCAGGTAATGCTGCACCTTAGAGACTGAAAAAATAGAGTTAATTTATTTACTTTTCCCCAGTAATGTCAAGCATTCTGGATAAGACAACTTTGCTTAAAAAAAGAGAGGGATTGTTAATTACCTTTACCAGAGACTTTTCCTTTATTGTCAAGAAACCTTTCAGATGCTTTTTAGAAAACTGGTAATGAAATTAGATACATAATGATTTTATAATTTAGATGAATACTATGAAAGTTATTATGCATAAAGATTGAACATCTGTTAAAGTGATCCCAAACTAAAATTCTTACCATCAGGATTCCAGCTCTCTACCTTAGATTATTTAGAAAATAATTATTGCTGCAGTTTTTATACGTAACAAATTCCATGTCCTGATATGAATTTGTCCAAAAGTTTTTGATTTGGGAAGATGAGAGGGGACTGTAACTATAAAGAGAGCAGTCAGCCATGAAAATTTTCAAATCAGATGAATCTGAATGTTCCTAATTAATGGTATCTTCATGCCTTAACATATCTAGAATTTGGCCTTTTTTTAAAGATATAATTTTAATAGTGGCAACATACAGATAACCATTCTTTTGTATAGCTAAACTAGCATTTCATTACATTTCATAGGAACATAATGAGTGGAAGCAAGTATTCTAAAGTCTTATTTATATGTGCACAAATTTGATTTAAGTAGTTTCAGAACTTTATATAAATATACAAGTACAGAGAGGAACTGAAGGACTGGTGAACCCATGCTACCATGGACAGTCTGTCATCTCATATTTTGAACAGTAATTCATAGCTGCTGAATTTCCATCAGCAGAATCCACGGACTGAGGGGGTGGAGGTGGAATCCTGACAATCAGAACTTCACTGGGGCTTACTTTCCAGAACAGCGCTTAGTCGTTTATTTTTCATCCAACATAAATCACATTAAGGGTAAAACAGGCCATTCAACATTTTCTGACTCTAAGAAAGAGTTCAAAAGTTAAGCTGGAGAACAGAGTTTTAAAAAAATTGGCTTTTTCATGAAGCAATCATAATGTGACAGTAGATAAAACATCTCATCTGATGTACAGTGGTCATTATTAAAAAGTTTGCACTTGCCAACAACTAACAAGATGTAGTTATCAGATATTATGCTATTTTTGTACCTTTATAGAAAGCTGTAACAGTTACTCTGCAACTTTGGTTTGAGATGTGTTGGCAAACTTCTGGTATTTAAGTGTGGCCATTACATAAGTATTTTTATTTATTTATTTTATTATTATATGTCTTTACTAATTTGCATGCAATCAGGGACCCTGGGAGAAGAAAAATACTTTAGGAAAAAACATTCTCAGAGTGAACGAAAATGCTGAATGATCCCATGACAAACATGCTTTTCTTGTACAATTAAAATAACATTTTTAACTGTTAACACAATAAAATGGCTGATAGCTATTTGCGCATCTTCAGTGTTGCAATAAAATATTTTAATCCCTTTAAAACTCATACCTGCTTTTCAAGTAATTGTCAAACTCCAGTTGAGATATGGAGGAATGTAATCCTTTATGAGTGAGTACAGTCAAAACTGCTCTACAAGACTACATGGTCTTTCTGTGTACGGGGTTTCCAGTACATTCACAAAACACACACTGTATATTTCTTATGTGAAATGTTTAGGTTGAGGATAATACAGAGTTTGGAAAAAATTCCAGACAAGTGGTTCTTTCCTTTTTATAAGAGTATACATCATATAAACCAGTTCCATCGGTTTATATTCATTTGACCAGATCAACTTTAAAACTGACAGAAAGGGTTGTTTTCAAAACAGCATTTTTTTCACTATGCTACGTAGCACTCATTGCAAGTTCCCACAGAAGCTTTAAAAAGGAATCTTTAAAGTTTCAAGATATAAGAGACTGAGGTCAGAATAGGCAATAAAAGTCACAAGATTGTGATGGCATTATTTTAGGATAATAATCTTATTTTAAGATATGAAAATACTGAAACAATCATGCCAGCATAAGAAATAATTATACCATAATTCATAAGTGCATAATTTATCAAAACAATAGATCAGTCATGGTTAGACACAACCTAATATTCCTGTATAAGATATAACTACATACTGTACAATCGTTCCTTTTTATAGTTATTTTTACATTTAGTCCTCATCCAAATTAAGCTGAGTACTTCTATGTATGAATGGCATTATGAAATAAACACAACTCACAACAGGGCTTTATTACTGCTACTGCACCACCATGGCATGCAAGTAACTATGTAGTCAACTATAAACAGTAAAATGTCATCGTCTTCCTGAAATAAAAAGAACATGAAAAATACAGTTATAGTAGTAAACAACAATTATCTTTTTATATCTTTCATATTTACCAAAAGTCTATCATTACATGAGGCATTTATACCTCTGTATCACTCTCCTGTACTAGTATGGTGACAAATTTGGAGTTGAGAAACTATACCTTCAACAAGCTCGTACAAAACTACTAGTCTCATATTATACTGCTGTCAACATGTAACGGGTAAATGAGAACATGACACGTCTGCTACCTACCCCTTAGCATTCTCTTACTCTTTTGTRTATTCATGAATTTTGTGTAAATGAAAAGACTGAGGGCCATTAAAGCTGTTTGCTAGGTTATCTGTTGTGGTGACCAAGCCCCCAAAAGACTGATGTCCTATAGAAAGGAAACTCTTTCATCTGCTTTTTGTTGCTGAGTACTGATTGTGTGAGGTTCCATAGTGGATGTTGGATCTGAGAACCACTGCTGGAAGCAACTTGGATTTCTGAATATTTATTTATTTATTTAATTTTTGTTATGCAGGGTAATTCCTTAACTGGTGTGAAAGTGAGGATGAGATGAAATTCTGCAGCTGGCAGAACAAAACCCATCCACACTTTATTATAAAAAAAAGGGTCAAAGTGCTGACTGGGATTCATTTCTTCTGCTTGGAGGTCAGGACAGTRTATATATACTAGGAAATTTCAATACTGAAATGGGAGCAGGTAGAATAACAACAAGTTAAACTCTCCTTAGACTTGCAATCTTGGAGACTCTCGTGGAAAAAACAGCAAACTTGATTGCAAAAGAAGCTTTTCCATGCTCAATTAATTTTGCTAATCAGTTAGCTGGCATGGAGGACCCACATGCGCTCTTTGTAAAATATATCATTCAGAATTCAGAATAGAGTCTTAGGTACAGAAATATGAAAGCCCACCCGTCACTCTGCTGCAGCCCAGATTATGTTTCCGAGGCTTTTGCAAGGTAAAGAAAAATAATCATGAAATGCTCAAATCAAGTTTTTTTATGGAATTATCTTTCAAATATTACACGTGGTGTTCTCGGGTTATACCTGTGCTAAATTCAAAACCTGCCTACCTATTTCAGGCAATGATAAAAGAACACCTAAATCCAAATGATCGTCTTTAGTTCCTGCTAGCTGGAAAGAAATCTTAATGGTGATTACAAGGAAAGAACTGTACAATTCTCATTGTTACATTAAGCTATACAAAAATGTCCTTTAGTTTCCTGTAATTTGCTTAGTTTTCAATTATACAATTTCCTTCTACATTACAAAACAATGTACAGTTTTTCCTAGTTCTGTTCAAGGTTTTTCCCTGCTCTGATATGTTCAGGATTAAGAATACTAGGTATTTTATTTCATATTTTGTTGATACCAGGATCCACTCTTTTATTAAAGCTCATCAAACATATTCATACCTACCAGAAGTCTGTTCTGCTTTGGGGTATAGTAGGCTGTGTGACTGTAACAGAGCACAGTACCTCATATGTTCATTCATAGATTTGCCTCCATAAAAACTGAGGCTGTAGTATAGCTTTCAATGGAAGCCATTTAAAAAGAAAACATTACAGAATATACAATTGTAGTTTTTGAATCTCAGACACAAGTTCCTTGACGTGTTGAAAGATGATGTTTTCGATTTCTGACTCCTGAACTCTTATCTTTACAGTCCGCGGGCCTCTGTTGTGAAATGTCTATCAGTGCACTTGCAATTGCAAGACCTGTAAGATAAAGGAAAAACAAAATTTAATGCCCAGCTTTCCTCAGAAAAGTTCCAGAGCAGTGTGATGATTCCTTTCATGCCAAGTTTTTGTACTTTCCCAGAAGTGATCAGTTTTATTTCAGAGTTAGATAACAAGTTCTCACTTTCTAAAATGCTACCTGGTAACAGTGAAGAAACGGAGGAAGAAAAAAAGTGCAGTTAAGACACTAGGCTGGAAATCGGAAGAACTGAGTTCCATTTAAGTATCATTTTCTTGGTTATGTGGACCAGCAGCGCTCTGACATGGATTTTCTTTCATTAAATGTTTGTGCATTGCATTTAGAAAGGGGTGAAACTATCAAATCAGAAAATAAAAGAGAAATGGAGACCACAGTTAAGACAAAATTGTATCCTTGAATATTTCCCTTTGCAATATATATGCCTTCCTAATCTGGAAATATTCAGAGGTTAGTATTTATCATGAACAAAAAGATATGAAAATATCTTTCCAGAATGCATGGATTTGTGAATAGACAGTGAACCGTGATGGTGTTGGCCTGGATAAATTCTAAACGTTGTCAACTCACCAAAACTCTTCTTTTTCAAATTCTGGTTAAGCTGTTGATATTTCATGACCTGTTATAATCTTAACAGGGTATTACAGAGGGCATGGACAGGCATGCTTAGGAGATTAGTAGTTTAAGAATTTACTCTTCCATTTGCTTGTTACTGCACAGTTACTTGCTAGAAATTACTGACTTCTGCTGAAATACTGTGATTGACAACACACAATACATGGTAGGTCTGAATTTTTAAATTCACACAGGCAATATTGCAATGAAATGGATTAGGAGTATTCACATCATTCATATGTTCTATTCCACCATGGCTGCAATAAAACCATGACACTTATATCTGCAAAAGCACATCTATATATACCCATAATGTAGGCAAAAATGGTGCTGGTTCTCCATACTGCCCAGTACATCTCAATCTCTAACCAATAACAGTACTACTCCACAAGGAAACCTTTGAAAATACTTTTCACCATGTTTAACAGGCAGTGTCTGTTTTTTAATTCAGGCCAACATCAAACTCAGTTTATCTATTACATAATCCAATTTTGGCAATATTTTTCATGCATTCCCTCATTACAACACTTATCTACTAAGAAACTGTGCAAAAAATATTTTTCGCTTACAAGTGTTTCTACAGGCTTCTTTTTTAGTATATGATACTGTCAGATATGATACACTTGCAGATTCGGTTCAGGTTTCCAGTATCCTGAAAAAATCTATGGTATTGCACGCTGTAACTCTACCTTTCTTTATTCACAAAAATGTTGCAAGAATCAATTAATGTGCATACAGTTTTTTGAAAATACACGGCACTATGCTGTAAAACGCTAAGTACAATTATCATTGCTGCATTTCAGGATATGTAAGAGCCAAGATTAATTAAGTTGTTTTTCTCACATACACATATATTTCCTGGCATGAGCTAGCGATGCCTTAAATTGGGCTTTGATAAATTGAATTTTTGAAATCTTTGAGGCACCTTTAAAGTATCAGCAGTACCCGGTATTAGCAAATTCAAGGATAAAACCCAAATAGTATTTTGATGGTTGCTTACATGTGATCCTGTCTTTAGCAGCTACGCTTAGGGAGTATGCTAAATGGAATGAATATTATTAGGAAAAAAGGTTTTCCATTTTTTATAAGATATTTTAAAATATACTTAGATGTATGATGCTAACCTTACTTTACATAACAATTAACAAAAAGAAGGAACTATTTCTTTTAAGTCTAATGCTGCATACTGGGATATACTGGCATGCTGTTAGAGTTCCATTAAAATCGGGTCACTCTAGAAGATCATTTTTCAAAACGTCACACAAATCATCTGATGAAATTCATTTATTATGTTCTCTACGCCCAGCATAGTTCCTTGTTATCAAAGCAATACAATTAACTGGGGGAACAATTCATTATTTCAGACTGGCAGTCTAAAGGAATTTCATTTACCAAGTCAAGCTGATGCACAGACACTGCAAACAAGCAGAATTTACATCAAAATACAATAGAATATTTGATAAAAACGCTGTGGCTTAAATATTAATTAAAAAAMCCCCAACAAAACATTCCCTTTATTTTACAGGTTTTGCATACATACAACAAATGTGAATACATTTATAGTCATTAAAGTTGGAACTGTAAATCGTATAGTGTTCTATATCTGTTACCTCGGTTCATAAGTTATTTTATTTACCTGCCTTCCCTGAATACTACCATTTAAATATCCTACCTACCATCCGAACTGGTATTTGCCAAACCCGTATATGGTCTCTGGTTGCTTCTGACTCTTGAGTGAGGTGGCAGAAAGGAACAGTGGAGTCAGTAAACATCCCACATGGAGAATCAATGGGTCACCTCTAATAGTCTAATTTCTGGAAATTCAAGCCTAGATGCAGAACCGGACCTATTTTTAAGTTTAGTTTGTTTTTCTACTAAATGTTATAGAAATAACCTGACCTAGTTCTATGCAGCTAAAACAATCTCTAGCTTGTTTTAAGGATATGTATGGAAAGATCATTAAGAAGTGAGCCCAGCCAAATACATAAGTGGAAAGTATATTTTTGTAAGAGATAATTGCATCCACAATGAGAAAAATACCAGAGAAAGCAATATGAACTTGGTTATCTTTAGCAGAACTATTGTCTTTCCTAATGGAAGTTAAATGGTAATAGTTTATTCTCAGGAAGTAAGTGTCTAATCATAAAATTACTGGTGTGTGAATTTTTTGTCTTTTTTTTACAATTATGCAAAACAATTAATAAGTACAGGAATAAAATACAGCACATCGAATGAGATTGCCTTGAAAAGYGCATTCCCGATTTATACACAAGCAGCACTTTAATTCTGCATTTGAACAAAAGCGTCTGAAAAAGTCATTCATTTTGAGATGCTCTCCTCCCAGTCTCTGTAAAAACAGGCAGTACTATATATTTTAATTTTGCAACAAAACAGCTTCATTAGGCGTGAAAGGTTAATTGCAGGTTTAAGTGCAGTTCAGGGAACAGTGCACGGGTCTGTAGTGAGTAGCACAGTCTGCTATAGGAAGGCTGAGTGCTATAATCTGTTTGCCCTGCTGAAATGTTTTACTACCTCATTTACTAACTGTCTTCTTTTACTGCTTGTATTTGTAGTTCTTCTAAACCTTTAATAGCTACAGTTTTATTTCACTGTAATCAGATTTAAATGGAAATACCCATGCTGGGATGTTTAAACGTTTTTCCTCTGATTGTATATAGCTACATTTGAACTGATGTAAGGCTACATTATCTCTCAAAGTAGAAAAAAATCCTAACATTGAAAAAGTTAGTCTTACATGCTGGCATGCATATTTAAAACCTTTTTTTCCTCCTCTATTGTTCATTTTAATGAGAAACGCATTGAGTTCTTACTATCCCCTTTGTTAAAAGTAAGGGAACAAAGAATGACCTCATATGCATGGTTAGGCAGGTAACTGGAAATGTTTTTTTCAATTTAAATATGTATTATTGGGAGATAATATTTGGATAGATGTCTTCATTTGATT
This sequence comes from Phoebastria nigripes, assembly GCA_035582835.1. NCBI lineage: Eukaryota > Metazoa > Chordata > Aves > Procellariiformes > Diomedeidae > Phoebastria > Phoebastria nigripes. Next base: position 140,218 of record JAYKAV010001964.1, on the reverse strand, counting down.
AAATTCTACACATTTTCATTGTTACGCAGAATCAGAACGTTCAGAAAGCTGAAGACAATAAAATAACTACAACTCAGGTAGATCAATTAGATTTGTTTGATATTTTAACTAAAATTGTAGTCATTACTTAAGGTGACCTTAAGCAACAAAAATAAAATGACAGCTGCCATACAGAGAGAATTAAACAGAAAAGACTGGGTAAAGGCTATACATTAAAGTAATAGCTTCATCCTTCTGCACTCAGCAGTCTTTGTGTCACTTCCATTTCTTTAAAGACGTGTTACTGTACATGCTCACCTAATAGTGGACAGAGTCCTTTTATCGTAAAGGATCTGTTATTTGAAGTCTTTCCATTGTAGAAGATGCAATGCCCGCGAATATCTGTACAAATCGATCTAGCCAGTTTGAAGACATACTGAGTAAGTGATGAGAATTACAGCCTCTAGTGCCTCGTGAAGATGACCATAGCACAGAGTGAAGCCAGTGAAGAAAATTTCATGCTCATCAATAAAACTACCAGTTATTATGTGGGGAATTTTTATGAGTTCTGTCATTTATAATTATTGTAAGTCTATAAAGAACTTTTTTGTAGACACTCAATGTATATTATATGTGTATGAATGACATTTATATACAAACCCACCTTGTTAAAAATGCAGTTTTATAACCATCTACTTCTTAATTTGATGAAACAGATCATATTCACCATAAACTTTGTGGATGCATACCAGGACTGCATACATTTATTCTTCATAGGAAATATATACTGTAGCTATAGTGGCTATAATGGCAGAGTAACATAACTTTCAAGAAGGTTGTTACTAGGCAAGTGTTTCTGAGTACCCACTGAAGAAATTCTCTCACTTTCTATGAGATATTATGCTAGGAATATTCTTATTCAGTTTAGTTGTTTGGTAAAATTTTCCAGATTGTCTYGTACTTCCTATACTTTTCCTATTTTCTCAACTAAACTTTTTTCAAATGGACTAACTCATGATTAATTTTCATGACTGAAAAGGCCCWGAATGTTGTTCGTGCTACACACTCCTGTGCTATAGATCAAGTCAYGTCTGGAGATATACAAAAGGCACATAAAATGGAACCAGAACAAAGTTTGGGATTCAAAGGAACGACCACAAAACCTTCTCCTAACCATGTACAAACCTGATACTCAAGTGCCTACTTTCCAGGAGAAAAATTAAGAGTCATCTGAAGTTCAAGACTGTACATGGCCAGAGGAACCACTGTATCTCACAATAGAGCTAAGTTCATTTCAAAGTCAGAAAATAGTCAAATCCTTCATGCATATCTGAGGGTCCTGATCTGGCAGGTGTGCCTAGACAATATCCAGATATCACGGACTTAGTCACAGAGAAAAACAATCATAAGCAACTGCCAAGAAGAGTAAGTATCTTCATGACCTGTCATATTGATTTTTTTTTTATTTGAATTAGAATTTTTAAAAAGGACAAGCTGACAGCACCTCAAAATCACAAAGTCTTTTTATGGGCTTCTCTTCCTGTTTGGTGCATGCATGTGTATTTTAAGTTGACACCACTCTTACTATGAGAAAGATATATTAAACAAACTCAACTAACTAGGAAATTACTTTGGGCAAGTAACCCCATCATTTTTTTTCAGTGATAATTTTTGCTAGATGGGAAGACAGCCAAGACGCCAGGAGGTATGTTTTCCTTTTCTTATGCATGTAACTTAATTAAATAACTAAAATATGAGACAGAGCTTAAACCATAACAATAACAAACTAAATAATGATAGTGTGGAATTAAATAGCCACACACTAGTAGAAAGGAGATGTCATGCTCCTTTGTATTATACCCTTGGTATTTAGTAATAACAGCTATCTATAAGGGGCTAAGAAACTCTTATTCCCAGAATAGACTTATAAATTACTTGCTGTCAGTTTGTGGGAAATGCAGACTATACAATAAAGGATCTTTTACGAAATGTTCAGCCTTTCCCAATTTTTCTCATTTTGAAAAGGAAATGGCCCTACATATTTGTGTGAAATATTTGTGCTCCAAGGGGCCGGTAGTGATTTTTTTTTTTTTTTTTTTTTNTTTTTTTTTTTTTTTTTATACATTCAGGCAGTTTCTCCTTCCCTTTCAGTGTGAGATATCTCTAGTTTAGTCTGTAATCCAGGTCTGTACAACATCTGGTGCCTTTAAACTATCCAGCCTGCCAGTGGCTAAGAGGCAGCATGGGCTGTTTGGTCTCTCTGGCTATGGACAGGCAGGGATTGACARTGCAACCATGGTGCACATGAACTCCCTGAAGGATAGCTGGCAGATCGGAGTCCACTTACTCCAGGCTAATCCACACCAATTTGGGATAGTTATCCAAGCACTTTGGGATAGCTCTTGTCTGTTCAGCAGGACAAAAAAACACTGTAGTGACAAAGGGGACCTAGTGAAGTGTTGGAGACACTATGGTAGTAGGTTGGGATTGGTGCAATATAATGTTGATTAACTGCAGCTTTTTTCTCCCACCCACTTTTCTCAACTCAARCCCTCCTGGAACACAAGAATCATAGAATCATTTAGGTTGGAAAAGACCCTTAAGATTATCGAGTCCAACCGTTAACCTAACGCTACCAAGTCCACCACTAAGTCACGTCCCTAAGCGCCACATCTACACGTCTTTTAAATACCTCCAGGGATGGTGACTCAACCACTTCCCTGGGCAGCCTGTTCCCATGCTTGATAACTGTTTCGGTGAAGAAATTTTTCCTAATGTCCAATCTAAACCTCCCCTGGTGCTACTTGAGGCCATTTCYTCTCATCCTATCGCTTGTTACTTGGGAGAAGAGACCRACACCYRCCTCRCTRCAACCTCCTTTCAGGTAGTTGTAGAGCGCGATAAGGTCTCCCCTCAGCCTCCTCTTCTCCAGGCTAAACAASCCCAGTTCTCTCAGCTGCTCCTTCACTGATTACTTTTAAAAGGAGCTAATATGAGAGTATTGCATTTAGCTGGACTGTATTGTCAGACCTGCACACCAATCTGACATAAGTGCCTTGCCCAGGGAAGGCAGCACAGATGGAAGTAGAAATGCACTTACTTAACAAGTGGGAGAGGAAGACTGAGATAATGGCTGATCTGAGCTGGGAGAGGACCTCTCAACTGAAACTGCATAAGAGATGATAGGCAGGGAACGGTAAGTCATGATGGATCTTGAAGACAAATAATGGTATTTGAGGCAACAGAAAAAGGAAGTGCATGGAGCTACTAAAAATGATTTCTGTGATAAAAAAAAAACATGGTTAAGGCAGCAGTTGTTCAATGTGGCAGTAATTCAGAAGTAAACCGCAGAGATCCTGGGCAAGGGCTTTTGTTTTGGTGATGCAAAGGGAAGATGGTGTTTTGGAGAGGCTGCAGCACCAGAATTCAGCAAGGCTATGCAGTCTGCTGGTGAGGAAGCAAAGGAATGACAGTCAAAGAATACTTGGGCAAGACCGGAGGGACAGCAAGGGTGATAATGTCATTAACACAGATTCAAGGGAAAACAGTGGAATACAAACTTATATGAAAACGTGCAAAACTTTGTGGGAATGAAAAATAAACTACATAAAACTGGTCTGTAACCTAACCTGTTGGTGAAGGGTAACCCAAATCCAGGTGTATGGAATACAGACCTCCATTAAAGTCAAATACATGCATTTTCTACAAATAAAGGAAGAAATTGAGCTACAGATACTTTCCCAAGATCTCTGACATTACTTTGTCAAAAACTCTTTAAATTTGAAGAGTAAAGCACACCTTAAGCTATGATGGTTAAACAACATTACTAGGTATATTATCTATTTCTTAGACCCTATTCCTTGGGGCTTCCTGGTAAAGCTTGTCACAGATTTGTCCAGTGATATTAAGAATATGACTGACTCCACAAACTAAAAAAAAAAAAAAAGGAATTGTAGTTGACTGCTGAGTCTGAAGATAAAACACTCTTCTCAAAACCTCTTATTGACTCACTTTAGATGTTGCAATAGGCTTGGGTAATGGTTACATTTAGACTAGTTTAGTAATAGCTTGTAAAGCTGCAATACTTATCAGTACTAAATTTCAATTAATAAAGCAGGCATCACATTTAGTCAGGAAATATTTTCTTCTCACAGAATAGCAGAGCTAAGAGAATTAAAGCATCTTGATGTTTTTATCTAAGAAGTTTTACTTTGGCAGTAGTTACAGACAAGTGATCTATTGTTAGACCATTATTTTATTCCATTATTGTAATTTTTGGACCTTGGACCACAAAGGCTAATTACCGAAATCTGAGAATGCCCCTAACTATTCCATTGTCTTTCTCAACATGGCTTATTTTATACAAAAATGATGGCAGATTTTTGTGTGCAATTTTTTTTTCCTTTTACATTAAAAAATAAGCAACAAGTAATAAATGCACGAATAATTATGCACGYGATCAGACTTTCTCTGTCTTGCATTTCTTGAATACAAGTTGCGGAGTCTCAAACAGGTGTAACAGTAGCAAAATATGTTTACATTTTTAGGGTGAAAAAAGCAAATTTATAGGATACATAACATTTCCAGAAAGCTATCAATCAAATACATGAATGGTAAATCACCTGTAATTCACAAAATAATTGCTATTTTAAGTTATTAGCAAAAAAAGGGTTTCAGTTTTTAACTGATGGCTATTAAAAACACCTAAAAGGAATAATCTGCTTAGAATATGTGGAAACCTCATGCAGATTAATTCCTTGATGCTCTCCCACTGCATATTACACATCATGTGTTAAAACGCAAGCAATTACACAGGTTTCCATAATGCACAGTAATATTTGAAACTTTTGGATTTTTTTTTCACACAAACTATTAAATTTTCAGTTTGATTACATCTCCTTTCCATTGAATCATTTATCCATATGTTATGAAAAACATCTCTGTTCTTGTGATGTTGTGCAGCCGTTTAATTTGTTTTCAAGAAAATCACTATAAACTAATTTGCTACTCTGCAAGAATTTGGTGAGATGCATTAATCATGCCGGAATCTAATTTGATCTTGTAAACCCATTTCTGTAGAAGAGAAAAAAAATCTACTTGGAGTACTGAAGAAGCACTATTTTCACTTACTTTCAGCAATACCTGGGTAAATACAAACAAAATTATAATTGGTTTTGTTTAGAAGTCAGTATCACAGCTGTGACCCAGTCGGGGTTAGTTTATGAAGCTCTCTATAGTAATCAGAGTCATTTGGATTGCAAAGGCCTCTTCCAGACCAGTACACTTGAGGTTACTTGTACAGCATTATTTTACTCTTTGTCTCTATCTTCAGCAATCTCCTTTTATTGGGATCATGCATGCCAATCAGAGAAAAGTGAAGATATGAAAACTGTAAAAAATTGTGAGCTTCAGTTACAACATTTAAAAAACTTTTTACCCAAATCCATTCATGCAGGTTGGACTCTTTAACCACTGTGATGAAAGCTAAAGCCTTACTAAACATCGTGAGTAGGATGAGCACGTGTGAGACAGCGATTTATTGTTTGTACAGACAGAGTGTGATCGACACTCCATTAATACAGTGTGCTGAACTATCATTTCATGCAATTAAGTAATCAGAATACCTGCATGTGTGTGTGTGCATATATGTGTATGCGTATCTGGGAGACAGAAGGTTCAAACACAGCCGAGCAATCAGAACAGTTAGAAGGAGACAAGGCAGAGGTATTCACTGGGGTTTGCTTCCCTCCAGAGGAGCCTTACTTGCAGGGGGTGATTTAAAGCAGAAATCTTCCTGTCTGTAGAGGAAATCTGGGTTGATTAACCTCACCAGGTGAAATTCAGTTTTTGTGAATACCTCCCTAATGTTCCATCTGGGTCATAATGTATATTGTCAGATTTGCAGCTTTACTACTCTCCTCTTCAAGACAAAACACACAACCCTAAAGACAATAGGTTTAAGGGCCCAAGAGGGGCCAATTCTGCCCCCACTGGAGATAAAAAAATACTACTTACAATATCATTTACTTTTAAGGGAGAAGATCAGAGCAATAATCCTCAAAGATGCTGTTTCTCACTCTTGCACCTTTATTTTGCAGGTGCTGAGTTTTTTTTCACTGTCAAAAATTTTTATTTAAACCAGAAAGTGATGAATATGTTCATACAGACAAATGGTTACAGTTCACCAGAAATTCAATAGGACTGCAGCTTAATCAGAAGTAGGCATGCTATCTGCAGTGTTTTCCCATAATGCATTCTCACTTACAAGTTTTGCTTTCCAAGGTTGACGAAGTACTGGACTTGTTTTCCATTTCCAACATACTGCTGCAATATATCATCGCTCTAACCACTGTTTGGCTTGTAATTTGGTTCTGGCCAAATAACAATGCCAGGTTTTCAGTATTCTGCTGATTTCCACAATTAGACATTCAGTACATCCCCAGCTACATAGCCAGCAGCCACTCTGACAAAACAAACGATCTTGGGAGTGTAACACAGAATTAAGTCAACAGGACAGAAATCGTGCCCAGAATTTTGAACCATATTTTGAAATATTACTGAAGTGACAACTTCAGGGTCCCCAGGATCTCTAACGTAAAGCTACCGGTAGTTTCAGTACCTATTAATACCTGAGAATAAGGAAAAAAGAAAAAGAAAAAAAAAAAAGACACAAATGACCTGCTGTCACTATTAGGGTGGCTCCATCAACAAAGCTAGCATCAGCTTATACAGAACATTGATTTTTATCAATTCTAGCAGAAAAGCTTGGTAAAAGGCTGAAAAGCTTGGTAAAAGGCTGAAAAGCTCAAACCATAAAAACATTTAAAAAACCTCAAAGATTTTATGCAAATGGACCTACCAGAACCCTGGTCAGCACTGAAAGAGAATAATTCTGAATGGGATTCTAGCATATACAGGCAACTATATAGCTACTCGTTTATTCTTTCCTGAATCGTCTATATTACATTACACTGAATACACTACATTATGACTTTAACAGGCAAAATGACACTCTTAGACCTGGTTACTGTCAAACTGTATGGAAATAGGCTTCCATTTCAAACACTGCATGTTCATAGTTGATTACATACACTTGGTCCTGAACAGTCAATATAGATAAATATCAGTAAAATTATAGTAGCAGAGCACCATTTCTGTTTGTGTGACATATGCAGGTAGAGCAAATGCCTGAAACCGTGAGATAGTAATACTATGACTGCATATCACTGAAAATATATTATATGCCCTAGGCATGCCTCCTAGTTTGGAGAGGAAAAACTAGAAAACTGGCAGTAGATAGTCACAGCTTGTTACCTAGCTCTATGTGTACTCACACTCCAACAAGTAGCACTCATTCTCTCATTTATCAATCCCATTAAATTTTGAAAGAACTATTCTGGTACAAAGATTACAAACCCATAACTTTTTGTCATTTAAAACTTTCCTCTAGATGTCCCTTTGTATCTAGAGGATGTAACTGGAAAAACCTGAGAAAGATCCTCCTGACACACCAAATTCAGGTTCAGTGTTTCTCCTTTTAGGAACCACATCCACGAGGGATACAGGAGCTGTGAAATATTCCTCTCTTGGGATCAGACTGGGCATAAATCTCAGCCCGATGTACACACCACCTTTTTATACAACAAAGTAAAATCTCTCACTCATTTCCTGTTGAACAGGACTTATGCTACTAAATGGATGTGAAAGTAAAAGGTAGAAACCAAGTGAAAGATACAGTCCAGAAATTCTCATAAAGTCCATTTCCCAGCAATGTCAGCTCCCAGAAGATGCACTCAATGAAAATAAACCTTCAGATATTGAAGAGTTACTACAGCAGCCCTTCCTCATCACTAGCCATGGGAGTAAGAAGTGGCAGAAATGAAACCAGGGAGAAGATGACGTGGCACGAGATACACACTGTTTGGAGTTTTCCAGTGCCAGGATGGTTCTTTGAGACAAAATTTAGAGCAATTCTGTGCATTGTTCTTCACAATATTTTCATTAAAAGCTGACGTACTGTATAAAGCACCATGCTGGTTTTATATTTCCAGGGTGTGATTAGGAGTTAGTTTTCATTTACATATTTTCAAAAAGTTTTTACTATATGATGAAGGAGAAACAAACCTTTAGCAGGACATTAGAATTCCCTCACTGCAATTTTGCTAAATCTTCCATCTGTTTTTTAAAAGCAGAAATTATTTTGAGTCTTCTATTTTCTATTTAACTGCTGACCTTTTCCCCCCTCTATTTTTTCCCATATGCTTTTTGATCACATGTAAAAAACTTGGTTTCAGTTCTCTCATTTCCTGATTTTCTATATTTCAATTATACTTTAATGGCTTTATATACAGTGATGATGATACAAGAGTGTGTTGTGAATGAAATCTGTTTCGTACTATCCCAGCTTCTGAGAACTGCTACAATTTGAGTTGCTTTCTTCTGTAGCCTCTGAAGTGCCTTCTATAATATAATAATATAATAAACCCTGAATCTGCTCTTCCCTTTGCAATGCAATCCAGCATTGTTTCCCATAATGCTGCTACATTATGATTTGCAGCTATAAATAATTATCCTAAGTTATAAAGATAAAATATAAAACTTTAAAGCAATACCATTAGACACCATACACTTGAGACTCTGAAGCAGCCATAAGCAAACGTTGATTTTCATAAAGAATAGAAAAGAAGGTGATAATGAAAAGCATGGTTCCTGCTTAGGATTAGTTCATCAAAAGCTGGCTGCAAGCTTGGGTGCAAAGAATGGAAAAAGTAGGTAATCAGTGGCAAACTGCACCTTGTTTCTAAAGGTGGGGCACCACATTTTATGACCTTTATCTTAAAAGGTGAGGGGGGCGGGGGGGAAACAGTTGTGGGAATGGGATTGACAACGTGTGAGGTTCAGTAATAGAAGGTATTATCCCCCAAAAGGGGAAGTGTCAGAGACGAGAGGGACTGACTTACCCAAACCTCTGTAAGGCTTGTGTTCAGATGTGTGAACTTGTGAGTAGTTTTCTGTTTGTTCTGTCTTGTCTGGACAAGCATTCAATATAACAACAGCGGAATATATAGGATTCCTGGCTTTTTCACTACRCTATTTTTCATTGCCTTCCTTCCAAATAGCCCTCCATTTTCCTTTTGTACTTTTGCTTCTTGTTCTATTAAGCTTGTGTTACCACATTATTTAACTGCCTTTACAAAGTTCTTGTTTTTCTCTACCTAGATTTCCAATAATCAGGAATTCTCTTTGTGAATCTGATGCTAGTTACTAAGACTACTCTAATTCCCTTCAACATTCTTTCATCTCTTTGGATTATACTAGTGTGAGGAGGTGGTGGTATGGCAGGTTTTAAAAGCTGCAAACATCTTAATAATCATTTATATTATTTGTCCTTCTCCTGACTTCTCATTTTAGTAGGCAGTTTGTTTCCAAGAAAAATACACATGTCCACTATTTACAAAAGAGAGATAAAAATAACTGTTCACATTTGAACTATGATCTAATTATTTCTTTAAGAGTGATGAAGTAGATTAGATTGTGAATAATCTAAATACAGCCAGCCTTATTTCATTATTTGAGTCCCACATGTGCTTTAAGAACAATATTTACTTTCAAGATTTTAAAAACTGCACGCTAACTAGTGCACGTTTTTATGCAACTTTTCATCTTTGATGTGTTTAACTGTATTTTCACACTGCAAAAGTGGCGGAAATGTGTTTTTCTGACAGGGATGGCCTCAAGGATACAGCTATCCTTTGTGCCAGTGTGAGATGTGCATGAAGCTGCTGAACGTCCACAGAGGCTGAGACAGTGTGGTTTAAGTCCTCTCCAGATCCACCGAGATGGATTTCAAGGGGAGGGAAGTAGGACCAGGAGGCTCTTGCAGGAACAAACAGCCTTAAGGGTGAGGTACATCATTGCTGTGCTCTGATGAAGCTGCATATGCTCAGGAATTTAGACAACTGGGTGCTTCATCTAGGATGAAGTCACGATGCAGTCTTCACATTTTCATCTGTCTTCCTACTTTTTGCCTTTTTATTTACCCAGGTAAAATCAATCTATTGCCCTGACACTTGCCTCTTCTGGTCCATACCTGCAGTTGCATTAGGTCCAGACAAAGAGGATTTTTTAGTGAAACAAATGCTTAACCATATGTGAGACTGTTAAGAGATCTAAAGCTTGGTAGGGGAAATCTGGCCCCCAAAACTGAAGGCTTGACTTAAACAAGTTGAATTTTCACACTTCCCCCCACACCCCCCAAACACTAGCTCTTTCAAGTCATATTTTAGAGCTTTCATTTACAAAATCAGTGTTTACTGACCTTTCCATAGTTGTTTAAATATGAAGAGATGTGTCCAGGGAGGAAAAATAGTATTAAAATACTGAGCTTGTTATCTCCAAAGTGCTACACACAAATTAACTAATGAATGCTAATATAGTGATTAGCTTGTTTGCCTAGGTTTAGTGCAATGACTATGTTTCCTAATGCCATCATTCAATGGAGAATGGTTTGGTATCACACCAAAGCCAGGACAGCTCTTCTTAAAACATAATGTGCTTAACATTTGTGTATTCCCCACTGAAAAGAATGTAAATCTATTTAAAGTGCTGAGATTATTTGCAAAAGACAACTACTTTCAGAGAAACATTTTGAAATCAAGATATGCTTTGAGTTACTGAAAGATTGCAATACTAGGCAAAACCGTAATGGACTGTTGTTGGCTAGGTGGGATGAGGATGGAGCTACAGACATTTCACCTGGGATGACTACTGTGTTCTGCATAAATTTCATAGGCATTGACCCCTCACAGCACCTTCTCAGGAGCAAATAGCACAGAAAGTACTTAGAGGAAAGTGCTGTCCCCTCTGTGGGGCTATCCCTTCCCTCCTCCTTTGGGGGAAAAAAGTAACAGACCAAACAGACTTTGCCTGTGGGCTTCCCAGAGGACCACACTCCATGGACAGTTGCATGGCATGTACAATTCCAGTGTCTGTAGGCTAGATTAGGTACATGTTTGTACACTTCTCAATGTAATGAGGTCCCAAGCCACAGTGAGGCCTCTGAAAGCCTCAAGAATATAAATAATAATAACAAAAAATAGTAATAAATAGAAATGAAACTGGTAGCATCACAGGTATTTGTGGAGCTTTGGAACGACCACAAGAAAGCTGGCACAATATCACCGGCACAATATATACTGAAACAGCTTGGAAAAAGCAATCTGGAAAAAACCCAATATAAATATAATGAATGAGCCTTTATTCCACATATGAAAGTGTTTCTGATACTGACAAAAGGAGGTACAATATTTATCATTCTAGGATCGCAGGGGACAAAACAACAATATTAAATCATGAGAGGTTTTATTTGTGAATTGGCATTGTTTTCTGTCCCTTGTGTTACCAGAATGATAAATGCTTTCCTTTGTGTAGGAAAGAAAAGATTTGATACTGGCTGTGCATTCTATATATTCATGCTACAATTTCTTGAGAGGTTTGGTTAAATCCTCATAAATACCAATGTTTACATTAAAGGTGCTAATAAACATTTTGGGGTGGTGGTTGTTTGTTTTTTTCCTCACCCACAGTTTTATTTGAGAGTCCCCTTCCTGATATTTTATTTTCTAGGGCAGATGAAACAAGATTCAGTTATCAGAGTTCTTAGGATAACTGGTGGGAATATTGCAGAAGCACAATGTGATCAAAGCGGATGGAAAAGCAATCCCGAAATGACTAAGGGCAAAACTGCGCCAGTCCCAGAATTACAGAAAGAGCTGATGTGTATGAGACATACTAAACACTTGCATTTGAATTTTTAATATCGAAAATAAATGTCACAGCATTTTCATAAAGAATCTATTTGTCCTGAATGCAGCTCATCTGCTGCTCCTTGCTAGGATTATACCTTTTATCTATCTTTAACTCCTGCTGAACGCTCTAGCAGTTCCAACGTCTGATAGGAGGTTATGGGTTCTTTCATATTTTTCTTACATTTTATGTTTTCAAAAGCTAGCACAGAGCATTCTAGTGATCACGTGAGAGTTAACATACTTTGTTGCCAATATTTTCAAATGCAAGTAATATCTTCTGGTTTACCCAATTCAGGATGAATATGGTGCATCACTATGCCATCTTATGTGACTCAGCTTTGAGAGCTTCAGGGCTTGGCTCTGCCTTCAGTGCCCTAAGTACACATGGCTGAATTTCTTTAGCCAGTAAATACTGAACGTGTAAATAAATATATAACTAGTAATCTGATTTCCAAAGATATATAAGCATGACCCCAAGAAAGGATTATTTTATCACAGTAYAATTCTGTGCATGCTCTGAGTGCTGGGGAAAAATTCCTAGAACACAGCCAATTTTATCACACAGATTTCAATTGCTAGGTTAGATGCACTTAAGAATATTTAAAGTTACACAGAAATGTATTCTATGTATGTTACGTATTACAGCATGCATGGATAGAATGGCTCTTCAAAATAGCGTGACGGGTTTTCATTTTCTTTTTCAGTGCAATTGCTATTACTGTTACTCAGACATCATCCTGTAACCTCTATCAGCCCCAGTCAGGGATACAGCTCCCATTGTGTCGGGTGTAATATGTGAGCACTGCACCAAAGAGCTTACAATCTAAACAACTTTTCACTGTGCTTAAATTTTCATGTTAAAAGAAACATGTTCACAGACCTCCTTAACCCCCAGACTTTTAAAGTCAGGCTGAACATGAACATTTAGCTAGATTTTTCTTTTATGCAATAACCTACTAGGTAATAGAAGTTCTGCAAATCACTATCAGCTCTCAGCTACATTGTGTAGTTCAGAGGCTTCAAATTGTATTTCTGACAGCCTGTTACACAGCTGCTACTGAGTAGACCTTTGTAAATAGCTATATTAATGATGTACAAGGAGAGAACACAGTCTACCTCACTCCTGCCTATCTACATTGGCCTTGCAGTTCTAACATAAGTAAAAAAATACTATTTTACATTAAAAACTGTCAATATAAATACTGCATCTAGATCTATGGAGCAATAAGACTGCATTAATCAACATTTTTTTTGAGAGAGAACTGGACTAAATTATTGTGAAAAGTAATAAATGAATAAGCTGCAAAATTCAATGACTTGTATAGTTAATTTTAATATCATAATGAGTAAATGAGTTTTATTTAAAAATAGTTTATGCTTAGAGTTAAGCATAGAACACCTAGGTAAAAAAAGATTTGTAGTTTTGAACAGATTGTAACATTAGCACAAAATTTCTGGGAAACTTTTAGGACCTGTGCAAAGTTTTGTGTGAAAAGTCAAGAAGTTTCCAGATTTTGATAGATTTCAGGCTGGATGTGTCAAAAGATAAGCCCTGACACTGGCAGTCCGTCTCCCCTGAAAATTTAGACTCTATATACAGCCATCTTCAGGTAAACCAATTTCTACTTTCACCTCTGCCTCCAAATGCTGGTCTCAAAGGACTTCATTTCAGCCAAGACCTGTCAAAACCCCCAAATGCTTTTCATTACTGAATTCCTTCTGTATGCTCTCTGTCAGCTGTGTTAAAATAATAAATTCACAACCGATTGATTTTTGAAAAGGGAGAGAACCACCTGAACTCACACACCGATCTTGTTATTTCAACATGTAAAATTTGGGGCATATTTAAAATTGTTGTTTGAAGCCCATGCTTCCCATGCCATTTATGGGATTTAAAGTAGCAGCAGGTTCAGAAGAAGTTATAATAAAAATAATTTTCAGTAGGATGACTACGAGACATTTGGGGCGTGCTCCAGTCAGTGCATATCCTTTTAAATCATTACTATTAATGGTAATTCACTCACAAACATCCAGTACAGACTAGGTGTCCTGGTGTTCTTAATTGGCGTTTTGAAATAATAAAATTACTTTTTATATTTTGTTGTATCTGGGGGGAATTCAGGACATTTCTAAAATTCTTTTGAGAGGTGATTCTATACAGTTTTTGTCAGCATCAGGGGAGGAAAATACACAAAAACCATACTGCTGGATTAAGAARGCAACAATGGTTATATTACCTAAAAAGTAGAAAAGAGTCTTTTCAAATTGTGTGTGTAGACAAGGAGCTTAGTTTGGATGAAGCAGTTGCAAGAACACCTTAATGGGGGACAAGAAAGCAATTAACAATGAAAAGTCACTGATGCACAAGATAGTCCTAGAGATTAAAATCTTATTGAAACAAATGCTTCTCCATTTGATCATAATGAATTGAGCTGAAAGACCTGCAAAACCAGTTCACTGAACACATGAGAAGAAAATAATAATTTGTTACTCAATTATAGTACAAAGCTTTCTGACCAACACACTGCTCTACAGCATTAGTTAAATAGAAATAAGAATCTTGGGTAAACTGAATAACACAATAGGAGAATTAGRCGTAGTATTTTTTGAAATTGCAATGTGATAATTATGAAAATATATACAGAAATATCAATTTGTACAGTGCTTTGAAAACACAGGAAGAATATGCTTTATCCCAAATGGATAAACAAAACATTCAAAGGAACAGAGGTGAAATGGGCATAGCAGGAAGRATAGGGCAGGGATGGATGAAGCTAATAGCACAGGGAGCAAAGGCGCAGTGGTGGAGCTAAGCTGAGCATGGGGCAACTGGGGAATACTCTGAAATGAGAGAAATTGCAGAGACGGAACTGTGAAAGAGAGAGAGAACATTAAAAAGTGAAGATTGAGAGAGCTACATTACATCGTGGGAACAGACTGCCTAAATTAGAGAAATCCATCAGATCAAGGTAGGTTGGGTCTTTGTAATGGGGACAAGGTCTCAGATTCATCCCATCTGCCTTTAGGCAGCTAGCTGAGACATCCAAACCTGGAAAGTATCACATCAGATTTGACAAATCAGTGGAAAGGCATGTCCAAAGAGGAATCAAGATTGTAGGTGGGCTGAACTAGCCTTTGACAGAAGATTTAAGAAARAAATATAAGTGACCAGTTTAGTAACACATCTAAAATAATATGCACAGACTATGTGAAACCATTGGATTAGATGGGACTGCTATAAAAAAGATTAAAGGAGGGAATAAATAAATAAATAAACATAAATATCTGTGAAAATAGCTGTCACAGGGAATTGTATTGAACATTTTTTTTTTACAATGCACCCTTAACAGGCCCTGTGTTTTTCAGTGTTGCCATTTATGGTAAAATGTGGTGATGACAGAGTAGACACAACAGAACAGCCAGCAGTGGTGAAGATGGCATAGGAAAAAAAAAAAACCAAACCCTCTTTGTTATTTAAATGGGTTCTATTTAAATATTTTTTCTTTTTAGTTGCTTTGCCATTTTAGCCAAATATGAAGTTACACATCTGGAACAGTAACGTGGGATATACCAAAATAAAGCAGTGGCTTCAGAAAGGTCTCCAATTCGTAAGCCAGGTAAGGGGAAATGATTTGATTACATTTCGGAAGTTCAAAGAAGGAAAGATCATGCTCTAAAAGGGCTCTTTCACCCTTTCAGCAAGAAAGATTTAACATCCAGGTCTAAAGCCTGAACTCAGGAAACTGAAATGAGGTGAAATTARAGGAACTTTGATAAACACGTCATCAGAGAAGGTAAGGCAACAATTCATGTCTTAAACTCTGTGAAAATAAGGAATAAAGCAGATACCCTGAAAGGCCAGCAGACTTGGAGGCAGACCATCAGAAGAAGCAGCATGACAGTAAAGCACTGGAAAGAACATACATAGGTAGGAGCAATTACAAAAAAGCCAAAAAGTGCCTTGTTAAAAATCAGTTTTATGTATATAAGTACATATATATATATAGTTATTCCAAATGAATGTATTTCACTAATAATTTGCTGACAACTTATTCTGTCAACATCACAAACTGAAGAACTGAGAGAAGATATTTCAGTAATTTCAGGATGAAACAAATTATCTGAAAATATGGATTTCTACACTGTCTAGTAAATAAAATATTTTTAACAAATGAAAACAAAACCATGAAATAAGTTTCTAGATGAGAAAAACAAAACTGAAATCATCAAACGATCAATACATTTTGGGTTTGTCAGTCTGTAAACAATCAACATAAATCTCATCTGAAATTAAGCTGTAAATATCATCTATTTTCAGATCACCCTCTACTTGCATTTCAGTCACAAATGCTTTGAAGAAACTCAGTCGTGAGTAAAGGAAATACCTTTAAATTGTTGTAACCCAGACTTGAGTTGCATGTTGTGGGAATTACTATAGCAGAAACCCCTTGTTGCTAGCTAGGCTAGGAGCAAGGGGAGAAGTTCATTGCAATGCTAAACTCTATAACCTGGCCCAAAGGGACCAGGGGTGGAGATTGTGATGGAAATACCTTTAAATTGTTGTAACCCACGATTTGAGTTGCATGTTATAGAAATTACCATAGCAGGAACCACCTGAACCAATGGAGGACAARCCTTACAAGAACCAGTGCAAGTGYAGCAGTGACCCGATCTGAGCTGGCTTTGGTGCCCAATAACTCCACRCAACACMCCACCTCTCCTGTCCTGAGTGACCACCATAACAGATGGAGYCCAAAGTCATGGACTAAATGAACTCAATGGACATTTGTGGACATTTATGGGCATTTTACAGACATTTCACAGGGGTGGTCCATAGACTACGGGAATGACATCTGTGTATTATATCAAAGGGTGGGAAGGGGGGTGATGGGTAATGACAATGTATTGCATAGTGTGGGACCTGAGCATGACGTAAATGGTATGGAATAAGGGGTGGATACTGTCCTGGTTTTGGCTGGGATAGAGTTAATTTCCTTCCTAGTAGTTGGTATAGTGCTATGTTTTGGATTTAGTATGAGAATAATGTTGATAACACACTGATGTTTTAGTTGTTGCTAAGTAGTGTTTACACTAGTCAAGGACTTTTCAGCTTCCCATGCTCTGCCAGGTGCACAAGAAGCTGGGAGGGRGCACAGCCAGGACMSCTGACCCAAACTGGCCAACGGGGTATTCCATACCATATGACGTCATGCTCAGCATATAAAGCTGGGGGAAGAAGAGGGAAAGGGGGGACATTTGGAGTGATGGCATTTGTCTTCCCAAGTAACTGTTACGCGTGATGGAGCCCTGCTTTCCTGGAGATGGCTGAACACCTGCCTGCCGATGGGAAGTAGTGAAKGAATTCCTTGTTTTGCTTTGCTTGCATGCGCGGCTTTTGCTTTACCTGTTAAACTGTCTTTATCTCAACCCACRAGTTTTCTCACTTTTACCCTTCTGATTCTCTTCCCCATCCCACCGGGGGGAGTGAGCGAGCGGCTGGGTGGTGCTTAGCTGCTGGCTGGGGTTAAACCACGACAACCACTGCGACTATGTTTTCTAATACTCCTAGTGATGTGYTACAAGCTTTATGTAATTAAGCCTGATGAACCTTGTGCCTTAATAAGGACAAACCCAAGGGTTAAAACTTAAGTATGAACAAAAGACAGGGCAAAAGGAAGGAGAAAATGTATTGCCTACAGAAAGGTCTTCCCAGATTTGGGGAATTATGGGCAAAAGCTTATGTGCATCAAAAGATATCAAAAAGAAGTTGTAATTCTTGTTTAAAAGAAAAAAGTAAAAAAAAAAAAAAAAGTAGAAATATACTTTAGCCCTTCAGAGATACCTTATCTTTATCGAGTGATCTGATGTTAAAAAAACCCTGTACTCCATGCCAGGAGTGTACAAACTCTGTACAGGAACCAGACAGTGAACATATAGTCATACGTTGTGGTTCTTACTGTGATAATGAAATTAAGGTTTAGACATTTTCTGCATGACTAATCTCTCTTGATTACATTTTGAAGTGTTTCAGTGAATGATTAATTAATGGCRCACAAGGCCTCCTCTATGGTTCTGCTGTCTCCAGTATGAAAGGATCGCTGGACTTTGGTGCGTGGGCCTCCACTGTCTAGTCTCGTCCCTATTAGATCGTTCCTTGCCTTCCCTTGGAGGCGTGTGATAGATACAGTGAACCTCAACACTGGACTCAGCACCCTGTGGAACCATCAGCAGATGAACTCCATTTCCTTCTCTTGAAAAGGGAGCTTTTAGGGGAATTGTTGCTTTCCAAGAACAACAGCCTCCCCGCAACCTGCCAGATCAAAAAGGGGAAGAGAGGTGGGTGTTCAGTGCTGAATGAAAGGACAGGGCCTGCATGGATTTCCTATCTGTCGGACTTTGTTCCTCTTGATTTAAGAAATATTCCTCATATTGTTCATCTTTTCCTGGAGATACATACACAAATGCTTACCATCAAGTCAATGCATCCACTGCATGCTTAAACTTTTACACAGGCATCTTGATCAGGACCTTACAGAGACCTATCCTGTCAATGGGGCAAGTACCTATCCCTTAATGGAAGCATCTAATAACTCTTCTAGGAGATTCACATGATTTTTTCCTTCCCTACAGTTGTCTTCCACAAATATATTTGCAGGAAGAGATGATCTGCCCACAGGTTTCAGGACACTTAAGATCAGAACTGCAGAATGACCCTCAAGCATAGCAGACATTTGCTTCAAATCAATTTTCCATCAGCCTTGTTGCAACTGTGCACACAAAAACATTCTCTTTGCAAATCTCTTTCACAAACTGAGGCTAATACCTGGAGTGTCTAGACCAGAGATGCACAACAAGGATGTGAAGCGCTTTATAAAATTGGACTGAAGGGAAATCAATATTACAAACATACCCATAACAAGGGATCCATTACTGCTACAATATATAAAACAGCACTGTGCCATCCAGCAAACACTTGTAAGGTATGCGTCAGGAGCGGGAAATTCTTTTTTCAACTCTCTGGGAATATACAGTGATACAATATCACTGAAACTGGAAAATATTATAAGCATACCCATATGTTCTTAACCTAAACAGAGTTATCCACCACAGTATATTCTCCTGTGCTTTGGTCCCAGTATGGTATGGTTTACTTTAGGCTTTTAATCTGATCATGCATACCCCTAATTGTTTAAACTATAATTATAGATGTTAAATTGTTTTGCCTTCTACAAAAAATGTGCTTTGGAGAGACCAAAACAGAAATTAAATGCATGTAAAATAATAGAACTATTTCAATGGCACTAATTGCAAAACAATTTTAAAAAGCATCTTTTGATGAAATAATTGTTTTAATTATACAGTATAGTTAGGTTTACGAACTATAAACACTTTAGCTTTTAGCATTAAAATGATTTCATGTGTACTGTTTCCCACACTTTATTTCAGAGTGTAAATAAACTAGAAATATAAATCACTGCAAAAGGAAATCAGAACAAAACAGAAGGAAAAGTGGTGATCTCTCTACATATAACAGGGTACTATCATAGTATATTGTTAATGGATATAGCTAAATGCAAACAGGCAATTCATGAATTGCCTAGGAGAAACCTTAATACTGGGGCACTAGTAGGGAGACCAAACCTTAGGTCGTTCAGAAACGCCATCTGCCCACGGAGGGCTCTGAGTGGAGCTCAGCAAGGTCCCTCCTGTTGTAGAAGGACTGCACCAAGGCAGGTCTTCTGGCGGGGGATTTTCTAAGTGGAAGTCTTCGCGAAGGACAAGGTTCCCGTGCCTGCCTGCCTTAAACTCACAGATTCCTAGATGGTTCATTTCAAAACCCAAATGAGATGCTTCTTGACTGCACGCTGTGGCAGATCATAAATTTGCCATGGTACATTGTCCACTGTCTCAAGAAAAAATAAATGCAATAGTTCTTATCTACGTGGCAGCAACTTTCCACTGGGTTAGTCTTAAAATTTTCTTTGAGGGTGAGACACCTAGAAAAGGTGTTAAAAATCAAATATTACAGTAGGGAAAATTTATTCAATAAAATGACTACTAAAGGTAATTAAATGATATCCCCAGCCAAATGTCTCAAATTTGGTATTGTCTTTATTGTTGAATAGACATAGACATAGTAAATGTCTTGTGACATTTTGTTAGAAGGGGAGGGGAAGGAAATATTTGTGATACAGAATGAACGTGGAGAGGAGATGTTAGAGAGACATTGCACTTGTAGACATGCTCTGGCAGAATTGCAAACATTTTTACAGCTATAAAACACTCAAATCTCTTCTCAGTTTAAAAATGTGCCTGTAAACAACTACTTTATATTATTCTGTGAAACAACTACAGTAACAACTGCTTGTATTCTCGCTGCCTGCAAAAGCTCAACACACAGCAGTGAGGAGGCTCCTGCTTCAGTAAAAATCACAGTATTACTCTTATGAAATTTCAGAACTATCGGTCCTTCGCAAGGCAAAGAAAAATCCTCTGTGCTCTGACTGCTGAATCAGTTAGTGTAAATAGAGCAAAAACAAAGGAACTGCTTGGCAGGATTTTAAGTAGTCTCTTATCTCTACGCTGCATTCTCGCTTGCACTGCACCTCAGTACATGCACAATACTTTAGTGTTGGTCTTGCTCTCACCTTGTAATCCACCAATCAAACTGGTTGAAGGATGCCAGAGACTAACGTATCTGTTGAAACTTTCCCACCTGGTAATTGCATTTCAATTTTTTCCTAGCTGAAAAATTTATCTCATTGAGCTTTTTTTGTGAGGAATGTTATTTTAAATAGTATTACTGATTAATTCATATTTTCAACTCATTGAATTTCCACACTGCCCTTGAAATTTGTTCCATTATGAGGAAAAAAAGAATCTTCTACAGCATGTTTTATTATGAAAGACAATGTTGAAGCCTTCAGAAGAGCTACGGGTCATATCTTCAGCTGGTATTAATGGATGCTCTCTGCTACAGGCAATAGGTTAATCCCAAATTTTGCTAGCTGGGCTTCTGGTTCTCTTTCTGCCTAGCTAGCAAACCACTAAAGCCCTAACTGATGTTACTTGCACTATCTAGGTATTGGAAATATATATACACATATATATATGGGTTTATTTCTGCAATTTTCAGAACAAACTTTGATAAGAAAAGATATCATTACTGTCTGGTACCAGTTTTCTTTACAGATTATAATCTCAGAGAATTCATGCTCCTCAGCTGCAAAAGTGTTATTTTTTAATTTTATTTTTGACTTCCTTTCCATTGTTTATCAAATATTCCTTTTCTGGAATGTATTATGTAACATTGGTCAAAACCGTGCAACAAAAATGTTTGAAAATAAAAAATGTTGCAAGGTTGATACAATCTCTTTGCATAGACAGAGGCAACTGATCATTATGGGGCACATTTTCATCACTAACAAAAGTTTATTGTCTGTATCTTTAAAACTGACAGTGTCTTTCAGGATCTATCAAATGTACCATAACATAAGCTATCAAAATGAATAAAATATAAAGTGCATAGTTCTTAGAGACATCATTTCCAAGCACGTAAACTTTTATCTTACTTTTGAAAAAATGTCAAATCACTTGGAGCAGCACTTTCAAAAATATGATTTATGAAAAAGGGTTATTTTAAAGGCTCTGAGAACTACATAAAAGTCCTTCAAACAGCAGGGCTACCACAACTTTTAACAGAGAAAGTAGTAAAACAGGTGACGGATGGGAGCAGGTAAGACAGAATCATGGCCCCTGAACTCAATCAAATGCACCTGCATTTGGTAAATAGCTCTAACAATTAAGTATGTTACAGCTGATGAAACACTCTTGCAAGCTCCCAATTTGCATTCAACAGATCAGATGTTTGTAGCATAATAGATGCTGCCACACTAAGGTTCCAGCAGTAATCTAGTGCACAGAAGAGTGCTCTGAGTGTACAGATAGGTGAGGACCTCACGGCTGAGGTAAAGAGGTTGATACGAGAACAGCCCAGTCATTGAAAAACATAGTGCTTTTTTAAGTAAAGCCTCTTCTTAATGTAGGAATCAGTGTCCAGTATTATTATTTACACAGCACTCAATATACTGAGTTCTTACTCAATATATAGTTCTTACTCAATATATTCTTCTTACATTACCTCAAACGTTAGAGCTTCTCAAGGTGATTTCCTATTAAAACTAGTAGTCACTACTAAGCCTGGCCATCCTTTTAGCTGTATAACATCCAGGTTAACTAATACAAGCTATTGTACCCTGGCTTTTATACAGGCTCTCCTTACATTCTTCCAATACTTGCTGATTGAAGATATGTCTGCTAACTGCATCACTGTACTACATTTGACAGGCTGAAATAAAAGACAATTCAGCTCAGTTTCAAAGGCTGTTTTTAATCTCATCCAACTTGAGTTGCCTAGAGTGAGGTGACTAGACTAAGCTAATCATCTAGGCTCCCTCTGTAGACATCAGAGGAGCAGGGCCACCTCAAGAGTGAGATTTAAAAGACAATTTTATTTTGAGCTCATGTAATAGAATAGGACAAAATGTCCTCTCCAAGTGCTTCATTCTTTCTGTTGACTATCAAGGAAACTTAGATTAACTTAGATTAGAAACCTAACTTCTAGATGAATGTAAGTGAGACAGGTCCTGGTTATTTTGATATAGAATTGGCTAAGAACAGCTGCGAGAGCAGCCTTATACAGACAGCATTAAAGATAATTCTTGCTTCAGGCAATTCACAAATTAAGCTAAACTAAAATCCCATTTCAGCTATAAAACTATTTTAAAAGATGCTTCTTGGGTTCATATTATACATCTTAATGGGAGAAGGGTGCCATATGGAGGGATTTCATTTTAAGAGATACTCAGTGCTCTTATCTTCCCTATGTACAACACGGAAATTGAAAGCAAACATAAAGCTTATCATATATTTTTGCAAGCAATTGTCATTTTAAATACAGAGAACTTTATTAATATAACAATGGGATACAGAAATACTAAAGTGAGAGATCTCAGAGTAAAGGCTCTTTTAACTCAGTTAACRCCACCTAGCTGTATGTAGTTCTCTTGCATTTATTGGTTTGCATATATGGATCATGGCTCTTTAAAATGTCATGTATTATTTTCCAAAGATCATTTTCAAAGAGAAATTGTAATTTGCCAAATACAACTGGCATATAAAATAATAGCTAATGTAACCGTATGATGAAATTGCTGTCAAGTTGTTTACCAACTGTCCAGTACGATCAAACACGGTCTTGTGATTATTTTCCTCCTCTCCTTGAGAAAAGAAATTTATTTGACTTCCAAATCCAGGCTTTTGAATTCTGGGAGTACAGAAGTATTTTGTAACCTCCTTGGCCAAACAAGGGATTTCATGCACTCATGTGAATCTCATCAGACTGTCCATGGCCAAGAAGTGTCTGCTTATACAATGGGGGAGAATTCCTTCAATGAGGATGAGAGGAAGGAGCATTCTTCGGAGGGTGTCTACACTTACAAAGTAGATCAAAGGCGTGCAGCTTTAGCTCACTCCTACCTATACAGAATACTGCTGCAAAAACCACATACTTATCTAAAAAYGTCGGTGATATTGCCACTATCTGTGTGCTTTCTACTGGTTTCCTACTTTCTATACCCTAAAACCCGAGATGTTTGGCTTTACTTTCAAAGCCATTCCCCATCAAGCTGCCTCATTCTTAGAAGGAGTTCCCTACAGTCATCTGCAAAGCTGTCTTAATTATCTCATTTCAGATCCTGTCTTTGATACGTTGCTTATAGAAAACTCATAGCTGGCCTGCTGCTTTCCTTTGAACACTGACTTTTTGGCTGACCAGTACTGTCACATTGCTTCCTTATGTTCCCCCGTCTGTCTAGCCCCATCTGTTGTCTCGTTTCATACTTAGATTATAAGCTCTATGGCAGAGGAACGGCCTTTTTGTTCTGAGTTCATTTAGCCCTAAAACAATGCAGGCTTGACCTGTGATTAGGGCTTCCCAGCACTAGAATAATACAAACAAGCAAACATTCTCACAAATAACCCAGCTGGAATGCCGGATACAGATGCTGTCTCACAGACACTACAACATGGAGAAATCAGTTTCCACCAAAACTAAATTACCCAGCAATACTGGTCCATTTGGTCATCACTGCAAAATAGCCTTCATGTTCCTCTTGCTTTTCGACCTAGCTCACAGTTGTGGCTTTTAGCTAAATAATCTCTCCTCTGAATAAAACTTGTCAAGTTGTTGCATTGCGCTCTTTAGGTCCTGGGGCTCCGCTTCCCATGTCTTGGCTYTTGTAAAGTAAGCAGGCTCAGAATCTCCCTTTCTCTATTTTACCAGAAAAAGCTGGAGTTTGAAACCAGCTCCCTTGAAGCCAACTTGGCTGTAAGGACATGTTCACTCACAGCTTCACTGGTTTAAGGCATTGCTGCCTTCTGGTGTGTGTTACCATGCCTTGGCCCATGTCTCGTTCACAGAAGAGATGGAGGAACAGCATGTGTGAGTGCTCCTGAGCTGCTCTGTGCAAAGTCTGGGACCTTTAATTCAAGCTACCTCCTGCGGCAGTTTTAAACTACACCCTTTCTTTCCTCCTTCTGTTTATCTTGGTCTTGCCGGGAGTACTGGTAGCTCAGCTGTCTGGCTCACCAGCTCATGTCTTGGTTTCTGTCCACACCTGGCCAAGTTGGATTCCAAGTCTAGCTCCTCAGGCTCTTCTGCCTAGATCCTCACAACAGTGCAAGGAATACGCACGGTCATCCAGTCAAATCTCTGCTATGTTGGGGGGACATAAAGATTAAGAAGCCACTGTGAGCAGATCCCAGAAGAACAAAGAAACAAAACACCACATGTGTGTGTCTGGATGCAGCAAATGATGA
The DNA here is from genome assembly GCA_035582835.1 of Phoebastria nigripes. Taxonomy (NCBI): domain Eukaryota; kingdom Metazoa; phylum Chordata; class Aves; order Procellariiformes; family Diomedeidae; genus Phoebastria; species Phoebastria nigripes. The sequence continues at coordinate 115,553 of JAYKAV010001964.1, read as the reverse complement.
ATCCTATAACATCTCTGAAACTTCATGGATGCAGAATTCAAGTCCATTGGGACTAACCAACACAACTGGGGATGTTCACATTGCTTACAGCTATCCTTACAAGTCGCCTGCAGATTCTGGCAAGGGATGTGGCATGGTTATATCCTCATTCCCATTTCAAGGCTGCCTGTATACTGATGAGCGGAATTTGGGACAGGATTTCTCTTGTGGTTCTTAAAGTGCTGATTAGTTTAATTAACTTTTTCATGAAAGTGAAATAGGGAATATATTTTAGCTGTATTCCTATGAGACCAGATTATTAATGGGTCTCACTAACTTAGATTTCTTCAAGCACCTCTCTTTCATATTGTCAGTATTTTGCTGATTTGATTACATAGAAGAGGTGGCAGCATGACGACTGCTAATTAGAACTGAACTCTCAACTTATTACCAGTCCATCTTTTTCTGGGTTTCATATTAGCAGATCAATACAAATAGATAATGTGTGTACAACTGTGTTTACCTCTAATACTGAAATCACTCTAGTTCATACATGTCTCCTTTAAAATCTTTTAGCCTGAAGAATTGATATGAAAAGAAGAATATAAGGCAGTCCAAAAGTTCAGGTAAAAAAGGCGGTTTTACTACAAATAAAGTTTTATAACTGTAGTGATCAGGAATGTCCTTGAGCTGAGAATTTTTGATGATATCATTAACAAGCAGTGCTATTACTTGTATGCAGGCATCAGCTGTAAATTATGCTTTACTATATAGTCCTCAGGGATTCAGGACCTCATCCGGGAGGTTCCAGAGATAATCAGCACCAATGAACTTTAATAGGAACCGGGGATGTTCAGCAGCCTGCACTACTATGACCACAAAACACAACTGTGCAGTGCATGCTGAAATAATCATGAGGTACATACCTGGTAATTTCTCTTTTCTAGCCAAAGTGCACATTACACATTAATTACAGTTAAGCTACCTAGGCACAATTATCAAAATTCTACAGAAACATGTAATTTCTACGCAGATTGTATTTGGCAAGAAAGCTCCATGAATCTACTGTGTTATTCTATGTTGCCACATATATGTGGACAATGCAAACCAAGCTATTAACAAACCAAATAACCCTGAAAGAAAATTTAATAATTTAATATTTATTGCTGTCACAGACTCACCTTCTAAGAATGCCAAAGTAGTTTAAAGCATGGAAAAGAGTAGATTATGAAGGACAAATAGATACATTTCTTTATCTGACATGCAGAATGCCTAAAGAAGCTAAGTCCAGTACTCTGGCTTCTTTCTCATCRGTTGCTTCTGAATTTTACAACAAAACAATAACGATATGTCCAGGTGGCAAAAATTCTGTTTTAACAGCTGCATCAACTGCTCAAAACTCAAAAGCAGCATCTTAACAGATTAACAGTTCTCCATAATATTATCTTTGTAGCATGTAATTTGTTCCCAATGATAATTAGGTATTTAGAGACACACATAATTAGAGAGAAATGACTGGATGGTTTTTCATTTGCTAAGAAATCTACTGTCAGGAGAGGAGATCCACTATGGGGACTAATGTGATTCTGGTGCTAGAATTAGTGTCAGAAGGATATGAAAAAATGTGGTTTAAACTATCTAAATGGTAAAATAATGTTGTACCAATACTGACCTACACACAGTTAATTTGTGCGTGATACTTTTTTCTTCAAATGGAACAATTCTGTTCCTAACATGCATTTCATAAGTGTGGGTACTGAGGGGAATATACAAGATCTAGTAAAAGATGAACTAGAATATTTTTTTTCTGTTAAATAGATCTTTCCTAGTCTAATTTGGGATAACAAAACATTCAAGGGACCATTAGTTCTAGAAGGCATTTGTTTCTTCTTTCTTCTTTTTTTTTGCGTACCTACTGCAGGGCTCTATTGCTGTTTGCCTTTGCTGCTGCATTGCCTGTCACTAAAATACATCTTTAACTGTATATCATTTTTCCTCTGGATTTTATTTACCATGTCACTCACCAGCTAGCTTCATATAAGTACACCTCAAGCTACCAGAAAAGAGCATTCTCCACATTCACTACTAATATCCTTCCATAGACTGAGTGGAGTGCTTTATGAGAGATGCTGCTATCATCCAAAGACAAATCATCTCCATGACATATTCAGTCGGCTTTTACCCAGGGCTTGAAATCATACATCTACAGCACTAAAATGTTTAAGCTGACCCTACAGCATCCTTCTTCTGAGAAATTGATAGTTCTTTTTGTGCAGCAACAAAAAAACTCCTCATTTCCTCAGTTACAGGTGCAAGTGTACACATACATACATACCCCCAYCCTTATGTGTGCATCCAACAGCATCCACACTTAAAAGAATACGTTAAAACATATGTAAGTGGCAATACCAAGCATTCAAACATTGCAGCTGTTTGTACAAACATAATTTTGTCCTTTCTTATGTCCAACCTATGCAATAAATGTTGTGGGTGTTCTGCAGAAACATACGACGATATTACGTTATTGAAGGCTGTATCGCAATGCGCTCACCCAGGGGAACTGAATAATGGCTGCACAGCCAAACCCGGCAAACCATTACTTCTAAGAACTCGACTTTCCAGTTTCAATGATTTCCTTTTAAAACAACTTTTGAAGCATTTTTTTCTGGCTTTTGCTGTTTGTTTGTTTTAAAGGAAAAGACTTTAAAAGTTTGCTAGCTCAACTGCAATGTTCTCCCCAAAGCCCCAGTACTTGATACTGGACCCATCAGCTGCACCACACAACTCTTCAACTTTATGTTCAGGACTAAACATATGAATTGCCAACAACAATCCCATGGGTAAAAATTATCTTTTTATGACCTTCCAGATGGGGCAAGATGATAAGGCTCAGTGGCAGGTCTGGAGAGGTATGGTTGTAGAGCAGAGAGCCTTGACTGTGCCTGCTCCTTCCTTCCCACTGCTCCAGCAGCTCAAATACTTTACAGTGCAGCCTGTGCTGCTACAGCTGCTCTGGCAGCAATGTGAACCTGAATCTTTAAAAATGTTTGAGTTCATTTATTATTTTGGCCTCCTGCCAATTTTTCCTATGAAATGCAGCTAAAAGAAAGAAAACTGTGATGTTCTACAGTTTATGACTCCACTAAACTGGACTGAATTCAGGGAACAAAGAAATGGCACTTCTTTAGTTCATGGGTTTTTTTCCTTGACCAAATTTAAAAGTCTGCTGTAAACAACAGAAGTGATAGAAATTGCCTTTGAAAGTAACCATATTTTTCTGCAAAAATCTTTCATTCCAATGTGCTGGGAAACTTAGCAGATAGCCCTAAGTTTGTCTAAATATATGTTTCATATATAACTACACAAGCACTTCACAGACAAGTTTATAAACATGATAAAATGGGCACCCATGTGACAGGAGTTGCATTTAAACTTGTTAATTGCTTCAAATAGCTAGCTGCAGATACAGACAACCTTACAGATAGTTACTAATGCCTTACACACAGCCCGACTGAATCAGTAATAGCATTAGAAAATAAACTTCTGCTTAGTGTCTAAGGAATCAAAATTTGAGCATAAATAAGTACAAGCCAACAGTTAACCCTGTTATTTACAATATTTGAAGTAATTCCTGCAGCTTGTTCAGAACGGCAAAGTTCAGAGTACTGAGGTACTTCTGTCCACTTATTCTGAGTAGGTCTCTCAAGGTCTGCAAATTGTACTGTTACATATCTCCAACTTCTTCATTTCTACATAACTTCTACTTAAAAGATCAGCATCACAAAATATTTCTTTCTTTTCTTCCCAATATGGAACAAGTTCTATATTGGGAAGTTCCACATGTTGCTCCCAATATGGAACAACAAACATGGCCAAGTTTCTTGAGTCTTTATGTACAGTGAACAAGACTAAGTTCTGCAGCACTTACATACGCAAGGTTCAATATTTAACAATGCATCACAGTGATACATCATTGAACGACATTGAGGTAGGATTTGTATGGAGAGATGGTATTGACCAATTGATAAAGTTGGAAAATCACAGACTTTCTTAAACAGGATCCCTTCTTCAGATTTTACCTTTCTAAAGAGAGGGTTCCCAAGGGTGTTATGATTCAGCTGACTAAGAATCATGAAATCTTATCAATTTTTTATCTATGCACACAAATGCACATGCATACAGATTTAAAAAATATACTCAAATGTCTCAACATTTCTAAAATAGTACAGGTTATCTGTTTTTTTTGTTTTTAGCAAGATGCATAGAAGGAATGGCACTGTGCTATGGAAATAATTTCTAGAGCATCTGCTTGAGAGCACTTAAAACTTCAGAACTCATTTTTTTGATTAGCCGAGTTCACCCCAAAAAGAAATCCTTTACCTTATAGAGCCATACTTTCTATCATGTTCTCCAAAAAATTCATATGCAGGTATGTGTAAAAGAAAGTTGAATATGTGGAAAGAAGAGCTAACTTACTAATACCAAATAATACTGTAAGATTCTTGTCTTTTCCATTAAAATAATAAAAATAACCGCTTCCAAACAAAACATAGTAAATTCCATTTTCCCATATGTGTAGGGATGTTTACTTGCACCAACATCTACCTCCTCAGCAATTTTCATTCATTTTCTTGTCATTTCCAAGTAATATGTCATAACTTGCTCAGTCTCTTGAATGTTACTTTCCATAATCACACCTTGAAGTGTCCTAAAAGTCTGGGAGAAGTCAGAATATTTTATGCTGTGATATCAACACACCACTCTATATGCAGACAATGAATAAAGTTGCTCATGAAAGTGTGGTATGTGTTGTTAAGGTTGACTTCATTTTCCATTTCTGCTTCTGTTTTTGTTGTTCATAAGAAGGAGAAGGCATGAGCTTGAAAGATATTTGTAAGTTCAGGACAGTGTCAGAAGTTTCTTCCCAATTAAATATTTTTCAATATGAAGACCACATTCAATTTGAAAAAAAAAAAATGCTACTACTTTTTATTGCATTACTATGCCCATGTGCAACATCACAGTTTAAAAAGCTGTCTACTGTAACAATTTGATCCCATGTTGGCATTTTAGCTTACAAACGGTGTATTTAACTTTACAGCCTCATCTAACAATGCCTTCTCGTTTAGTCAGGGAGAGATCCAGGAAATCGAACTATAGCATATCTGTCTGTCTTTGTGGAGTCAGTGTATATAAGACTGGATGCTTTTTTTCTTCTTCACTAATGGGAAATAAAATTGGTTTGAACTGTATCTAGAATGAAACAAACTACAAGTAGACCTACAACTTCAATCAGGTTCATTTCTTTCCATTTCAACCTTACCAGTCTGGGACAAGAAAACGGTATTACAACATACTCAGACTTTACAAGAAAAGCATATAACTATGGAGACAAAATCAGCCAGCTCTTTAATTCATGACTGGTCAGGTCATAAAATGAGCATAATTCATAGCCTTGCTTCCAAAACAAAGAACATGTTAAAGTAAGATTCCAGATGCAATGATGAGTAGTCTGCTCCTATTTCTTTAAACAGAGATCTATTCCTCTACATAAATTGTTTGGCTTGAAATGCTGAAAATGTTTTGAACAGAAAAAAATGTTTCCTTTTCAAGCTCTGGCAGAACAGCATTCCAATTAAAGAGTGGTAGATTTGCGGTATAAATGGCATCCAAAAGCAAAGAAGATCAGAATGCACTTCATGAAGCATTGCCAATGAGGTACCTCACCCCACCTTTTTTAAGCTGTTTCATTTTCTAACATATGATTTCTTGAGAAATCAATATTCCATTCTCTTCCCTATACTTTGGAGAGTGCTTAGAACTACTGATTTGAAGGTGGGGCTTTTACTCATTACTGACTTTTCAATGGGCCCCTTGTATTGCAATCCAAAAGATATAAATAATACAAAAAAAAAAMCCCAACCAACAGTTAAGAGCTCATAACTTCAAGTTATGWTTAGTTCAATCTTGCAAATACGAAGCAGGTTAAGTGCTCAGATGTGATCCTCCTCTTCAGCTACAGATTATTACTACTACCATCTGATTATTATTTGGTGCTCTCTGTGACATGAATGTGGTATTTTTTTCATTTCATTCTATTAGAAAAATCATTACGAGAACCTCAGTAACCCTTATTAACCTCCATACTTGCTGGCAATTTCTCTAGGAGCATTAAGGAATAAGTGGAAACAGCTTCCTTCAAAGTAAGGGACCAGGCACATCGGTGAGCCCTGCTGGGAAAACTGCACCAGTGGTGCCAGTGCTCAGCTGAATAAACAAAAGTTTCAGCTCCCAGAGCAAGAAATGCAGCATTAAAATTCATGCATGCAATTTGATATCAAAAGAAAAATAATTTGGGGAAGCAAAGTCTCTCRACTTTTCCTTTTCAAAAGGGAAAAGAAAATGCATACAGTAGCTATTGCAATTAGGYAGGGAAATTCAGAGGAGAATGTAACAAGCACTTCAGTAAAGCACCCAAGCAGTGCAACACAATCTAAAGAAGTCAGACCAAGTACTGTGCAAAAATGGATGTAGAACAAACACCAAGAGAAACATATAAGCTGGTAAATTTGAGTGCTTACAGAAATTACTTGTTTTGTGAAGTTTCTTGGGACTTTTATAAGGGTTTTTTATTCAAAAACCTAATCTGTTTTCATGGCACTGGTATCACTATAGTGATACAATTCCTCATGTGGAAAAGGTTCTGGAGGTGTATCGATAGATATAAAGGTGGTCACAGCAGCATATCTTACTTCTGAAAGAGAAAGATAATAATTTATCTCAGTATATGGTGTATTTGCAAACTTTAACTCTGTCCACACTGGCTGCACTCTGCGAGCATAGATCTTTTGATTGGAACTCATCTTTTTAAACATAATTGCTTTGTTAGTTTATTAACAGTGTGCATGCCAAGCTTTCATTTATGCTATTTTTGTACTATTGGTGAATGTGTAAATAAATAAAAATTATACCGCAATTATAATTATGTTCCATCCCTTAGTCAATTATAGGAGATATGGTTGAAGGGAGATTAACTTTTACTAGAACACCTGAAATAGGCTAGAAAAAAATATACAAGTATACCCATAAAATATATTTAGAAGATGAGCTTGGGAACTAATTTCATAATTTTCAGGTGGCTAGATATCTTTCATTCAGTGGAAGCAGTGATTTGATGAGGGAGCTACCCTTTTCATTTGGACAGACCCACATTAACATAATTCAGGAGTGAGAACTACAATTTTGTAAAATATATTTTTTTACTGGTAGCTAGCAATTTCTGTCCATGGATTGTAAGTTGACTCTGCTGCACTGTGGTTGTTTAGTTGCGCCTATATGTATCTATAGAAATAGATGCATTTGGTACATTTGGGGATATAAAAGCATAGAATACATGGAATATGATGATACAGAGTGGGGCACTTGCTGAGGTGAAGTATTTTATGTTGACTGTACCTTCTAGAAATTTGTTGTCTTTATTTATATCACTTTCCAGTTTGATGGCTAAGTGGCAGCTACAGGCTTTGTATAGAAATCAGACAGGCACTCCAGATTAGGTTTGCTAGCATTTCCGTATTTGAACATTTTGGAGAGGATCTAATGAGGGATTAGAGAACGGGGAATGTTGAACATCCCTCGGAGCTGTTGAGTAAGATTTGGCAGTGTAATTGCTCCAATATGAAGAAGGGTACTGGGTCTTTGAGCTTTGTGTAGCACAATGTCAGGATGTCATCTGTCGTTGGCTGATGAAAACTCTCTTTGATAGTTGGGCCATATATTCTGAGTGGGACAGATTGTGACTGTGGTCATATTTGTTGATTATTACATTGTTCACATTCTAGTCCACTGTAGGGATTTGTCTGGTTTGGGATATAAAATCCAATATGTCTTAAATTTTCATAGGGACTGTCACAGCAGGGAAGAAGTGCAAAGTGGCCTCCCTTAAGTGTAGAAAAATTATTTGTGCTGAAGTTGGCAAAACCATGTTCTAAATCTAATGCAAAAACTGAGCCTTAAATGCTTGACAGATTTCTGATTGTTCATTTGACTAACTGGAATATTTTCATGTGCCTACCATCAAAGAAGAAACCCAATAATTTATGATAAGAAGATGCAGGAGAATGGTGCTTTCTAAAAATCTCTTTTCATATCACTACTTTTGATCAATGGAGAAAAATCAGAGAAAGCATCACTGAAACATAATATCAGGGAAATGTCATTTGAACAACGCTCTAGTTACCTAACAACAACAGATGAAAGTTTATTACAGAATTTCTTAGCACTATACTGATGAAATATATTATCAGATTACACAGCTATATGCGAGTTTTAGGAGACAATATTTATCCCACAGGTGAGGATTACCTGAATAATTTACAAATTCCCTTGTGAATGAATTACACATCCCTGTAAGCAAAATCACATCATAGATCCTAAATTGGCATGCACCACTTCTGGTGGGAACTAAGTCACACTTGCTTCCTAAGACAAATTCCTCTTCATTAAATGCAATGTTCATTGCACCTTGCTACAAAGTGCCATAACCCTGCAGGAAGAAATAACTGATCCCTGCTGGCTGACTGTACCAGACATGAATCATTGACTCCACTGTGTATGGAAAGAGATGGGCATGTTTGTGGGAAGCAGGAATTAAAGCCCAGGGCCAAGATCTCTGCAGGAAATCCTAAAAATAGCCAAACTTAGGAAGAAGTGTGGAGTAAGCTTTCTGGTTTCAATGTCAAGTCACTTAGAAAAATTAAGATTTGGGAAGTAGAAAATCTAAATCAAACACAACCTTGATTTTCCTGCTGCTCTGTAGATCCTGCATATTGCCCAAGTTCAGAATTACAACGTCACATATCACGTGCCTCTCATTTTAGGTATGCCAGCCTTTCAGCAAATCATTTCAGCTATATCAGACATCAGTTACTAACAGTGTAAGGAGGATGGAAGTTGTGCATGTGAAAAGGGCACACTGAAGAAGAGACTGAAAGATAAGCTGATGTACTTGCAAAAATGCTATTGAATGCCTGGTATCATTTTAGGAAGATTTCCTTTTAAAATACTCAATTTCCCACTCCAGTCCTCAGCATTCTATGCTCCTGCTGTACCTGTCTTTGCATAGGCATAATATAGAGGACTAATACAAAACAATCAGGTCTAGAAAACATGACCTTGACCAGCTTGGAGGAACTGGGATTATTTTGATATAGAGAAAGGTGATAGAGGGGAAACATAAAAATATAAAAGGCTGCAGAGAAGAGGAAGGAAGGAAATAATCTTTTTTCCATGCTCATTTTCGGCATGATAAAAAGTAATGGGCTTAAACAATAGCAGAGGAAATTTAGGTTAACCATTAGGAAAAACTTTCTAACATTTAGCACACAATGCATAGGAAAAAAAATGTCCTAGGTAAGAAGCAGAAACTCCATTTTTGTAAGCTTTTATGAACAGGTTAGGCAAACATCTGCCAGGAATTGTTTACATGCAGCTGATACTGCCTTGAAGAGGGGAGATGGGACTAAATGATCTCTAAAAGTCCTTTCCAGCCTTATTTTTTTATGATTCTGTAATCAACATTGAAAGGAGCTTGGCATCACTCCTCCTGAAAATAATGGGAGTTTGCAGAGCGTTCTGTAATGGCATTCCAGATTTCCTCCAGTACAAACCAAGGTGGAACTGTGTGCATTTTACTTCAGGGAAGTGGGACCTCAAGCTTCAATAGCTGCAAGAAGAAAGGGTGGTAATTTATATTTATGCATTTGTCACACTCAGTATCTTGCGTTACCAAGCTCTTTACAATGCAGAAGAAATCTGATGCCTCTTTCGGGCCATTCTTCAAATTCTGTTCTGAACTGAAGCTGATAATGTTTCTTAGGTGGATGAGTAACTGATTTTAATGCACTGTTTCACATAAATTAGAGCTTTTTCTATTCTAAATATTTTTCTGAGGAAATATTCTTAAATCATCAAAAAACAGTAATTAAAGGATATATATTAATTTCAATCTAATGGACCATATAAAGCTACATACAACTCTTCTCCCATGTCAGTCTGAACAATCCTCTGATGCAGCTCAGGACGTGGCTTACTGTGCTGCCAGCCACGGTTTGCTGTTCTCTCAAAAAAAACCCATTATTTTCATCCTCTCCATATACAAATGCAAATAGAATTTATTCAAAGGACATTTCTTCAATAGTTGGTATTTAGAATTTAATAATTACAATCTCCAGAAATTGTAAAGAAAATTCCATCTGAAGTTCACATTTATATTTATTAGAGTATATTTTATATACTTTATAAACTATAAGATCATTTTGCGCTTTATGGCCGACATTCCTTTGCTGCTTCCCCAGGAAAAGATGCAGTCTCTTCTTGAATGTAATGTGTTATGCTCTAATAGTTTGTAGTGTAACTTGTTATGCTTTTTGCATATTGATACATTTTCAGGTAACCAAAGTATCTCTACAAAGATCTTCATTGTGTAGTCTCAGCTGCAATGTGCTGTCTAAGATTCTTTATCTATTTTCCCTCATGATGACTAATCAGTATTTCTCTATTGTGGACAAAGATTCCTGCATAAGTATATTTGACAGGAATCATTTATCTACAGGAAGAATAATGGATTAATCTGCCCTTCCCTGGAAAAAACAAAACAAAACAACAGAGTATCTTATATATTGAGATACTGATCTGAAAATTCATCAACAAATACTGAAGAAGAGTTCTTAACTCTATCCTTGATTCAAACTTTCCTGCTGAGGCAATGCAGGGATCTAGAAATTAATGAATGATGTTATGCACTAAACCATGCTATGAATGATTGTTTATATTTTTTCTATTACACTTACAACAATGAATCTGAGAACATCTCAAATATTAATTCATTTATTCCCACAACATCCTCACAAAGTTGTATTCCCATTTTACAGAGAGCATAGAGAAACACCATCCATCCACAAACATACGGGGATCCGGTAACAGCGCAAGGACTAAAGTCTACTTTGGATACAAGTTCCAGAAGGTGCAAGTCCCAGCAAGTCTTTTCTTCCTTTTTGATATGATTAACCACAATCAGCCATCTAAAACTTCCATGCATACCTTTAGTCAGTGAAACCATTTCACTACAGAGCAAGTTCTGCTGAATCCACTGTTGTGTGAATTTGAACTAAAGGAGCGAGAGGCAGATACAGCTGCAAATTCGTAGGAAGGGGAAGGGTTGAGGGGGAAAAGACAGCACAAGCCTGAAGCAGTTATGTACCTGGAAAAGTGCCCTGAATGATGCTACCAGGGACAAGCCTGAAGCCTTGAACTGCAGCTATGGGTATCATGCTGGTATATCACCCTCGGAGGACAAGGATAAGGAAGGTTACCCTTTGATCACTGAAATCCAAGTATACTGCCTTACTTGGTTTGCCCTATGGCAAGGYACTAGATTCTTTAACTCCCACTTACAGTCAGTTGCATTCAAAGCAAGCTGAGGACACAGAGTACTTCACAGAAGATACTCAAGACTGTGTGTCATTGAATCCTGAATTACAAGTAATAAATATATATAAAAATAGTAGGAATTAAGCACAGAATGGGTGAAAAGGGTAGATACATTGTCATTCTAAACTTTCCATGATTGTGTCACGTTGAGTCACTCTCAACCCTAAATATAGTTTGCCATTGTAATTTTCTTTGTAATCTTTCATTTACACCTAGCGTGTTTTGAGCACTTAAGACAACTTTATTGAAATGAAATACTTAAAGTGACAAGAGTGCTCTTTTTCTGCTACTCTTCAGATTCAAGCTTCATGCTTAGCAATTCGGAAAATTCACTTAATATTAACATTTTTCAGATCCAAGAATTTTAGAAAGATTAGGTTTATAAAAAAGGATTCTTTTAAAAGTGATTCACATACAGRTACTAGTTTAAAATGTCCCTCGTTTGGATGGATTATTTTGTCTGCCATTCTTCCATATTAATTAGCTGTCAGTCATTTTCAAGCTCATCTTCTCCAATATGAAAAATATATGCATTTTGGTGTGTGACTTACTTGCCAAGCCCAATAACATTTACAGAAACCTAGCTTCATCTCATTTTATATTTTCCTTATCTTCATTTTTTATGTATTTAACTGATCCTTGGATTTTTGTTTGGATTTTTTAAAAAACCAATCTTTTAAACAGCCTGTTTTCATTTTATGGACCTGCTAATTCTGTATGCCTAAACTTATCCCTTCTTGTTTCTGCAGACCTTTGTCTTTGCTGTATTTTGTAAGGAAGATCAGAAAAATCACTTTCCGGCTCTTTTTTTTTTTTTTTTTTTTTTTTTTTTTTTTTTTTTTTNTTTTTTTTTTAACCTGGGTAATTGCAGGCAGGAATAGCCCTGATACCAGAGAAGCCCATCTAGTGCAAGTACTACAGAATGTATAGTGGTGCATCTTGCAGAAATTCTCAAGCAGCTCTGCAGTCAGGTATGATTCACCAGGGTGTACGAGTTCTGACAGCCTTGTTAGGCTCAAACTCATTCCAAAAAGCAGCATTTGGTGGTTTCTACACCGTTCCCCATTTCGTGTGTCACAAAGACTTAGTCATTTGGATGCACAGTTTAGCTGGTTGTATGTGTAGGCAGAGTGCCGTACCTAGATGCTAAAAGGATAGCGCAGAGAGATGCAGAACTCAGCCCTGATCTTGCACAGACAGTACTGACCTGGATCTATTATATTCCTATAGGACGTGAGCTGACACACAGGCGTCTCTGAATTATATTCCCTATACCTCTCAGTTCCAGAATTATGAAGCAGAAGACACACGAATAAGAGAAGTTGAGAAGTTGTCACAGTAAAGGAAGATGTCATAACAAGCAACCTCTCCAACAACCATGAGCTAATTAACACCAACCCTGAGCTCTCAGCTGTCTGTGGGTGGTTTGAGTTAATATTTTTGCTGGATCCAAAATAGCTCCTTCAGAAGGACATTTCTAGTGATTTCATAGTTACCGGACAGTTAATCCACAACCAGAAAGGATGCGGGCAATAACTGAGTTCACTGTTACAAACTCACTCTTATTACAAGAAAGAAAGTAGCCCATTAAGATGTATTTCCTCAGTCTGCTATTTATTAACAGAAAGTTTTGAACTTTAAACCCTATGTCTTTTCCTTTGTACTTACAATAGTAATTGAATATATAGAGCACAGAGAGTAGTTCATCTCCTATCCTTCATCTTAAAAGTGTTTTACTTAATAATAATAATGACAGTGATATTAATTTATTTGTGTCCATAAGTTTTAAACCTAGCCTCCTACAGTATTGCACAATATTGACTGAAAGGGGTTGGATCAACGAATTCTAGAAATTGAGCAGCTCCAAACTTTTGAGAGCTACTTTTAAGCAAGAACTGTCCCTATCATGCTTTTAAACTGCTAACAACAGGAAGCCCTGACATCCTTCTGTCAACGTTTTCCTGAACCACAAATTGCTCATGCATTAGAAATTCACTTGAAATGGCATAAAAAGGCTGTGAAGTAAATGTATTCCTGAAGCCTGGGTCTGCAAGCCAGTGTAACTTCAGAAAACACCATACAGGCTGAAAAGACAGCAGATGCAAGGACTGAATTTAACTATAGATGATAACTCAATTTATTTTCTCTGTAGTCTAGTAACTAAATAAGTCTTTAATGGTTTTGTAAATAAACAGATGGATGCCATCAAATGCCACAGAATGATAAATCTGCATGGTCTCTGTATAATTTTGGATAGATTTATCCCAAAAATAGACAGTAGAAGCATTTTACCCCAAGAGTGTGATAAAATAAATGTGGAAAGGTAGATTATGGACAATTGCATTGTCCCAGTGATGAATGAAACTTTCYGTGATGGTGTAACTAAGTATCAGGACAGGTCTCAATGTAACTCTTTCTAGTGGAAGATTAGAACAGATTTGACTTCTGTTGATAAAATAAAAGGTGCTTCTTTTCAAGGAATTCAAAGTTAGAGGAAGGAGAAATAGGTCATGGGACCCCTGCTGAAAGATTTAAATCATATCTAACTTTATCTTTGAAAGGTTTATGGTTCTAATTTAACTGTAAGCCATCTGCTCCACCTAGTATGTGTTGACTGAATATAAAACCAGACCACCAATTTCAAATAGGAAGGACACTTATCATCCAGTGTGTCACTTGCACAGGGATTTGTTCACATTACCTAATTTTGCAACTCTAACTAGACATCTGTTGAATCCTCAAAGTTTAACAACACAAAATTAAAATAATCTGCTTGGTTTTCAGGAGGAACATGGCTGAATAAGATGCTCTATTAAGGTGAAGCTGTACATTCATATGGGCAGACAAGACAGTCCCTGTTACTGCATATTTTCTATGTAAGAAACACTGTGTCTTTGTGTCAATACCAAAAGAGTAGAACAAAACACTGCTTAATAACATTATCTGATCACCAATGTTTCCATTTGTGTAAAATAAATCATACTAGTGAAAGATTTTTTTCCATGAGATTTCTATTAAAAATGACAGAAGTATCATATAACCTCTCTCAGCAAAATTCTCAAGTGAGAACTTCACGTTTTTTAGTTGCCTTTATCACTTTTCGTTTTTGGTGTTTTTTTTTTTTTTTTTNTTTTTTTTTTTTTTTTTCCTTTTTCTTTCCTTTGTTGACATCTGTATAGTTCATGTCAAAAGAAGAAAAGCACTCTACAATTTCTTTCAACTACGGAAAGCTTAGCCTTGCAGAGTGCCTACGGGTCTGCCCAGGAGACAATCAAATTTGAAGACCTAACTTTACAGAACATTTTCTTCTTCCTATTCATGAATTACTTTTCTTTGTACATCCTATCAATTTTACTCTGACTCTCCAAACCCTACTAATCCTGTGGCCTTCTCATCACAGAACACGCAAAAAGAAAAAACATCCCATCCAGTAATACAAGTATAAGATTTCACAGCCTAAAAAAGAAAACAAGACCAAGCTCTGTAAACTACCACTTTGTTTAGAGGAAGTAATTATGATGAGGAAATTAGAGCTGTGAGAAGAAAGGGGCCAAAATATTAAGGGACAGCACTTCCCCACCCCTCCACATGGACCCCATTGTGGGGTCCTAAGGCTGTCCCTGCTATTTGACAAGGTAAGGAAGCACAAGGTCCTGGCTACCATAAATCTTGCCCAGACCCTCCGAGGGACAAATCACTGCTAGAAATCTGTCCCTTTCTACATCGACAGAAAAGCACCCTGTGCAAAGTTACTGCTGACCTGCAATACATTCATCAAGGAAAATTCTTGACTCTTCCCTGACTTCCAACAAATACATTATAACTATGCTGTATGGAAGCCAATGACCTTCTAAAGGAAGGAGGCTATGCACATTTTTTAAATTCAGAAACCCTATGAAAACAGATAAAAAACACCAAGTAACAAAAGAGGCTGTGTTTTAGAGGTAAAGAAACGTAAGAGTGAAATAAGAATTGCCAAAAGTCAAACTGAGTTAGACCTTGCAAAGGTTTATTAAAACAAGCATCTAAAGATTTTCACTGTATAAATAAATAAGAGATCAAAAAAATAGGAGACTCATTATGTAGAAAGAATGAGGCGGAGAACAAGTATTTTCTAGATATTGTCCCAGGAGTGAATTATTTGATGGTTTTCAAGGAGGGAGATAATATTTGTCAAAGAAGGTACCATCAACATGGATAATGGAATGAGGATATGGAAATAGAAACAACAGAAGTTTTATGCATTGACATTAGGGTAATCAGAACACTAGTTCTGTAAGAATACAAGAAAACAAAGGCTGGTAACAGGGAAATTTAATAATCAGTCATGTCAAATGCAGTGGCATACAAATTGAGAACAGTAAGTGCTGTTTATTTCATACTAAAAATTGTCTAGATTCAAGAAAAAAAAAAATTACTCAGTTCTTTACTGATCTATTAATCAGACTTAGCTATATGACACTTGGCAAGAAAGAATAATTAAAGGCTGGTAAATGGAAAATGGGTCAAAATGCATCAACATTTTATCAAAGGTTGTGCCAGACCAACCTGATAGTTTTCTGCAATAAGTTAACTGATTTTCTGGGTAAGAACATGTGGAAGATTATCTAGATTTCTGAAAGGTATCTTACACCGCAGGAAATTACCAACAGACACAAAAGATGAGAGATTAGTACAGGAGTTATGGAGAGTGGACAATTGCATGAAGGAGAGAAAACAAAGAGTAGTTTTACAAAGGAAGAAAAAGGCTGCTGAAGGTATAGCATGGCAACAAAAATCAATGCTTTGACCGGTCTTTTTTAGTATTTTCATTAAAGAGTTTGGCATAAAAGTAGGAGTATGCTGCTGAAATTCAATCATGACAAACATTGGTGTGTATCATCGATACAGAGAAGGAATAGAATATAAAACAGAAAGAGATGCAGGACCTCAAGAACTTGACGAATATAAATGTACTCAGATTCAACAGTGCAAAATTCAAAACTATATATTTTGGGAACAAGCAGAAACTTATGCACTAGAAGTTCACTGTTTGAGGAAGAGAAGAAAGGCAGGGATGTAAGAAGTTGGCCACAGAATGACTGAGTTGGAAGGAGGGGAAACTGTTTAAAAAAGGTAAAAGTTAAACGGGATACAGCAAGGAAATGTTAGTGCCATTAGACAAGGCCAGATGGGACTTCCAATGGCACTCTGAGTACAACCTGGCCATGCAAGGTAAAAAAAGCTGAACTGAAGCTGAAACTGGGACAGCGCTACAAAGGTTAAGAAGACTGAAGAACATGTTTAAAGCAGACCTCACCTGCCTTAGCCTGGCAAAATGAAGGTGGAAAAGAGATATGATTGCTGTGTTAAAACATTGTGGGTGATAGATGTCAGGATGAAAATAGGATAACTCCTGAGTACTTCAGCTGATGGTCAGCAGATAGGTATGTTTGAAGGATGAGGTTTCTTTCCAGGTTAGAGCCTTCAATTTGAAGGTTTGGGTTCTAGTGCATCTGTTCACTGCCAGAAGCTTAGGACCATGAGCATCTGTCCTTGCCTTTCTATTCCCCGTGATGAGTGGGGAGAGGAAATCACCAAATTGCCATCTGGATGCAACCTGAAAATGGCTCAGCCAACCCCCGTGAACAGTGGAGGAGATGTACATGACTGTACTTACATTTCACAGTGTTCAGAACTTTTACAGCCTTGTCAGACATTCTTTCAGTTCCCTTTATGCAATCAAAGCTGCAAAAGCCGCCGCCCCCCCCCCCAAAAAAAAGCCTATTTCTGATACTCTGGAGGAACAGTGACAGCTTTGGTTTGAACAATGAATAACTAGTTGTCAAAGAAATGTTCATGGTATTTAACATTTTTTATTGATATATCTCATTTTATTGAGTTCCTCTAGGGCAGGAAATCCAGTGATAAAGTTGTAAAACAACTATTTCTAACTCCTCTGTTCTCTTCTTTTTCTTTTCTTTTCTTTTTCTTTTTTTTTTTTTCTTCAGTTGATAGCTCTACAGTATGCAGTTTTTACTGTCCAATCAGTAAGTTACTTTTGCCAAGATTTGTGGAAAACACATTGCTAACATTATACTGCATGTTCTTCATATTAAAGTGTTTATGTCCTTTTCAAGTAAGTTCTTCAGAATATAAAGGAATCAAGGTTCTATGGCTAGAATGATGCAAAAACTAATTCATAACAGAACCACCTAGAACTCTTTAAAAGACCAGACAAAATCAATACCCACTTCAGTCTTCATCACTGACAAAGCTTACTATGCTAAGAACCTCAGTGCTTTTCAGGTAGACTTTACCTTGCAGGTTGCAAAAATAATTGCTTTGGGTTTGGGCTGGAGGAGGGGTGGTGGTGGCTACTGGGTCTTATTATCTACTTTGTTTTTGCTATTGCCATAAATATTTTTTAAGTAATCATCAGCACCATCTGCCACTTACCACTGTGTTCTTTTCACAGTGTCAATACTATAAACACAGTCTGCTCCCTCATTTGATGCAGTGCAGAAGAATGGAATTAAGCAGAAAATAGTCACTCCAAAAATAGGCCTTACTATTTAAAAAACCCCAACTCCTTCAGGAAAATGATCTTCAGAATAGATGATTTCAGTTTCCACCAAGTCTTAAAGAGCTATTTTGCTAAGCATCTCCAGCTAACTGAAAAGAACTCCAGATTTTACTTCTTTTGAGACCATTGCACTTGAGAAACCAGTCTCTCAGTGTCAATAAGTTGAAGTTACTACTTAATATATTAATTAGGAGTTTAGTCTTAGTTATAGTCACTAAACTCTTACAAAGACCATTTTGATTTTCTCACACAATTTTAACTTTTCCTATTTTTTGAGCATTTAACTGGCAGCGTATTGGTAACTAACATGCACTATCCCCAATGCAATTACCAAAATTACATTTCTATACAAAATGCTCTAGTCATGCCTTAGGTTAGAGAGACGGATTAAACTCAGTCTTCACACAGTCTAAACAGTAAAGGTAAACTTTCAAAAAATTTGGTTCCTCGCTGAGTCTTTTAAAACAATCCACCTTATCTGCAGAGCTTCTGTACGGCCATGCAACTTTGCAAGCTGAGCTATGTGAATTGTCACTGTGATTTCCATCATGGAAGCATCATTCGTATAATGCAGATGCATAATATTTTCTGGAGACAGCTTTTTTCTAGGAATGGTGAATTATATGGCACTGTAAACCCTACTTTGGTTTCGGCCCAGATAAAATGCCTGACTCACCCCTGTCTTTTAACGCAAGTTCTAGGCATCCATACTGTTTCGCTGTAATACATAGTTTGGCTTATTTCCAGCTGCATGTTGGCACTTCAGAGAAGATGAATAGAATTGAGATTTTTTTCAATATTTCATAGGAGAAATCTTGTTATTTATGATGGGGCGGGAGTGTCCCTTCTAGGGGTACTGTGAAGTTGGTTTTGCTCAGTGTTTTTATAATGCTTTCCCTGTTTACATGTCACTTTATTCTACCTAAATAGTATTGTTAGATTATAGATATAAAATCTACTTCTTTGGTGCATCAATAAATACTTATGTCAATAAAACAGCAAATGATGAAAATAAACCAATAGTCTGTCTCAAATTACACAGAAGGAGAGATGATACTCAGTCTAGAGAGGCGGACTGGTACAGAACAAAGAACAGGATGATGCAGAGAAATATGTTTACTTAAATACGCATGTGGGATGCCCAGATACTACTTTGATAGGACTAATAAACTGGCTGGGAAAAAACAGAATGCAGAACTATGTTCTGTTTTATCTAGACTTACATCCTTTCACAGATTTCCTTTTCTCTTTTGCAATAACACTTTTAGGTTTCTTGTTTATAAGTTTGGGAGTCTAAATAACCTATCAGTTATTAATATCTTCCCATTTCTACCTCTACTCCCCACTCTTCTTCTCCCAACATTGATTACTCATGGTCTTTCTTCACTAAAGCCTGCTATATATATGAATAATTAGAAGTCACACTTGTAAATGAAGGAACAAGAGAAATAAAGCCTTTTAATATAATTTCAGTACCTCTTCTCCAGGTTAAGCTCTTCTCTTTCCCTGGCTCCCTTTTGCTTCATTTTTGTCAGTAGGTATTAGTCCATACATGCCTTCAAAATGCTGCATGCAATACTCTATAAATAGTTAATGTCACATTTTATATAGCATGAAATATATACTTAGTGTAAACATTATTCCCAAACAGATACCTTGCCAACATTCCTCTCTACTAGCTACCTGACATTATACCATACATACAGCTCTTGAACTCGTAAGTCATTGTTTTCCAGTTTGAACAGAGACCACACAAAGGACAAACAAGATTAATGATCTGGCCTACTCCTCTGATCTAAACAGAAGTAAGCCTCAAGCCCTTTTTTTTTTCCCTCTTTCTGAGTATAAGAAAAGGTCTACAAAGAGGTGAAATACTGTACCAGAATATGTATGTCTGAGAAGACAAGGGGTTAAGTGGTCCTTAGCAAACGAGCCTCTGAAGTTCACTCTCGACTATTCAGCCTCACTGCTCCTGTGAGGCAGGAGCTTTTCAGTAGGCACGCAGATATACTTGCTGATGCAGAATCAGATTCAGGTGTTTCCCTGTATTTCTCTTGTCTTTTCCCTTTGAGTACATGAGAAATGCTAGATCCCTCAACATGCACACACAGACCCTTAACAATGTGTGCTCCATACATCATACTGTACAATTCAATTCATATTCTCTTATTAACTTTTTCATTAATTAGTCTTGTATTTTCACACCTTTAGTATTCTGTAAATACCTTTCAACATGAGAAAAGGCCACAGGAGATTCAACACAAAGATACATAATATATGTGCTCCCAGTAACCATCTTCTGTACGTCTTAATTACAGTATATTTTCATCAACAACTTTAACATTTTTCTACAAGAAAATCTTTACTCATCCTTGTAGCCCTGCTGACTTTATTTTGCAAGTATGAAGGGACTGAGCAAGGAATGGTTTTGTAGCAGGTAGAATGTAGTATGTCTGCAACTATTTCACAGCATACTGAGCTAAGTACAGATATGAACCTATTCCACATACGGAAACCCCTAACCTATGGTTTTGTTTCCAAGCGTCAGAACAATTGAGCAATATCATTAAATATAATACTCTGTTAAAACTATTTGTTATTTCATATTTATATTAATGTGCCTTTTATGATATGTATTACCTTTTTTTATATTTTAATCTGAGAAAATTAGAAATAGAACCAAGAAAGGCTTGTTACTGAAAACCCCCATCCAGAGCTAATTGTCTTGTAGAACACTTAATGAGTTGTTATTCATTATGATGGTGAGTACAGGGAAGGCAGATGGCATGGTAATTTTATTGATTCTGTGATCCTACTGTAGCTTGCTGATTAAGTAGGATTGAACGCCACAGTTAGTGTGGCCAGAATTACATGAAATTCTGTTTTGATTCAAGGATATCAGAGAGTAACTTTCAGATAGCACTGTTGGAGAGGCCTGCCAAACATGAAATTTTGCTATCTTCATTTATATTTGTAGCAACAGAATATTGCATGCAGTTTTCCAGGATGTACATTCCACAACTTCCATTGCAAAAAGTATTTCCACTGAAGTTGCTCTATTATTACTATATTTTATTTAGTTCTTGATTTTAATTTTCAAGTGTTATTTTTAACTATTAAGTTAGATTCACCTCATCTAGTCATAAGCATCTAGATGTTAGATGTCTTCTATGGTTTAAGAGAGAGACGCTCACATACGTACACCTTCAGAGACCATTCAGCTCACTGTCTTAATAGGCAAGCACCTATGGGTGCTCTACCACTTTTACCTGCTTGGTAGATAGGGAAATTTTGCTGTGTGAAAGTAACATAACCTGTAAATTATTCACAAATTACATCCCTTGATTCTGAATTATTTTGAAATGCTCTAATCTTCTCATTTCTCTTTGTGCTTTAAAGCATTACTGGCCTTATCCAAGAACGATGCAAACATCATAGAGTTTTATAAACTTATTGTCCAATAGCTTGATACCTCAAAGTGTGGGATTTAGTTGGCCTTAATAATAATGATGACATGATCACAGTTCTTTTAACAGAATTTATCACACTGCCAAGCTATTCTTTCTGTATTGCCCAGTATATCACCAGAGCTGTATGAAGACCTTGAAGGAGTTATTCTTGGTCTTTCCACTGCTGGTAATTCATTGGCACCTTTTTCTGCATTAAGTAATTTATATATTATCCTCTTGTTCTTCTTTTTTTTTTTTTTTTTTTTNTTTTTTTTTCTGTCTAGCTTGTTTTGTTCAATACCCTTTGAAATGTATAATTTAGTTCTTTCTAGAGATCTGGTTGCAGCTGCTCTCGTTATTAGATCTCCTTTGATATTAAGAAGAGTTTAAGCTATTTAAAACATGGAGTCAGACACTACAGCAATAACAGATGATCTCTAGCTTCCAATGTGTCATAAAATCTGTAAGACATATATGTGCATTGTATATTATAATCTGCCCACAAGTGTTTGAACAAGTGATTTTTCTGATATGCACATACATTGATGCATGCATATGAATGAATTGTACAGAGAATTRCTATTTTTTTGAATCTTTGAATTTTGATCTGATTACTCAGGTACAATGCAGCCAATGGGACAACTGGAGAATGAGGAAACCACATGTTCTATCAGTCAACCAAAAATTGAGAAATTTAGTTTTTATCACTGCTAAACTTCCTTAATGTTTTTCATTGATCATTCTGATTTATAATGTGGTCCTAATTTCTGCCTTAATCCAAGAAAAATTTCATTTAAAAACAGTTGTTACTCTAGAGAAGTATAATTGAATTGTTAGGATCYTTTTCAAAGCTTACGCCTAAAAGAAAATATAAGGTCTACTGTGCTACACCTAACCTACTACGATGGTAACATTTATTGACTTTCCAGATTTTCAGGATGTTTAATTCTACAAATCGTTCCGTCATTGAAAAAGTCCCTTTTTAAAGCATGAGTCACAATGACTAGTGGGTGTTTTTTTCAATAAATTCATTTTTATCAATATTTAATCTGAATCTACATGACCAATCTGTATAAAACCTATCTTAATCCACGTATTAATTGTAAGCAGTTTAATTGTGTCAACCTAGCTGTTATTTGTGTGCTTATAGGATTAACACTTAGAACTAAACAATGCTGTCGAAAGTCTGTAAAGTTCTGAGTATTTTCTGCAGCAAGTAGAGAGCACTCAGATCTCCACTGGGACATATGGTCTCTCCTAGAGAAGTTTTTGCCTTGCATAGCCTTTGGCCAAAGCCCACCATCTGTAGTTTCAACTTTTCTTCCAGCTGCTGATACAGGTGAAGTATAGAACATATGCTACAGAGAGAGTAACCTTTACATTAGTTTGTTGGGGTTTTTTAATATTCAGAGATATTTTTCAACAAAATATTTGTTAATGTGAACCTTGGAAACAAGTAAAACTCATGTTTGATCAAATTCAGATCTTAAAAACATAGGAATACAACTCTAACAACTCCAGTAGAGCATAGACTGGTTATTTGTGGAAATAATTAGCTGTCTTGATTTTGGAGACAACGTAATGCAGAACAATACAGGCATTTCCTTCCTATATTTCAGACATATGTATATAAGAAATGAAACCCACGGTCTCTCATTGTGAACTGAGAATCAGTATCATTGACATATCATTTAAACAAATATGTTTGACACGCCATCAGTTTTATCCTAGAATGATCACAATGAGCTTGAAAATGGTTATATGCAAGTAATAGAGGATTCTAAAATTACTTGGCAAGGCATAATTACTGAACACACTACTTCCATCCACCTAAATATCATTGTTTTAACCTAGCTTAGGTCATAAGGGAAACCAACTGCATAGCAAACATATGTCTGCYGCACAAAGCTTCCACATCATTTCAAATAACTTGGCACAGTTCACAGCATCTGCTCCCAGGAAGCCCAGGAAAGAAGCAGCAGGTAGTGCTGCAGGACAGGAATGAAGTGAATTAGTAGAGCTACAAGTATGCCAACAAACTTGCATAATAGCTTCTGCCTAGACTACGCATGGTTACATACAGTGAAAGCAGTCCATGAGTACCAAAATTCATTACACACAAGAAAAAATGATTATAGCAATATAATCTAATATAATCTAATGGTTGAATCAGCACAGTTGCACACCTCAAGCATTTCTATTTGCTTTTGACCCTGAACGAAGTGAAAGTTGTGGGACTAAAAATTTTACATATTTTTAAATACTAAATGGCTGACAAACACCTAATAACAAAAGGAGGAATAGCATTTGAAATATAAGCCTGCAAAGCTGATGGAAGGCGGAGTAATAAGAGGACAGAGCAGAACAGGAGGACATAACACATGTAAAAAAGAGGTGCACTCTTTCATAGATTGAGAAACATTCAAAATGACATATCTGCTGTGTTGTTGAACCCAACTGTTGTTTCAAAAAGCCTATTCCATCCACGTTTTACACACAGCAAAGAACAGCAATTACTTTTTAAAAAACTGTATATAGTAAATAGAAGCTGATTATGAAGTAACTAGATAAATACATTTTTACTGCCGAGAAGCACATCATAGGTAAATTTGAAAACAACAGAAAAAAACATTTTAAGGTCCAATTTCAACAATTACTTTTAATTTCCTTTCATAATGTTTTTCCTTGTTGTAAGACTATAAACACCTCTGTTTCTTTTTCAATTCCTTAAAATGTGAACGGGGARTATGCTAAACATCCTTCCTGCCTCATTGCTCTCTTCAGAGCACTTACATTTATATACTTCTTCCAGGAAATGTATTTGACAAAGTATCAGTAATACTTTTATTTTGATAGCACTTCCAGAAATGATATTCCAAGCCATAAACAGCATTTTAAGGACAAAGTCCTCATCTCAGGACTCCGGGGGGGGGAATACAACCCCCCTCCCCCCCCAAATGAACTAAAAAACCCAAATAAATAACAGATAGTCATCAGGCCAAAAGGAGAAGAAAGAACACTCAGCTGAGCTTATTTCCAACATAAGTCAACTGAGTTTGCCCTCATCATTATTACTCAATACTTTTTAATCTCTTAAATGGATTTTTGAAGGTTAAAAGGATATCTTTTGGGCTCTTAATAATAAAAGTTAGCCTTAAAGTATATTTCCTGGCTTATAAGAGCATTTTGGGCACATACCATGCAGCTTATTGTTCATTACAAAGGTGTTCATTTTGGCAACAACTCCAGAGAATTCTGAAATAGTAAATTGGTCATCTGTGCAGTGCCACATTACTGTCTAAACTTTGCTGTCATGACCATTTTGTATCATATCATTGTAGGCAATTATTTAAAGGATTAAAAAAGTGTATTTAGGTACCTCCTGTTTAGGAAGTATTTTATAAGAATGGTGGTAATGGTTTTGTACAAGGATCTAGCATAGATCAGATAAAGTAGATTAGATTGCCATGAGAAGTGCTTCCAGATAATGCAAATGCTGCTTTAAAATGAGCTGGGATCATTTCCAAGTGAACACCTTCCTAATGAAGCAGACACATTTACTCACACAATCCCAGGTTTCATCTGACCAGCATTCTGGGAAATGCTAATATTTCAATCAAATCCTGGACAGCACAGCATTGGGATTCATGGTGCAAAGGAACCTAACTAAGTTAGTGCACTAAACACCAACTTGAACTGAGAATACTCACTGGTATTCCCTATATAGCCTCATTTATAGCAACTTGAACTGAAACCGTAGAAGTGGCTGCATAGGAAATTTTTTTGCCCTGAAAGACAATGTTGAAGCATATTGGTATGCACACGTATTGTTTCAGGAAGTCCTAATGAGATATGCCATTGTACATCAGCCTAGTTTGATCACTGGGCTTTTTATTTGGGATACCACATCAAATTCCAAACAAAAATTCTTCATTAAACATTGGCCCTAAACTTAACATCAACTTGACTGAGTAGCCCCTCGTATTCATCCGCTGTGCCATTATTTTGGATCTGTGTGGGTGCATTTGTCCAAGTAGACTGCGTTGAACGAGGACAGACATGACGCTCACCAACACGAGCCTTACCTGACTGACCAGGGGGTGGGACTCCTGATGATCCTCTGGGCAGACATAAAAATACCGTGAGGACTGCGGCTCTATTTCCTGAACATGGCTCAATGGCAATGGGTTTAGGAGCTCCCTGAAAAAGGAAGATACCTATTTAACATTTGAGATTTCCATTACATTTTTACTTGTACATCTTTAATCTATTTTAAGGTTCACTGTAACAGTAGAACGATATTTTTCCTAATTAGTTCTTTGCATTTAAACAGATTGTCCTAGCCATCTTAATTGACTTAAAAATGGGCTTTAACAGCCCACACTGCAAATCTAACCAAACGGAAAAAACAAAATGATCATAAAGACAACAAAATTATACCTTTTATTTTATAGCTCACTAAATTTAGTGATATCAACCTCTTAAAGCTTAGAAAACGGCAAAACCTTTTGGTATACACATCGGTATCTGAAAGTACCAGAATTTCCCCTATTCTAATGAGAAGTACCCATGTGAAAGAACTGTGCTTCAACAGCATCCATTACCTAGCCCTCCTCATGCCAAAACCATAAAATGAGAGCAAATCTATATTATATACAGATACATAAAGATAGCCAATCCCTCTTGAGTTTCCCAGACCAGTAAGTCTGCCTTCTCTGTGTCCGTCCTGGTAAGCAAATGATTTCTTTGAGGCAGGACCTTCTTGAATTTTTTTGCATATGCAGAAAACAGGTTACTATATTTAAATAAATTTAGAAACGCTCTGAAAATGTTGCCTGTGTGATTATCATCTTACTTTGTCTTATATAAAGCTATGATAATAGTGTTTTTGCTGGCAGGAGGTACGTGCTGTTACCAAGCATCTCTCTCTTATTGGCTATATAGATCTTTTAATTTGCAGTTAGCTTTCAACTCAATGGTTGCTGCCATATTGTTCTCAAGTTACCAAGACCGAGGACACTAGGAGCTGGAAAAAGCAAAGCAGTCTACAAAGCCATAGAATAATAAGTTTCTAATATGACAATTTACAATGTTTCCATATTTACAAGTTTCCATGTTTTGTGCTTACTAAGAGATAGGCATTTCACTTTTGAGAGCTTAAACATTTAGTCAAGCACTAAAGATATTTCTAAAAACATTAGGTCAAAATCAGCATAAGCATTTGTTTCTTTTTTTTGTTTGTAAATTTTTAGAATGTCTGTCATGTTCCAAGGCAAAATACGAGTTTGATGTTTTGATTCAAAATTCAAAGCCATAAAACTTTCCATTTACATGCAAAATGCAATGTATATATAAACGTCAACTGATTCAAGTATACTAAGAAAAATGATAGTTTAGCCAAGTTAAATACACTGGAAAGTACTAGATATAAAGAAAACAAAGACGCTTCCATCATGTAAAGCAATTATCATTTTCTATTTTTCTACATTTACTACTGGTCAGTGGAGATAAGGAAACAGAGAGTACAGCAATAAATCAAACGATAGATAAATATACTTATTTTTTTACTTCATGGTCGCATTTGAAAGGCATTTCTGTAGATTCATTTGAGGCGATAGCATTAAAATAACTTGGGCGAGGAATGTCATGTAATTTAAAATTGCTATGACATAATGAATGACAACTTATATTCACTAAAACCTTACCAAATGATGAAACAGAAAAGTAAAACCCCAAAAAGCTTCAGCTAAAAACAGTAACTTTTTAAAAAACAACGTAAGAAATATTTTCTAAACTGAGTGCACTGGATTTGTAGCATTTAATAATAATTTTTATGTAATGTCTTGGCTCAATGTAGGACAAAGGAACAGATGAAGAGAACAGATTCTGAACTTGTGTAAGCTGATGTAGGTCTGTTGACTTCCATGGATCTATTATCAGCAAAACAGTTAGACAGGCATTGCTGGTTGATATGATTCTATACTAAAAGCAATGCAGAAAAGGGGGAAAACAAAATAAGAACCTTACTAATATTAGCAGCATTGATTGCACATGCACAAAAGTAGTACCAGTGATATTGGAAAAGAAAGGTGTGGGAAAATTTTCTTATTAAGGTTTCTTTGACTTACATATGTTGAAGGGCAATGTAAAAAACCATACAAAAATAATGGTAATTGTTTTGATCATAGCATTTAACATAGAAAAGGGTCTTGATGGGATCATTCAGATCAGCAGCTAGTCTGTGCCCCAGGCGGTCTAAATCTAATCAGACAAGCGTAGGCATAGAATAATATAATATAACATACCAGCACTGACAGCAGTCTGGTGTAGACCTCTCTGCTTACTTCTCCCACTATTACATGCTTTCATTCACTCCTACCTGTTGCACTTTCAATTGTCAAAATCTAAGGCTTCCCACCTGTCACGCACTCATATCACACCTCCTGTTGCACCTAAATACATTCCCCTTCATTCCAGCACTTCTACCTATATGTCTCTTCCCCAACCATCCAGACAGGGATGCAGTTCCATGCCAGTTACGTTCATCTCACTTCGGCCCTGTGCTTCCTACTTCACCCTGCATTGGCCCTGCTCCTGCACCTTCGGTGCAAAATAGACTTTCCAGCTCTAGGCAAGTTCCTGCAGCAGGAGCTGTGAACGGAGCAGACCAGGTGCTCTTCATGTCCACGGACAGAGTGCCATAAATTGTGGAGGTGGTTAGCCAGTGAAACTCCTGTGCACTCACTAATACGGTAAATAGATTTTACAAATAAAGACCTTTGCATGGGGTGTCATGGACTGTCTTCCACTATATACTAGAACAACAGCACCTGAATCCTTATACAGCATTTGCGATTAAAATAGTTGGTGTTACTAATGCAAGCAATAGAGCATTTAAGTCATCTTTCCTGATTTGTCACAACGGCAAATCRAATAACATGATTCCTTTCTATTTGAAAAGACAGACAAAATGAAATCTTCATTTTAAAATGTAACTCAGAATACAGTTTATGCAGACACACAACTGAAAGGAACAAATTTACCATTATGCCTTTTAATTTGGTGAATAATTACTTTATTATAAATCAAAACGATGATATTTTCTATTGCTGTGTAATATAAAACCTTTCATTAACAGGCCTCGTCCCTTTCTGTTTGAAGTTTATACTAATGCTTTTCAAAACACAATGGGAGGAAAGTATTTCTGATAAATATTTTTCAGAGAACTTCATCTAAAAATCAAATACAGTAAGAATTTTCTATTTGTGCTTATTTGTTCTTTATAGAAGGTTATGACTGAAAAAGCAGATGTCTTATCTTACCTCACATCATTCAGATTCRCTAGCAAAAAACCACGGAAGCATAGAGCAAATGATAATAATTTAGATACCCTGAGGTTTGTCAGTTGTTTAAAGATAAATACATAACCATGAATCAAAGTTATTTCACAGTGACATAACATGTTCTYTGAAATGTGCCATTTATCATGCATTTTCCACGGGTTTTTTGGGAGAGATAAGGTACATGTTTGTTTGCCCAAAGCACTTAGCTACCGTGATTTACTTGCTAGAATTATCTTTTTTTTTTTCCCCTGTACAGAAAGTGACTTATGTTTTTGCCAAAAAGCACAAATGACAATCACAGAGTTAATAAAACTTTATCAGTGGAAGACAGAATAAACAAACACTTCTTTATTAAACAACCTTTTACTCTTATATTCCCTTTCTTACACACACTATGACAGAGAGAAAGAGGTATGTCAGTTGGGAAGGTGGAAAAGAAAGGGGAAGAAAACCAGGAAGGAATAAAAGGGTGAAAGAGCATATATTATTATTGATAGCGAGAAAAGAAGAGTAAGTCAGTAAGTCAGTGGATGTAGAAAGGAGAAAAAAGTGGAGAGGGTAGGGAATAAAACAAAGCGGGGGTGGGGGGGGGGGCGGGAAGAGAGAAAAGGTTTTATCCACAATTTAAATGTGTAGTCATATATTTATTCACAGAAAAAAACCATCAGAAGTCATCTTCCTGGGGTCCCACATTTTTGTCAGAGAAAAGGTTCTCCATTCTCCAGATTTTTTTTCTGAAAATCCTACAAAGACCTAAGCAAAAACCAAAGTGCAGCTGCCTGGGTGAGTTTATGAGGAATTACCGAGCTTTGGGAAGATTCTTTGCTCACTCTTGATCTCTTTCTATATGAAATAAATTTTGGCTGGATTTTTTTTCCTATACAAAGGACAGATGACAATACTACCTTTACTGGCATAAAAACATATGTCAGTATATACCATATTCATACCTCTATTAAAAATATTTGTTTCTAAGCAACTTAGCACATCTGCTTTATAATGACAAGAAAGTAACAAAACAGGTTTAGTCTTTATTTAAGTATTGAAAAACCCAGCAAATCTTGCATTGTGTTATTTGGCTGTTTAGGAATAACACAAATGAGCAGCTTTAAAAGTCCAGACCAAGAAGAAGTCGGGAAGTGTATTCTGTCACTCTTGGTGGGCAGGACGGGCAACAGAAGGCAGCGGCATGAAGACGTGAGAAGAGCAGGAGGACATGATGATGACTAAGGGGATGTTCATGGATCTGCTGTAAGGGTTTAGAACCTCTCTGGGGGAAATGCACTGAAACTTTAACATCAATTCTTATCTATCAATGAAAATATGTAATACTGTGAATACGGGAAGATGAAAAGTGTAAAGTGTTTTGGCTCTATCTGTATTCCAAGAAGTGGTGTCTCACAGAAGTGCTATAAAACTTTGGATTTTCAGTACTAAGTAATATCTATATATATTTTCTGTTCAGCATTCTAAGTTAGGTGCATCCAATTTTTAAAAGTGCATTATTATACCATAAGACAAATAGATCACGTAAGACTAAATGGCTCCAAACTCATGCCAAAAAAGCAATTAGAAAATTGAATCAAGGAATTAAGGATTAATGTGAGCATGTTACACCTGTCAGCAGTAATAAGTATTTTGACAAGAACAGAATAAAGTTTGACAGTGTGCACAAATACAGATCTGATATATAAATCAAGTATTAAAATGCAAACAACTATGCATTAGTCACTGTAATATTCCCTAACTAAAATGGTCTTAGTACTACTTAGGAGAATTCATTATAAATAAAACTTCATCTCTTCTTCTTAAAAAAAACCAGCTTGACTTATACTTTTTGTTTTAGTAATAAATGATGCCAATTCAAACTTAGTTTTTAATCATATTATTAAAACAGAATTAATCTGGTGAATTCCACATAAACTAAGCTTGATGGCTTGGCAAATAAACAATCAAATCTGTTGTTGTGACAGGATTAGTACCAGACTCAGAATGTAAATAGCCACTTTTCTGGAGTTCAATGTGCAAGAATTCAGAGGGGAGAAAAGAAAAGAAACAAGACTGTCCTCTGAAGAGGTAAGGAATGTAGAAAAGGAGGAAACATAAAATTTAGACTGCTATATTACAAGTATTCACATCTTCATTTTCTCTCAGCTTCAGGTTCTTTTCCTGAATTCTTTGGTTACTTTCTGAGTTTCTTGATTTATTTGTGATAGGCAAGTCCAGATTCAGAAAAGCACTTGAGTACCTAAATTGGATTTTGGTCAAATTTAGATACCTACATGCAAACTCAAAAGCCTGAAAACCCTGTTAATCTTAGTTTCAATATTAAAAATTTCCCAGTAGCTGAAGCTCTCCTCTAGCTGCCCAGGCACATCCTGGTCTCTCTTACACCCACTCAGGATTCACTGGCATTCCTGCAGCTGCCCRGGATGTAGAGCTCGATCTAGGCAGCAGTTTTCAAAACATGATTACCAAATTAGGTTTTTACAATACAGGTGTGCCCACTTTCTTTTAAAACACAGTTGAAAGCAGAGGTAGCTCTGTTCTTTGTGGAAAGAGGATTAATCCTGGTTTTCCTATTCTGCTTTTACTAAATGCTTGTTTGAGGTGAAATACTCTGACCCATAATTAAAGATGCAGAGTAAAATGCTGTGATTGCTGTGACCCTTTTCAGTGCAGTAAAGGCAGACTTTTCAGCAGCGCAAAAGAGGAAAAGAAAATTCATCCTCTCAAATTCACAGAATTCCATTGATGTCATTTGGTGGSGGCTTTTTTAGCCATTTTGCTGGAGAAATTTCAAATGTCCCTAAGCACAGCTATCCTGCCAAGAGAAGGAGATGGGGGACTCCCACCTGTAGCCAACCTCCATCCTACCCCCACCTGATTTTCTCCATGGTCATTTGCCAAGAGAATCAAAACCAACAATAGTGTCAGAGGAACGAAGAAACGCTGTCTGCTCCTCCTAGCAGAAGCCCACCGCTTTGACAGCACCCGTTGCTGCCCTAAGGAGAACCTGGCACTTCTTCCAGAGTGCTGAAACTAAGGCAATGCCTCAGACAGAAACAAAGACTGTAATCAGTACTGCTGTTTTCTTAGACTATCAGTGTTATACTGCATTGCTATTCTAAATGTTGGGTACCTATTAACTTACACTTATTAACATACTTTTGAGTATGAGCTTCCAACCCACCCAAAAGTTTTGACAATTTTCTCCACAGATTTATTCAATGAGTAATGAGCCTTAACGACAGTGCAACAGGAAAAACAAAAAAGCTTTTACCAAACATCATTTGTGTGCCAGGAGAAATATACTTTAGGAAATACCACAACAGAATAAATAAGCAAGGCTTGAGTTCTGAACATTGCTTTGTAGCTGGCATAGGAAATACCAGTTCTCCATATGACCCTAGGGTTTTACCGAAATTATAAGCATCCACTAAAGATTTTCATTTAATCCATCCCGTAAAGTTCCTCTCTTGCAATTAGTGAGTGGAAAGCTTTACCTCATCTAAACCTACAAGAATGGCCCAGAGCCTGAGTGTCCTCAACGCTTTGGGCTTCTACACTGCACCTTCTTTTGCCTGAGGATTTCACAGCGGTATCTAACTTTGGTTAATGAGGTCCCACTAACCCACGCGAGGTACATAACCATGTTACCTTCAGCAGTAAAAGCTGGAGAACATTTTAGAGTTATCTTACAATTCTTCCACCTATACTAGAAGAGACTTGAGGTAACTGTCTTGCTTCTGTGACTGAGTCATCCAGTCAGCGCTGATTTACTGGGAGGATTCTACCAACTCCACTCAACCTTCAGAATGAACCAGTTTTCTCTGAAAACTTCTATAGTGTCCAATGGAACTGAGACCAACAGGCTTATTGATAATAAAATGCAACCTGACCAAAATTATACTAACATTTCTTATTAGAGATTTTTTTTTGTAGTGAATTATCTCTCCACAGTAATTTTGCCCCATTGTTTTAGCAGAATATAAATCTCAGTTAATTTCCTTGTTTCAAAATAGCCGTGGAAATCTTAGAATATATAGGCACATTATTTACCATATGAAAAACAGTGGTAATTAACAATAAAAAGAACACATTATGATTACCAAGGTGTGATTACGGTCCCAGTGAGCAAAACGCATTGTTATCCTTCAATTTATTGTCTTACCTCTCTGTCTCAACTATATCAATATGGAGTGATAGGCTGCATTCTTTTTTGCAGTCTTTTCTGAGTAGAATGTGGTTGTTAGTTATCAAAGGTTATGTACTGATGTTAAATTTATGTATTAATCTGGAAGTGTTTATGCTCAGAAGAGCCATATTTTTATTGTAAGAACTATATTTACTTGCAACAAAGTTACTCTCAGTTAATCTAGTAAGAGACTTCATTTCAAAACCTAATACTATGTCATATAGCATTTCATCAACAAGAGAGTCATGAATTGACATTCTGATTAAAACTGATTTATTAAGACAAAGCTACAAGAAACACCTGCAGATGCATTTATTTTCAATGGGGTTTCCAGAAAGAACTCCTAGTCAGGTTTCCTATTCAGCTTTCATCCTACTGCCCAGAGGTTGCTTTTTCTGAACTGTGACGCTAGTGTGAACCATCCTGCAGTTTTCTTGACTTTCACAAGCGGCTGAACAGAACACGAGTCATTGACGTTAAATCAAAATATCAGGTAGCTGCAAGGCACGTTGCATTTCATTTCTTTTTCTGTGTGTCCATGTATGCAGTTTCCTGTCTCTTCATACTGTATAATAAACTTGGTTTTACTTTACTGTTCCATCTTGCCCACTAATAAGAGTAATTTCAGGTTACTCTGGAAAATATTGAACGTAACTTACAGCGGATGGTGTGTGTAGTAGTTGTACTGGATTACTGCCAGAGGTATCCCCAAGAGCCTCCAGAACATTCCCCTATTAAGCTGTATGAGTCTGATTAAAGGCTGGCAATGCTAGCGTCCAGTTTGTGAAAAGAAATTTATCTTGGCAGCAGCTAGCTAGATCCTGTTGGGAAAAGCACCTGAGACCCTATGTCTGTGGCATATACCAAGCATCATGTATCCCCAGATACTCTCCTGTAAATTCTTCCTACTGCCATTTCAAATTCTGTAAGTCAAAGTGGTGCTGTGCAGTGAAGTGATGCTAATGGGCATTTGTTTCCCAGATGGGTATATCTGTTGGATCTCCAAGGATTAGAAACAAGAAGTGGAGAATTCTGTTATTCCTTTACAATTCAACCTTAGAGGCTCTTGTCTATGAAACCTCACATTTCACTGGTGACAAATTACTGACAGTCCCTCGCTGTTTGAACTTGGGCTGACCACTTAAGAACCAGATCGTCACTCCCATATATCACAGGGGTTAACGTTACCCCAGACTGCCTGGCAAAAGAGGACATGGTCCCTCCAGAGCCACTACTAACTTTTCAGGGTGGGAAAGATGAAGTACTCTGCACAGTTTAAATTCTGCCTAACTTGCAGGCTAACAAGGGTGGCTATGGTGACAGGCAGGGGAATGCTGAGCTAAGGATGAGCACAGTACAGGTTACTTTCATCAGGAGCAAGCAAACTGAGTCAGCTACAGATTTCTGAAAACCATGAGGTAGATAAACTTGGGCTGTCCTTTGCTCAGGGTGGATCACAAAATTTCAATCTGTCATTGCGACAATAAATCTCAGACAGAAGTCAAAAGTTCTGACTAGCAGGTGGCTTTTGTGACCACAGAGATCTCATTCCTGTAGCTGTGCAGCATCCTAGAGTCATTAAAGAAAAGGTTTGATTATTATTTAGGAGATCTATGCCAGACTTGAGGGTTAGGAAAGGCAAGTGTCCTGAAATTATTATGCTGTATTTTGCATTTCTTGCAAAATTGGAGAGAAAATATAGTACACCATATGTCATCCAAAATATACTTTTAGTGAACTTTTCTTCAGCAATGCCTTTTAAAGTTCTTTTGTAACCTCCTGGCCACATACAGGATGTCTAGTGAATGATAAATTAAAACATATACCTGGAATCGTAATAATAAAAAAGAGAACTAAATCAAGACACATTGTGAAAACTAGCTGTCAGCAGAAGGGATTAAAGTGCAAACCTGGCAATATTCTTAATGCTGGAAAAAATGCTAATGACACCAGAGTAACAAAGTACTTTCTATCATGACAACTTACACAGATCACAGCCTACTGAATGTAGGGAAGACCCGAACCGAATGTCTGAAAGCATGACATAGCTTTTATTTTGATTGTCCTTGCCATGGTCCAAGGACAGCTGTAAAATGTGTACACCATAACCAAAAAGCATTCTGAAACAAATTATCCCACCGCTTAAGATTTGTAAGTCTCTGGAAGTTTTCACCCTAGTGACTATGAGTGGATCTTGTGGATCAGGTCRGAGCTGCTCCAGCAGCAGGAAGAAACGACAGTAAAAGACTTCTCTATCCCAAGGAAAAGGTATGTGACGGCAGCAAAAGGGAACCTAGTTTTGCTCTATTATATAGTAGTAGCAACAGCATGTGTTAAACTGACTAGCAGTTTTGGCAGTAATTGCTGCCAACGAGGTGGAAAGGGAGAGGGGCAGGCTGGCAGGCTTGTGAAAGCACAAACCAGACCTTTTTAAAGGTGTTGCAAGATGCGTCTCTCACTTTCCTCTCTTGAGGACCTCAGTCACCTACTCTGCCCATTCACCAATTTGAAAGCATAATTGGGTACAGTTTTTCATTTGAATCTTATGAATTAATTCAAATCTCAAATATCTGTGAGATAATCCTCAGCTGCCTAAATCAGCACAACACTCCAGTAACAGCAGAACTATGTTGATTTATACCAGCTGCAAATCTGACACGATATTATTAATTTCTCAATGGTGTCCTTGAAAAATCCTGCAAATAAACTCAAACTCAAGTATTACCACTTAATGTTGCTTTCCAAGATGCTCCCCATCGAGATTGTTAGTACTTACAGTGGTCAAAACCAGATTAGGAACTTCACTGAAAATGCACAAGAAAAGAAACTTACAGGATCTAATCTGACAAATAATTAGACACATGAGAATTAGTGCTTGGAGAAACTGTTGCATTAAAGCAAACAGGATTATTCGCATGAATGAAATTATTTATGCATGTTACTCATGTTAGCTTAACACAACTGACAGAATAATTTTTTTTTTTTTTTTTTAAAGAGAGGCAGGTTTTCTTTGATATAACAAAATAAGAAAAAGACTGTTCCTTTAAAATATTAAAAAATCTGCATCATTTTTACTAAACCAGCAAAGATCTACTGTATAAAGTATTTGCTGAATTTGGATTTGCTGAATCCCACTTACTTACTCCACTTACATGGAAAGTAAGTGTTATTTTTTTAGAAAGTACCATATTGCAAGCCTGCTTACCCCCTTGAGCACTGCTAACTGAAAATGAGTAGTATGGAAACATAGTCCAGCTCAGCTTATGCTTCTGGTCCATGTGTGTTTCCTAGGGCACAGCAGGAACTTCTAATTATTTTATCTTTTATATTGATATTTTATATTTTTATTATTTTCTTCAGTAAGGTGGTACACAGTCACCACCAACAAAAATCATTATTCTCATTGAATTCTATAGTCCCCATCCTTATTGCATGACAGTGCAGAAAAGCTTGTTACTTTGCTTCAGGAAATGTTCTCACTTTAAATTTTACATTGTAAAATTTAGCAGCAGCAGTGACRTTTGAAACATCTTTTCTTCAAAAGACATACCATTTTCACAGCAGATTGACCATGTTTTTAAAAGAGTTTCCTTGAAAATTCACAAATTTGTGAACTTCTCATTGGAGTTTGCTTGAAATCCTTGCATTCCATGAAGCTTTGTACTCCATCTCATATGTTTTTCAAATCTAACCAAATGATTTCTTTTCCCCTAATTTTATGCATAGAGTTTAATCCACTGCCAAGAGTAAAACAGAGTAACGCTTGTCTTGTACTTCAGTCAACAGAATGGTATAACACATTTACTTTTGTACTATATGTAAACTTTAATTTATTTTAGCACTGGCTACTATTAGGCTAATGAGGCAAATCTTGCATTTCACCATTGTTTTCCGCTTCCTCTTCCCTTTTCCCACCCCTTCCTAACACCTTTCCCAGTCTTAGGTGCTCTTTCCATGGAAATAAATGCCCCATATCAAATGACACTGACTACTAATACAATAAGCAGAAGGAGCAGGATTTTATTTACTTAAATAAGGGTTGAGATTTGAGATCAGTCATCAAGCAGATGTTATTTCTGAAGCTGAAAGTATTCATGATGATTGTTACTATAGAAACCAAGCTTTGTAAGATATTCGAAACAAATACTTCTTTATTAGCCTGTGCTGTAACTACAGCAGTCTGCATTACGCGGCATCCCACGGTAAGTTATCAACTGTGCATATTTTCTTTCTGGTTATTTGCTTTCCGTAGTAACTACAAGACAGGATTTCTATAGGTCTTAAAAGATAGTGTATCACAATACCAGCCATCCATAAAATGACACACACTGTACCCATTCAGCACTAAACTCCCGTCTGTTTCATTTCCCCCCTCCTGCGGGCAGCCACTCAAATCAGTGTTTCCCTGTTCAGCAACAGTGAAAAACAGGAACCCACTGCTAATTCCTGTGGTTAGATCGGCAGCACAAAACCAGCAGTGGTTAYTAAATGCCAGCCCAGCCTCTTTACCAATTAAACCATTCTTCATTCTTAGCAGACTTTGTGAAGCCCGTGCGTCACTCAGAAAGCATCTTTCAATGGCCTGTCATATAACCAGAAGTTTCAGACTTGTTGCTTTATTTGTTAATCATACTAGAAGACGACTAAAAATTTGAATCCCGCTTGCAGTGAAGTCAGTGGGACTCCAGCAGTGCAGGATCCCGACCCTGAGTGCATCCCCGGGGAAGAGGGCTGGAGCAGGTCACAGCCATCCCTGCCAGGCGACTTAGAACCACCACAGCCTGTGCCAGTGGGAAGGGGCAGGTAAAGTCCCATTAGCCCAACCTGTGCCTGGTATTTTAACCACCTCTCTCTCTTGCTACAATTAAACTACCCATAGACAGATAGCAGGGCAAACTTCTGTTTGAAGTTAAGCAGGTGAAAGCTGGCTTGTTATTATAACACGTGAAAAGGAAAACTGTATTTAAGGCTATGCAAGAAAATTAGAAGGAATTTTATTACAGAATGAATGCATCATGTGGATATTGGAAATATTCCTTCTCTGAGGCCTTTCTGTCTCTTTTCACAGAGAAATCCTTAGAAAGGATAAAATGCTGTTAGTGTTTCAAAATATAGAGATGTTCAAGACAGGTATGGTAGCAACTTCTGATTATTACAATTAAAATTCCAAAGCTGTTTTCATTCTCAACTTACTGTCATGTGCTCATAATCTCCTTTAACTTTCTATACTGTGTTTCAGTTCAAACAGGACAATTTTGCCCAAGTCTTTCAGAAACTGCTCAGCTATCTTTGAGATGTGGGACCATTAACATTTTTTCCTAATATCCGTTCTCTCCAAGGCTTACAATTTAATTTAAAACTTGGCCTTGACTCAGGTAACATTGAGGATTCCTGCCTTTCATTATTGTAAAACAAATCTGTTTTAAAAAACAGTGATACAATCAGAGCACGATTAGATTTCCATAAGAATATACAGAAGTATGGAACTACATGTGCCACTGGTATCTGTTTTAACGCACAATACTGCCATAGTGAGGAAACTATTAAGCAAAAGAGCACAACTAAGGAGCCAGTTAAAAAGTTTTCATTGTGGTGATTTGTGCTGTCTACAACAGTATGCTGACGATAATAATAAAATAAAAAAATCTATAAAACATTTTAAGTGTGAGAAATGTGTGGCGAAGGATATTCTGGAAACAGGTCACAGGCAAAGCAAGAGATCACAGACAAAGCAAGCATGTTTTATGAAGACAGAGTTACAACTTTGAAGTGATTGTGTGGGACTGAATACAAAGAATGCAATTAAGGCATTGCACATGTTCTGATGGACCAACATCCAGAGAGGAAAGTGGTGTAGTTAAATGCTGTGGTTACAGCTAAGGGTTCAGAGAACATACAAGCTGTCTTTTAAATGGCAGTTACTTATGCACTGTACTCAGAACACCTTAACAGATTTTGTATGTCTGTGAAGTAGGTCACGCTTTCTCCATGGAGGAGAAGTTACAGATAGTTGTAGATAACTATAGATAGCTGAGCCTAACAAGGTGTATTGGGTTTGTGTGCCAAGGTTTTGGTAGCAGGGGGGGCTACAGGGGTGGCTTCTGTTGAGAAGCTGCTAGAAGCTTCCCCCATGTCTGAGGGAGCCAATGCCAGCTGGCTCCAAGAAGGACCTGCCACTGTCCAAGGCCGAGCCCATCAGCGACGGTGGTAGYGCCTCTGGGATAACA
The DNA here is from genome assembly GCA_035582835.1 of Phoebastria nigripes. Taxonomy (NCBI): domain Eukaryota; kingdom Metazoa; phylum Chordata; class Aves; order Procellariiformes; family Diomedeidae; genus Phoebastria; species Phoebastria nigripes. The sequence continues at coordinate 76,302 of JAYKAV010001964.1, read as the reverse complement.
TATCTAAGAAGGGGGAAAAAAAACTGCGCAACTGCAGCTGGAGAGAGGAGTGAGAACATGTGAGAGAAACAACCCTGCAGACACCAAGGTCAGTGAAGGAGGAGGGGGAGAAGGTGCTCCAGGTGCCGGAGCAGAGATTCCCCTGCAGCCCATGGTGAAGACCATGGTGAGGCAGGCTGTCCCCCTGCAGCCCATGGAGGTCCACAGTGGAGCAGATATCCACCTGCAGCCCATGGAGGACCCCACGCCRGAGCAGGTGGATGCCCGAAGGAGGCTGTGACCCTGTGGGAAGCCCACGCTGGAGCAGGTTTGCTGGCAGGACTTGCGACCCCATGGGGGACCCACGCTGGAGCAGYCTGTTCCTGAAGGGCTGCACCCCAGGGAAGGGACCCACGCTGGAGCAGTTGGTGAAGAACTGCAGCCCATGGGAAGGACTCATTTTGGAGAAGTTCATGGAGAGCTGTCTCCCATGGGAGGGGCCCCACACTGGAGCAAGGGAAGAGTGTGAGGAGTCCTCCCCCTGAGGAGGAAGGAGCAGCAGAGATGACGTGTGATGGACTGACCGCAACCCCCATTCCCCTGCGCCGCTCGGGGGGAGAAGGTAGAGAAAATCGGGAGTAAAGTTAAGCCCGGGAAGAAGGGAGGGGTGGGGGGAAGCTGCTTTAAGATTTGGTTYTATTTCTCATTRTCCTACKCSGATTTGATTGGTAATAAATTAAATTAATTTTCCCCAAGTCAAGTCTGTTTTGCCCATGACAGTAATTGGTGAGTGATCTCTCCCTGTCCTTATCTCGACCCACGAGTCTTTCGTTATATTTTCTCTCCCCTGTCCAGCTGAGGAGGGGAGTGATAGAGCAGCTTTGGTGGGCACCTGGCGTCCGGCCAGGGTCAGCCCACCATACATGGCCAAAGCATGCCAGGTCCTCTGGATAGGGACCCCCAAGGAATTACCACAGCTAGCAACAAATCTGACTGCCTCCTACTTCCCAGCTTAATTGAACAAGTTGCCATTTACAGCTACATTGACTTAGGGCAACCTTCAGTACCTGCCTATAGCAAGCCAAACCTATTCCCCTTTTTGTGTAGGAACTTAGCTTTTCTAAGGGTTTTTGTTTTTTTTTTTTTTTAATTTTTCTTAGCTTTTTCTTGCTGTATTCCATGTAGAGAGGACATGTAATTAAAAAAAAATAAATACATATGCATTTATACACATATCCAGATAGACTATACACACAAGTACATGTCATTATTTCTAACTGTGCTATCAGAAATCTCTGGAATGTTATGTTGAAGCAAAAATGTAAGCATAATAAAAACTATGTCAAAGACCTTGAAAGACAAATCCTCTTGAAAACCTCCTCAGTCCCGGACAGAGCAGTTTCTCATAATTCCCCAAATGTCTATTGAAATGAGTTGCACTAAAAGGATCTAGAGCCATCAATATATTTAAGAATTTCGTAGATGTCTTTTAGTTCTCTTTGATATAAATTGCCAGAATGGTTTCTACTCTCTCCAGTTCCCTTGTCCCTGATTCTTCTGCTGTGACATTTCTGGATGACTTCCAGTTCCGATTGTTGTAAAGTCCTTGTTTTTGCAGAATCACCTAGTGTTGAAATTTGCAATTCCAAACACTATCTTTTTTGGTCTGTTTATCAGCTAGCACTCTTTGCTCAAGCAATCTTTGCCCTTCATGTTCCAATTGGTTTTGTCCTTATTCAAACTTCTCTGAATTTACCATATGTAATATAACTTAAAACAAAGATGAATATTTTTCTTCGTTTAAGAAATAATTTATCTTTGTGTAACCTTCAGTTATGGGAAGTATCTGAACACATACATAATGACAAACTTAATTTGGGGGATTAACATTTCATCCATTTGATCTTTATATTATTTTTAAAATTTTCTTTATACATTTAAAACAGTTTTTCCTGTCCACATTAAAGGCCTCTTTGTATAGTTGTAATTTTCCTCCAGTTTGCCTGGTTTTGGTCATTAGAGTTTCCTAATTTTCAGTGAACTGCTGAGCAAGCTGAAGATGTTAATTGGATATATCACTTTATTTTTTCTTGTAAGAGCTTCTTATTAATGGCTGCTCATGTAGCTGATATAGATGTTAATCAATTTGCATCTGTCCTTCTAAAAGATTCAGTTAGGTCCCTAATTAACCATCTGTAAACAAACCCTTGTTCAGTAACAGGGTTCAGCCATTTATTGTGAGCTAGCAAAGGCTAGTAAGGGCCTTATGCTACCGCTCTGCCCTGCTGTAAATATTTGACTTCTCTCAATATACAGAAAGTAATTGGAAAAAGACAAGTGACTCACAATCTAGATTGTGGATCACTGGATTCTCTCTAATTGAGTCATTGTTATTATGAGAAAGCATCAAAAATTGCAGGTGTCTCTTGCTCCCATGAAGTGTCTGGTGCTTTAGCAATACTAAGAGTTGTRTATTCCATAGCTATAAGAAGTGAGGATAATGAAGATCATACATTCCTATGATGAAAGAGATAGACAGTCTTTAAAAATAGAATACTTCCTCAGACAAAAATGATATTTTTTTCCCCAAAAGGAAGGCACATTATTCTGAGCATTTGCAAAGATCCTGGTCTTCCAGAAAACCAGTGGTCACCTGCTAGAAAGTTCTTTCATATTTTTGAGTTTTTAATCAATAAGTTTATCATTTATTTTCCTTTAATATTGTTTTCAAAGCTGCCGCCTACCTAATTCTATACTGTAGCACTTTCTACACTCTGCAGTGACCACAGGACTTTCTGAACAGCTTCAAGCAGGGTAACTAACCTTCCTAATAAATCTTGTCTCTCACCGCCTCCTGGGGAGCATGCTCATTTGAGCATGCCAATGCAATGAGGATATCTTTTTTTATTATAACATGCATGGCATTATCTACTTAAGGCAGTATATATTTATATATATCCCATTCCCAGTGTGCTGTTATGGACCACATATGCTCAGAAAGACTTGATGCACAGCCTCTAGCTCTTTTCTTATGGGCTGCTCACAGCCATGACAGAGAGACAGACACTAAGTTATTGTGCATACTTAAGAGCAATTTCTAGCACAAAAAGAAACCATCTTCTCTATCCTTACAAGCAGATAACTTACTGATGTGTGTCAGTAGGCATTATTCATTTTTACCGCACAGAAGCAGATCAAGGGTGCCACTCAATCACACGGAAGGGATTACAGCTACTCTGAGGCAGTTCCAGTTCTGCCATCATATCTATTTCTCATCCTTCCCTATTCAGTTCAGTACCTTACTATAACTATTGAAAATTACGGGTGTTACTTCCATTCCTGTTAATCCACACCAAAGAAGATTTTGTGTGATGACCAGAAATACTGGTCCATCTGCACAAAATATGTACGTGGAAGCGACTGCTTTTACATAGCATGTCATGTGAGCAGAAAACATGACAGAATCCATGTAACTTGGCATTATACTGAGGCGATAGTCACATTTTGATTTAGTGCTAATATTTTAGTGATAATATTTTATGCTTTCCACCAATATTTCAGCGAGGGATCATTGTGACTTTTATGTTCGAAGCACTTTATTTTGTCTTTAATTCTCCAACTGTTAGAACTGTTTTCTGGACAGCACTTGTATGTAATTAGATCCCAACTATATAGTCTTTAGGGGTTGAGCAGGGTCATTAGGATTTGAAAAGAAAATTAAAAAATAAAATGAACTTGTTAATCACCAAAGGTTGGAAAAAAAAAAAAAAAAAAACAAACAAAAAACTGTGAAGGAGGAAAGGAGAGCCACAAATCAGACATGTTCCCTGAGGACTTTCATCTTCCTTTTTTTGCAGTTCTACTTTTCTCTGACTCAGTGATCTCCCTCAAAATCCAGTTTTGTTATAGCACATCTATTTCATATTGATTTCAACAGATTGTATAACATGAGATACCTCTCGCAATTTTGCAGATTCTTCTGGAAGTAAACTCATCAAATAATCTAAAAACGTGTTACCAGGGTTCTTAAATATGGCACCTACTGCTGCCTTTCCTTCCATTACCATGTACATGCAAATGATTAAATTAATGTTCTCCTGTATCCCACACAGGCCATTATGATACCTATTGCGTCAGATATAATCCATCGCACACCTCAGTTCACCTGTTCCATACTTAAAAGAAAAAAACACTCTTTTGGAGACCTAGTCTGACTTTAAAAATATCTGAACACATTTTGTAATAGTTGTTCCTAACTCAAAATGCCAAGGCATCTTTCTGTTCTTAAGATCTGGAATTCGTCTAAAAGCTCATGATATATATGCTTGATATTTCATTTAACACCAGTGAGCACTTTTGGGCCTGCTATCTCATGACCCTAGGAGCTGGAAATTAAAGGGTTGCATAGCCTAAATCAGGAGATTCACAGCTTTCCACTGAGATACACTGCTTCAGGACTTCAAATTTAGACTGATACAAATGAAGGAATTAGCTTTATAGTCTAAGAATACAAGAACTAAGCCCATACCACAGTTTTTAATTTCTATTTTTTTCTGCTGTGAAACATGTGGCATATGCATAATGTATGGCAACGTGATCTACAGAGCTTTTATTGATGGTTGTTTGGTGTGATCTATATAACTCATACATTGCTCATTTATGAGTAATGCAGTCCTTCCCAACTCTTGCTCACACACATATAAAAGATGAAAACATTCAATGAATATCACTTTAGGAAGGCCACATTATTCTTGAATGTCAGAGCTTATGCAAGTCATGCTGAAGAAGGCATAACAGTAACTGACATCACACAATTATGCACTCTAAATACATTATGCATTTCAGAAAAAAGTAATTTAGAGAAGAAATGTGAAATTTTTCCTCTCATACTAGTTTTTGTATACTTTGGATCTAAAACCAGTGCTTTAGCTTCCATCAATTCAACTGCATAATGCTGAAAAATAGAAAACTGGACTGTAAAATAATTTCATCTAGCAGGGACCATTTTTACTGTCTGATTTGCATTTAATAAATAAAAGGGGGTTTTAAAGCATATATTTCTAGTTCCTATTTTTTTGATGGTACCAAGGTTCTACAACTTCCACCATGCACAGGCATCTGATGCCTTCACTATCAATGTCTCTGCAATATATAATGATTAGGGGCAGATTTTTACATGCTCGTTTTTTGAATTTTGAAGAACTTAAGGCTAAAAGATTATATGATTTTTTTTTTTTTTTTTACAGTTGGTCACTACAATTTCTCTAAAAATTCCAAATATTCCAGATTTTAAGAAGCTGTATAACACTATCTCCAAAGGCCTTATATGTTCTTATTTTAATAGAATTTATTTGATGTACAGGAATATAACTACATATTCAATAGTTAAGTATTCACTGTGAAACATTCACCAATAAATCAATGTTTATTATCTTGTTAAAGAAGTGTTTTCAGTATATTAAATACCAAATACAAAATTTTAAATGTTGATTCATAAAGTCTCTAAACTATCTATAGACCTTTCAGTTTCTTCATAAGATATGGTTTGTAAATCTTTAGGATATGCATTTTAAATTATTCATAATCAATACTAAAATCAGAGAGTTGGCAGCTAGCTCATTCTAAAAACTGCAGCCATGCAATTCATATTTTGCAGTAGTGGCCAGGTCAGAGTAAGAAAACAAAATGAACTGATGCAGCTAATTACAACCTAATTCCAGCTTCCCAAATTGAAACAAATGATTGAACTGTATCTGCCACATTAAACTTAACATCACTCAACCACTTGACGTTGTACCAGCATGATAACCTGTAAGAAAATGGACACTGATTATGAATAAGCCCATGGTGAAGTGCTTTACAGGTTTGAGACCTGCCTATTCTATTGTTTTGGGCAGCTCTTAGGAAAGATTTGAAGGTATGAAAGCGCATGATAGTATTATTTTAGATACATCTGGTTTAATATTTCCAAATGCTGAAAGTCATTTCTCTCGTTGCATGTAGATTTCCTGTCTCTACATTCAATCTCATGATGACACCTATTGCATTACAAATCAGACAAGTTTTCTTCCAATCAGTTAATTTACATGTGCAAGCAGATAATCACAAGTATGTAGTGTGGCTAGTAAAATAAAAATCACAACATTTTTCCTATCAAAAAAAAATTAGTTTTGTCTTGAGAATGGAGTAAGAGAGAAGATAGAGGCAAGGCCAAATAATTGCAGGAACACTTCTACCAAGAATGTGAGAAATAAGTATAAAAGTTCTGCTTTGTTTGTTTAAAAATAAGGAATTGCACCTGTGTCTCCCACAGCCTAGGTGTGTGCCATACCAACATATGATGGTCAAACATTAACTGTTGATGAATATTTATTTAATTCCTTCCAAGCGGGATGGATCACCTGTAAGATACTAATTTATAGCATGTTAATCAAGGCATCTTCCTAGGGGACACGAGACTACTGCTACAGGGATGAGATCTACCATGGTTCCCTGATGCCTCAGACTTCATCAGAATTTAGACATGTAATTTAACCAACAAAATTTCCTTGCCTATGTTTCTGTGCTGCTTTACCTTGGAGGGTCCATCAACTCACTGAGCTTCTCCATCTGGGTCAGAAACCATTCTGATCACTTAAGCTGTCTCCATGCAGAGAAGAGGTCCTTGTTTGGTGCTAAGTGTTTAGTTAGCTGAAACTGGAGTCTCTTAGGAAGGGCATCTCGTCACCATCTAAACCCCACACAGTGGTCTGATTTGTTAAAATTGTATGTTATCTCATGTTAAAAATGGATATATTACATGCCTTTTGCATAACAATCTTTAAGTTAAAGTACTCATCCAGGATGTGTAAATCCTGGATCCAATTTCCCATAAACTGAGGGCACTCAAACACAACTTTACCAATTTTCTGGAGACAGTTTTCCCACAAGGGTATGCCAAGGGTATGACATAGTCCTCACTGGGGAAGCTTATTATTCTAGTGGCAGGACACATGGACAGACACTGTAATCAAGACCGCTTGCAAGATTTAGATTAAACAGTAAGTAGGAGCAGGAATGGGACTCCCTCTCTTTTCTGAGTGCTTAAATACTAAGACAGAAATTAGCCTCTTCTCCCGTTTTTTCTTTGGGATGCTTACATTATTGTAGTTATTTAATGGCCCACCTTCAACCTCTGTGTTTTTACATGAAATAATGACTTTTAATTACTTAAAGTCAACTTTTCTTGCCAGCTGCCACTGCCACTGCTAGTCAGGTTTTGACTGCTCATTCATCTGCAGGCACATACAGGTGCATATTGTACCTGCAAATGAATAGCCAATAGTAAATTTGGCCCCAAAGTAATTGCGGGGGGAGAGGTTTCTCTTCCACTAGTCCTGACTAAATGCAGAACACAGAAATCAAAGAATAGATGTAAATAAATACAGTTACCTCTTTGGTACCAAGCAAAATTTAATCTAAACCAACACCTTCATTATACTGCATCCATGACAAAGACCAAAATGATGAAACGTCGCTATTCATTCAATGCCTATGTTCAGCACGAATTAAAGATAGTACTTTAATATCATTTACCAATATATGTTAGCTATTATAACATCATTTGTTTCAGTCACTCATTACTAATACTTAAATACAAAGTAATAGTTCAACAACTCGATTGACAGCGTGGTAAATTACAAGAAACCAAATGAGTAAAAGGTACTATACTTGCCATCACACAACTAGTGGAATTGTCAAAATAACAGAAATCTTTAATTAACTCAGGAAATTAAAAGGTGACTTTAATAAAGAAGCTTAATAACCAGACACTCAGATGAACTCACTAGCACATGTTAATCAAGAACAAGAAATAACTTCAGGTACACAAATGACTAGATGCTTATACTCAGCCTAAATTAAACAAAAGACAAATGTTTTAAAATGGTATCCACATAAATGATGAATCTATATTGAAGACTATAAACACAGGCACCGACCATAGGTGTCTAATAAATAACAACTGGAAGCAGGGCTGATTCCTTAATGAGCACATGTTAAATGACAGTGAAACTACATTGAGATTCATTCTGCAGTTTATGCCATATACAAGATACTATAGGTTCAGAGCTAATAGCCCTATGTTTACATGTAGATAATAAAAACTCTTATGTAAGTGGGTTTTATTCAGATGAGAAATGCACTAGCATTCAATTAATTATTGCAGCAAATGTAAGATTGTTATGTTCTTAAGTTTTATTTCTGACAGCTGCCTAACCATAATTCCTTTGGTTTCAACAACCATATTTACTGGATGTGCAATATAAACACAGGAAATAAGTAGTATTTGTAGAAAGCTCGCCGTATACATTCAATAGGTGTTTTTGTAGAAACAGAAGTATGGTTCTTTCCTATTCAAATATACCTAAAAATACCAATATTGGGAAGAAATGTAGGTCCTGCAATATTTAATTTGAGAAAACAGAAAATTTTACAGTGTTTGAGGTGTTCAAAGACACAACATTGCTACTTCAGTGGTATTCTTAATTGATAACAATTGAAAAGAAGGTATTTCAATTAAGGGTCCCTACAATTAATTGAATGACTTAACTACAAAACCTCCCTATGCAGAAGTGATAACCTCCTGAAATTAGAGCATTTAAAACACAGATTCAGAATATAAGTATACTGAATTTAATGGGCAAAACTATGACTAAACTATTCATTACATAACATCAAATACTAGTATTGTCCTTCTTCATCCATGTGGAAAATGTTTGGAAAGGTTCACTCTCTCTAGTTTTAACGCAACTTTCAGGAAATAGCCTCAGGCTTCAGCAGTTTACACTTCCATGGTAGATTTTGAGTTCCAAACAAAGGTAACTTTTTTAAGTCTAGCCCAGCCCTTACGAAATTTTTAACAGCCGGAGCATTCCAGATGCTGCTTTCAGTGACAAAATGCAAATTCAATGGAAGCAATAGAGATTACATTGAAAAAAGTGAATTATATTTGAAATATGTCTCAATATCTTATGTAAAGATGGCCTTGATAGTGATAAACTACCAAGTGAATTTTAATATTACAATACTATTTTAATGAACATTTAGACATGATCTCTTGGCTTTCCTAATCTCAGTCCATATTCAGCTTAAAAACTCTTCTGCTTTTGTTCTTCCTACAAAACGTGTTGTGTGAGTTATGGAATTAAACTTACTCAATTTATAAACAATGTTTGTTAACTTATTCAAATGAATTTGGCAATGTACAGTGGTACCACGTTTATTCTCAGCAGCCATGCCTCCCCCTGCCCCCCCCCCCCCCCCCCCCGTTTATTCATTTCCTAAAGGAAATTGCAAGTTAATAGAAAAAGCAGCACTGGAACTGCCTCACATCCTATAGTTATTAATTAAGTAAAGTCTGGTTCAGTAACTCTGGATACTAAAAATACAGAGTTAAACAAAGCCCAGTGCTTCTTGAAATGAAGTTTCAACTTCGGCAGTCACTCTACAAAATTTATGCATTAAGATTTATATCTTTCCTTTAAGGAGTTTTTCACAAAAGCTCTGAGTAAAAAAATAACAGTGCTTGACCATTTCTTCTGAAGGACTCATGTATGAAACACAATACAGAAGCATCAAAATAAGTTAGGTTACTGTTGTGTAGAAGCCACTAGCTATATAATTCTCCTTTATTTCTATATGCAGATTGTTACTCTGCAATTAATAAAAAAAGAAGGTGCACTATGTGCTTAATTGATAATATATAGTAGTTAGTAAAACTTAAAATGCACTACTGTGAGAAACTTTTAAATGTTCCTGATATCTGTAGATCTTACAGGATAATTTATAGTTGCAGTTAGTATTGAATATTAAGTGAGTAGGTAGCATGCTGGGAAAAATGCACATAAACTCAGGTTATAACAAGTCTATTCCTTTATAGTGAACCTTTTCTTAAAAGTGAACAGGTTATTATTAAAATGATTTTTTGGAATCGAGGACAATAACAGGTTCAACAGCTATGTCAAATATCTTTTAAATTCTGAATGGAATTAAATACATAAAAAACTTATTGCAAGTTTAAAAGTTGGAAACAACTGATGCTATAAATGTGAGACAAAGTAGGAAATATTGATGAATTTAACCTGTGAACATGTATGTTACAGAGAATATTTGAAAGCAAATCGGTTTGTATCCTTGGAGGAACTGAGTCCCCTCTTCCTTCAGGCAACTTCATGGATGGGAGCCTCTAACTGAAAAGCAATGAGAAGGAAAGAGAAATGCTCCAATAGCCTGGATTTTATGACAGATTAAATGAAACCGCTTATTATAACTGCACTGGCATTCATCTTTGATTAAGTAGTAAATAGTGTGTTTTGCTCTCATATCTGCTTTTTATACTCTAAACAAAGTATTTGTGTCACACGAGAGGAGTTTGTTCAAAGTTAAACAGTAAGTGATGTTTGCTATGACCTATCTTCAGAGGCTGAACTGTACCCTCAGCATCACAGCTTACACCTTGAGAAGGGAAAAGGAGAGGCGCTTCTAGAGAAAGGAGAGCATTCCTCATGGGAACGGAGAGGACCAAAATTACTGGCGAGTGAGTGCAAGGCAGATGCAAGGCAAACCCCCTGCGTTTACCCCTGAAGTCACAGAAGCTGCCTGGGCAGCACTAGCACTTCTGTTCAAAAAGAGCTGCCAGCTTGTGCTCCTCATCTTCAGCTAGAGGGGTTTTTGGGCTTTTTTTTGTGAAATAAGCAGAACCCTGTCTCCAACCTTGTCTCTAGCTATTAGCACCTCCATCTGCCAATTTCTGTAATAACCAAGGATCTGTGCTTTGGCAGGCTAACTCCTGCAGAAACAGTCCGTGCTGCTGCCAACCTCATAGGCAGTAACACACATGGGACTGAACTAATGACACCGGATCAGAGTTTATAGCAAGAAAGAAAAGAAGGGGAATAAAAGATCACTCATAACAATAAAGCACAGAAGTTACACGATAGCCAGCGTCAAGTTTTCCTTAACTATTAGCTTAAATGGAAAAAAACCCCCAACCACCCAACAATCTCTAAGCCATTAAATATAAAACTGAAGCAACAAAAAGTATTGTATGATTAGCAAGTTTTCTTGTGGAGGTTTAAAACCTATTCCATCAGCTTGGCTACACCTAATTTGTGTGTGTTTATTGAAAAGGGATGAGCAATGAATGAGTGCTTTTCAGATTTGCCGTTGCTTTTCTTGTATTGGGAGTTTTAGCCCCCCCTTTCTCCTTCCCCTCAAACAGATGTAAACAAAAATGTTGTGTTTCAGCAAATCTTCATATAATTTCTATGGTGCACCTATGGTGCACAGCAATTATGAGGCCTTTTAGCTTACTTTCTTTTGTGGAAAAGCTCCTCTAATGAGCAGAGGATATACTGAATACCTCAAATAGTACGGACGTAAGGCCATTAACCCAAATTAATTTCAATTTTTTCATTCCTTACAGACACATTTTCTCTACTCCACCTGAGCTCCAGTTCCCTTCTCCCCTGCCAAACATATTCAGGTCCTAAGGTCCTTAGGATACTTTTGAAAATCTTTTTAATAACAATGCTAAAATTCTGGTTCAAAGGATAAGGATATATCCCTGTCTGCAACAGGTACTGTGCCATACCATGTGTGCTGATGGTTCTTTACTGCAAGAATTACTGTAAATTATTTCATACAAACCCCCATAGTCTTAAGATACCAGTTTTAGAGCACAGTACCTCCTTTAAAATTCCATGTGCACTAACTGCTCAGCTCTTGGGCTGGGAATTGGTGTTACCTTCGCATCTCTGCATCGCAGCTCACTGCCCTGCTAGGTTTCCCAGCCCAACCATTCATGTAGTCATACCTTGAGAGCTGGCCTGTTGAAATGATCTACCTGAAAAATAACCCAGGAAGATAAAAACAGGTTGAGGTTTTTTAGAGTAGGATAACTTCCCTGATTCATTTAACAGAGTGGTTGGTCAAGCAGTTTTGGGGGACACAAGCAAAAGTGTACAGGTAAAGGGTGGAAGTGATAGGGGCCTGATGCAGAGGACTGAAAATATTATAAGCCAGTACTGCCCCTAACCAGCTGAGAACATCAAACTACATATTCCTTTGCTAGCATGCCTCTCTGCTCACAGGAGCTAGTTTCTCTCAAACTAACCAGTTATGTTAGATATACTAATCAACTTAAACTAATTGTTTACAACCTGTATTTAACCTGAACATTGCCATCTCTTTTTTCAGACTGAAAGAGGGCTTGTTTGCCTGAAAGCTGGCCTGTTTTTTATTTCAGAAATGTATTAGTTAGTTTAATAAAATACATGGCTTTTCTGGGAAATCTTTATTTTCCTACAGAGTTTGCGATTAACAGGCTGGCAAGTTAAATTTTGTGTAAGCAGGATATATTTCTCCAACCTCTTAACCATCTTGTCTCAGCTTTCTCTGAAAGACTAGGTCTCAGGGAAAACAACCACTATTTCCCTCCCAGGGAGAGGGTTTTTTTTTCTATCGGCTCTTTATCTTCCTTGATCTAAAAAAAACCCGTCGATTTTACCAATGAAGAAAACCAGAACTCAAAAGCAACTCCTCTCGCTACTTGCTCACAGAAAGGTATAAAGCACTACGCTACCAGAGTCCTGGGGCATTGTCTCACTTTTCTGCAATTAGAAACAGGTTCTTAGGTACTGCTGTTCTGGCAGAGATTGCATAATGCAGACACTTTTAAGTAGGGAAATAAATTAGGCACAGCCTGCCATAATAACCTTCAGTTGAGTGAAATAATAACTGTAAGTTTTTATTGGCCTGGGACATGCTAGAACAGAAAATGTAGAAAGGGAAAGATAGCACTTTCCATGAGGTTTCCGAAATCATAAAATCTTCCACAATGTCATCTCATTGAAGTTTGGTTATTTTTTGAGACATTTTAAGAAATCAAGTTTCTCATCAGCTGGTGAAGTATTCCACTTTTTTTTTTTTAAATTCTTCAAAAAACTGGAAGGTTAATTTCTGTCCCTCCCCTTAAATGTTCACAAATCTATGCACATGACTCAGAAAAGAAGAAAAGCCTAATTCTCCCTTCCTTGATGAAATAAACCCATATTTTAAGTAATTTTCCCCCCAAATCTTATTTTTCTTAGCATTTTGAAAGAGGGGAAAATTAAGAGAAATCAAACAGCTAGACCAGATTAATAAAATTACTCACAAAGATGGGAAGTTCATGTTCTCAGACCCTTCTATGTATACTGTCTATACACTATATGGATATATATTGATATGGGGTGCACTTTCTAGATCATGAAAGAGGAAGGATAAAACTGTTATTCAGCATCAAGATTTTGCGTTGGTAAAATTTTTGTGGCACTTACAGTTTCTCCAGTTCCCAGAGACTTTGACAATCAATATCTGCTGCATAATACAACTACTTTTGCCAAGAGAACCAAGTGTTGCAGTTTGGCAGTGGACAAATTGTAATCAAGAGTCAATAGAAACAAATATCTTATTATTTGTGTCTAAATCAGTGGTTTGCTCTGTTTTACTAGACCCAGACCTAGGCAAACAAGTGGATGTACAAGGGAAAGCCTGTATCTACTGGCAGGTAAACCTGTCAGTGAAGGGACAGATGTTCATCAAGGATATTCAGATACTACAGTGATTGCAACAAAGGTCTAGCTAATGAAGATGTGTGGCAGAAATGAGGCAGCGGTCAGAAGGAACAAAGGGAAAAGGATTATCAGCCACATAGGGAGTAAGAGGTAGATGGGAGCTGGGGGAAATTGCTCTGGGAGAGCTATGCGGTATGACAGGAAAAAGTCTTGACAGGAGCTACTCTCACTGATGAAGACGAGCTTTATCACAGTGATGGCTAATGAAAAAGCAGCTTGGACACTAGGCTACCAAGTTTCCTGAAAGAAGCAATGCAGTGAGTAGAATAAGGCTAAAAATGGCTGCCAAGGAGATAAACCCAGGTGAGAAGTCTTTTTCTACCAACAGAAAAAACAGGAAAATCAAAAACACTCGGTCCTTTAACTTGCTTATTACAACATCTACAATATGTCCCAACAGGTTAATACACTTCCTTTCATTAAGTGTATTGAAGAAAAAGAAGATGGAACAATAAATGCATTCATATAGGTATGGTACAAATTACTTAAAATAGCTGCTGATGTACTTGCATTACTGACAGTTGCTATGCTAAAAGAGTAATTAAAAGGAGAAAGAGAGAAGATACTACCAAAATTTTGCATTTCCTGCATAGTGACTTCTAAAAATTATTACTATAATCCAGGTAAGATTGCACTCCTTAATGCTTTTTTGGCAAGTTTGTTCACGTTTTCTTATTTAATGACAATACTCGGACCAGTATTATTTAACTCTATCCTTCAGAGCAAATGATGCGCCATCTAAAAATATTAACATAAATTTCACTGTAAGAGGATTAAAACCAAAGTAGTTCTATCCAAATTAATTTAGGTAAGTACACTAGATAAATAAATCAGCACCCTTCAACTCTCAGAAAGCACTTCAAGCAATTTCAAGTCATTAAAAATACTTTTAGTTCTAACATTTTGGCTCTTAGAACAGTCTTAATGGTTATATGACAGTATGTTCTACTACTGCCTGTATGGCTTTTATTACACGCCCTGATCTATTTGATGATTATGGCAGCTTTTTAGAGAACTACAAAGAAAAGCTGAAATAATGAATTATTTTTCAGACAAGTCTAATAAAAGTGTTAATCAAAAATACCATAAATGTCAGAAGCTCTCATAAATCCTACATTTTATATATTCCTCTTTCTAAACATTCAGCCAATGGAAGAACAATCCTAAAAGGAGGAGGGGAAAAGAAAAGAAAAGAAAAAAAAAAAAAAAGAGAGAGCGCAAGCCAAGAAAGAGAACAAAATCACTCCACATGCATTTATGAAATCTCACCAATTTATTTATCTGATCTCATTTACTGATTTATGAACTAGTATTATTCTCCTATGACTTAATTTCTGACAGCTTATAAACATCTCATATAGACGAATATTATGTTTGATTTCTGGTTAAATTATAAGGTATTCCCATATGACAAGATACAGTCAATTATTTCCCCCTTATGCTACTATTATGAAGTATTAGTGGGTTTTAATATACTTCTATCAGAATAAGAATCACTCCCCAACCCATTTTCCAGTGACTTGCACATCACTGATCCTGAGACAACAAATAGAAGATGTTTCAGAGTACAACTTGAAATGTATCTAACTGATTTATAATGATAATTTTCCTTTTTTTGGTGACATTTTTCAAGACTAAATGTGATTTGACCCTCTTTCGATCAACTTTTAAATCCTCCTTGAAAAGAAATCCTCATTGGTAAGTGAGGAGAATATAACTACATATAACATTGTAGATTTGTTAGCAAGAACTCATTCTGCATTTTTATGAGGCTCCAAGAATATTATGTTGGAAGCTGAAATTATAGAGCTGTCAGTTATGTCTGTTGGATCCCGTACTGGTGTTAGTATGATGCTATGAAGTTTCAGGAATTCTTTGTGGGGTTTCCATAGAGCTGTGCAGATGCTTTGTTCTACCTATGGTGCAAATACCCGCTAATTTGCATCACTTTCTAACTGAAAGCACTGAATTAAATTTAAAAAAGAAAAAAAAAAAGTAAAACTTGTTAGACGCATAATGCACAGGCAAAAAGATGGAGCTTTGTAACAGAAAGCAGAGAGGCTTCCAGATCCCTTGATAATAGTAGTGCAGTAGATAGGCATTTTCAGTCACAATATATATTTTGCTCTACCATCAACATACACACATAAATACTTCTAGCAACACCTAGAAAAAATAAGTTGCCAATTGACTTGAGCATGCATTAGCTATTGTTTCTCTTACAATATATTCCTCATGCAAACACAGACTCTCTCTATGTAAATAGATAAATATTTTACACCTTACAGAGATTCCACAGAATTCTTCAATAACCTTCATACCCAGAGGAGAGTCCAGTTATTTTAAATGCATGATTCTTGGTGTGAAAAATGAACTATACAAAAAGTTCCATGGAGTACTTCTAGGAGTACCAATGGGACACTTCTGAGAGTGCTGCTCTAACATGAGAGCATCAAAAGATACACACAGTCCCTACGTTTGAAAACCRAGATAATGAATGCTTCTCTACAGTTCCCTGTTTTATAGAATAACCAATGGCAGAAATTGTCACCATATGCTTGATGTTTCATCAAACATCCAACTCAGCTCATTTTACATACTTGTACTTTTTTCAAAATCTGTAAATTTCTTAATTTTATTGTTAATCAATGATTAATTCCTTTCCCTATATATTTCCCACTTAATATAATAAACCAAATAAAGTTTACTGGTAAACTTTGCAAGAACCCAGAAAAATAAAATTGAAGATTTTTTTTTTTCCCCAGCCTTTTTCATCAGTATAGGTTTAATGTTTTGACAGTTGACTGATAAGGACAATTTGTTAGCTAGTCATTGAAAAGAAACATAACATCTATTGAACTTCACTTTTTTCCAAATTTTGTTGAAGCATCAGTATGGAAGAACAGGGTCTGAAAATTCAAGGAATACTGTCATTCAAATATTGCATTACTTACTTAAGTAAGGAAGTCTGTATTCATTACCTGAATAGTTGTATCCGTACTTTATTAAGATTCAATGGATTTAGAGTGACAGGATTAATATGTTAGGAGAAATTCATACATGAAGGGGCAATTTCAAACAAAACTTTCTGCCTGGATTTACTGCAATTTTGACCATGATGTTTTTTCCCAACGTATGTCCAACTGCATGTTTTTCTGAAGAACTATGACTAATCAGAAAAGCAGCTTGGTTTCATAGATCAAAGTCTTGGCTCCTGTCAGTTGAGAAATGAAATGCTGTGSTTTTGGTCGGCACAACCTACATTAACGGGGACTTTTCAACTCAAGCTTCACCTCCTTTATCTGCTATAACACCAGTTCCAATGGGACACAATCCTTTCAAGCTGAGATTTATTTCACTTCATTCTAATTAACCTGATCACTATCTAGCCATACACATCTGTTAACATGAGACACCGAAAAAAAAAGTTTCTATTGTTCTATTGTCATCTGCAGAAAATGCCATGACACTGTCTAAACATATGTGCTGTCAAAGATTTAAAATGTCAGAGGAAGATGGTGAATCAAGACTATCAGATTAAGAGAGTGACATGAGTTAGGAAAGGGAGATTAATGAACATTGCACAGTTACTGAATTCTGCTTACATTATCAGATAGAACCCAGCATTTAAGTTTGAATAATACAATACAAATGGATAATGGACAAGTTCACACATATTGATTGCAGCATTAGCCCGAAGAGCAAAACATACGCTTAAACCCATAAATCATTAGCAAGATGCAATATCAACCAAATTACTAGCTGTCAAAATTCAGTTTCCACTTCCAATGAAATAAACAAATTAAGTGCGTTTTTTTTGTCAGTGTCAAAATTGGAGGAGGAGCACACAAAGAAGTGTGTTATAATATTACTTGTAATTTGGTATGAGCTTTTCCAAAAGCATTGGAGGAAAGAACAGGGTAAGCTTTTATACCAATTTCACTGATCTTAGAAGAAAAATAAGAAGGCAGCAGTATCACAGGGTTTTTAATTATTTTAAATCTCAGGAGGTGCAGGACAAGAATTAGAAGCAGCTTATCATAATAACTTTGTAACTTTAAATATGAATGGAACAATTTTATATATGGAAGCAATATGTGAATCTCATAAAGAAAAAGAAAAATGGAGGAACAGAGAAACCAAGAGTGAAAATTCACAATGTTTTTACTTAAAATGAGTCAGTGTTTTGTTCTGTGCAAGCTTATTTTGTTTTAGCAGATCTCTACCTAAAGCAGAGGGAGAGATTCCACACTGCTGAGTTCAATCTCACCTGACTGGATCAATCTCAGGAAATTTTGCTGAAAAAATCTCTGCTCTGCCACTTAAATGTTCTATGACCTTGGTCAAGTAACTTCACCCCTGCGTGTTTCTATTTCCTTGCCTGCTTCTATTCAACTATAAAGAAAACAGTTCAGGGTAAAGATTCTTCTTACCACATGCTTGCACTGTGTGTAGTCCAGTGGGAATTCTGATTTCAGTTGGGACCACAATGTGTATAATAACCCAAGTAAAGCATAATGGGAGTTCACAGAATTATGTAGCTACATAGATACGAAAGAGCAGCAAAGGAAAAAAAAGTAATAAATTAATCTTATTTTTACAATCAGATGACACAATTTGGATAGTTCTGTCAGTAGTGCTGACTAAATGCAATTTGCTGAAAACCTTATATATTATTTGATTATTCCTATAAGCAGACATGTCAGTTCTTAATGAATCCCTCCTTCCAAGATGACACAGGATAACTTGACTTTTTTTTAATTCTAGGGACATTAGCCTCACCAATATCTGTCCCAGATGGAGGTCTGGTGGCAGCTGCCTGCTTGTATGCAGAGATCATTGATCTCTGAAATCTGAGTTCCACATTAAAGACTTTGAGGAGGAATATTTCTTTTTGAGTGAGAAAATAAGCTTTCTTTCAGAAACAGAAAAAAAAAACCCAAACCCAAACTAATTTATTATGGCCCTAATCCTCATTAGAATGTATTCCCACTGACTTCCCTTTGATAATAAAAAGCTTCACTGTCATTCTACAGAGGGTCCAGGCTAACAAGTGCAATTTTGTAGCTGAAAATTTAGGAAAGTTTTACTTAAAATTTCTATTTTCATAAACGCAGATTCCCAGCAAGATCAGAATTACAGTATTCTGTCTCGGACCTCTTGTGATTTAGAAAATCTAAAAGGTCTACTGTTCCAACCAGCAACATTTCTAACTCATCACCCCTTATTTCACTCATCCTGTCTTTAAGTCTGGCAGAGATCAGGCTGCTGTGAAGGGGCTGCCATGACATCATGCAAAATGCACCAGTGAAGCTTAATGTGTGCAATGACAGAGGTACAGGAAACAACTAATTTCTCATTTTCTGCCTCTTCCTCTCTTTCCTGTCAAAATTCTAATTATATGAAAAAATTGCATTTTACTGACATTGTGTCAAGTAGTCATAACTGTTACCCAATATAAGTGTTTGACTCTGGCTCCCAAATAATAATGTTAATGAGATAACACAGAGCAGAGGGAGTGTGGGCTGCCAAGCCCGTGCAGCAAGCTAGAGCGAAATTTCTAATGCAAATGATTTCCTCCTGGACACAACTGCATTTGATTTGAAGATTTCTTAGCAGCTTCATTTTCAGGCTATATCATCCAACGTGCTGCTTATGTCATCAGCATTTTGCACAAACTTACCTTCTGCCAATGAAAGCCTCTCTTTGAAATGTTGTTACAAGAACTAATCCTATTTGCACCTATGACTGTAAAACTCTGCTTCATGACAGAAATACACAGAGAGACCCAAACAGACAAAATCCTGAGGACTAGGGAGGCCAGCACTGAACTGGGTGGGATCTCTGAAAGTAATTTCACACTATGGGGAAAAAAGTTTTGAAAATAACATAAAGTCATGGTAGAAATTAAACCCATATCRACAGGCCACTTCATATGTTCTTTCAACACTGACTTGCTCCAGACTCCATATTTTCAACCATAATTTTCAACCTATGTTACTCACCTTTCTCAAACAGCAGTACTTGGGAAGTTATTCTACCATATTGCACCATTATATCCAATGTGCACCTTTCCTCCTCAAAAAAGTGTGATTTGCCCTTTTAATGTCTTTGGATTTAACTGTAGCATCATCCTCTGTTCTTTCACTGAGGAAAAGAACTAAAGTAGATCTTATTGGACAAAACTAATTTCACATCAGACCTCAATTTCTAAAACATAAACAAAAACCAACAAAAAACCCAACAACAGAAAAAAAGAATTGTATTGCCTCCCATTCTACTTTAATCATATCCACACCAAATGCCTTCAAGTTAACTCATTTAAGAAAAAAGGATTTGTAGTAATTGCACACTCAGCTGCGCTCTTTGTAATCCTGTCTCTAATGGCACTTGGAGGTCCCTTGACTCCTAGAATTCTGTACAGGCATCGGGGACGGGATTAAGGGACACGGTCCTGTTGGTGAAAATGCAAAACTGAACAGAATCAGCTACTTGCCATCCTTTTCAGTTGCTTTATATCTGCAGGGTCAAAAGAACAAACCAGAAGTTGCATAGTATTTCCATTCCTTAATGAACTGCTGGAGGCAAGTGGGACATTGTAATGATGAAGACAACCTAAACAGGACATAATTAAAAAACTTTTTTGTTTGTATTCAATACTGCAGTTAACCCCAGAGACACAGAAAACAGACCTGTTCAGAAAACGCTTTTACAATGACCTTTTCATCCTCAAAGATGCATACTGTATGTCAGGAAATCTATGTAAGTATCTGTGTTCTCCTGATTTACAATTAATTTGTTTTCTTTCCAGGTAGGTTAATATATTAGTAACAGGCCTTATGATGTTCTACACCTTCTTCTTCCTCTTGCTATCTGCTGCATTTCAACATTCAGTAACCACAGGGATTTTGCAACCACCCTCTCCAGGGTTCCTTCTATCAAACTTTTCATTACATAGGCAGGAGCTGCATCCCTGCAGTTAGGGTAAAATTCATCATTAAAAGCAGAAATTACATTTCTTTCTTACACATGAATAATAAAACAAATAATTACATGATTAATATCACCATGCTTTCCCTTCTGCTATGGCTGAATTTTCCCAGAGTTTAGATAGAAAGCCAATGATTACTTTGGAGTTAAAATGAATTACAGTTGGGTCCTTTAACTAAAAAAAGCAAACAAAAAAAAAAATCCCAATCAATCATCACCCCCCCCCCCACAAAAAAAAAAAAACAAACCCAAACAAACTAGGCTTTGTTTTTGAATGAACTAAACAAAGCAAATCCCCCTTCCCTCCCCCAATCTGTATAATTTAAACTCTTCAAGTCTTGTGCTTATTTCACTTTTGAATAGTTTTCTCTGAAAGCAACAGTGATTCCCCCACAGAAGTCTTTACAACTTTTTTTTTTTTTTTTTTTTTCAGTATTGCCAAATAATCATGTTCTGTTCCAGAATTTCCATGAGGAACTGCTCTGGACAAAATACTTATCATCTCTCACTGCTCTCCTTGGAAACGAAACAAGATGCTGCCTACAAGTGGCCACTTAGAGAAAGACTTCCAGCTCCTACAGTTCTCAGTGAAGCTGTTTCTCCCTCTCCTCAAAGCACAGGAGACTGTTAGCTAAGGGCAATGCAAGAAAAATCAAAGGTGATGGCCTTTCCAAAGGAGGACAATTCCTCATAAGCTTTGCAGACAGGCAAGATTTTTATATTTTAGCCTTTCCTGACATATTTCTGACTCCTCTGTTTAGGACTGACGTGACTGCTGAGCACAGGAAACATTCCTGATCTGCCCATCAGGAACTTAACAATAGAAGGAATTAAAATACAGGATTGTGTAGGACATAACTGGTGAAAAAGGGGACGTCACACTGGAAATATTTTGTAAGGCACTAAGAATATAAACCAATATTTTACATGTAGATATCATTTTTGTTTTGCAGGAAGAATGTAATACACAAAATATGAAACTATTTTCCTTTGATTGAAGTTATTAACAATAATTCTCTCTCAGCTTTTATTTTTAACAAAGATGACCTCAGAGAACCTTAATCTTTTTTTCTGCAGCTCTATAGCGTAAGCCAAGACAATTGAACCCTTTTAGTAGTAACGCTGGGCGCTCAAGAGAGGAACTCTCAAGTACTATTATCCCTGATACCATCAAACACACTATAATTTGTGCTGTATATAGCAGTTTTGAAATGTGTCATGGAGATGGAGTGATTCATACTTTTTATTTTTCTTGACAATAGTTGTTAATATTTTCTGGTATTTAGAGTGTCAGCTTTTTGACAACTTACATTGCATTTTGGGTTTGTTTTTTTTTTTTTTTTGTGTTATCTGAAAACTAAATTGTATTACTTGGTACAAAATAAAGCCTATCACTTGACTACCACTTCTAGCCCCTCTTCTTGTGGATACTTTCACAAAGTAAATACCTTGTGAGGAGGCAATGAAATCTTGTGGGGGGGAGAGGGGAGCAGGGGGTGAAGGAGAAAAATGGGGAAAAATTAGGATCATGAAAACATTTGGGTCTCAATGTGAACAATGAATTTTGAAGACGGTGTTCTTGGGGGGGGRRRAAAAAATCTACTAATTTGTAATCATTAAAAACACTTCACATCTTGTTTTCAGAGATATTCGCATCTGTGAAAATCCTGCTATGCAAGTAGTAGATAGAAGCTAAGTCATAAAATAACGAAAGGTCTTTCTCTGGCATCCCACTTCAGAATATTCAAAAGTAATGCTGAAATTGCCAGAGCAATACCTGAAAATGGCTGGTAGAAGCTTCCATGGAAAAGATGGAATAGAATTTCTGTGGACACACGATTTCCCCAATCAACTTCAGAGTGCCCTTCAAGGCCCATGCAAAGCTTCCAGATAACCCTGACTGTACTTTGAGAAAAAAGAAAAAAAAAGAAAAAAAAAAAAAAAAANAAAAAAAAAAAAAAAAATCGCAATATTCAAGTCTTAGTTCTGCTTTTTTAAAAATTATGTTTTACCCTTCTTGCCTGCAAGCAGCAGTATGGAATAACTCAGGTGTTAGGCTCTGAAGCATATAGCTTTTTTGAAGCACTGTTGAAGAGCCCAGAATACAAAAGTTCATACAAAGGACGAAGTATCAAAATGTGACATTTCTAATAACGAGGAGGTAGCATGGCTTGTTATGAAGCTCAACACACAAAGAAGAATTACAGACTTATTTCAGAACTGCAGCGTGGTCTCATACACCCTGAAGGAATTCAGTTTCAAAGCTGCCTGTGACATGCTATGCGCATGTTGGACAAGAGAAGAAAGGGACAATGAGACTGGCAGAACTGCCGTGTTTGGTACCRGCGTCACGATCGTTTTACAGTTCACACTTTCCCTGTAGAAAGTATCCAGGAGCAAACCACCTCTTTCAGGCTCTCAAAAAACTGTTACTGTGATGAAGGAAAATCATTCCCCAACTCCCAAAGGAAAATTATCTTCTGCAGATTCTTTTTACTCTCTCCCTCTTTCTCCTTTCTCCCACATCACGTAGCAATAGCAGTTAATGAAAGCATAATGGTTCCACCTATCAGAAGCAGGAATACTGGGCAATTATCAATAAAAGTTAATGTGACCACATTTACAGTAACAGACTTTTGCAATACAGTAATACACAACAAGGTAAAAAAAGGATCCAGCTTTCTCAGGAAGGGAGAGAGATGTAGTAGGAGAAAAGAACGATTATTACAAACAAAATAATCACCTGGTAATTTCTCTGATATCTCCTATCTAACAACTGAGGCTGTAAAAGTGAAGCTAAAGAGATGAGGCATAAGTAATAGCACTGCTTGGAAGAACAAGCCACAGATATTCATTAGACAAGGTCAAAATCACGGGATAAGGCTAAAGGAAAGGCCTCTAATATACTAAGGTTGATACTTCTTATACTGTAGGGGACTTTGTCTCTGAAGCCTAGATTTCCCAGAAAGACAAAAGTGGGTTGAGCATTGCAGAACTTTTCTGGTTCCAGTTGTCTGTGCACAAGTCAGATGATACAGGGAAAAAAGCAAGATTAGTAAGATCTGATAGATCAGTGACCATCATGTAGCTCCAGGAATGAAAAGGAATTACTACCCAGAGCAGAAAAAACCTCTAGACCATCTCTGAAAGTGTGGAAAACAACTGGAAATTTATGTACTTAAAGTGTGTCCTTGTGTCTGGAAGATATGAGGGTGCCTGTAAAAAACAAAACAATTTGAAAATAGCCTCATTTCTGACAATAGTGGGCTCTGAAGGACTTGAAGATTTTATTAACCATGTCCACTAACAAGAACACTGAAGAATAAGATGCTACAATGGAAACATGAATGTTTATGTACCATCATAGTGAGACATCTAAGTCTGCAAAATTAATTCTGTAATTTGGTTAATTTACAACAAAATACCCAGAATTGCCAAAGGGAGTTGTTCTGTCCAGCATTAAGCTTATGCAGGGTCCAATGTTATAATGTGTTTGTAATCCAGCAGCGGTGAAGATGATGCTGTGAATAAGTACTGTAACAGGCTTCATGTGATAGCGGAGTTCTAGCTAGTGGAAATCCTGTGAACACACACGCTTATTTGGGCACAGATGCTACGAGGAAGGCAGCTGGAGGAAGGCGAAAGGGAAGAGGAAGGAGAGAGCTGAGCCTTTTAAGGGGTCTCAAGTCCGTATAAAATCAACCAGGAGAATTAAGTACCTGCGAAGGCTGCAGAGGGTGATCCATTCTGCCTAACTTAGATATCTTCCTTCTTCTAGTGACTAAGGAGTACCAATAGGAAACGCAACCTTCATGTACCGAGTTGAAATCCAGGCAATTTAGCCTTTTTTTGAGCAGGGGTGCCACTGCTGYAGGCCTGGCTTTCAGCTGTCACCTCACAAGAAGCACTTGTGAGTCCCAGCCACCAGCACCCTTCACCCCACTGCCAGGCCACCGGACAGCAGCAAGCGGAAATGGGCCAGAAGGAGGGCAGGCAAGGCGCAGCCTGGTTCAGCTGAGGGGAAACTAGGGCTTTGCACCATGCATGTATGTTACACTATCTGACAATCTCATTTGTCTATCATTGAATAAAACCAAAAAAACCAAAAATAGTCCCAGAAGCAAAAACTCTGACTCTTTGCTTGCCAGCAGAGGTTAGTGCCCTGACTTCTAGTCTGCCAGGAGGTTCTCTGCTGCTGCTGTGCTTCTGACCACTGGCAACTACAGCAGCCCAGCATCAAATAAGGGAATATATCATACTCATACAACATACGTATTGACACAATAACTGTGGCCCTCTCCTGACACGTAGGGTTAAACCCTTCGGACTGAAAAGGGCTTAGAACCCAAATCTTTCGGTGTAAATGTTTTAACCATTAAAGAAGAAAATCCACAGTAACATCATCCCTGTGAACTTGTAGTTCTGACCTGTGAAGCTAAAAGCTACTGCAATTTTTTTCTAAGTCTCCTGCCTACACGAAAGCACTCATCTGCCTCAACAGGCATTTCTGAGATCCCGCAGACACAAGGTTACCTATAACAAAGTTAACTATAACATTCGTCATACACGTTCTCTGATGTCAGCAGCATGAGATGCAGTTGCTTTAGGCTCCATTTTAATAATTTTCTCCAAGTGCCACTTCTGTAGCAAAAGCCTAATCTCACTTTTCTACAATAACTACTACTATTTGTGGTATTATGGTACCCATATCTGACTCATCCTGCATAAAAAAAAAAAGGGCAAAAATCCCTCATTCAATAATTCTCGCATCAGGCTCAGCTGCTTGCTTTTGAGGCAGCTCTTCTTTTAGAAAGATATGCAGTTTTGATCAAAGACTTCCACTAATGGAAAATCTATCATATTCCCTGAATGACACATTCCAATAATAAAATACTTTGGCTTCTTAAAATGGGCATCATCTTTCCTGATCAAATTCTCTGACTTTCAGCCTCAGCCTCAGGATCTTGTTATGTTTTGTCTTCATGATAAATGAATCCCCGATACCAAGCATCTACTCTGTGTGGAGTAGATATGTCACYCCTTATGCTTTTCTTTGACAAAGAAAAGCAAACAGAAGAAAACAGAAGTGAAAAGAAAGCCCTGATATGAATTTGTTTAAGTTTGGCTCAATGTTTTTAACCAAAGATGAGTTTAGGTCTCATCTTAAATACAAAATAGAATTTTTCCATCTGCAAATTAAGAGTCAAGCACAGAGGTTCAAATTTAAAGGAAGACAAAGGGAGATCCATTCCCCACGCCCCAAAAAAAGAAAAGAAGAAAAAAAAAAGAAAAAAGAAAATAAAAAAAGAAGAGGACCTAATAGAAGTTGTTTTCCATGTCCTTTCTACGTTAAGATAGACCTATCAGAGGTGATTGAAGCAAAGAACTTCTAAGGACGCGCACAAAGGGGAAATACAAGGGGAAATCCTCACACACAGCTTTATAACTAGGAATTATCCCTCTGAAGTTCCTTTACAATTATATTATAAATGTATAGTGCTTTTAATTAGTTAGAGTATTAGTAAATAAGCATGGTGAATTTCTATCAAAGTTAGAGGAAGCCACACTAGTGACCAAGGAGATGAATACACACAACATTTTGCCCATTGAGGAACAATGAGGATTTACCAACACAGCAGTACTACTGATGCTTAACATGAGGTGAAAAAAAAAAAATGGGTAAGAGGAATTCCTGGAAAACGCAAGAAAAAGAAAACATCTTGTGGTCTAATCCTGACACTGTTATTCACCTCTTGGGAGCAGCAACAGATCTTTAGCATGGTAGCTCTAGCAACAGAAGAACAAAGCACCAAGCTGGACTGAAAGCCACATACCTAACCAGAAAAGTTTGCTGGTTTATGTCTTCAGTAAAGTGTCTAGAACAATCACATGGAAAACAAAATGGCTCTGTAATAACAGCAAATACTCCCATGCTGACCCAGAAATAGATGTAGCCCCGATCTTAGGGAGGGCTGCACAACCACACAAAAACCTTCTCTGACATGGAAGAAACACGTAAAATCAGAAATGCTGGTCAATTTTAATGGTGGTCAAAGGAGAGGAAAAATTAAGTTACATAGCTATTCCAAGTTAACCCACGACTGACAACCTCTTTTTGGGCATGATCCCTGTAAAAACATGTTGCTTTGGTCAAGCCAGATGTGTCTTTTGGCTTTTTGTCCCYTATTAGAGAAATACCCTGGGCCTCTTTGCCATACACACTACTCAATAGCAAAGCATTGGTAAAGGTTCCATTTATTAGGGCAGTAACAAAACAGCATAAGTACATTAATGATCAATAGTAAACAATGGAGTTTAACTGTCCAGCATCTAGATATCTGAAGTTCTAGCCATAGATTTCTTTACATATACACACATTCCAATAGTTTCAATGCATATTTACTAGTTGGTAGCAGGTTATATTAACATCTTGCACACACAGCCACGTACATATGTATCTCAATATGAATTATTTTATATTAATCAGCCCAGCACAGAGACCCCGCAGTAACTGACACTTCCAATAGTCATGCACAATTTTTATGATCGGTTAAAGCCAGATAAGAGCAGGGAGAGAGGAAGAGACACAGGGAGATGTGAGGACAGAAGACAAGCAAGCAAAATCACTGATTGAAGAGAGGCTATTGTCTCCCAGTCCTTCAGGTCAAAAGCTAAGGGTTGTTAAGAGACAGTGTCCATATTATCATTTAGAAAAGTCTACTTCTTGGCTAAAAATAGCTTCTAGACCAGTGTTTGTAAAGCTAGATGGGGTGGGAGGGCAAGAAGAAATAGCTGTTGAAGAAAAATGTTCAGAAGTTGCAGAGGGCATTTAGGAGAAGTAAACTAGTATGTCCTCATCTGATAAGGCTAGGCTCACCTAAGCTATCCTGGTAGAGGATGCATTTTTTGATTAAATAGTTTCTGTTCAGGTCTGTCCTTTGAGAAGTCTGTCTGATGATATGTATGCCAGTGGCCACATTTTAGAACAGAGATACTGTAAATGCCTGAATTCTGGCAGACCTACTAAGCAAGCCCAGTTGGCACAAAAGGTACTATGGTGTGGGAGTTGGTATGAAAAACAGAAGAATTACAGAGTTCTACCCAGGACAGTGAAAATCACTAAGCCTCTCTCCATGTGGATTGATTCCAAGAGAGACAAAGGCAAAGTAAGCCTTTTAACTTTGGTACAGCATTTCTCTGTATGTAGTTACTGTTTTTTAACACGTTAGCAGAATTACTTAGGTAACTAACATGTTAGGTAATGTGTCTGTATACAGACATGCTTTGAAGGTCAACCTCAGCAACACTGTTACATGAAATCTGTGGTTCAAATCATGTTCTAAGATACTAAACAGAATCAGTCTAGCAGAACTGCATTTTATTACAAAGTGAAAATAAGGACACTTCAAGAAGTGAAATAGTTAAATGCTTAATCAAGTTTCAAGTATATTGAACATTTAGTAAGGAAACCTACAAAGTCACTAGATGTCTTCCTATTGACTTAACACAGTTCAATATGTTAGAGTAAGAAATCCATTCAAATGCCCAGGTAGCCATGGCTGACCATATTGTGAACGTCAGTTCACTGACTCAGTTAGCAAACTCTTGCCATTTTAAACTTAGACAAGTCATTAACCATGAAGAAAAGCAAAGATTATTACTTAACTACCTGTTCAGCTGCAGGTACAAGCATGGTATTATAATCTGATGAAACAAGCATAATACATTTACCTTTTTAGCTACACATGATATACACAAATCTCAGAGGTGTTAATTTCACTACAGAAAATATGCAATTAAAATTTGCTAACATAATTTGCAAATAGAAAGCAGAAAAAAAATAAAAATGTATGAGAAGCTATTGGGGAGCTGTAGGAGACTAGTAAGGGGTACAAGCATGTGACATTCCACAGTAATGAGGCAGGCTGGCTGCGTGCCAGCGTCAGCMACTGTAACTGCACCCTGCAAGAATTCAGCTGCAAATCTTTGTTTCCTTTATATCTTTCATATCTTTGCAATTCTCAAGGCAAAAGACAAAGACAAAGTCTTTCAGCTGGAGTTCTTTCATCCAAGGCCAAAGGTTCACCACATCCTAAAAAGCCTTTGGATCTGCATGTTCAGTCATCTTCATCCAAATGTATTTCTTTGGGAGCATTATTCAGTCCTTGTGGTCGATCCTAGAAGAACACCAATAAAAACTATCTTCATTCCTTCAAATACAATCTTCAATGGTTTTATCTGTAGGACCACTGTATGAGAGTATTGTGTCAAAGGTGCAAAATGGTAAATGATTCAGAGGTATTTTCAATTAAAACCACAGCACATTGAAATGCTTCTCCTTCTATAGTTTTTGGGGGTTTTGGTTTTGGTCAGTTCTTCAGATAAAGGTTTCCAAGATGAAATAGACTTTCTGGAAAACCACACATATGAACACAATATTTTTCCTTTGTACTGACAGCAGTTTAAAAAGACTACCTATTAGCTTTCCCTGGACAATATTTCTAAAGTGATAAAAATTGTGATAGAAGACCGTACCTCTATACTACAGTACTGCAAAGTGTTTTGAATATAAAACTCTAGAATATGAGGAGGTTCCTGTATCCACTTAAATTGCTTTACTGGAGTAGGGAAAAGCAGAGTTTCCTCTGTGAGGAAACAGGACAGTTATTTAACGGTGCATGATAATGCTATAGAAAGTAAAAAAAAAACACCACAAAAAAACAAAAAAAAACCCACACAACAAAAAAACCCACCTGCAATTGCAACTTATGATTGCCAAAAAAAAAAAGTCAGCTAATCATGGTTTCAAAACCAATCCCACTCTCTAACCTGCCCATCAGTATTCCATATCATCTAGCTTGCTTAACTTTCCTCCATCTTTTTTTTTTTTTTTTTTTAAATATGAAGTTTTCTAATCCTTTCTTTGCTTTTCTTTTTTCCCTGAGCTACCAATTCACTTCTTCCTTTCTTCCCTCTGTCCAAATATCTTCTTTCCTTTTTCTCTTCTGGTAGCCTCTCCCAGCCACCCTTCTCTTCAGGTCCACAAGCCCCTTTATGATTTTAGTCTTTGCCTTTCTCCTTCTGCATCATTCACGACTCTGTTTTGGTGGCCACAATCTCTCTACCAGCTCTGGATCTCCTCCCCTTTTCAACCTATTGCCGCACAGGCACCTCCAGTTCCTCTTTGCCTTTATTATTTTGCAGTATTCACTTCTCTTCACATCCTTCTTTCACCTAAAAAACAGTCATTTCCTATCTTCTCAATGATTTTTTTGCATGCTACCAAATTTCTGCTATTGCACCATCCTGCCAAACAACCGGGTCACAAACTGTTTCCAGAATAAGGGACCAATCCTGCCTTGCTCTATAGTATAACAAGACTAAGTTGGAGGAGAGCTGATCTTCAGCRTAATTAAAAAACACAAAACCTTCTCCCTGCAAGCAGTGCTGTCAGTTCTCATCATTTTATTACAATACTTGAAATAAGTTTATTACTACTAAATCTGCAGCTTCTGAAGGAAATCCATAAGAAACCTCTCTCAAAAGAAAATTTCAAGTTTTGATGGTTACAAGAAAAGCATGAAACATGCTCCTGTCCTAACTTAGTAAATCACAGGTGAGAAAGGGTATAATTCAACCCTAATATTTTAGTCTTTGTAATGGAAATACATTTAAACTGTTGTAACCCATGATTTGAGTTGCATGTTATAAGAATTACTATAGCAGGTACCACCTGAACCAATGGAGGACAAGCCTTACAAGAACCAGTGCAAGTGCAGCAGTGACCCGACCTGAGCTGGCTTTGGTGCCCAATAACTCCACGCAACACCCCACCTCTCCTGTCCTGAGTGACCACCATAACAGATGGAGTCCAAAGTCATGGACTAAATAAACTCAATGGACACGTTGTGGACATTTTAAAGACATTTTA
The DNA here is from genome assembly GCA_035582835.1 of Phoebastria nigripes. Classification (NCBI taxonomy): domain Eukaryota; kingdom Metazoa; phylum Chordata; class Aves; order Procellariiformes; family Diomedeidae; genus Phoebastria; species Phoebastria nigripes. The sequence goes on along the minus strand of JAYKAV010001964.1, from coordinate 45,747 downwards.
AAGGGGTGGTACATAGACTAAGGGAATGATATCTGTGTATTATATCAAAGGATGGGAAGGGGAGGGGCGGGTGGTTAATAAGGTTGTATTGGATAGTGTGGTACCTGAGCATGACATAAATGGTATGGAATAAGGGGTGGAGAATGCATGCTGGTTTTGGCTGGAATAGAGTTAATTTTCTTCATAGAGGCTAGTATGGGGCTATGTTTTGGGTTTGTGCTGAAAACAGTGTTGATAACACAGGGATGTTTTCGTTACTGCTGAGCAGTGCTTACACAGAGTCAAGGCCTTTTCTGCTTCTCACCCCACCCCACCAGCGAGGAGGCTGGGGGTGCACCAGAAGTTGGGAGGGGACACAGCCGGGACAGCTGACCCCAGCTGACCAAAGGGATATTCCATACCATGTGATGTCATGCTCAGCATATGAAGCTGGGGGAAGAAGAAGGAAGGGGGGACGTTCGGAGTTATGGCATTTTGTCTTCCCAAGTAACCGTTATGTGTGATGGAGCCCTGCTTTCCTGCAGATGGCTGAACACCTGCCTGCCCATGGGAAGTAGTGAATGAATTCCTTGTGTGTGCAGCTTTGCTTTCCCTATTAAACTGTCTTTATCTCAACCCATGAGTTTTCTCGCTTTTACCCTTCTGATTCTCTTCCCCATCCCACCGGGGGGGGAGTGAGCGAGCGGCTGGGTGGGGCTTAGTTGCCAGCTGGGGTTAAACCACGACAATCCTCTTACAGTTTTTAAGCTAGCTGTGTTAACTGTTAGCATTCTGACTCACAGGGACAGACATAAGATCTGAATAGAAGAGCAGACTGTGGAACAACGGCTTAAGTCCATACCTGATTTTGAACTATTCCGAGTTAACACTACATACTGTATGCCCAGAATATTAAAGGAAGGAAAAAAAAAAAAAAAGAATGCTAATCTCAAGCAGTCACCACATGAATGCAATAAAAGTGTCACTCATTACACTGAAGTTGTAAAAACAGGCAGCAATGTTGTCTCAGTAACTTCTGTTCAATTTTGGATGGAAGTGACCAGAAGTGACAAGTGTTTGGTACTTTGCAGATTTCAAACCAGTAGCAAATGAAGAAAAAGCTCAATTTTCCTCACCAGTGTGAGAGATTTGTTCCTATCAAAAGTCATTTCTTGATCTCAGCTTAGAAGCCATTTCCCCTGTAATGGGAAATGGACAGGTCAGATAAAGGATACTAATGAGGATTACTTTTTCCTTGGATGGAATGTAATCAATATCCCTCCTTAATTATCGCAAAGCAATATGATGGGGAAGAAAAAGGGGGTTGGTTTTGTTTGTTTGTTGGGTTTTTTTTTTTTTACTCCATTCAGCTTCCAAAAAACCTTTAATTGCTGTGTTTTGTTTTTTCTAGAATTAATGTAGTTAAATTGCCCTTGGGATTCTTCTTTTATGGTCCTATCTAGTTTTTCAATGTAAGAGTAGAAAGGATTAAAATTTTGACTAGAAACTCTTTGACATTGTTGTGGTTTAACCCAGCAGGCAGCTAAATACACACAGCTGTTTGCTCACTCCCCCACAGTGGGATGGGGGAAAGAATCAAGGGGGGGGGAAGAGGTAAATCTTGTGGATTGAGATAAATACAATTTAATAGGACAGAAAAGAAAGAGAAAATAATAAAACAAGTGATGCACAATGCAATTGCTCACCACTCGCTGACTGATGCCCAGCCAGTTCCCAAGAAGAGGACCCCTGGCCAGCTTTTCCCCGAGTTTATATGCTGAGTATGACATCATATGGTATGGGATATCCCTTTGGTCAGTTGGGTCAGCTGTCCCAGCTGTGTTCCCTCCCAACTTCTGGTGCACCCCCAGCCTCCTCGCTGGTGGGGTGGGGTGAGAAGCAGAAAAGGCCTTGACTCTGTGTAAGCACTGCTCAGCAGTAACGAAAACATCCCTGTGTTATCAACATTATTCTCATCCTAAATCCAGAACACAGCACTATTGCAGCTACTAGAAAGAAAATTAACTCTATTCCAGCCAAAACCAGGACAGACATCCATCTTCTGACATAAAAGATACCCTCCCCATGACTAGGCTATGTTTGCATAACTGGGTTAATTACTTAGAGGAAATTTTTCTCTATCAATTCTGTGCTGAGGTGAATTTAAAGACACTGAAGGATTCAGAAATCAAATCCTTTATAACATTAACTTTTTGAATGATGTTAACAAGACATATTAGCTCAAACAGAAGCTTCCTATTGACTCTCTATTCTGCCTTCAAGGCCTGACCAAAGCAGATCTCAGACTTTAAATCTGATAAAACTCAGATGGGATTTGGTTTGTAAAAAACAACAACTCCAGGCTTCAAAGTTTATTAATTCTTTAGTGTCCTCTGTTCTTTAGCTTTTTATGTGTAAACTAGATTTCTGTGCACCAGAGTCAATAAACAACTTTTAGCTGAAAGGGGATAGTGATATAAGGTACCATGTATCTTCTTGTAAAAGCAAACATCATAAACTCGTTTTAACATCAAGACAAATGTAAAAAGAGAAATTAAGGTAGATTGTGTCAGCTGCAGCCTGGAGGAAGACTGAAGGCAAAATGACGGTGTGTGCTCTTAGGTCAATTTTTCCTCACAAATTTCAGGCCTATCAGATCTTGGACCTGGTATATTATGCAATTAAGGATCATTTTCTGGATGCTCCAGCCTTCCCAAATTTATTCATAAACAGATCTAAGCTATTGCTTTCTGTCCTGGCACCTGACAGTAAGCAGTCCTTAGCTTTCCCCTGCTGACTCCTTCCAAAAAATGCAGTACAAAAAAAAAAAAAAAAAAAATGTACGAACAGCGAGCTTGGTGCTGGTTCAATGTTTTCCCTGCAGTGGTGAAATACCATGAAGTGCTTGGAAGCACTCACAAACAATTTTCTCAGTGTTCAGTTCTCAGCACTGAAGCTAGCTGTGGGTCAAGTCAATGCTAAGACAAATCTAAGCTTTACAGCTGTTGAAATACTTAAGCCATACCAGATTTTAAAGTGATGTCATAGCAATGCTGTTATTACTTGCCTGCCACAGAATCTGCTGATGGCAGTTGAAATTCTTATTCATCAAGGGGCCCAAATAATTGAAACAATCCATCTGGTCTATGTACTCTCTTTCTGCCTCTGCTATGATTACTTACTGCCTTGTGATATTTACCAGTGATGTCATACTTAATCAGGCAATCGGTGGCCTGTTAGATCTCCTGAGAACTGCACTGCACTCCTGTGATGGAGCATAGGTAACTAAAACAATCCACCTGTTCCAAGCTTTCCCTTTGCAAAACCTGACGGGACATGATATTTGGCAGTGACTGTCATAACTGATCAAGCAATTGCCAGGCTTGTGCATATTTCCTGAAAGCTGCTGCTGTTTTTCATCATGAATTCCAGATAATTGAAATAATTGACCTGCTCTAGGGCCCTGCTTTAACTCTAGCATTTTCTGCAATGGGACGTTTGCCTATTGTCATATTTGTTTAAGAGCTGCAGTAGGAAGAGGCTTTGATTACTTTTTCACGAGATGTCATAGCACCACAAAGGAAAGGGACGTTATTTGCACAGTTTGTATTACTGAACTTCCAGATACTACCCTGCTCTACRTGCTCACGCCATGGCTCACACGTGCTATGTTATATCCATCCAAGTGTTAGAAAGGTATAGGAAGTGGAAATGAGGGAAAGCATGCAAGCTGAAGTTTTGCAACCAGGCTGATAGTCGGAATCCTATTACTGCTCCCATATAATGGGCGCCAAGTAATTTAAACACTGCAGTGCTCTGTTGGTTAAATGGACTTCTATAAAGCTTTTTTTCAGTAGCTAAGGAGCCTACAAATGTTTTACAGAGGACCAGGTACCCTGACTTGGGCTTTTGGCCACTTATTACATAGTTAAAGGACAGACTTGCCTGTTGATTGATATAAAGATTTTTAGAATAGTCCAATTAACCGTACTAGCCATAAAAAGCTTTTATACGTTCATCTGCTATTGTGAGATTAGGGGTATAGATCTTACTTGTAGTCAGATTATATTGCTCAGTTTTATTTGAGAAGAACAAAAATACCACATTCACTCACTAGATCACATCCCACTCCTGAATTTACTGTATTCATCTCAAGGATGGATGTTAAGTTGTGTTCATTACTCTGCTTAGCATCTGAGCAGGTCACAGACTGACTGTGACTGTAGAAGTCTAGCATATCCACAATAATCTTGTGAGTGTCAGTCAGAAATTTCCAGCACTTTCATTAAGATCTAACATTTCTGCAGCCGTACTTTAAGGGGTTCAATATTTTGCCCTGCACAAAAAGTACAGCATATAGAATTATTTTTAAAAGACCTCTTATAACATCCACCTCTAAAAATGCCCAACTTTCCTAAAGTCCAAGCCTTTCTTTATCTGTAGCTTTTTCTTTTCAGCTCTTTATCTTCAAACAGATAACACTGAAATGACTAAAGAGAAATGCTGTTTTTAAAGGGAGAAAGCTGTCAAATCTTATACAGATGTACAGCTAGGAATGTTATCAACAACATTAGAGTTACAATTATCTACCCATTTAAATAAAATTTTGATGTTTTGTTTTTTTTTTTTTTTAAATTTGGATGAAAATGAAACTAACTCAGAAAGTCAAGATGATCTGTTAAGAATAACAGAGTTTACAAGTAAACTATGTGATAAAAGGAATACTTTTTCTTCATCTTACATCAAGCTTTCTTTAGAAAAGAAAGTGCTAAATGTCTCTTGATTAGAAAGGTTTGATGTGTATTAGTGTAAAGATAAAGTCAAATCTTGACTTTGAGATTTATGTTTCCATCAAAACCGAGAGTCAGTACTTGCATACAGGGACAGGTAGTCACTGGTGGTCCGTTGTCCAGAGAGCAGCTAGGGATTGCCCTGCTTCCCCCATGCTCCTGACCTTCAGCGGTCCCTTCTAACCTTCAGGTCCTAGTAGCATCACAGCACGTGCAGCCCAAGCACTGTAGCACTACTTGCATGCTTTCCCCTCACTGAGAAATATCCTAATTATAAGGAGGAACTAACCTAGTGGTAAAGTTTGAATTTCAACTTTATAGAGGGAAGTTTATGTAGGAAGACTTGATATACTACTTTAGTGAGTGTTTGTCAATCAATGCTGACTTGAGGAAAACAGATGACAGAAAGGACACAACTGTGGGGTGGAGGAAGTCAACCTTTCGATGAAATAGCTTTTTTTTTTTTTTTTAAAACACATACATAGGTGATGATTGAATGTAGAGAATTCAAAAGAGTGACTTTACAGATAATTGGCCCTGACTGACAGAAGAAAAAAAACACTGCAGCTTTTTGTCAGCAGTGGGATATAACTATGCATCATTAATTATACTGGCATGTCAATGAAAGGTCAGACAACACAATATAAAGGAGGAAGAAAGTAGTCCTATACCCTGACAATGTTATTGTTAGAAAACATTAGTGCTTATATAGCACTCTTGGGGTGGGAGGAAGTCATTCTTCATTTAAATCAGGTGAAAATCTGTGGTCAGATTCTGATCTGACTTAAAACCAAGAACATGAAATAAAACAAGGTGATGGGAATAGAGGAGGTGTTGCAGACTTTAATGTAACTGCCTACCCTTTCAACCTGGCCAGACAGGTCTGCTCATGAGTGGGTATATAACACCAGGCAGCAACACTTTCACTTAGCAGGGGGTCAGTAACAGCTTGCCAGCAGTAGTACAATTCAAAGCAGAAGACCTAGCTTTCCTTATCACTGTGCATGCTTTTATTAAGACAATCTACTGCTCTCATTGTTATTTTTATTTGATGCCTTCTCCGAGTCACCAATCTGATTGCTCCCAGTGCCAACTCTTCTAGGAGGTAGATTTGCCATTTGTGATGCTGTGCCCCACTGCAAATAAAGCCGTGCTTTATTTGCATGTTCTTATTTGACCCACCATTAAGAAAAAAGGAAATTTCAGCTTTGTTAGCAGCGAATAGTGTTTTTTCTTAAGAGAAGTCACTTTTAGCTAGATTCTTCCCTGTCCACCAAATTGCTTCCCACCCATTGTTTTATTCACACAGACTAATTTACCAGTGAATGATAGATAGGAGCAAGTTTTGTGGCTTTGTAAGTGTATTTCAAATACCCTAGTAAATAAAAGACACAATAGCTTACATGATGTCATCTCTGCATGCAATATATACTGCTTTTCCTGATTCTTTCAGTTTTTCTTAATTAGTTAGAAATACATATACAACCTCGAAGGCCAAAACCTTCTGAAGTAAGAAGAACACAGTGTTCTAATGTTTATCACTAATGGAGTGTCAACCACGCTTCTTTGCCAGGATGAAAGAGGCTAACAAAGATATTCCAATACCGCTGCTTCCTTTCCCAAAGCAGGACTGAGACTTGGCAACGGGTAGAGATGGGGGAAGTTGTGCTAAAGAACATCTCAGGGATGCACCTTCTCATTGGAGGGCTGGAACTGGGTTAGACGATCTACTGGAAGGGGAATATCATGGTCTAAGTTGACAACATTTGCTTCCTCAAGTTCAGGCCACTCTTTCCACAAGTGAAAGTTTGGGGTCTTTGGGGGATGGGGCGTCTTAAAAAAAAAAAAAAAGACTTTACCCCAATCTCTGCATACTCAGATACGAGGAGATACTCTTTCCATGCCAAAAGGAACACAAAATTCAGTTAAATATTGAAGTGATTAGAGTGTTGACAAAGAACAGAAATGGACTGGGGAAAAAATATTTTCTCTACAGAGCTGGAAAGAAAAATGAAATCTTGTTTTCAGCAGTTCCATTTCACACAAAAACCTCCTTTGAGATACCAAATTCAAAGCCTGAAACTGTCTCCTTTCCTCATGTTATTTTATCTTTTCACATAATTACAGAGAAATTGCTAATGGTCACACTGAATACTTGAATTAGATTTGTCAATAGGGCAAATCAAATATTTACAGCAAGTTAAGTTATGCAGGATACCTATTTCAATACAGCACTATACCACCAGAGTTGGTAACTTAAAGGCAAGCATTTAATTGCATGAGAATTTTGGAGAGAGGGTGAGGGAAGTGGTGTAATGAGACTGTCTTTGAACAAACTTAGTGGGATAAGCATTGATAAAAATATCAAAGAAATAATGTTGAAAGTGATATTAAACCAGAATAAGGAAACTCCCAATTCCTGGATTTTAACTTGGTGCAAAATGTAAGCATAAGTGAACTTTAAAACTAGGTTAACCTCTCTTTCACTTTGCATTTCTTTTTACAATGAAGTTGTGGAGTTTTTTAAACCTGTGGTTTTGTCTAACTGCACAGCTCTTCTAATGGCTAATGCATCTTTCTTTTCAAGTCTCTCCAAGCTGCTACAGAACAACTTAGATACTATTCACTGTATCCAGCCTTCTGCTTAGGCAGCAAATGCTACTTTTCGACAATGGTTATCTTGAGTAGCTATAGCATCATTAACTTGTCTCAAATGCCCCATTTTTAAAGATTGTTCTTGTTAGGAACAATTTTGGAAGAGTACAGAAGAGCTGAAAAGGGCTGAGTGTTTTAGATGAGGCTATTATAGTAAAATTGAGCATCCCAATCAAGTTCTCTGGTATCTAAACTGATTTATTGCATCCTAGTTCTTCTGTGTTAAAAGAGGTCTGATAAAAAGTATGCATCAGAAATTTTGTAGTAGTGTTTCATGTTAAGCCTCCCCCATCTCCACAGGTCAGATTTCAATTTAGATTACACAATTTACTAGAAAAAAAAAAAATCCTCTACCTCAATACTATATGACTATATCAATGAGATGTGTCCAACATCTCTCATGCTCAATCTAGTAGACGGTAATTAGTAGACAGTGGAGGTGATTTTGAGAGAATCCTTGATTGTTTCTGAGGTAAGCTAGCAACAAAGAAAAAGATGTTTGGGGGATTCCTTCTAAGACAGCACAACTACCACAGAAACTCTAGTTCGGATACATAGCCAGAGCCCCAGTCTTCCCTCCAGCTTCTACTCCTGCCAGTTCTACAGGGAGAAAGCAGGCATTTGGATGACTTCAGTGTACCTTACACGTCCCTGAAACAATGACTCATAGGATGAAAATGATCTTATTTAACTGGTAAAATTCTTGTACTGTATTCAGTTATTTAGTGACCAAATAAAGGATGTACCTCTCACACCTCATACATCATTATAATCTTTGAAAAAGGTTTCAAAAATATCCACTCAGTACAAACTGCTGAAGAGAACCAGAGGTAACCAGAATAGTACCCAAATGCTACTCAGGGACCTAAATAAGAGATATAATCCTCTTGATTGCCACCTAGACAAGGCCAGTATTAGTTTTTAATCCTAGAGTTCTCTCACAAGCTGCAAGTTCTACTTCTTTCCATGAATAAAGCCATTTGTCGCTCGACAGTGAAAGCCCTATGTCTACCCATGCTAATATAGGTTAAGGTGCAAAATTACAGTTCCATGCCTTCATTCCACCAAAGAATTAATTTAAGCAGATACTTTCAGTGCCAATCAATGTTATGTTTTCAGGATCACGTTCTTCCAGACAGACATACCAGCCTTTTCCTTCCAAAAAATATGTGAAATGGAGATGGGATCAGAGCTTCCTTATATACAACCTAGTTGCCACAAGATTCACAGAAGTGGGAGCTGCAGATTCAGCTGCCTCTGACAAAAAGCTAATAACCTTTCTCTCCCCAAAAGTTGTCAATATCAACTAGATCATGGCCTATTCTGACCTTCCCCCACCCCCCAACAATGAGAAGAATTTAAATTGAACGCATTGACTTCAGGGAAGTCATTGCTTACTGCACTGTAAAACCCAGAGAAATCTGCATGACACCCAGGTTTGTCCATGAATCGCTCTGCCAGCCATGGACCCACTGAGTCCTCTCCAAATACCAGCAGCTACAAAGTCGAGCAGTGCAGCACACTCCTCTAGGCTCCTAGGTGCTCTACTCCATCGATTCATTGGAAAAGGGGGTAATGAGAGGGGATTGAACACCATCACCCTGGTTAGTCCTGTTCCCCTCCTCCCCTGTTAATTTCTCCATGGGTTTCCCAACTGGAAGAGTGAATTGTTTTCACTACAGAAGTACTTCTAGTGACCTTTTTAAAAGGAGAGTGTCCATTATTTTAAACTTTCTCTTTGGACTATTTATTATTGTGTTGATACAATTAATTACCATCTCTTATTAATTTTCTGGCCACGGTAACATGTTATTTTAATACAACTGTTCAGAGTACCAAGAGGTGAAGAAAAAATACTTAGGTATACCCTGTGTCTTGGAAGTTTTTAATAAGTTAAAAGGGGTTTTTTATAGCAGTGGTCAGGCACATAGCCTTGATCTTACTGACAAAAGGAAAGGGCTGTCTGAAATCAAGTCATACTGTGCACAGAGAAAGGAAGACAAAAAGGCATTTGATTCATCAGATTAATTTGCTTCTGATACTTTTTGCCATTATTGGTTTTGAGAACCTGGACAAACCCAGTTCTACATCCCTGTAACTTTGATCCATAGAAGACTCAGACATTCATTTCTTATTTCATATTTTCAGCTTCAGGCAAATCCTTAAGGAAAAAAATAATCCAAAATATATTCAATGAGAATAAGAACCCTGAAGAACAAGATAGACATGCAGGAAAACAGATAATTCATTCTTTTAGAAGATGGCTATTGCTGCTGGTTCAGTCCCTGGCAAAGGTCTCCTATCACAGCAGTCTTTGGGAATACACCCATGGAGGATGTGGCTTTGTTCATAAAATTCAATATTTTGTCTTAACTGTTTGAGGGAAAAAAGAAAAAGAACTGAATCAAAAAACTTAATATCTTTACAAAGCAATAATTACACTTCCTTGATAAACTAATGTGTTAATGGAAGTCCAATTTATCATTATTCTAAGAAAACTGTCACTTGGCAAATGAGATCCAAGACACAGAATGACTGGCAGGTTTTATTTTACCAAGCTATGCTAGGAAAAGGAAGACATGCAAGTTTTTCAAAAGACAAAATATAATCTAAATTTACATTTCAAAACATTTCCTTGAGTATATGAGCTGGCAAACAAGTTTGTCAGTATTAGAATCATAGAATCATTAAGGTTGGAAAAGACCTCTAAGATCATCGAGTCCAACCGTCAACTCAACACCACCATGCCCACTAAACCATGTCCCTAAGTGCCTYATCTACATGTCTTTTAAATACTTCCATTTAAATATTACCAGATTACTTTGCATTTTATATATTCTATATCCAGTGTTACCACTATTTATTGAAATAAAGGTGATCAGGGCCATTCTCCTAATTTGTAAGAGGAATGCTGCGCTCACATGGGCAAAGTAGGGCTCTGGGCCAGGACTCATGTTTATTGAGGCAAGAGTTCATTTAATGGAATTTAAGGTTTTAATATTATGTAATTAAATTTATGTCAACACAAAGCAAAATACATAATGCAGGTTTTGTTACTGCATTCAGAGACAGGTGAGCTGATCCTTGCTGTCCAGGGAAGCCCTTTTGACCTAAAGGGCACTCCAAACTGATGTATCTTGGCGTTCTCTGCACAGTCACTGAGTTCACGTACTGAGAGCATCTGTCCAGAATGACCTGGCAGTAGGATGGGGTTACCTCTTTGCAATCCTGACCTTTAAGAAAGCCTTATTTAAATGTGAAGGAAGATGCAAATATTTATTAGCTAGACTTAAAATAACATTACTTGATGGTGCTTTTCGTCATAATATTGTGGATGATTACTACCTCAAGTCTCTTCAGAAGTGGCTAGGTCTTTCCACGTGCACCCAAGCAGCTTTCAAGAGGGAATGCAAGACTAAACATTCTGTTTTGAAATACTGCATGATGGTAAGTATAATAGAATTAGGATTTGTTGTGTGTTTTGCAATTTAGCATACATAATTTTCAGTTTTGCTAGTAATTCAGAAAGCTTTAACACTTATTTAATTAGTCCAAGCTTGGTAATTCAGCCAATGGAAACTAAAATGTTTAAGTTATATTAATCAAAAACAATGTTAACAGTTAATTTTCTGAATGATAGAGCAACATAAAAACAAACTTGAGCAGCGCTATGATTAATTAATTGATTAGCTAGTTCCTGTTGAGAAATTATATTCAATAAGAGTCTGTCAATACAAATTGCTATCAATTGCTACTTTATGAAGTGCCAGGAATAATGGCTTCAGGTGCATATTAGAACTAGTTGTCATGAATGCCAATTTACAGCAGAAGAATGGATTGTTTATCACCTAATTTAATTTCAGACAGCTAACTTACTTGTAATAACTCATTTTAGCATTGAATTTTCAAGAACTTGAGTGTTGTTAAAAGCAGCAGCTTGTTGTAATATGTTTGTAAAATTTAAATTCTTCTGTAAATAATTTAAAGCAGCCTATAAGTCAATTTTGCCATTGACTACTTAGAAAATATTTAGCAATTGTATTCAACATCCAGACACCCCCATTCCTCCCACTGGCAGCATGTTTCATTACAAATGCTTCTCTACTGCTGCAGTATTAGACTTGACTCTGTGCTTTTAATAACATTGAGAAAGATGCAGTGTCCAACATTGCTTCTGGCCSACTCAGCCAAAATACTTTGTGGGGTCTCTTAGGTCATGCATGCTAGCAAATACACTACATGTGGAGGCATTTACTATGCTTTATTTCAGCACGTCTGGACAGTTTGATGTCCAGATGCTGAAGAAGAAAATGCAGAAAACAGAATTCTGCTCACAGGTTCAAAAGCAGAGTGAAAGACGCAAAGTTGCTCTGGTTTGGGGCAAGGGAGGGGTTTAGCTCATCCTATACTTTCTCCATCCTATTTCTGAAGTCTTTAGGTTATTTGATGACAATTGTGAACAAGGAAAGTTTTAAGAAAAAACAATCTACTTGGAGCCTTTGAAAAACAATGCAAAACATCAATTTCTTAATGACTCCTGGAAAGTTGTCAGCTAGAAACTGTTTAACACTTACAAAAAGACCTCCCCCTTCCAGATTTCAAAAATCCACTGAACTTCAGTTAGCACTGCCCAGGTACAAATATGCAGTTACATTACAACAGTAAGCTAAGATGACATCATTATTTAAGAGTTTCTTAATCCGCATAAAGCTTTACATCTAGGAACCATGCCAATCTATGTCTACAATTGTAATATATGTTCTTGCAACAGTTTGCAGTTTCTGGAAATCAATATACTATCAGCCTTTTTCTTTGCTTTGCAAACAAGGCATTGAAACCAATCATGTTCCAGCATGCTTGCAATAGGAACCTGACAAATCCCACCGACTTGTACTCATCTCTGTCAAACACTAGTGAGCATAAAGCTTACTGCCACTTTCATTGACTTACTGCAACTACCCCACGCTAGCATGCAGTACGTTCATTAGTTGACGCAGATCACTTTATATTTCAAAATAACTATTGTATTAATACTCTCCTGTAATCCATGACTTCAAGAAAGATCAACCATAGTTGCAAACAAGCAGCAATAAGCTGAAAGGTTTCAAAAGCCTTTTCAACTTTCCTTTAATAACATGAATTGATTTAATAAAGAAAAAAGTTCAACAGCAAAGTCTTTGAAATGCCACCTCAAAAATAGGTCAGATTCTTACTTCCTAGCTTCTCTTTTACAGTATGAAAGGCTGTCTGTGTTTTGCCTCATGACTTTTCTCCTTATGGGAGCTCTCACGGATCATTTCTGTTAGCAAAGAGGAATCCATTGACTAAGCCTATCCTAGAGCTAACGGACTGAGCATCCATTGGGAAAACACTGCAGGCTGAACACAGCTATTGACCAAGCTAGTTAAAAATATCACAGCACATATAACCAGCACTACACTAGCATCGCTGTTTATTAGGTTTCACACAAAACTTTTTCATAAGTGAGGAATTATTTCAGCTTTAGCTTCAAGTCGGACTAATAGGAGAACATTATACTTCGACTCGAAAATTCTTGTTTTCTACAAGTCTGATAYTTCCCTCCCTGAGGACATTTAACTGGATTTTCCGAGATCCATTTGCTCTTACTGTTCCAGGAACAGCTTAGGATGACCAGCTTCAGGAAGTCACTCTGTTCTTTCCATGACCGTTTTGGAATACCCTAAACTGCTGTCAGCATACAGCAGAGCAAGGACAGATTACAGAGGCCCATTTTGGAAGCAGACCATTGCAGAATAGGTATGGCTTAGCACTTTAACATTGCAGACGTACAACTGAAACTTCTAAAAATTCAATACAAAAATCCTGTCAAATAGAGAGTTATTTTGACCATGTTCAAAGAGCCTTTGGTAATAACAGAAATAACCCTTTGCCTGGAGGATTACTTTTGAACCAGATTGTTTCAGTGTTTTACTGTATTGATCCACGGCTGTACTGACACAAATGAAGAGGCAATCAGAGATGGGAACTTCTTAATCTAGTTTCATTACCAAAGCTAATACATCACATACCTATGCTGTCAYGAATCAAATGGTTATTCCCAACCCTGTTAGCAAGTGTTTGATACCTGAAAGGCAGGGGGGGAATATGGCATTTGAGTTTTTCCTTTTAAGGGAAGGGAAGGAAAGTATTCTCAATTAAGAGTTTATATTTTATTATAAACACACTTAGAAGGTTCAAAAACCTATCTATATTCACTGAATCAAGATAATAGTGTAGTAGACTTAAAAAGCACTGCCTACYACCCCACCCCCAGTATGTTATAAACTTAGTAAAAAACACTTAATGCTTCAGTTTTGAAAAGAAATTATTTGGAAGAACCTTTCCATAARGAAATGTGGCCATAATTCATTAGTTTGAAGTCTGTATCACATCTTAAACTCTTACAAAATTAGAACTATAAGAATCTGCAATTACATCAGAACAAAAAGTTGGTAGTATTCCAAAGGTTGCAAGGCATTACCACACAACTGAAAAACCATGAGTGGATCTTACTTTCAGTTCAATACCAGAATTGATTGATCCAAGTAATAGTATATATTAAAATACAGGCAGGTTATAATAAATTGTATTTGTGATGAAGTATCAACTAGTATTTCTATCGGCATCCTATGACAACTGATATTTGACTCCATACAATCCATTGCTTTAATCATTACATGGTAATAAAGCCTTTCTAATAAAGCTTTCAGATGATAAATAACATTGATCTGTAAGAAATTGTTATTTACCATTGATAGACACTATCAATGGTAAATAGCAAGACAACTTTAAGGAAGATGTATGCATCACAATACAGCTGAATGCRAGGTCCTACCTAGACACAGGATGTTATTCATCCTTAAGGGGGAACTGGGAAACAGTAACAGATGAGTGCAGTGATGCTTTTATACAGCATTTGTAAGATTATGTTCATTTTCGACCAGARCCTTACCAAGCATGAAGCATTAACAAAACCATACCAGCTTACAATCAACTCCCAGGTTTCATCCTTTGGCTCCAGTCCAAACAAGGAAGACAAAAGATGGAGAATAGCATTGCATTCAGAGAAGAGCTCCAGAACAATCTGCAGTCTGGGAAACATGCTTTGCAATGTGAAGAACTCAATCTGCTTTACTGAACAACTTTTAAAAAATCTACAAGTATCGATAAGAGTACAAGATTTTGAGACCACTTTAAWAGATGAAGGCAAAACAAACTTAAGTGGCTCTTAAACTTATCACAGCTCAAGTTTATGCATTATTTTAAAAAGACACATAAAAACAGGTGAAAAGTATTAACCATTGGAAGACTGTAGATCCAGATCCAAAAGGGTCAACTGTGACTGGGCTGAAGCTGTGTAGAATTCAGATACCTATTCCTATGATGCTTATCCCCCTCCACCACAAAAAAAATCTCTGCATTATTTTAGTGACACCTAAGTCCAAAACCAAATAAAATCCTGTTGGTACACAGAGAAACTTTCACACATTTCAGAATTTACTGCAGTCTCAGCAGAGTTAATGGCTTCAAATGTTTATGTTTTAAACAAGTACATGCAGGAATACTAAAGTAAACATCCCTCTGCTCAAGTTTCCTACAGAACAATGAAAAATTCAGGATTAATTAGGCCAGAACAAAGTACAATTTTGTAACCTATTGTTAATATGTTACTAGGGAGAGACAAAGTTTTTGATTCTAACTCAAAGGGCAATTCATGAACCACACATTACAACAGTGCAATTGGATTAAAGGCTTGGACTTCACTTGGCGCAGAGATTAGAAAACCCATACCCAATATCTTCCATCTCCCAGGACAGCAGTCTAGGTCACAGGTTGTTTTTCCACCCAGCTTATTGAAATCAAGAACCCTTTTCTCTACAATAGCAGAGTCACAACTATGACAATAAATGACAAGAGCAGCCCCTAGCCTTACGTTCAGGTCATAGTGATGATTCTTTGACTCAGTTGGCTGATGATGGCCTATAACACCCATGTCTTATATTTTCAATGACTGTTTGAGGCACTGAACCACTGTGCAAAGTATAAACGCAGCAGCACTCCCTCTGTTTTTAAAAGCAGAAGCACGAGCACCTAACTCCAGGAGACCATTTTTAAATGTGAATCCTGACTTGGCACAAGAAGGTTTCTGTAGCCTCTTTTAGGTACTTTTGAAGAGGCATCCCTTTTCAGTATTCCCCATGCGCTCTGCTCCACACATGGCTCTGGATTCAGTTCTGGGTCAGGCATCTAAAAATGGATTACCACAGCAATGGGCATTACAATAGCAAAATCTTTTGGGAGAAATTTATCCCAACAATTCATTTGGTGTTTTTAAATTGACAGCATATTTCTGAATGAGTTCTAGTTCAGCCTTGTATTTTTAGGAAAAGTTGTAGTAATTACTGGGTTATATTTTATGGCTTCTGTTATGCTGAAAGCTATATCTAGATTGAAGATAGAAAGGACCAATATAAATACTGTCATTTACGAGTAGGTCACTGGACAGGGAGCAAAAAAAACTCCGGGCTTGCTTCCAATTTTCCTTTGTCAGTTTTCCTGTGTGTAAAGTGGGATGGATATCTACTGATATCTAAGAAGCATTTTTATACCTAAAGATGAAAATAAACATCATTTACTAATAGACTGTTTCAAATAGCTACAAGGCTACTGAAATATTGAATTACTATAATATTTGCTTTCCCTCAGAGGTTCTAATCTGCATTGTACAGAATTTACTACTTAAATAATGCAAAACTATAAGTCAGCAAAAGGACATTCACACTTCAGGGAGTCTGACTCCATACCCCACAAATACCACTTAGATTATAACAATGACTCTTCAATGATACTGGAATAACCTCACATTGTTAATTGTGACACTTACAAACAAGATAAACTGGAGCCTTGCCAGCATCTCAAAAACATTTTGGACTGCACCGTTAGTACAGTAATAACTCAGCTTCATGTAATAAGGAAGGAAACATGAAGTATAACAGTGTTGATTTTCTCTGAATGTGCAAACACATCAACAGGACACTTCAGGTAGCGTTCATACAACAGGAATATTTGTTCCACTGCAAAGAATACCTTTTATTCCTTTAAAATCACTCCTTTTAATTTGGATCTGTGCCCACATCATGTAACATACATATTTGTAGTATTATCTGAATCCCTCACATGTATAAATACCTAAGACTCCATTGCAAGTACTGCTAAAGAAAAGCTATGTATCTTTTCAAATACAATGTCTATTTAAACAGTATTGTAATTTATGAAGAAAATACTAAATTTCATGCATTCATTTTTATAAGAAACCTTTAATCCTAGAAAAGGCTCTATAGATTATCTTTATGCAAACAGATTTAAAAAGGTGGGGTTTTTTTGTGGTTGTTTTTTGGGGTTTTTTGGGTGGTTTTTTTGTTTTTTTTTTGTTTGTTTGTTTGTTTGTTTGTTTGGGTTTTTTTTGGAAAAGAAGTTACTTGGGCTTTCTCCTTAGAATCAGTAACAAAGTCTTATCAGGAATGCAGATTAAGGGATTTCAGAATGCTAAAAGTATTGATATTCTCCCCCCTTTATTCTATGCAAGGGTGAAGTTCCTAGCAAACAATCGTTAAGAATCACATGTAAAAATCATAGGCATGACTGACTGTTTTCAGTAAGTTGCTATTGAACACAGCCAGGTATGCATTAATTCTGCTTTTTAATCTTGAGTTTCTAGATGTTGAACACAAAAACATACTGAGAGTTACGTTTTCACATGAGAAATCAAACAGGGTAGTACTGTAGTTTTCCTATRAATAAGCCTAGATTGTGTGTCTTAACATCAGAGAGGATGCCTCAGTCCTGCACAAAGCAGCATAAACTGCTTTGTGTCCATCTTTTTGAAGCTGATGGCCCTTTGTAGCAGTAAGACCACACCCGTACTACACCTCACTTGTGCACGTTCCCAGCACTGTAACAATAGCCGCTCCACAGCCGCCTTACCACCATCCCTCTCCAAAACACACCACCTTTCTCACTCACCTGTGTTACATGCATTTTGTGATCGCACAGGAATGCTTTGCATAAAGGGTAGGTACATTTATGTTCCCCTCTTCTGCTGCTTTGCAATAGTTGTATAGATATGTTATTTATTGCAGCTAGTGCAATGGGCAGGTCTTGGCTTAGGTCACAGCTTTTACTCACTCCATCGCTCACCATTTCTCCTTGCACAACTTTCCACCCTTTTATTTGTGGCAGCTAAATGGAATCAATTGTATTTACCAGCTAATCAACCTATTCACTGGTTTTAGAGATTGGGACAAAATACCTTATGGTATTAATCAGCTATTTGCTATTGAACCTCAGACCACTGCAATCTTGAGAGGGAAAGACTTGAATCTCCACTCAATGTGGGAAGCCTCATTCCCATTGCATAGATCATTTCCAAGGCCCCAGATCACAGGGTCAGTGATGCATGCTAGGCTTTATAAGCAGCAAAGAATTTTTAGATACTTGAGAACGATTGTTTTATTCGTAGCCTTTTTAAAAAGACAAAGCTGGTACTGTTTGAGTCACTCTGGAAGTGACCAGAGGTGAACCAAACTGCCATTCCCTCATTAGCAGTGGGGAAGACAACACAACAAGGATGCATAGGCTTTCTTTACTTCCCATGAGTATTCCCTTAGTCCTTATCAAAGTAAATACTAATGCTGACTGCTCACTAAAACCATCAATTTTCAAATTTCCTCTACCTTAAAACTTACTTTACAAGCATCATTTTAATATTATATTCTGTGACAGAAGATCTTATAAAGGAGTGTAATGTGAGAGTTCATTTGACCCTACATCTCTGGTAATGGGCACTGCATGAAATATGAACTCTCTTATCTGTGATATATTATCTTTTGCTTGAAATATGGCTAATTACGGTCATTTGTTACAGACGAGACAGTTGAGTATCATTTCTCGTGTCATACTGACTTCAAGTTGCTTATGATTGTATGAAATTAGTGACAGTGAATTTCTGAATACAAATTTTAGAAGATTCACTATGTACCTCAATTATTAATACACTGCCTTCACTGAAACTTCCAACTGAGGAAAAGGGTACCAATAGTAACACCTAATAAATTCATTATCACATTCATTGTAGATTAAAATATCTATAGAAGTAGATCAGTGGTCTGCATTAGTAACATCAGATCATATACAGAGGGCAGTTTCTCAATTTGTAGTTTAAATAATTCATTACTTTTGCTTTGTTAAGTATTTTTATGCAATGGTAAAGATTCACTTTCCAAGATAACCATTTCTCCATTTTCCAAAGCTGTTTTATATCATGTACTCAGGAGTTTGCTCCCAAGATATAGATACAATAATCACACAAGTAATTCTGTTTCTCAATTCTATCATGGTGCAACTAACTATAAAATTGATCCTGCTAAATTTTATGAATGTACTCAACTGTAGCTGCCTACTTGCTTTTAAGTTTGATGGAGTACTTTTGGAAGGACAGTTCTGCACGTGAATTTGTTTGAAAGATTAGGACCCACATTACATTGTTCACAGCTACAAGTTAATATATAGCAATGATTGTCATTAAATATGACTTATCTGTTGGAAGAGTTGAAAAAGAAGAGATGTTAGTTACATGAGAACAAACGCAAAGTGATTGCTAAGACTAATCAGAAGACAGGTTGGAAGGATACTACTAAACAAGGGCTCAGACTCCATGACCACCTCTGTTGTGAAAGCAGTTAGAGCATCCTTTTAACACACTGACTCTTTTGTTCATATAGCTTAGTGATCTAACATGCTTAGGAGAAAGGTATTTGGGATGACTCATGCTACAGTACCTGAGAGTACACAATTTTGTCATCTCTGATTGACAACCAGAGCCAGTAATAAGATACRGTTTATGCTATTCAGATGTTTGTATGTATCAATTATATTTGTTAACATACCTGTTGACCTAAAATATACAGTCTAGACACTTAAGGACTGAAATATGTCAATAAATCACTGAAAGAAGATGATGCCTTTATGATGTGGCAGGGATTTTTTAATTAGCCAGATGAACATACCTATTCCAAAAAGGAGGTACTGTCTATTTAAGTAAAACTTTATTATGATTAAGARGAGTGGCCAGCCTATTTCCTGAAGATGGAAAAAAGAAAATACATACTAGGGAGAAAAGTTACATCTGCCTGGACTACCTGGTAGGCTTCAGAGGGGACATTAGCAAAAGGGTACTAACATGCACTAGAGAGAGATGATTTTTAGTAGTGGGCTCTCTTAAAGTGCAGCTGGCACACACAAATAAGAAAATTATGACACGTTACCAAGAAAAAGAAGAAAAAAGAAAAACCAAGCAAACAAAATCAGACCTAGAAAGAAAAACATCTTTCTCATTTACTCTTAGTAATAGGTACTTGAAATCTATTTTTTTTTCTTTTGTTTCTTCTAAAATAACTAAAATAGCATTGCCAATTTGTACAGCATAGAAAACAGCTTCAGTACAGTTCACCTTAACTTTACCAAACTCCAGCCAAGGCACCCCGCATTAAACAAGAAAGAAGAGAGACTTTTCTTTCCACAGCTCACCAAGTTTCCAGGCTGCTTTCTGTGGTCAACCATCACTCTTCACACAAAGTTCTTCCTTCAGCACCTCTCAGCATAACTCTACAGCCTTTTCAGGAGAGTCTGCAAATTTGTTATTTATTTGGATCTAAGCTTTTAGAGCTGCTGTTTCTAATTAGCTAATTGGTCAAAGCTGAGGATAGGTAAAAGACTGTGAGTGGGATCTTCATTAACCCTTTCTAGTTTGTTACCCTGTGAACTGTGCCTAGTTTACCACAAAGCCTCTAAAAAAAAAAACCTCAAAAAAATGAACTCATCTCACACATACATGAGCCACAAACTCATAACTCTGTTTTGTAACTGCACATGCACTGCCTATATTTAAACACAATCTTTAAAAAACACTGCGCACAGTACACAAAGGTACACATTGCAACTACTAAAATGTAAAGGTCAGGAAAAAATTTTGGAATTTATTGGGTGGCATAAGAAGAAAAATCCAAAAAATATGTCTCATCAAGAAATATCAGCAGAAAAGCAGACATTGACCACTCTTATATGCTGCTACTGAAGGAAGTGCCTTTACAGCAGTTCTTTGATTATGTTAATGTCAAAGCTTCTCTAGTTTATGCAAGAACTTTATATCCGACTTTTTTCCATGC
This sequence comes from Phoebastria nigripes, assembly GCA_035582835.1. NCBI lineage: Eukaryota > Metazoa > Chordata > Aves > Procellariiformes > Diomedeidae > Phoebastria > Phoebastria nigripes. The sequence goes on along the minus strand of JAYKAV010001964.1, from coordinate 25,079 downwards.
ACAAAAAAAAAGCCTGAAACCCTGAGCAACACAGATTTGGGGTTTTGCTAATGTTTTTCATCTGGTTGAGTTAGTAGGGAGTACACATAGTACCCATAGTAGAGAAATAATGAGCTGGGGACCACTTAAGCAAATTGGATGTAGACAAGTCCAGAGGCCCAGATGGGATACTGGGAACTGGCCAATGTCATTCAGAAAATGCTCTCATCTTTGGCTGGTCATGGTGATCAGGGGAAGTTCCTGATCTCTGTAAAAAGGCAAATGTTACACACATCTTTAAGAAGGGCAAGAAGGAAGATCTGGGGACATTCAGACTGGTCAGCCTAACTGGCTTCCCACCATCCTTGGGAAGGAAATCCCCCTAAAAGCCATGCCCAGGCACATGAAGACAAGAATTTGGTTAGGAATAGCCAGCATGGATTTATGAAAGTCAAAGTTTGCCTCACCAACCTGGTTACTTTCGGTGATGGAAGACAGCAGTGGATGGCATTAACCTTGAGTTTAGCAAGACTCTCAAAACAGTCTTCCATGGTATCTTTGTTAACAAAACAGTGAGATATAGGTTGCCTAGGAGTTAGGAGGAAAGCCTGACAGTACAGGATTTGTTCAGCCTTAAAAGGAGAAGGTTAAGTTGGGATCTTATTGCTGACTGACTATGCCATGCTTTTCTCACAGCGATAAGACAACGGGCAGCAGAAAGAAGTTGCAAGAAGGGAGATATTAGGAAAAGGCTTTTCACAATGACGGCAGTCAAACATTTGAACAGGGACCAGCGAGGGTGCAGAATCACCGTCCTTAGAAATATTCAAAACACCATTGGACAGGACCCTAAGCAATCTGATTAAAGGTGGCCTGACTTTGCTCAGGGTTTTGGCTCATCCCCAGTCTCTTTGACTGACAGATGACTACAAGAGGTTCCTTCCAACCTAAATTATTCTATGATTATATTGTGCATCATGAATGCTGTTTTCTACAGATTAGATTTACTGCCTAATTCAAATTCAGTAAGTAAAAATATTGAATTTCAGCTTAACATCAACTCTCCTAACAAGGATCAGGTCCTTGGTCCTATTAATGTAAAGTCTCCAAAACAGCTGATGAGAAGATGAGGTCTCTAGTGCTGTAAATATTCAGCTAACAAATAGCTGCGTTCGTCTGTCAGAAGCGCTCGCCATGTTACTGTCTTAGTGATCATAATGCTGAAACAGAATGGTGCTTGAAGAAGATCTGCATACTGATGAAGAAAGGCTGGTTAGAGTTAAAATTGGGCAAGGCAGAGGTGAGTAGGGGAAAGCATCTGGAAGACCCTACAATTACACAGAAGGTGTACCAAACAGTGATCAATATAACCTGTTGTATAGAAGAGCTTTTGGATTTCTCATTCAGTCCCAGCTTTCATTAAGCAGCATTTCTGAATAATGTTTTCTGCCTTTCCCAGTTGATTTAAAGTTGTTGCCCCACATTCTGGAAGATAATGAGTTGATTGTACTATTTTCACCTCTCAGGGCAACTACAGTTCTTTGATATACTTGGACATTTCAAGCCCTTTGAAAAACTATCTGAAACAGAGTAATAGACTACACCTCAGTAGCAAAAGCTATTGCAGAGATTGCTACAAAAACGTCAGAGCTACCCTTTATTTTCTGTGCTGGCTTTCTAAAGAATACAAATTCAAGGTTTCAGACCTTATCCTCAAGATGCTCAGTGGCTAAGACGGCACATCTAAAACACCGCCTAAAGGTCTGTGATCAAACTGTTTTTTTTTTTTTTTTTGCTCATCTTGCACAACAGAACTTTTTGGAACAAAATCAATTCCAAGTATCACAGGAGACGTAAGTTCCTTAGGATTAGGTCAATAACGTTACTGAAATTACTTGGTCTGCAGACTTTCACAAAATTCCATATCGTTTATCCCAAATTCTAGACAAGTTTCTCTGACTTTGCCCTCTCTTACATAAATGCAACGTATACATCAAACAAAACAAAGCATGACATCACACACTCCTACACTAAATGCACTGGTTTTATGCCATTTCCTGTTGTGAATATCAATGGCTATATGCAGTGCATATGCAAATTGTAGCACTATGTCTAGGCTTTGAGAAATATGGTTTGGGTTGCATGTATATTTTATCAACATATTACTCAGTGAAGAGGTCACATTAGGGGAGATATCRAAGCAGTTTTGTGCCATGTTATGGATGTGTATTTTGTGCATTTTACGGATATATAATTGTTGCTCCCAAAGCATCAGAGCATCTTCCTGTATGGCCCCCCCATTAATTATTGCTTTCCTTCAGGATCCTATATTGTTCATGCGCCCCTTCCAGTTCTCCTCTTACTTCCTTTTCAACTTGACCTGTCACATCTTCATATAATTAAAAGAAAGTCACTAGTAAGACAGATATTTGGGTTAGAGAAGCTTATTTAAAATCTTATTTAGCTATTTATTTTGCAAAATAGCGGCAAACTGGTTATAAACTGTTGCTAGATCACAACCACATTGCACTTTGCACTCACTTCAATGGATATTGTCTGTTGAAGTTTCCCACTAGAACAGAAACAGATGCTGTAATTATTTTGGATAAAAAGAAAATTAAATATTCAGACTGTAGTACTACTTCTACCACTTAATTATACTGGGAAGTGAGAAAAATTAATTTTTTTTTCAATTTTTTAAAAATATATCTCTGCAATTACTCTGCCTTTAACCATACACACAAATCCACTATTCCTCAATAAATCCATCAGAGTGGGTATACTATTCCACTAGTTTAGTTTTAATGGTACTCTAGCAAATGTACATTGTGCTGGATTTGGACCTGGTGCAACTCTACCTTTCTTGAGTTCAGCAAGTGAGTGATGGGAGAATGCAACTCAAATAACATTCGTGATTAAGTCCTAAAGGTACATAGGAGTACATGACAGTAAGTTTTGGAGATTTTTTAATGCATATTCAATTTATGATGTTTGCCTGGCTCTGTTTATAACAAAATGATAATATATTTTCTTTCTTTTAATATGATTTTAAAATATTCTCCATGCAAAAAAATGAAGTATGCACTTTACAGCATCTGTATGCCCAGAGGAAAGTGATCTCACTGGATCTCATTGCCAAAGTCATGTCAGTGCCTCTTGGTATATATATTTAGTGGCAGTCTTAAAGAGTGTCCTACACTTGTGTGTTTTGTGTTGCAAAACACAAATTATGTTTGTGAGTCACTGGATAATGCTTTTCGTTTCTGCACATAAACTGATATTTAAGTGTGTTCAGAAGGGTACAYTTGATTCCTTCTGATTCCCACAATTTGAAAAACTTTTCAATATAAAATAAATTGCTTGTATATTTTTCCAAAAACCCAGTAGCTTTTCCTTTAATAACCATTAAGTTGTTTGTAGAACAGAATAAGTTTATTTAATAAGTCCAGCTGGTTCAATATTTATGTATATTTTTCAAAGGCCTAAACAGTTGAGACAAGAAGCTAACAGCAAGTGTCTCTTTAAACTTTCCAGTTTCTTACTGAAAGCTGGATAATAAAGATAAGAAAAAGGTCATCTTGCCAAGGATATAGTGTAAGGAATAGCACTTGGAAAGGCAAAATTCTACTTTAAATATAATTCTAATAATGTGAATATATACCAAAGATGACAAAAGGAATATTTTATTTTAGGCATATCTGTCAAAAACTTTACCGCTTCACACTAATGAACAATAATGTTTTACAGTCTTTGTTATAGGAAGCTCTAATAGATTTGTAAAGTACACTACATTTATAACTGGAAGTGATCACATATCACAAATACTGCTTACTCTTTAAAGGAGTTTGTCTTGTAGAGATGGCCCTGATACAAACTTACTGATCTTCCCAATTTCACTGCAGTCTATCTGCCTTTGTAACTTCTACTTTACTGCAGCTTATACTTTACTGCAGTATACCATTCATAATCTTTTGATTTCCAAAAGAAATTGTACAAGGAGAGAGCTCCTTCAGGACCATTAAAGAATCATACCATTGGGCCCCAAATCCTGATTGAGCCCACTCATTTTTCAAGTTCTAATATTATGGTATTTTCTGTAAGAAAAAAATCGTTGAGATTATTACTGAAACTAACACCTCATTCAATGCTTCTACCTCTGCTTTGCTAAAGCCAGTGAATGGAATCCATGCCCTATAACTTATATACGCAGCCTCCTCATAGCCTCTTTGAAATTTTGGGTTCCTCACACCAAAGAAGTGATCTAGTCTGCCTGCCATTACTACCATACCTTTCTAAACAATCAGCGTGAAAAAGGAAACTGCCTCTCACAATATGCAAGGGGAAAAATAGGCCTCCTTCTCTTCCACTGAAAACATAGGGAGCAAGGAGGAATGCTATGCAGCAAGATTGTATTAAATTCCCCCAGCTCTGATGATGGGCACATAACGAGAGCGGGACCCACATTTGCCTTTTTTATGGTAGAACAGACGTCAGAACAGTGATCCTGATCCAGGTAAGGAGAGAGCTGAGCTTCAGGCTCTACTCAGTCCAGAGGGCTAAACAGGACTATGGTCCATCCTGTTTCTTGCAATTGAGCCACCATGCAACCAGAAATTCAAGAGCCATGATGCCCAAAGTGCAGCAGGCAGAACCAAAGGTAGACACCAAGATGGAAAGAGCATACTCTGGAGCTCTGGATCCTGCCCACAGGGAACATTTTACATCTGCCACCTTCCAGAGGAGTGTCCAGGTCACCCGAGCAGTCAGATCCCCTCTAATCTGTTCTCCTTTCACCACCTGATTAATCCACTCTTGTAGCTGTAAAAATAAGAGTGTGTGCTTCCACAGGATGCCTAGGGCTATGTAGGTATAGTCCTCCTCAAGCTCAGTGCTTTCTTACCTCATGGACAAATGCTATTCTCACTATACTGTTGTGCAAAAGGTTGCCATCTTCAAAATTAGTTTAGTCATAGCCCTGACCAGACATAATATTTCAGTCTTTTCTGTGGACTCAGGCAAAGCTTAGCTAATAACTCTCTGAAAGCCGAGTCTGTAGACCAAGGAGGAAAGTGCCTGCTGGGTTGAATAGTCTTGGAAAGTAAGCAAATTGGATGTCTCTCTGAAGCGTAGGTGAGGTTTAGGCATCTGCTGTCCAGGGCAGGTGCATTGCATTCTACGCAATGAATTCATATTCACTTCAGACTTGAATTTAGTTTGACAGAAGTTATAGAATGATAAAACTTCAGTGAAAACTGGCATAACCTATTAGATTATCCAACAACACATGCAGGTTGTCAAGTTCTGTGAAGAAACGCAAAGGCACTGCACTTTCGTCTCCTGTCTGCTGCAGTTTCAATGGGTATTGTTGTTGGCAGGAAGAACTGAAACTCAAGCACAGAGCTAGGAAACAGCATGCAGGTAAAGTCTCTGAAGCAAAGCTAAGGACTAGAAGTTGTCAAATATCAAATAACATTATACAGTAGCCAGTTCCACCTGGAAACATGGGAAATAGCTGTTGAAAGGCTATGTTTCTGTATCTATTTCTTCTTCTTCTCCTTTCCTTTTAAAGAGAGAAATCTCCTACTTTAAATATGAGAAATAACTTTTGATCTAAAACCAAAAGAAATACTAAGAAAATATATATAACTAGAAAGAGCAGCCTGTCAGAGAATGGCATGTGCAAATCACGTGCACAGAAAAGCCCAGTTAATCAAACCAAGAAAAAATTCAATCTATGTGCTTTTTAGTTATCCTGATAGCATAATTATTTCCATGCTTTGGTATGTTCAGTTTAAACAATTCTGGAAAAATCTCATTGTCATGGATTTGCGATCCAAAGGCAAGATTCCCATAAGCAAGCCTTGTTCAAAGACCATCCTAGAACTACATACATATATATTTTGTTTTGCATTCASTGAATTTTATATCTATCTACTTTATGAAATAAGATGTTGGAAAAATTGTATTTATTATTTTTTATGAACATAGGACATGGACAGTGTCATTATTCATAACATTTACAGACACATCTAAACACTTCTGCTTGAAAACAAYCAGAATATTTATTTTGATACTTCCAATTTGCAACTATGTGTAATACAACAATTTAACAATTTCTATTCACAGCATGCCAATACCGCTGAAACACCTACATTTAGCTAGTCAGCCAAAATTCCTGCTAATTGTTCCAATTGAGCATGAAATTTGTTGGTAATTTTGTTCAACACAAATCATATATTTCTATCCAAACAATTTCTATAGTCATCTGATTATGCAGTACACGTGCCAAATAAATTTTGTGAAGTGGAAAGATACGTTTTTGTCAAAAAACCTGAACAAAATCAGCTTTTCAGAACTAATTGTGAATTCACAGATCCTATAGCTCATAAGTTAATAAGCAGAGGCTTTACTCTCTTGTTAGTATGAAATATTAGGACATCAACCTGAATGTAGAAAAATCTCCTATACATCATGTTTAAGGCGTTCTTACAATGTCTGTTTGCCCATGAGGGTAAATTGACTCAACAGAAGTAAGCAAGCAAACAAGAGAATGTAGGGATTAAAAATGTGTTTTCTGTAAATTTAGAGACTGGATACGTTCCAGAACCAATCTAGAATTTTTAAAAACTTTCTTTAAGTTAAGGACTCTGCCAAAACATCAACAAGTTTTGAGGTGTTAGTATATATTTTAGCAATAAACACACACACACAAATTTGGTCTATATGAAAAAATGATGTGGCTTATTCCAGGCAGCATTTCTCAGACTATTTTTAGATCTCCCATATGCCAAAGGAGAAAGCTATTATTTAGAAATCTTAAAATATTGTTAACTTGATTCTGTGCAAGGAATTTAACATCTATAGACTTTACATTGAATAGAGTTAGTACACACAACACACACAAAAAATCATAGTTGTGACCAGTATGCATGAGCAACTAGATTAGGTATTTGTTCTGAATCACAGGCTCAGAACATTCACACATTGYGAGACATAAATTTAAAGAGAAGCAACAAAAAGCTTATGCAAATGTAAAGATATTTAATTGGGCAGAGCTACACTGTTGTATATGACCACTGAACAAGACATTAAATAGTGTGAAATCTAAAATTCTTATTTCATGAAAAGCAGTTCATTATATGAGGAAGGAGTTATTGCAGGGACCAAACAACGCTGCTTTCAGGTAAACGCTTTTCTCTAATGGAAGTACTACCGAATGTGAATTTTGCATATGATATAACATCCCTGTCACATGGTATCACAAAAGGATACCAAAGGTGAATCAATCATTTGCAAAGAAGAAAATAGATTTGAAGGTAGGATTTAAAATAAAGTGACTCAATAGTTTAGGAGAAAGTTTTCCAGATGAACAGGACTGAGGGAGTGGGCAGAGAAGAATGGAGTGAGACTTCAAGGTCAAAGTGTAGGACAAGATAATGGAGTTCTTGAGGCAGTGGACAGCAAATTTAGCATGATCTTTGAGTAATACAGAAAAACAGAAAATGTGATCCAATATAGATTCTTCTCTTCAGTGTCAGGTGTATCATCTGACTACACTTCTCTGAGATCTAGTAGTGTAGGATGCATGGATTTTGAAAGGCTATAAAAATGGTAATGCACTGGTTAAGATAAAAATAATTACATCATGAATACAGACTTCAAGGACAATATTGAAGCTACTCCAGAATGGATTGGAGATCATATTAGGCAGACCTACAGTCATGGAGAGACTGGGGGTCAGAGATGACTTAACAGTTTCTGATCTTGCAAGAAAACGGAGGACGTAAATCAATGAAGATAACAGCAAAAGTGAAGAGAAGGGTTAGAATTATTCAGTAACAGAAAACCAAGAGTGCAATGAAGGTAATTAAGGTGTTCCAACAACAGAAATGGAAGATTTTCAGAGTATGCCGAAGGAAGAGCTAGGCAGCAACCAGAATAATAATAAAGACAGCTGAAAGGAGGGAAGCTAATGGAGCTATGGGTACATGGTACCTGAGAAATGTTTGTCTAACCTGTTCTAAAAAGCTTCCAATAAAAGAAATTCCATCACCTCCCCAGGCAATTGCTTTCAATGATTCAGCTTTATTATGAGAATTTTTTCCTGATATCCAGCCTAAACCTCCTCCACTACAATTTAAGTCCATTACACCTTTGCTGCCTACAGTGCACGCAAAGAAAAGATTGTTGCCCTCCTGATTGCTACTAACCTTTTGCATATTTGAAGGTTATTATTTTGTCTCCTTTCAATAGTCTTCTCCAATTTCCTTGACTTTTCCTTGTAGTTATATTTTGTAAGTCTCTGATTGCTCACATTGTTCTCATCTAGATTCTCTCTCCTCTGGTCCTCCCTGAGCTGCAGTGCCATAGACCAGACACAGTACTTAGTGAAGCCCTTTCCAATGCCAAGCAGAGCTTGGCTTACAGACGTAACACACGGACAATATGGATAATCCAAACTCGGAATTAGCAAGGGGTAAAAAAACCCCAACTTTGCTAGGAAAGAAAAATATTAGTTAGGAAAATGACAATTAAAGTCAGGGATGAGAGTTCTAAAAACACCAATTCCTCATATCCAAAATCTTCTAAGGGGCAGGTTACAAAAAACCAATGCAACCTTCGTTTCTGAATGACATTGAAAAGAACGAATGGGGTAGGCGTCTCTAAACTGTGTTTCTGCTCCCTTGAGTCCAGCTACAGTTTTTGCAGTCCTTGGAGTCATTCAGAACAACCTGCAACTTGTTCTATGTGATCGTGGCTGAACTGGCTTACAGGCTGTATCTTACACTTGGCATTACACCTTCCTCAGCACTAACCAGGACAAAGATAGAAACATGGATTAGCCAGTGAAACTATCCTTCGCCATCCAGGAGAATGTCTAGTTTCCCCACAAGTAGTGTGGGATGATGTCTAGTTATCCCACTGTAACAATAAAGAATAATCAGATTTGATCAAATTTTACACAAAATTTATAATAAATAATTAATATAGTATACTAATATCTTCTTTGCTGTTCCCAGAGTTCAGCTCCCCAATAAGCTTGAGTGAGCAACACCTGCAACTTTGTAAATTATATAGCATGACTTTTTAAGTAAACAAGAASTGCAAGTGTAATGGTCTTTGATAGCTCCTGTTGCCAAATATGTATTGCCTTTTACGCTCACTGAAAACAAGATCACCATTCTAGGTGACAATTTCATCATTCTCTTCAATAAATTGTTACTTTCTTGCAAGGGGACTGAATTTATCCTCTGACACTGAGACTAAAATTAGGAACTGAGAATATCAAGGGGCAATCTGATGACCTGTAACAAAGAGTTGGGAAGAGTCTATTCCTTGACATTAGACATTATGTCATCAAAATAATGCAGGTGTAATGCTGATGAAGCATACAACTAGCTTCATTTTGTACAAAATAATGAAGTATGCTTAGGTTGGAGTTTCAAAAATTATTCACTAAATTATTCAAATTAAACAAGAAAATGAACCCAACTTAACTGGATTTATTTGTAAAGCAAGCTAAAAAGTCCTGACATCTTATTGGCAGGAGAAACCAGCAACACAGCTTATTAGTATAAACTTCAATTACCTAAACCCCACAAACCTCTGGTACAGGATTTTAATGTGTTTTAATAAGTCACTCTGATTTCCAATAGCCATTCTTGGTTAATGACAGCTACTGGTGTCGGTGCATACCTTCCAATTATTTTACTCAAATAAATGAGAAATAATGGCCGATCTTTGCTTCATACTTATCAGAAGTGCCTGAAATTCAAAACTTATTTAATGTACCATAAATATTAGTTATTGCTTGCTAGAGAAACAAAGCTGGATTTTATTTGAAATTCAAAATTCTTGAGATCATCTTACYTTGTCAGAAGTAGAGAACAATCTAACATCTGTGACAATTCTACAGGAAATGCAGTAACTTGATGGAAAAATGATTGAAAGCTTTACTGCATGTTTTTCTGCAGAAATAATTATTAAAGAACATCGATTTGCAAAAAAAAAAATGATATCCAAGTAATACTGTAAAGATATCAAATGGATGATCATCATAAAAGCAAATCTGCACTTGGTTCTTATGCAGGCAATAACACGTCTGTCTTTACTCCAGCAGGTGTAGCACAGTAGATGCTGCTGTCCAGAGACTTAGCGTGACCATACATTAGAGTTTACAGTAGTGTCCACCTTATCTCACAGGCCTAAAGAAAGAATCCATCCCTGTTTCAAAAAAAATCATGGGCTCTGAATGAACTGAAAAATACCCAGAAGTTAGGCAAAGCAGGACAGGAAAAACATTTTTATTACTTTTCACTTAACATACAGATTAACTAAAATGACTGTCAGCGGCACAGTGGAAGTGACTCTTCAAAAGTGATTTATATTTTGGGAAAAAAAATGTTGCCTAAAGGAGGCTCAGAATACGAAGATAGCTTAATGATTTAGCTTTTAGGATATACTGAGCAGCAAAAAGCAACCAGGTCTGGAAAAGGCTTAGATGTCTAGAAAAAAGAAATGAAAGGAATAAAAACCATTTTAACACTGAGGGCACTGAGTGTCAAGAAGCGTTGTATCCATTGATCTATGATGCTACTTTAATTTTTTATGATTCTGGTCTTGAAAAAAATTATGGTGGTATCACAAAATATCACAATATCCTCAAACTCGCTGGACAGGGTGCTTCTGGTGTTTTCTTACTCTGCTCCTTAACAGCCTGTGCTATGTGAAACTGCTACCAAGGGGACCTTAGGAATTCTTTCTCTTCTTTTACCTGCCCCTGGGACGCTGGCCACGTCACTGTAGCCTCCCTTGCCTGTTCCCCTCTTGGGATCCAGAGGTTCACTGCCTTCCAGACTTCCCTTCCCCTCCTCCACCGGAGTAACTTTAGGCCGCTCTTATTCTTCCCAAGAGGGAGGAGGAAGAGTGAGGGGTGGCCCACCTCCAGCCTCACCTTCCCTTGTAAGAGCTCAAGATTTCATCACTTCTAAGTAGGGAAATGCCAATCATAACGGAAGCAGATGAAGATGCAGATTAGCACTGGCATGCATTAAACAGGATAATCGTGCACAAGATTAGTATCATGAATATCATGCCACAGCAGGAGTAGGTATTGCTTCATAGATTTAGAATTAGGATACTACCATGCTATCAATATCATTAGCAAGGTAGTGGTTGACATGACACCAAGAGGGAATGAGGGCAAGGGAAAAACTAAGTTTGATTTCTTCTGTGTTAAGTTTAAGCTGACAATAAGATACTTAATAGTTGATATAAGGCCGACATGACAGAATGGATGACAAGATCAGACTTGTTAATGTCATGTTGTGATTCAGTTACACAGAAAGGCATCCTGAAGAGGTAAAGATTGATGAATAATATGGTTTAAATTGGGACAGCAAAGGCTATTGCCAATGCCCGAAAACCCACTCAGACAGCAGCAAACAGGAGGAATATGATGCAGATTAAAGTTTTCTGAAGGAGTTAATATCAAGATACTGTCATTTTGTTGGCAAAACATTAAGAAAGATAGACCGGCTGGTAAAGACAAAAGCAGAAAGAGAGCCCAAAATAACAGAGATTCATCTCTCTTCCGTASTGTTTTCAGGATTTTAATTTAATCTGTTGCAAATTGCTGCTAACTGAAAATAGACCCAAATATTACCAGTTGTATTGTAAGTATCTAAACTAGGCAATCATTTTAAGTACAGTATTCATACTCTTATTTTTTTAGATATGCTTTCCAAACACTGGACAAATAGTGCCTTACTACTGCAAACTAAAACTCTACGGTGAAACAGTTGCTCTGGATATTTACAAATAAATGCAAATAATAAAACAAAAGCTAACTACATGCCATACTGGAATTACCATGTATGAATACTGACATGTACCAGAYCATCAGTATTAATATAGAACACCAGCTGTACAAAACCACCATCATGTAAGCCAGATGACATTGATGAACAGCAGTCTTACTATGCAGTTGAATGAGAGACTTGCAGTAATGTCTGGAACGGTTCAATGACATTACACTGTGCCCAAAGGTCCCATGGATCAATACAATGCCATTGGAAGTGCCGGAGTTATTACAATGTCAATAAAAGTATACCAACAACGTCCAAAGTATCAGTGAGTAATACACAATCTCAATAAAAGTATGAGGTGAGGGAATGCAATGCACCACCATTAAAATTGGAACCCCTGGTATGTCAGTGCAAGATCTCTGCAATGCCGGTGGAACATTTTGAAGAGAGTTACTCTACATTCTTCATTTTTACCAAAAGACCTCTAACTTTAAAAGATCCCAATAGGCATTAGATATCACAGAATTATTAAAATAGTTTAATGATTTTAACTTAATACAACAAAATGAAGTTATAGCTACTTCATACTATCCTATTGTTTAAGCCTTGCATCCTGGAAATACATGTGTGATCCAAATTCCCTTCAGTTCGAAAGAGAGCTGAGAATGAAGAACAGACTGGCAACTACAACTTTTAGTGTCCTTTCACAAATTGAGGATAGACTGGGAATAGAAGCTTAATATAGCTCTTTCTTACAGAATATACATCAAAGGACAATCAATACCCTGAATCACATTAATTTAATCCTCAGCACAATGCTTTGTTTTGATATAGATCAGTATATTGTAATTCCAAGGAAACTTTCGATGGACTTCATTCTGTGTATAACTACGTATTAATTAGGAAAAAACACTATGGATACTGAATACTAAACAATTACTAGAAAATGCTAGGCTAGGAAGAAAAAGCTAATAAAAACTGTAAAATATAATTAAAATATTTTAGCACGTACCTCTTTTAGTGCTAAATAAAAGATATGAGAAAAGAAAATGTGGCAATTAACTTGTGATGTTTGCTTCTAAAGTTTAATTAAATGATCAGTATGTACAGAATTAGAGTTTGGATGCCTCAGCTCCCACTCATTGCTTCCCTCTGAAAAGACAACAGCGAAAATGTTCCCAGATACCAGCATAAAAACAATGAAATCACATTCAAAAAAGTTAACTTTTAACTACAGTGTAATGTCTCCTCAGCCTGGGGAGCTGGAGAGGTCTTCTGTTCCAAGATAAAAGGAGACAGAAATATGGTGATATTGGTGAAGAATGTGGGGGTTCTAGTATTTAGTCAGAAAATAACAAAGCTTCTTCAAAGAGATATGGCATTTTTATTCACTATCTATTCCAACTATTTAAATTATGTCAGCAAGAACAATTGTGATTGCTTCCTATACAGTAGCAGGACAGAGCACCTCAATTTCATAAGTACTCAAGAGCTGATTCTTTTTCTTTCTGCTATGAATCTGTTTTTCACATTGCTCACTTCTCCATGAACCTTAGAGATTTGATAGAGTGTATTTAATCTTCCATTGAAAGAGGCTATTGAGAAAAGTAAGAGAAGCTTTGAATTTAAGAGAATTGGCAGCAATGAAAAGAAAAGTACAATCTTGAAAGATTTCAGAGCTATCACACTTCATTCCCAGGTCCCACCATAAATAAGATAAAGTAATAACTGTAAACACAATATTGTAAATAAAAGTAAAGGAATAGAGGATTACAATCTACCAAAAGCCCAACCTAGATTAGATATTCATTATTATCCACATATTATAATTCTCCCTCTATTTTCAGGTGAAACTTCCAGAATCCATTTCATGCATTATTGCACTATTCCAGTATCACATTGCCTTGCATATTATTATTTCTTTTCCAATGTACTGCAATTACAATAAAAGAATGCAGTAATGTAGCCATTATCTACAAACGAAAATATGCAGCATACTTTCTATTCTTTAAACCTGTACATACAAAACACAACACTGAAATTCGACTCACAGCTGCTTTATTTATTTGTTTGTTTGTTTGTTTGCTGTAATCTCTGTTAATTAAGATAGATGTTAACTAGGGGGCACTGTGTACTCGAAGGACCGAACATGAGGTTTGCTCCCTCCTTAATGCCTGCGTCTTGCGTTCCTTCAGCTCACATCCATCACAAAAGGGCTGCCAGGTGAGCTGGCTGTCACTCCAGCCCAGGCTAATAGATTCTCCAGTGGCTTTTGTTACAGCTCATGTCATGCTATTAAAACTATGCGCCTTGAAAATGGCATAACATACGTAGCTGAGACTTGTCAGCTCCAGGTAATCAGACGCTGCTTGGTTTCAGAAGCAGATGCAGATGAGACTAGCAATATAAATATGCAAATCACAATGGTCCCTTGTCAGCACCACTGTTCCTACCTCTAATGGCCCTCGTAGAAAGTCTGTTTGCTCAGCTCCTACTTCCAGTGCTACATCGACAGAAGCAAAGGGGCGGCTGGCCATCTGCTGTCGCTCCCGCATAAGTTGCTGATGAGGAAAAAATGATGTTTTAACAAAATGTTAAGAAATGCACCAGATATTAGTCTGCCCTACTATACCTCCCATTAAAACATAAGAATGCAAATAGCATGCAAATAGTTATATTTCTAATATTAAAGGGAGAAAGTTATACTAAATCATCATCACCTATATTTACTCGAGAACTGAGCCCGGAGGGCTTATGTTGTCTACAAATGGTCTTTCAGCTTAAACTCTGATGAAATCTCCAAATGAAAGTTTCCCTAACTGACTAAATAACTTTGCTATTTGTGCAAGTTGCAAGCAAATATGGGAAATGGTTGGTAAATATAGTTGAAGTCTAATTCCACTGATAATGCATGCATTAGAACACCTGCCAAGAGCAAGTCCACTTGGCCTTCAAATTTCATACTTCACTGCTAAGCCAGATGGAGTTAATAGTGTCAGGACTCATAATTTTATGCAGTATCTTTTCTGCAGTTACTTATAGATGAAGAATAATGTGTCAGGATTGGGAAGCCTGCATCAGTGTATTTGAATACAATCAGCTATGCTTACAGAGCTTGTATAATCCTTTCCAATCATACCAGTGTGCGCAGAAGTCCCAAGCAAAACCACAAAGCTAACTCATATTTCTTCCTCAATCTGTAATTATAATGCTTATTAAACCATGATGAATAAAAATGATGACCAGCACTAGATATTGCAGATCTTACTTCACTGGTTCAGTGCAACTAATAAAAGCATTATTAAATATTTAAAGTGAATGAGTCGTGCAATTAAAGTTGTGTGCTCCTTCAACTGAACAGGATGTCACAGCATCTTGAAGAGACAAAATGCTTGCAAAAATGTTTTATTAGAAAAGATCTAAGTTTCATTTTCTTAGCACTTTTCTCCCTATTATTTCTCTGGAAAGATTAAAACATTAGAAACTGGTATTTGAATGTAAATGACACTAGCACTGTGACGTACTGTTCATAAAAGCCTTTGAAATAATAGAAGGTATGCAAGCAAATATTTGCTGGCAGCTTACTAATAAACACTCTTGATGTAAAGTCTGTTACAAAGCAACAAGCTCATTTTGTAATACTTCTCATGCATTTTTTCTTGACTTGCACTTTAAGATAGTCTATAGAAATCTAAAGAAGCACTCGTAACGTTAAAATCAAAACAGTACAGTAGTCTCCTAATGCATACCCAGTACATTCCTAAGGCCTGGTTTTCATAAACATGAAGTGTATTCGTCGGTAAGTACCTGCGCAAATGTTTATCATACAGTATATCATACCAAGAGGATAATTGATATGTCTGTGGGTAAAACTGCATGTTTTATATTCAGAATAAATAAAAGCCTAGTATGAATATCTAGATGGTTAAAAATTACGTTTTTAACCCTTCATTTAAAAATGAAACTGGTGGTCTCTGTATACGGATTTACATCAGCACTGATTTGCATCAATACAATATATTCATAGATTTTACAGCCAGAAAGAACTGGCTGGTAAGCCCTGCAGTCTTACCAACAGCTTGACAAAGACCACAAAAATTTAAAGCATAAAATACTGAGTCACTACATGCTAAAATTACTATACCTAGCTCCTTTTCTTCCTAAAATAACAGAAATTAAAGAAAACAATGTTATTAGAGCAGTCCTGCCATATGGAACTCATTACAGTATTCTAAGTCTACAGAGCTATTGGCAAATGCTTACTTTTTAATGAGAAACCAAACATTGTTTTAAACAAATAGAATTGCTTGGGGAAACTACTTAAATGAGCAGAATAACCTACGCTCCAAATGCACAAATGATTATTTAAAAGATTTACTTAATACAGACTATAAAGGAATGTGTATTTGATATGCTCTCTGTTTTTTAAGGCTAGCGTTTTTCTTCACCTCTGCTCCTAGTCATGCGTTTAGTAAAACCTTTTCATTCACAAGGTAGTCACTGTAATTTTGATACTCTGTCATTTGAGAAGAGTACTATGAAGATTCTTAATTAGCTCTGTAAACAAGAATGAAAACTTTAAAATGTTTGGCTGTCCATGAAGTGCTGCTGAGTTTGGCAGCTGAGCACTTGCACATCAAAGAAAAGTGCTCTATTGAAAATACTGCTTCTTTCTGTTCATCATTTTAAAGCTCCCTGTAAGGTCCAGAACAGGAAGAATAAGATGCAATGAGGAGAAATACAGGAAGATATTATGATGTTTAAAATCAGTTTTGTGGCTGGAAAAGGTCACTAACTCCCACCACCTGCAACTGTCCGTGTATCAAGACTGGGACAAAGGCAAAGTTCCAGTTATAGAAAATCTTGTGAGTTAGATTATCACATGGCAGGTGGCATTCAGGTGTGACACCCTGTGCTCCAATCACACGCTGTTTTCACGTAGCCCATACGGGTATGGGGAAGTTCCCGTAATTCGGCCATAGGCCAAGAAACAGGCAAACTCTCCAAAAATGGATATTGTAAGAAGAGTGAAAAAACTCTTCCTTACCTTTTTCTCATCAGTCAGAGAGATTAAAAAAACCACACAGATTTCATCACAGCTCAGGTAGAATAAACATGGGATAGTGGAAAGTGGAACTATGTTGGTGTTACTTTATATACTCATATCCAAAAAAAAATTACTGCATTTAAATATCATACAAACAAAAAAAAAATACATACTTCTTCAGTAATTCGGGATATTTACTTGGAGACAAAGAATAGATGGACATTATTGACATGTAATACTTGAATATTTTATCACACATTTCATTTATAATATTTGGAATTAAGCATATGCCTACATATTCACTTAAAACTATGGGAAATTCAAAACATTACTTTCTCAGCATAGGACTGAGAAATTCAATGAGCATTTATCTGACTGAGCAGACAACCGATTTCAAGGTCTACCATAATTTTAAATCTCATTAAGTCCAAGAGTATTGACAAGATTAATTTTTTAGGCATCTCTATTATTTTGCAACAATTTTAAAGTATTAATTTGTATCTTATTAAAGATTTTTTCTTGTTAAGTATAGAATTATATTAGTCATCAGTGAAGAACAGTAAGATGTTAGGATACTATTAATTAGTTCACCAATTTCTCACTCAAAATCCATATAATTTGGGAACATTTCTTAAAAAACAACCATTTTGGCATAATTAGTCCCTTATCATGGAAATATACATTTCACCTGATTCTTCATGGACATGTAGACATCTTCGCCCATAGATTATGTTAACTTTGAGTTTTGGTGTGCTAGTCAAGTAAGTACCTTTGAAGTAAGACCTGCTTCCCCATCTAGAAGTACGTCACAGGAAAGTATTTGCCTGGGTATACAACTCAGTTTTACCATTGATCAAAAAAATTCTCATGGGGGGATACTTCTCCTCTGATCAATGCAGTTTGGAGTGAATTAAAATGTTCCATAGCATCTTGTATAATATTCTATGAGAAAATGTATTTGTTGCAAAGTTCTTATTTAAGTAGAAATGTTTCATCTGATTTTTTCTATTTTGGCTCATAATATTTAGACTTACTTTCAAAATATTTTAACGCCTGTATTGTATTCATGTACAATACAAAATACATATTACAATGATTTAACATTAACAGAATACAACATTTCAGCAATCCCAGGCTGCCATGTTTCAAATCTTTTGTATTTTAGGAAGTGTTACCATTTTGCTTCTTCTTCCTATTTAGAAGAGGTTTTTTCTTTTTCTTTTCTTTTCTTTTTTTTTTTAAGACTTGGTCTCTCATGTGGACTAGGATACAGTTCTTCTGACTAGCACTGCTTTTTCTATGCTCTTCTCTTCACCTTCCAGCATAACTGTCCTAGAAAAGCCCTAACTGAAAAAAACTAATAAAGTACATGAGATGTTAGGAACTAGGACAGGTGTACTTTCTCTTTGTTATACAGTAACAGACATTCTTGAGAGACTGATAGATTAGGATAGCTGAAAAGGATAAGACCATTTCAGTGCCATAATAGGATGAATAGAAAAATCCTTTCAAAGATCTTTCTGTTGCTGTTTGACACCTTTATGGGCTAGTTTAGCCCATTGGAAAGCAAGGTACATGTTAGAGTGTGCCATAAAGCATGCAGAGACAAGTGTGCCTGCCCAAGTTCATGGGGCAGCTTGATAGGTAGGGTAAGGATAAGCAAAGTGGCAAACGCTTGTAAAAATGTTAGGAAGACTTCTGACCGCCAAACCAAAAAAGTTTTCCTTTTGGCTGTTTAGAGCCAGGCAGTCTCAGTAGCCTACTTCAGAAATAAGGAAGGATATGGCAGTTGAAAGGATGCCTATTATTTTAACAACAGTAACAACTTCCTAGGTTTTCCAGGTTTTCTTCCTTCACGTCTTTGATTTTCTTCCCCCCCCCACCCCCCCCTAGATCAGATCACTACCAACATTGTACCAGAACATCCATGACTTTGTCAAGGTGAGTATTCAAAACCATGAAGAATGGTAATTCTGCAATCTCTCTGGCAACTGCTGTCCAGTCCAGTGCTGCACTACCCTCCTAGTGAAAAAGATGTTCTAAATGTCTAATCTGAAATTCCTATTCTGCTTATTCATCACGCAGCTCTGACTTGTATGCAGTTACAACTCGGTCTCCTCCTCTCCTGTTTCTGTGCTGTCAGCTGCTGATGTGAATAACGTCAAAAGGCTACAACAAAAGCGTTAACAATGCCATGCATTAAATCTGAGTTTTATAGGAAAAGTGTTTGCAATGAGGAAAAATATCAAAACCTGATGGAGAGTTGCATTGACTAATTTATGATCACATTGCATTTGACAAACTCCAAGGGTCAAAAAAATTAAAGATGTATGTAAATGGACAGCCCTGCAAAAACAGAGTGTCTCTAAAAGCAGTGCAATTCAGTCATTCATTGCATATTCTCGAGGTTTCTTGTTGCCATATCTGATCAACAGAAGTAACTTAAATGTGTTTAAATGACTACACAGATCTGAGTGGACCACAGGCATTTTAGTTAGAAACACAATTTAATTCTCTTCAAAAATCTTAAATTCTCATTCTCAAACTGAATTATACATAGTGATATTTCAATGAAGCTCCGATTATTTGCTTTACTTTGCACAAGACAAAGATTGCCTTCCCTGTAACTTTTGTCATTATAACTCTTGGTGTTACAAATATCTTCAAATTAAATTAGCTATTTACATAGCTGGAAAGGAGAGCAATTTCTCATTTACATGTTGAATAACCTAGTCGACTTGGTGAATTTCCAAATCAGCTGATTTCACTGGAAAGGCATATCATAATCATTAAACTATTTTGTTGAGTTTTAGGTGAAATAAGCTCAGCATTCCATGATTGCAAGAGATATAGCGACTTCAAGAGATGGACAAAAGTTGGCTTAGGAAACCAAGCAGCAGGAATAACCATACTTATGACAGTAGTCCAACAATCTGGATTAATTCATTCTCTCCATCATGAATTTCCTAAATAATCCTGGTCGCTTGCTTTCCCTGTGCCTCATTTCCCACTCTGTTAAGTGGAAAGTGCCCTGCATTCAGGTAGGCAATGAGATATTACAATGATGGACATAGTATAACATGCTATTTGCACTGCAAAACAGACTCTATGGAAACTTCCCAAGATAGCAGGGCCTGTTCCATACCACTTTCTTTTAAAATTGCCTGAAGAAAAAGTGCTCTCAGGTGTGTGCAAAGGTCTGTCATGGGAAAAAATGAGGAGTTATACTTCTTGTCCTAGCTTTATACTGAACAAAATGAAGGGTTATTTAAACTAGACATAGTCCAGCAAACAACAGCTAAGACATACTTAAAATACAGTGTACACATCCCAAAAAATAACAGTTCCAAAAGGTCAAGTTTTTATGTATCCTTTTTGGAAACCAAATACCAGTCGTCTGTAATTTCCCTTGAACAAATCAAAAATGAGAAAAAAAGATGAGCCCTGAAAAGGTCATTTTGTTGCTAGATCCAAGGAACAGACATTTACTGTATTGCACATTAGCAAGCGAAGAGCAAAATGTGAATCTACTGTGGTTTCAGGTTTTGGACCTTTTTGATTCTGGAATAGAATTCCCATCTCTAAAACACTCAGAGTATGAAAAATTTCTTATTACAATGGAAAAGGCACCCTGGTTTATGCTTATTTGCCAGTAATTTATGGAGCCTCATGTTACAATAAAGTTGTGATCAATTCTTCAGAATTTTTCCCTAGAGGTTAATTTAGCATAGGAAGATTTGTTGGGTGCTAAGAATCAATAATAAACTTAAATTCAATTCACTGCTTTCAAATTTAAGTAGTGCTAAACAAGACCTAATCCTATTATCTCTTGCGCTTAGATCACTATGAATCCATGTTGCACATTTACACAGTTCTGTAACCATAATCATTTTAAAGGTTCCTCTAGAGGTACTCAAGTCTTTCTGCAGGCCTTGCTAAGCCCAGAATTGCACTCTTCATCCTAATCAAGTGGGTTTAAAAAATCCTTTCAGCAAACTGTTGATTATTTTGCTGTTAGCTAGCAGAGCCATTTTCAATTCACAGAAAATTTCTAAAAACACTTATTCTGCAAACTAGTTCTATGTACAGAGAAAAAGAGAGCCAGATCCACTAATTATATATGTTAAAATGTTTCCACATAAGACATTCTACTGTATTTGCCCACGGACAGTTATTTATAAATGAATATATTAAAATATGTGTTAAAATTAATTATTTCAGAATATGAAAGACAGATACAAGTATCATCTTATGCAAATTACTCCTTGGAACACTTTTATTTACAATGGTGTCACATAAATAATGCTTTTCAAAATGTCTTCTAAAGAATTACTAACACTGATAGCGTAGTACTTTAAATGTAAGTGCCATCTTTGTAAGTGGAATAGACACAGTAGGAAACTACCTTATATTAACAAAATTTCAGCGCATCCTATCCCCATTATTAAGCTACTGCTTTTGAAATGAGGCATCATGGATATTATCCATTATTATCACAACTGTTAAAAACTGTTTTAGTTACTTACCTTAGACAACAGATGTCAAGCTGATAATTCCCAGCTCTAAAATAAAGTTTTAGGCTGCTCCTATAGCAATTCAGATTGCTTTAAAGATAGTAAATGCAATCTAATAAAAGAAACTGGGAATTAGTGGTACCTCATGAGATCACTTTGTCCACCTCTGTGCATTGGTCCTACACAAAGGCAGGTTGCAGTGTGATTATGATCCTTCTAGCAGATGTATACGTTTCTTAAAAAGACCCCAGTGATGGAGGTTCCACAGTCATTCCAGAAGCCCGGAGCGCCTGATGATCACCATGTTGGAAAGGTCTTTTCTAAAATCTAAATTAAATCTCCTTGCTGACATTTAAGCCAATTGCTTCTTCTCCTGTCTACAGAGGAGGGCATTCCTTGTCTACAACTGAGAAAAAAAACACCACCAAAACTATCTTCTCCTTTACAGGAGTTCTTTATAAATTTGAAGTTTCCCTTTAACCTTCTCAACCGTAAACAAACGTGGGTATGTAAGTATTATCTCACCACTCCTGCTCCCATTTTCAGTGCTCCCCTCTGTACTCTCCAAGTGTCGGACACTTCCGTCAAAAACTGGGGCCCCAAACCTTACATAGCAGAATAGAAGGGTCACTTTGCAGGCTTTACAGATCTTTTTGTTGATAATATTATGCCAGCATCTTTGCTACAACAGAAGTATGGTGACTTATATTCACTTCTCATTCATGATCATTGTCCTGGTTCTGGCTGAGACAGAGTTAACTTTCTTCGCAGTAGCTGGGGGGTGCGTGCTGTGTTTTGGGTTTGGTATAATAGGAGCATTGATGGCCCATTGATGTTTTGGGTGTTGCTGGGTGGTGCTTGCACCGGGCGCTTTTCAGCCTCCCATGCCCTGCCAGGTGCATGGGAAGTTGGCGGGGGGAGCATAGCCGGGGTGGTTGACCCAGCTGGCCAATGGGGTATTCCATACCATGTGACGTCATGCTCAGTATAAAAACTAAGGTGGGGGGGGGCTCTGGGTTCCGGGACAGGTTCGTGCATTTTTCAGCAATGCATGGGCTCGGCAACGCGTCGGTTCGGCGGGTGGTGAGCAGTTGCATTGTGCATCGCCTGTTTTGTATATCTTATTGTTGTTGTTACCACTGTTATTATTACTGTTCTACCTTGTTTTATTTCAATTATTAAACTGTTTTTATCTCAACCCGTGAGTTTTCCTACTCGTGCCCTCCCGATTCTCTCCCCCATCCCACCGGAGCCGGGGGGTGAGCGAGTGGCTGCGTGGAGTTTACGTGCTGCCAGGGTTAAACCACGACAGTCCTTTTTGGCGCCCAACGTGGGGCTCGAAGGGTTTGAGATAACAACAGATTAACTAGAGCATATTAAGGAATTTGTATCTGTTAACAGTTGTTGGTCACCATATTAGTTTATCTGACCTGCATCATGCTCTTGTTTTTGCTGTACATGTTAAAGATCGGTGCTGGTTTCTGCTGTCTGCTGTGCTCTGCAGTGATTAGTGATGTTTTGCCTGGGAGATTTGTTATTAAAACGCTGGCATTGGGCATTATTTGGTATCTGGGTGTTGTATTGAAGCCGCTACTGTACTTTGGGTACCACCTCTTGGAGATAATTAGCAATTATACCTCTTCCTCTGAGGAGCTTTTTATGGAGGAAATACAGAATGGCACCTTCCTCTATGATGTTTTCTCCTTTGTTACAACAACTTGTCAGTACCTTGAACAACCCTGGGTAGTTAAGATACACCTATTGGTATTGCTTGGGAATATTGTTTTGGTTTTGTCTAAGGTTAATAAGCAATTCAAGAATATCATGCAGAGATCTGCCCCAAGGCTGGATAGTTATGAGTGGCAGGGTGTGTGGGATAGCATGGGCAAATGCCTAGGACGGTGGGCACCCCCAGTGTTATGGAACTTGACCCCTGAACAAGTGCAAAATCCTGAAAAATTAGTAGAATATTTGGAAAAAGTATGCTGTCACCCTGGCAATTCTAGGGAGACACAGATCACTGCAATGTGCTGGGGCCTGGCCCGTGCCTACCAAGCCCTGTTTAACACTATTCAGAACCCTCAAGGGGAACAAAGGGTCTCTGGATCTGACAACAAAACAATGGGCCCTGCAGCTACCGCACCCCCCGCGGCAGTCGGCGGCTACTCCACCCACTGCAACAGAGAATCAACCTGTGCCGGTATCAGTTGCCCCTGTACAAAAAAGAAAGTACACAAGAAAGTCAGCTCGCTTAGTAAGGGATGAAGATGAACCAGGGCCATCACGAGAACAGGAGGAGGAAGAGGCAGAACCCGTAAATGAGTTGGTAACCACCCGATCCCTATCCCTGAGTGAGCTGCGAGATATGCRAAAAGATTTCAGCCRTCRWCCAGGYGAGCACATTGTCRCCTGGCTGCTCCGATGCTGGGATAATGGGGTCAGTGGCCTGGAACTAGAGGGTAGGGAAGCCAAGCAGCTGGGATCCCTTTCTAGGGAAGGGGGCATTGGCAAAGCGATTGGGCAAGGGGCACGAGTCCTCAGCCTCTGGAGGCGACTCCTGTCAGGCGTGAAGGAAAGGTGTCCCTTCAAGGAAGATGTTATATGTCACCCAGGCAAGTGGACCACCATGGAGAGAGGTATCCAGTACCTGAGGGAATTAGCCATGCTAATTTATGTGATTTATGATGACCTGAACAATGAGCAGTTACCCAAAGATCCAGACGAAGTCAAGTGCACCCGACCCATGTGGCAGAAGTTTGTACGGAGCGCACCAGCATCACATGCCAACTCATTGGCAGTAATGGCCTGGAAAGATGGAGAGGAACAAACAGTGGATGAACTGGCTGGCCAACTCCAGCAATACGAAGAAAGTCTCTCTTCCTCCCTACAGGCCTGCGTCTCTGCTGTGGAGAAACTGTCTYGGGAGGTCCAGCAACTCAAAGAGGATATGTCCTACTCCCCACCTGCAYGGGCCAGTATCTCAGCCATTAGGAGTAAGCGTCCCTCTGCTCAAGAGAGAAGATATCGTGGATACACACCCCGGAGCAACCTGTGGTTTTACCTGCGTGACCATGGAGAAGACATGAGGAAGTGGGATGGGAAACCTACCTCGACCCTAGAGGCACGGGTACGTGAATTGCAAGGAAAAACAATCACAAAAGGGGGTTCTYMCAGGAAAACTGCTGCTCCAGTCTCCAGTGAGCCGTTCCCCAGACAGCGCAGAAGGGCTGATTCCATTTCCGATCTTAATAAAGGGACTCCTGATTCATACTTAGAAGAAGTGGGTAGCGAATACGATAACCAGGATTAGAGGTGCCCTGCCTCCAGCCAGGTGGAGGAAAGGGACAACCGGGTTTACTGGACTGTGTGGATTCGGTGGCCTGGCACATCAGACCCACAGGAGTATAAGGCTCTMGTAGACACCGGTGCACAGTGTACCCTGATGCCCAAGCTATAAAGGGGCAGAATCCATTTGTATTTCTGGAGTAACGGAGCTGACTGTATTGGAGGCTGAAGTGAGCCTAACCGGGAAGGAGTGGCAAAAGCACCCCATTGKGACTGGCCCWGAGGCTCCGTGCATCCTTGGCATAGACTACCTCAGGAGAGGGTATTTCAAGGACCCAAAAGGCTACCGGTGGGTTTTTGGTGTAGCTGCCTTGGAGACGGAGGAAATTAAACAACTGTCTACCTTGCCCGGTCTCTCAGAGGACCCTTCTGTTGTGGGGTTGCTGA